>JAHRHZ010000263.1:8229100-8324805 GCA_024137785.1 Ginglymostoma cirratum | reverse complement strand
ATCCCCCTCTCTCCCTATTTATTTCAGAACCCTCTTCCCCTCCCCCATTTCTGATGAAGGGTCTAGGCCCGAAACGTCAAGTTTTCCTGCTCCTATGATGCTGCTTGACCTGTTGTGTTCATCCAGCCCCATGCTTGTTATCTCTAGTGCTGGGTCTACTGTTGCTTTTCAGTTATATAAATGAATTGGATGAGGATATAAGAAGCATGGTTGGTAAATCTGCAGGTGACACCAAAATTGGTGGTATAGTGGACAGTGAAGAAGGTTATCTGAGAGTCCAAGGGGATCTTAATCAGCTGGACCAATGGGCTGAGGAGTGGCAGATGAAATTTAATTTAGACAAATTAATGTGAGGTGCTGCATTTTGGTCAGACAAACCAGGGCAGGACTTACACAGTTGATGGTAGAACCCTGAGGAGTGTTGTCAAACAGAGAGACCTCGGGGTTCGGGTACATAGTTCCTTGAAAGTAGCGTTACAAGTAGACAGGGTGATGAAGAAGGTCTTTGGCATGTTTTCCTTTATTGATCAGAGCATTGCCTATAGGAATTAGAAAGCCATGTTGAGATTGTACATGATGTTAGTGAGGGCACTTTTGGAATACTGTGTACAGTTCTGTCTGCCCTGCTATAGGAAGGCTATAACTAAATTGGAAAAAGGGAAAGCAAGGATTTACAAGGATTTAACCGGGACTGTCGAGTTTGAGTTATAAGGAGAGGTTGGATAGGCTTTGACTTTTTTTCTCTGGACAGGTGACCTTAGAGAAGTTTATAAAATCATGAGGGACATCAATAAGCTGAATTGCCAAGGTCTTTTTCCCAGGGAAGGGGAGTTCAAAATAGAGGGCATAGGTTTAAGGCAAGAGGAGAAAGATTTAAAAGGGACCTGCAGGGCAGCTTTTTCACGCAGAGGGCTGTACATTTTTGGAAGGATCTGCCAGAGGAAGTGGTGGAGATGAGTACAGTTATAACATTTAAAATGCATTTGGACAGGTACATTGATAGGAAAGGTTTAGAGGGATATGGGGAAAACACAGGCAAATGGGACTAGTTCAGTTTGGGAAACCTGGTTGGCATGGAAATGTTGGACTGAATGGTCTGTTTCCGTGCTGTGTGACTCTGACTCAATGTGGTGGTGGTTCAGAAAGGGGAAGAATATCATATGTGGATGGTTGGTGGGTAGCCTTTTGTTGGAGCAATTGGGGTCTTTAAGTGGCCTATTGATGGCTATTCAGAGTGTTTCCTACTGTCACTTGCATTTCACCAGGAGTGGGGAGGTAGCAGTATATCCAAACAACACAGTGAGGCTACCTGGGATATTCTGCATGCTTTGGGATGGTTAATGAGTCCCTCCTGTCAGGTACCTATGCCCCTCGGAGACCTACCTCACTTGATGAATCCCCTCCATCACTCACCAGGACCTGCTTGACTACCCTCAATTATTCACCCACTTACTTTTGTTCCATGCCTTTCACTGCACATCCAGTTTTGGCCTAATGCAGTCCCAGCCGTAGCTATGTTCCTGAGCTGAAGAACTGTTGGCCATCCTATTAGAAAATTTTGACGACTTTTTATGTCTAACACTGTTCAACTGGCATCATCTGTGTTCACCTGCGATCATCTATATTCAAAAGTGATCATTCAGCCATCATTTGTCATTCACAAAGTAATCAAATAGGGTTCTAGTGATTATCAAATGATATCATAAAAAAATTGAAACAACATTATTTGTGATTATTTAGCACCATTTAATTATCTTCAAAGAGAGAGAAGCATCCAACTGATGGCCGAAGTGATTGTAATTTCTAAATTATAATAATCACAACAAAAGTTGAAGAAGTTTCAGACAACAGTTGACATTGAGATTATTGTGCTATGGATTTTTCAATGACCCAGCTAATACAGTTTTCTATGTATGCATTTTGCAGATTGGTTAACATTGGGACAGTGAGTATATTATGTGGAGGGATCTTAATCCACCTCCAGTGTTGTTATCAAATGATGGCAAATGATGTTACTGAATGTTTTGAGTATATTTGAATGCAAAACTCTAGAATCATAGAGTCATGCAGCATGGAAACAGACCCTTCGGACTAACCAGTCCATCTAACCACAGTCGGAAACTAAACTAGTCGTAACTGCCTGTGCTTCCAAGCATTTCTTATTCATGTACTTATCTAAATATCTTTTAAATGTTGTAACTGTACCCACATCTATCATTTCCTCTGGAGGTTTACTCCAACTACCAACCACTCTGTGTAAAAGAAATTGCCCTTCATGTCTTTTTTAAATCTTTCTCCTCTCACCTTAAAAATATGCCCCCTAGTCTTGAAATCCAGCACCCTAGGGAAAAGACACCTGCCATTCACCTTATCTATACTCCTCATGATTTTATAAACCTATACCAGATCACCTGCCAACCTCCTATGTTCCAGTGAAACGAGACCCAGCATCTCTCCCAAACCCTCCATTATGTTGAAGACTTTTTGGCAGAGTGGGAGCTCTGGAATTGTGACTTCTTGGGGGAATGGGGATGAGATGAAAGTCACCATCTCATGTAAATGATTGTCTGAGAACTGTAACAGATGACATGTCCATCCTGGGCCTCCTGCAATGCCACAGTGATGCCACTCGAAGGCTGCAGGAACAGCGAATCATGTTCAGCCTGGGAACCCTGCAGCCCAATGGCATCAATGTGGATTTCACAAGCTTCAAAATCTCCCCTCCCCCAACCGCATCCCAAAACCAGCCCAGCTCATCTCCACCTCCCTAACCTGTTTTTCCTCTCACCTCAAGCCACACCCCCATCTCCTATCTACTAACATCATCCCACCCCCTTGACCTGTCCGTCCTCCCTGGACTGACCTATCTCCTCCCCACCCCCCTACCTACACTCACCTTTACTGGCTCCATCCCCGCCTCTTCGACTTGTCTGCCTCCTCTCCACCTATCCTCTCCTCTATCCATCCTCTATCCGCCTCCCCCTCTCTCCCTATTTATTTCAGAACCCTCTTCCACTCCCCCATTTCTGATGAAGTGTTTGGGCCCGAAACGTCAAGTTTTCCTGCTCCTATGATGCTGCTTGACCTGCTGTGTTCATCCAGCCCCATGCTTGTTATCTCGGATTCTCCAGCATCTGCAGTACCTTTTATGTCTGTAACATCTGCTTGTGGCTTTCAGAGCCAGAGGAGGTGAGGTCACCCATTTCCAACCAATGGGGAGAACGCTGTCTCTGTATTAAATCCTGACACATATTCTCAGAATCCTGACGTGAGATTTGAATTATCTGAATTGCTTGTGCAGGAAATACTGGTCAAGTAACATGATATTTACACCACCACACCTAAACCTAACTAGTTGAGGTTTACCAATTTTCATTCATGATGTAAGAGTGATATTGAAGCAAGTTCTATATAAACAATTTCTAAAAAGAAAGATTCATTCATAGGTTGTAGGCTGGGGCAACATTTATTGCTCATCCCTAGCTGTCCTTGAGAAAGTGGTAGTGAGCTGCTTTCTTGAACTGCTGCAGTCCATTTGGTGTAGGTCAACCTACAATGTCATTGGAGAGGGAGTTCCAAGATTTTGATCCAGTGACAGTGAAGGAACGATGATATATTTCCAAGTCAGGTTGTGAGATGGCATGTCAAGTTAAATATTTTAGCTTTATCTTTGAAATATTTGTTAAATAAAATGCATAATGAAATATGGCGAGGCAGCATAAGGCAAACTGAGGCAGCATAAAGATGCCATTACCTGATAGACGCAGTGTTAATAGGAAGCTCAGTGGGTGCAATCAACTGCAAAGGAGGCAGATAGCCTTAACTGGAAGTGGGTCTGAAAAACTTAGCTGTGATCTCCAGCATTTGTTGTTTTCAGTACAGATTCCAGCATCTGCAGTAATTTGTTCCTGAATAACTACAAAGTTGAAGTAATGACATTTTTTTTCAGGAACATGGTTGTATGTCTCATAATACATTTCAGTACTGTACTTGAAATATTTACAATCTACCATTGCATGTGATCTGAACGTGAACGGTTGCAGTAGATTGGAAGAATAACTCATATGGCTTTGTGCACAGCCCTGTCCTTTACGAGCTGGTTGGGGTAAGATCTGAATCCTTATCAACTGCACCATAAACTTAAACTATCTTGAAGCACTTCCTACTTAAGCTAGCCGTTGGCATATCAAAAAGGTTTTTATGCAAATTAAGGTAGGTCAGCAGATTCATATTCAAACAGCTTGTTCCTCCAAACAATAATATAGCAGTTTTGTGAACCTGATGAGCCTGTCAAACTTCATTCTTTTTCTATCGCCTGGTAGTTGCAGTGCACCAGATATAAAATTTGTTAAATGGAGAACTAAATGACTTACAGTTTACAGGTAGTACACAAATCTTAATACCTTACAACTTGTTAAAGTTTGCATACATACCATATTACCACCTTTGACCAAGATAATAATCAGCTGACCTGCTGTAAGGCCAGAAAAGTACATTGCTGGCAGTTGATAGTTGTACACGCATAAGCCAACTCATTTTTCTTCCCCTTCCCCTGAAAGGGAGACAGACAAGGAATTCTTTCTTCTATTTCCCACTTCTCTCTTTTTTAGGAACTATGTTGCTTCCATTTAGTGTTCCTCCACAGCCAAGATGGGTCGGATAGTTTGTGGAAAATCATCCAACATATGGTATCTGACACCCTTGCCACCATATGACACAATCATCTTCTTCATATTCCAATCTCAGGAATTCTAACTTGAGGACTGAAATACAAGCTTGCAATAAGGTAAAGAAGGATGAACCTTGGAGACATGTGACTGCTTTTCAACACAAAGTCATCCACAGTAAGTATTAGCTGATGCTGCTGTACCACTAATTATAATTAATGAATTATAATTTTCTATGTCAAAACAATAAAGTGTTCAGTCCCATATAGCTATCATCAGACATAGAAACAATATAACTGTTAAGAATTTTTAACAGCTCTGCACAAATGAAATTTAATACTTACTTCTACAGGTAATATTTAAAAGAGAGCTTTTTCCTTTTAAAATCACTGCATTTGAAAATAATTTCCTACCTTTGATGAATAATTCTCAAGAGTCCAGAAGGCAGAAGCTTGTTGAAGAATGTGTAAAAAGAAGGTTGAATAAAATATGATCCACACCCATGAAGTTAGGATCCTTACAGACTACGTTGCATAGCTGGTTTATTTGTTCTGTTAACATAGAGCCCGCCCACTGTTGCTGTAATCAGTCTTTAACTTGGAAAGGAATGTATTAACAGGATAAAAAAAAACTAAATAGGTATGAATGATGCAAAGGCATTAGCTACTGGTGAATCCTGTCCATGTTTCACTTTAAGCTGTCACTAGTGCAGTCTATCAACATCTCGTTTACTTCATAAAATGATTAATTTTCCAATTTTTCAAAAAGAGTCTAACTTAAAATTGCCTCAGCAAGTTGTGCAGAAGCAGTAATTACAATAATCCAATTGTACGTTCTCTTACATAATCTCCATAATTGGCATGATGCCAATGAAGATATTCCAGACCCTTTCAGTTATATTGACCTCAAAATTAATATAGACATTAAGAATAGAAACTTATTTAAGTGTTGCTCATGTTTCTTATTCTGGAGAAATTAATTTTACCTTTAAAGTCTTGAATTATAGACTGACTATAGGCACAGATATAGATTATAAAACACCATATGCCTGGATATTCAAACATGCAGTTAAGGGCAAATTTTGTAATTGAACAGTAAAGGGATCAGAATAGTTAACTCCTACAACTAAGTTAGCTGTATGTGGAGGAGAATATAACATAAATTCAAAATCGGCTTGATATGTTTGTCAGCATTTATTAGCATAAGGTAGTGAAGGGAGTAAAAGGTAATGAATTGCCAGGTAAAAATAAATTCAGTGGAACTCCAATGCATTAGGTTGCGCCTGAGCATGTGACAGAATGCCATGTCATATGATTTGTTTGATCACCGTGAGGGGTATGTGGTCAGAGCAATGAGCTCTCATGAACAGCGATAAAGCAGCAATGTGTCATGACCATGAGAAACTGATGGCCAGGTACTATATTCTGTGTTGGTCCTAAGAACAGACAGTGGAGAAGACAGAATCCTTCCAGAAATGTAATAGAATATGGATTGCAAGATGAATTGCTTATAATTGTCTGCAAACATTTACTATCCGTCCACAGCAAACTTCAAAATCTTTATAAGGCTTTCATTTTTAGCAGGCAAACATTCAGCGTGCAATATACAATTGAAATCCTTACTGCAAATAGATCTACCAAGAGCTTTAATCTCTAAATTTTTGCATTTGCACCTGACTGCATGATGCAATGTCACTGGCTGACACATAGTTTCGTCTGAAAATTGGATATGTCTGGCAATTTGCTTGTGTTCTTTCAATGTATCTCAAGATGATTTTCTATTTGTAAGACAGCGTCACACAAATCTTAAGAAACAAATCTACACTGGAGAAAGCCTCGACAATCACAAATCCACCAATCCAACACATCACAATCTCAGAATATCTCAAATCAATTTAGTAGCAATTAAGCACTTATTAAAAATAAACGTTGTCAGTATCATGATGTGGGAAACATAATAGCCAAAAATCACACTAGCAGTAATGTGATAATGCCGTTGGGGGACATTGGGGATTGGCAATGTTAGGTTATGTGTGTTTGCTGTGTGCAGAACAGAATGCCCCAGAACATTAAGCCAGATAGCTGATGAGTCATGACATTGTAGAACTATGTTATAGGGAACAGGAACTTTAGGACTATAAATATGTGCTATAAACTTCATTTGTTGGGTAAGCTTGTCAGGGGACTAAGACCTGTGCCCTTGCATGTGCTCAAATAAATTTTTTTGGGTTTATGTGAACCTGACAGACTGAGAGTGTTTTTTTTTTCACTATAACAATGCTAAGATATTCTGTTTTAGTAAGGTTGATTGAGGATAAATGTTGACCATAACAGCAGCTGCTGTTCTTAATAGAAATAATGCCACAGAAGCTTTTATGCTCACTTGAGAGGACAGGTTTAATGGTATATCTGAAAGTTGAGGCAGGATTTTCCCCATAGGCTGCATAACTCAACCATCGAACTCAAGTATCAGAATACCACACAGTGGGCAACAGTGACTCATCTGTGATTTCATCTGAGTTGGTCAGGGACTGGGTTCCCCATCAAATGACAAATCGGTAGTGGGCATTGAAAGCTGGAGAACCAATAGGAGACTCCACATGTCATGGAAGCAACAGTGGGTGTCTTTGCAGCTAAATGAGGGAGGAAGTATACCATGAAGCCATAAAAGAGTTAAAATCGAAAATTGCTTCATCAGACCATGTTCTCAGAGTAGGGGCTGGACAGGGGTGAGGCAGTTGCATGTGTACGGTAATGGTCCAGTGAAGACAAATATCAGTAAGCTCCAAACAATACGCCTTCATTGACTATCCTGCCACTTGTGGCTGGGAGCCCCATTGCTATCCCATCTTGACTCTTAGGGGTGAGGGTTGCATTGGGACAGAGCTGAAGATCTGGCTTATGACCAGTGACATAAAACTCCATACCTGCCCAGCCTATACTCACCCTCCCTCCCCACAGCAGTGGAAAAATCAGCCCATAGTACCAATGATGATGTAGAACTCCCTCAGTACTGGGCTAGTATTATTGTTTAAATTGGAAGTATGCCATAACTGTCTGTCTGTTAAAGTATAGAGATAACACAATGTGGAGCTGGAGGTACACAGCAGGCCAGGCAGCATCAGAGGAGCGGGAAAGCTGACGTTTCGGGTCGGGACCCTTCAGAAAAATATCCCTTTTTCCACTTCCTACGTTTTTAAATGTGGAAAAGTGTTCAAAGAAAATAGAAATGTATTTTATTTTATAGCTGTTATGATTTTTCCCCCTGGATCCTTGCATCAGCTCTAGGAAATTAATCATTAATACCTTGAGATTTTAATACCTTGAAACTCCAGAAAATTGACAAGCCTAACCCTCAAGTCTCTGTTTCTGCACTTTCATTATAACTGTGCTACTTCTCTTCATTTTTTCTTTCACAATGCATCATTTGTTACCTTTCCATATTAAGTTTGAACTTCCTGCCCATTTCATCGGTCTCACTGTGTCCTCCTGAAATCGGCTCCTATTCTTCCTATTGTTATTTACTCAGGTCCAAGTCATTTATACATGTAAAAAGTGATGGTTGGAACACTGACTAATGATATATACTCCCATTTAATCTGTAACACAGACGTTCATTTGTGCTCTCTGGAAAACAGAATCCCTGTGGACACCTTCAAAAGATGCATTTGGGCAGTCCCTGAAGAAGGAAAGTGAATGGAGCTGGTCTGAAGGTGAGTCAGGGTATTGTTTGGCTGACAGGTCCGAGCGAGAGAGTTGGAGGGGTGGGGTTAAGTCTGAGAGGTCAGGGTTGGGGACAGTTAAAGCTGGGTCATGAAGTAGGTTGGATCGGGTTCGGGTTCTCCGAAGGAGGTAACCCCTTGCACAACACCAGCTTACATAGTTAATACCACTGAGCTATACACATGGCATGGATGTCCCACCTCTCTGGGTCAAATAGCAGTTGGGTGAACTGAGACATGTAAGTCACCATTGATTAACCACTTGAGGGTCTCAGTAGATCTGATGTGGGGGAGGGGGTGTGCGTTTGGACTGCCCAATGGCTGCATTAGAGTAATTTGGTGACATGTCAGGGGAGGAAGGTAGGCGGTAGACAAACCATATGCTACATTTTATGACCTTTGCACCTTTAATCTCATGAGAAGGGGCATGTAAAATTCCACTCAGAGTGCTTTCATCCAACAAGTAAAGAATTATTCTGAGCAAATTATTGCAGATGCTGGAATCTGTGCTGAAAAAAAAAATCTAGCAAATCACAGTGGGTCAGGCAGCATCCATAAATGCTGGCCCCTCTATGCCTTACGCCAGATCTGATGACGAGTCATCCAGACTCTAAACGTTAGCTTGCTCTCTCCCCACAGATGCTGCCTGACCCACTGTGAACTCCAGCAATTTTTGTTTTAAGTAAAGAAGTACTTTTTGATTTAGCCCTGGGGAATGAATTGAGAGAAGTAAGTCATGTGGAATTATTCAATTAATAGGGAAACAACAAAACGCAAAATAGTTGAGTTTGACGTAAAATGAGTCACATATAAAGATGCTGAAGCAGAAAAAAGTCAGATTTCACTGAGGTAAGAAAAATACTCTGGTTCTAAGTATTTTGGGCAGAAAACTATGCCACCAGGCCATCAGATCTTTTAAAGTTTTGGTAGCTCGGGTTGCGGGTGAGGTTGTTGACTTGCTCGCCGAGCTGGCTCGTTCTCGTTCAGACGTTTCGTCACCATGCTAGGTGGCATCATCAGTGGAGCCGCCGATGAAGTGAGGTTATTCTACTCCGCTTGGAATTTATACTGTTTGGTCCGTTATGGTGAGTAGTGTCATTTCCAGTTTTGATCCGTATGGGTTTGTATATGGGGTCCAATTGTATATGTTTGTTAATTGCATTCTGGGTGGAGAGCCATGCCTCTATGAATTCCCATGCATATCTATGTTTGGCTTGGGCTACTGTGCTACAAACTATACTATATGATAGTAGCCCAAGCCAAACATAGACACACACAGGAATGCCTAGAGGCACGGTTCTCCACCGTAATGCAATCAACAAACATACAATTGGACCCCATATACAAACCCATACAGATCAAAACCGAAAATGACACTACTCCCATAATAGACTGGAGAGTATAAATTCCAAGCGGAGTAGAATAACATTGCTTCGTCGGAGGCTGTACTGATAATGTCACCTAGCATGGTGACGAAGCATCTGAACGAGAACAAGCCAGCTCAGTGAGCAAGTCGACAACCTCAGGCCATCAGATCAGTGGCTCTATTCAAATAAGATGCATGAAGGAGCATTCCCTCTAAGGTTTTCATCTTCTAAGTAGACCTCTGGACTCCATACATAGCGGCGGCTTCCAGAATGGAAGTCAAAGGTGGGATCGCCATGGTGGACCCACAGAGCAGCTGCAAACATATGCGGCCACACAGCTTAGAGGGAACGTTGACCTGAAGTGCAACATGAATACATTCAAAATAAAAAGAAAATGAATCAGCTGCTATAGATTCAAGAACAGAAGGATCAAAACACAATAAAATTAAGCCAAAGGCAATCATGAAGTAGACTGAAAATATAGTCAAGAGGTAAAATGGGAAATGAGGAAGGCTCAAAGGTAAATTTGAAAAAAGGCAAAAGATAAGTTATGCATACCTCTAAGCATATAAATAGAGGAAGATTAGGTGACGAGAGATTTATGAGGAATGAAGAAAGGAGGCCAATTTTGAAGGCTGAGGCTATGGTTGAAATATAAAATAATTAGATTGCATGCTTCTTTTTAAATGACTGTGGAAACATGTACTCAAGTGAGATATTAGATAATTGATCAAGATAATCATAAAAAGTATCATTTTATAAAACAAAGCACAGCTCAGAAACAAAAACAGAAGTTGCTGGAAAAGCTCAGCAGGTCTGGCAGCATCTGTGAAGAGAAATCAGAGTTAACGTTTTTGGTGATAACAAGCATGGGGCTGGATGAACACAGCAGGTCAAGCAGCATCATAGGAGCAGGAAAACTTGACGTTTCGGGCCTAAACCCTTCATCAGAAAAATGTGACTGTTCCTCAGAACCTGAGTTCTTTGATTTTTCTTCACAGAATTGCCAGACCTGCTGAGCTTTTCCAGCAACTTCTGTATTTGTTCTTGATTTACAGCATCTGCAGCTCTTTCGGTTTTTACAAAGCACAACTCAGGGTGGATAAGTCACCTTAGTCTGAAGCCCAAGGCTTGATACTTTTGAATAAAGTCAGGTAGGATACAACAGTGTTCTGGCAATGATTTTTCGGTACAGCATGATTGGCAAGGTGTGCACGCAAGGAATGCCTTGAGTCAGGAATCAATGTTGAGTCTACAATTATTTACAACATATACTAATGACTTGGATGAGGGAAGTAAATGTACTTTTGCCAAGTTTGCAGATGGCACAAAAACTAGCTAAGAAGTCATGTGGTGAGGATGACATAAGCAATCAACAAAGTGATATAGATAGGTTAAGTGGATGAGAAAAAACTTGGTAGATGGAATATAGTGTGGTAAAATGTGAGATTACGCACTTTGACAGGAAGGATTGAAGAGCTGAATAAAACTACAGAAAGCTGCAGCACAGAGGAATAGGAGTCTTAGTGCATGAATCAGAAGAATTCAAGTTCAGCAGGTACTAGGGAAAGCAAATGAAATGTTGGCCTTTATTTCAAAGAGAATGAAACGTGAAAGTAAGGAGGTCCTATTAAAACTATATGAGGCACTGGCCAGACTATAGCTGGATTTCTGTGAACAATTTTGGTTCACATATCTAAAGAAAGATATACTGGCACTGGAGGTAGTCCAGAGAAGGTTCACTCGGTTGATCCCGGCTATGGAGGGATTTTCTATGTGGAGAATATGAATAGATTGGTACTCATTAGAGTTGAGGAGTATGACGGAAGTCCTTGTTGAATCATATAAGAACCCAAAGGGACTTGAAAGGGTGGATGCAGAGACACCTAAGTGGGACCTAAGGGCCTAATCTCAGAGTATGGAATTGCCCATTCAAGACAGAGAGAAAGAGGATTTCAGAAGACTTTCAACAAAGTCCCACATAAGAGATTAATGTGTACACTTGAACATGTGGGATTGAAGGTAGTGTATTGAGATGGACAGAAAATTGGTTAGCTGATAGGAAACAAAGAGTAGGAAAAAATGTGTCTTTTTCGGAATGGCAGGCAGTGACCAGTGGGGTACTGCAGTGATTGGTACTAGGACCTCAGCTATTCACAACATAGGTTAATGATTTAGATGAGGCAACTAGATGTAATATCTCACAATTTGCAGATGACACAAAACTGGGTCACAGGATGAGCTGCAAGGAGGATGCGAAGATTTTACAGTGTGATTTGGACAAATTGAGTAAGTGAGTGAATGCATGGCAGATGCAGTATAATGTGGATGAATGTGAGGTTTATCTACTTTGGTAGCAAAAATAGACAGGCAGATTATTATTTGAATGGCTGCAAATTGAGAGAGGGAGATGTCCCATGAGACCTTGGTGTTCTTGTGTAACAGTTGCTGAAAATAAGGCGATAAGTTCAATAGGTAATGAAGAAGGCAAACGGTATAGTGGCCTTCATAGCAAGAGCATCCGGGACAGGAACAACGATTTCTTGCTGGAGTAATACAGAGCATTGGTGAGGCTACACCTGGAATATTGTGAGCACTTGTGATCTCCTTATCTGAGAAAGGGTGTCCTTGTGATAGAGGGAATGCAGCAAAGGTTACCAAATTTATTCCTGTGATGGCAGAAATGATGGATGAGGAGAGATTGAGTCAGTTAGGATCATATTGACTGGAGTTCAGAAGAATGAGGGGGGCTATCATCGAAAGCTGTTACATCCTAACAGGACTAGACAGGGTAGATGCAGGAAGGATGTTCCCAACGGTGGGGGAGTCTCGAACCATGGATCATAGTTTAAGGAAATGGGGGTAAACCTTTTGGTTCTGAGATTATGAGGAGAAATTTCTTCACCCAGAGAGTGGTGAGTTTGAGGAATTCACTGCCACAGAAAGTGGTTGTGTTTCCATTAAGGAGGTCGGTGTAGCTCTTGTGGCTACAGGGATCAAGGGGTATGGGGGAGGGTGGGATTTGGGTATCGAGCTCAATGATCACCCATGATCAAATTGAATGGCACAGCAGGCTTGAGGGGTCAAATGGCCTACTCTTGCTCCTATCTTCTATGTTTCTTTTCTCCCAGAGTATGGTAAATCTGTGGACTTTTTTTTAACCACAGAGTACTGTTGATTCTGGGGAGATAAGTACATTCAAGGTGGAGCAGACAGATTTTTAATCAGGAAAGGATTCAGGTGTTTCAGAGAAAAGGCTGGAAAGCAGAATTGAAGATTAAGAGATCAACCGTGATCTCATTGAATTGTAGACCAGACTCAATGGCCCAAGTGGCCTACTTCTGCTCCTTCATATTATAGTTTTTAGGTTTATTGTCAAGATGGATTATACTTGGCAAGGCCCACTTTCTCAGTCTTGCAAATCTATTTCTGGTGGATTAACAAGTCAAGTTGACTGGATTTGTGATTAACTGCAGTATATAATCTACAACACTTTCTCTACCCATGCAGATGAATTTTATGCTGTTCACACGGTTGTGCTCTCATGCTTTCAGTGGCAGTAAGGAAATAACAATAGTAATAAGGATGCGCCGAATGTGTGTCAGAGCTTATCTTTTCTCCATCAATCAGTCATATCCTTTTCCATTGCTGGATGCAGAACTGCATCCAGTCCATGACACCTGCCCAACTGTCACCTGTAGCTGCATCTAGCTGCTTGCGCTCAGCAGCAGCAATACCCTGATGACTGCATTGGTTCACAGGCCAAGCCAGGTAAGGATGGCATGGGGGATGGTATCTCTCAGGCAGTCAAGTATTCACAACTTAAACATGGACATCACCTGCATCTGAGGCTGAGATAACAGTTCCAGAGGTCCTTGAACTTCAGGTAATTTGGTATATCCACAAGGTCTGGGAGAAAAATGCACAACAAAGAACTATGTAAGGAGAGATCTCAGGTCATTGAGTTGTTTTCTTCAAAAGCAAAGAATACAGGCAGCAAAGGGCAAAACACAAAGATTGGGAAATCAGAGCAAAAATCAGCCAATTCATCTGTGCCCACTAGTCTGAAATTAGACTCCATAACTAGGTTGTAGAAATGCAAACGATTCTACGCATCCAAGAAACACTCATCTTCGACAACAAAGAGAAACTGATGAAGAGTGTATGTGAACTCTAATAGCGTATAACCATCTTCAAATACATTCAATATAACCTAAAACAGCAGCTTTTGATATTTGCTTCATAATAATATTTGGAGTTATTATAACCTAAGAGAACAAATGCAATTATAAGTGTAAGAAAACTTTGAGAACAATTGCTTATGCACATGATTTTTTAATAAAACCATATTGTTCCAATATAAATAAAACCTTGAGAACTGGTTGACAGAGATCATAATATCCCAAAGTAAAAAGGATTCTTTTATTGCAGTTAAATTTAGAACAAACAGATCTATTAACCTTGAAATGCTGCAAATGTAGTTAAAGAAACAGATGGTGGAAGGAAATTCCAAAGACGTCAATATGTCAATAGCTGCTTACAATGTGGTCTCCTTAACAATAATGAGACTAAATGCAGACTAGGGCAAGTCCAATACAGTATATGTTCTGTGCAGGGCAAGGACAGAACAGCTCCACTTTGTCGTTAGAAATGACCCTGACCTTTCCATTGCTTCCCACTTCAATAAATCACCTTGCACCCGTGCAAACGTGTCCATCCTGGGCCTGCTGCAGTGTTCTAATGAAGTTCAATACAAGAATAGGAACAACAGTTTCTGCTCAGGCAATTTACTGCCATGAGGACTCAATATTGAGTTAAAGACTGAACATGAACAGTGTCATCTATTTTGATTACAACATTCCCTGTAGCTTGATTGTTAATTGTTAGGGTCTAGGCCCAAAACGATAGCCTTCCTGCTCCTCTGATGCTGCTTGGCCTGCTGTGTTCATCCAGCTCTACATCTTGTTACCTCTTATTAATTGTTAGTTTGGTTCTCAGCAAGGCTGACCTATTTTCTCCTGTATAAACAGATCAATGACACCTATTTCACATCTACATCTCTCCTTTACCATCAGTAACACTACCTTTGTCTTTTGCTCTGGGCACTTTCACCAGATGTTCACTTACTTCTCTCCCCCTTTGTCAACAGCATAAAACACATAATTTTTCAGCCCTTCACTCCTGAAGAGGTCAATGGACTTGAAATGCTAACTCTGTTTGTTTATCCACAGATGCTGCCAGATCTGCTGAGTTTCTCAAGCATTTTCTGTTTTTTTAAAAATTTCAAATATATTGGTTGTTCTTAACTCTTTAGTTGACACATGTGAAAATTTGAACCAGGTATCTTCCTATGGAACAGCAGATAACACCGATGCTGGTTAGTAATAAATGATAGGTGATGGGCAGTCACATCTACATATGGCAGCAAGCTAACTTCTGTTTGGATTAGAACAAGAGTCCTCCAAGGCCACTAGCACTGGGACACTGAAGAGGATCGGCATCTGTATCCAGGAAGTTCCCTGGTACTGCTGGGATACCAGTAAAAGTTATTATCCAAGATCAGAATAAATCATGACATTGATGTAAATCACATAAATAATTTTCAATTAATACTTTTATTGAAGCTAAATTGTTTTACAAGGAATCATGGTCTGGTGTGGTTTCTCTGCATCTGAATTAGGATTGCAATTGAGACTCTCAGGATCTGATCTTATAAATTTAACCACATGGTGCTTTTTCATGTCAAAGATTCATTTATTATACATCAAGAGATATTTAAACCACTTATTTCACAATATTTTTGCCTTGTGAAGAAAGTAAGTTATGCTGTGAGACTGCAGTTTTACTAGTGTAGTTTTGTTGCTCAATAAGGAAGAGGATACATCTGGTAAATAAAGATCAAGTAGATAACGTCAATTTTCCATAAATTCCTAGGTTGCATAACTTAATAGTGAACAGGAAATAACAAGAATACTTTGGTTACTGTTTAAGTTCGTACAGGTTTTAAGGTGATGTATTGCAGGAAGCTAGCTGAAGACACGTTTACTTTCATATATTCAATTTAGGTTTAGAAATAAGGAACACAATTTCAAAATCTAACAATGTAACAAAAATGGATGGGGGCAAGTTGGTGGTTTTAGCAAATAGTGAGGAGAAAAGAATAGCTTCAGAAAGTCATAGATAGGTTGGCAAATGGGCTGAGAATTGAACTGTACAATTCAATATGAACAAATGTATTATAATAAATCGGGATTGATTACAATTGGAAATAGAACCAATATTTACAATTAGTTTGAGTTCATATAACAAACATGCATATAGTAGTAAAGATGTTTTAGCATGTCTATTTGTTAGGGTTCAAGTGAATGCCCAAATAATACTCCCTGTCTGCATACAATATTCTTTCATAGGATTTGGGTGTCACTGTCATGAACAGCATTTGTTGCTCATTTCTAATTGTCCTTGAGCTGTTTGGCTTGCTGAGCCACTTTAGAGAGCAATTAAATTTCAATGACAATGCTATGGATCTGGAATAACGTGTAGACAGCAGATCTCTTTACCTAATGGCTGTTAACCAGATGGGTCTTCATAACAAACCTAGAGGGATGTGAACCCATGTCCTAATCGTTAGTTTATGCTAGTGTGTTACTAGTCCAATGACATTATCACTTACACCATATCCTCCCTCTTAATATATAAGGTAATGTTGAGACTAAAAAGAAGCAATTGATGCATACCCTCAACAGAAACATGATTCAGGATGTAAATACACAGAGAAACACCTAAGTTTGGAATTTGCTTTGAGGTGCTCTAGCTTTACCACCATAATTGCAAAGGGAAAGTTACCACCATCCTATTAGAGAGAGAACTGATGAGTTTAACATGAGGGTGACTGCACGTCAGGCAAGGGTCAAAGTGGAAAAAGCCAGACCTTCATGTTAACTTACATTGTATAGGAATTGAATCTAGACTGTTGGTGTTATGCTGCCTTGCAAATTAGCCATCCAGCCAACTGGGCTAACTGATCCCCATTTGCCAAGTTTGCCATTTACATGCATAAACCAAGTTTCTGCCACAGCTCAGATGAAAATGTAGGTAAAACGTTAATGATCGTATTTGCACTGGAACAGACAAAGCTAAGGGGACATTTGATACAGGTTAAAAATTATGCAAACTCATAAGTGTCAACATGCAAAGAATATTTTTTTCTGGTCAAGCAGAGAGTAAAGAATTCAATTGTTAGAAGCAATGTTTTTAACAGAACATTGTTGCAGCATGGAATACTTTATGGCATGGAATGGCTGAGGGAAAATTCAGTAAATAAAATAAGTGGAAGAATATAGAAGGGTATGATGAATTGATGGACAGTAGGATCAATTTTGAATTGTTCTAACAAAGATGAATATCAATTCACAATTATTCATTGATTCACAGTATTTTACTGTTTCAAGGCAGAAAAATAGTTTGAAGAGAATCTATTCTTAAAACTCTTGAGAATTTGGAACGTGTTGAAGGACTCATTCCGTGAGGCCATACTGGTAGAACTTAAGAATAAGCCAGGTGCAATCACTATGATGGGGTTATGCTATAGGCTTCCCGACAGTCAACAGGAGATAGGGAAACAGCTATGTAAGTAGATCATGAAAAGATGTAAGAACAACAGGGCTTAACTTCCCAAATATTGACCGGGACTCCCTTAGTGCCAGGGATTTAGATAGGGCAGTATTTGTTTGGTGCATCTAGGAATATTTCTTGAAACAATTTGCTGGTAGTCCAACAAGGGAAGGGGCTTACGAGACCATGCACTGGGGAATGAGCCAGGGCAGGCGATTGAAGTTTTGGATCAGAGCATTTTGGGAACAGTGATCCTAATGTGAGTTTTAAGGTTGTTCTGGATAAGGATAATCTTGTCCTCAGTGAAAGTGCTAAACTGGGGAAAAGGCTAATTACAACAACGTTAGGCAGGAATTGGAATAATTATATTGGGGGTGGCTGTTTGAGGGTAAATCCACATCGGACATTTGGGCGTCTTTTAAAGGCCAGTTGTTCAGAGTTCAAGACCAGCATGTTCCTGTGAGGATGAAAGATAAGGAATGACAAAATTCGGGAACCTTGGATGACAAGAGATATTGAAAGTTTAGTCAAAAAGCAAAACAAAAAGCATATGTAAGGGTTAGAAAACTGAAATCAAAAAAGGCCCTTGAAGAGTATAGAAGAATCAGAAAAGAACTTAAACAAGAAATTAGCAGGCTAGAAGGAACCAGGATCAGGAGGAGAATCTCAAGGCATTATGTATGTACCTTAGAAACAAGATGGTGTTATAAAGCAGAGGTTGACCCCCGTCTAAGAACTAAACATCCAAAGAGGAGCACCTCGCCCTATAATCTGCAAAAGGAGTGTTAAAAATGGTATAACCTGCTTTTTGGGGACTTACAGTAGTTAAAAACATAAATCTCTGATACTATCTTTAAAATCAACAAGTAACAATTTATTTATCTAACTCTAACAGTGAAGAAGTTAACTAAACTGTTGACAAACTGAACAAATCCCTTCTAACTATTAACAATTCCCAAATAAAGCAAGATTCTGATGGTATACTGTTCCAATAAATACAAGTCCCACTTACATAAGAAACAAATTTGGTCCCTTGAAATTAGAGCCAGGTTACGTGCCTTCTGGAATGTTCTGTGCTTTCCGAGTCAGTTCTTCTGTCAGTAATGACTTCTCTGCTGATTCTTCTGCCAGGAATATTAACTAGTTGTGTTGTTAGTACTGTTGTTATTGAGAAGGTGCTTTCTCTAAGACTTAAGGGAAACTCTAGTGGATGGCAGTTCGCTCTCTCTGCTCTTTGTCCAACAGCCCCCTTCTTTTATACCTTTGATGACGTATCAATATTTCTTACAATATGATTGGTCCTATGTTATCAAAACCATCATCCTCAAATTTAATTTTTGGTATCTAAGCATCTAATTCAATTTGATTGGCTAAATTCAAAAGCCTTTGTCATGGTAACGACTGCTGCTTGGCCTGTTAACTGTATGGTCTTTCAATACAAATGTTTTAATTTGGGTGCTTTCTGTGTACTTGCAAATCTCTAAGCTGCTGCTCACAGACATCCAGTTTGACTCTCTAATCAAAGAAAAAGCACACATCTTTTAACGGGACCACGCAATGCTTTTACCACTACCATTTTACAAACACCAAATTCTAACTTCCTGCCTCCCAATCGACAAGTACTCTACCTAAGTTTGCAGCAATGATAACGAGGGGAAGGGTAGATACACTCAAGGACAAAAAAGAGAAATTTATGGGTGAAGCCAGAGGAAGTAAGTGAAGCCTTTAATAAGTATATCATATCGGTTTTCACCAAGGAGCAGGACATGGATGATGATAAGATTAGGGAAGGGTATGTTGATACTCTGGGTCATGTAGATATTAAGAAGGAGGAGGAATTGGGTGTCTTGAAAAACATTAAGGCAGATAAATCCCCAGGGCCTAATGGGATTAATCACCAAGTACTGAACAAGGTAAACAAGGAGATTGCTGGGGCCTTGACAGAGATCTCTTTAGCCACAGACAAGGTCACAGAAGACAGGGGAACAGCCTCACATCAGTGGTGAGGAAATTATTGGAAATGATTCTTAGGGACAGGATTTACTCAGATTTGGAGAAGAGTGGACTTATTAGAGGTAGTCAACATGATTTTATGCAAGGGAAATCTTGTCTCACGAACTTAATAAAGCGTTTGAAGAAGTGGCGAAGATGACTGATGATGTTAGGGTAGTGAAAGTTATCTATATGGACTTTGCTAAAACAATTGATAAGATCACTCAAGATAGGCTGGTACAGAAGATTAAGTTGCACGGGATGCATAGTGAGTTGGCAAATTGAGTACAAAATTGACTTGATCATAAAAGACAGGAGGCATGTTTTTCTGACTGGAAGTCTATGGCCAGTACTGGAAGGATCAATGCTGGGACCTCTGTTGTTGTAACATGTATAAATGACTTGGATGAAAATATAAGTGTTCTGATTTGTAAATTTGCAGATGACATGAAAATGAGTGGAGTTGTGGATAGTGAGGAGGGTTATCAAAGGATACAGATGGCTGTTGATCAGTTGAAATGTTTGGTGGAGGTAGATTTTAATTTGGACCAGTGTGAAGTGATGCATTTTGGGAGAGCAAATGCATGATTAAAGTATACAGCAAATAGCGGGAGACTTCGGACTATTGATATACAGAGGTATCTTGGGATGCAAGCCCATAGCTCCCTGAAAGTGGCAACACAAATGGATCATGGATTGGCAACACAAAGTGGTGACACAAATGGATTCATACGTGATAAAGAAGGCATTGATATGCTTGCATTCATCAGTCGGGGCATTGAATGTAAAACTTGGCAAGTCATGTTGCAGTTGTACAAAAATTACTCAGGCCACATTTGGAATATTGTGTGAAGTTTTTTTTTGCCACACTTTAAGAAGGATACGGAGGCTTTGGAGAAGGTGAAAAAACGGTTTATCAAGATGTTGCCTGAATCAGAGATCTAGCTAGAAGGAGCGGTTGGACAAACTTGGATTGTTCTCACTGGAGCATTGCAGGCAGACCTGATAGAAGTCGATGAAATTCTAAGAGGCATGGACAGGATCAATAGTTGGAGTCTTTTTCCCAAGGTGGAACTGGGGACATAGGGTTTAAGGTGAGAAGGAAAACTTTTAAAGAAGATGTGTGGGCCAGATTTTTTACACAGATGGTGATAGGTGCCTGGAACATGCTGCCAGGGGAGTTGGTAGAAGCATTACATTAGCAAAATTTAAGAGCATTTAGACAGATACATGAACAGACAGGGAATAGAGGGATATTGGCCATGTGCAAGCAGATGGGATTAGTTTGAATGGTATGGTGGGTTGAAGGGCCTGTTCCTGTGCTGTACTGTTCTATATTCCATAATCACATGGCTAAAAGCATACCTTTGACAGCATATTTTTGAAACTATATAAGTACGCAGTATTTGGTGAAACCATTTAACTTACACCTGTGAGAGGAATCAATTGGGATTTTAGAAATCTTCCTTCCACCTTCTAATTGGATAGTGGGAGATCAAAAACTGAGCAATGAATGGGAAATAAGAGATTTTAAAATTTTACAGAAAGTAAAACAAACTAATTTGAATAAGTGGACTAGATGAGCGGTAAGCTTAAAAGCTGGTTGGTCCAGGAAGTCAAATCTCTTCCAGGATGTGTCAAAATAGGTTTATTTTTAGAAGTGCCAGCACATTCTAAGAAGTTTCACAAGACAAATGTCAGGCACATATTTGTTTGAATACCATTATTTACAGAACTTCATATGACGTGATGGACATCAAGTGGAGGTTAGATATTAATTACTTAAATTCGGTCATGGTTGAAATATCCTCAGCATACATCTTGGCATTCATTTCACAGGCCCCAAGTTCACTGCTCATCCTGAGTTAAAATTGGAATCAATACCTAGTAAAGTTTGGTTGAGGCAAAAGGTGTATTGTGTGGTACAAGCCTTAGTTGTTTTCAAACATAAAAACAGTGAAAACTTGCACAAACAAAAGAACAGAATGTTAACAGGTCACAAAATATCTCAGTATATATGTATACAACCTATAGGATAACAACTTAGACAGAATGTTTTGCTTTAAATCCTATACACAGCAATAACACTGATGATTTCAAAGTTACAGAAGAAGGATATACGAGTTTAAGGCATAACATTTATTTTCTCTGGCATCATAAACTCTACATAAGACAATTTTTGAACTGGGAGTAGAATTGGGAAGTCAGTCATTGCATGTCCAGGATATTACCAGGGGTTCCTCAGGATATTACCCAAAGCCTCACCACCTTCAGCTGCTTTGTGAATGCCCGTCACTCCATCATAAGGTCAGAGGTTGGGATTTTCGCTGATGATTACACAAAGCTTAGTACCATTTGCGACTCTTCAAATACTGAAATAACCTCTGTCCATGAACAACAATACCTGGATCAGTAGAAGTAACATTCACAGTACACAAGAGAGAATCTAATCGTTACCCTATGATATCCAATGGTATTACCACCAATATCAACATCCTGGGGTTACCTTTGATGAAAAAATGAACTGGACTGTATTTACAAAACACTGAAAGGGCAGAGCTGAGGAATCCTGGGTCAAGTAGCTCACCTCCTATTTCCCTAAAGACATTCTACAAAGTGCAAGTAAGAAATACTCTCCACTTTTTTGGATGAGTGCAGTTCCAACAACAGCAAAGAAGCTTGAAACCATCCAGCGCAAAGCATCCCACTTAATTAGCACCTTATCCACCACCTTCAATATGCACTCCCTTCATCACTGATGCACAGTAGCAGCAGTACGTACCATCTTCAGGATGGAACAACCAAACAGCACTTTCCAAATCCATGACCTCTACCACCCATACTACCTAGAATAACAAGGGTAGCAGATGCATTTGAACACTAGTGCCTGTAAGTTCCCCTCTAAGTCACACTATCCTGATTTTGAACTTAATCATTTTTCCTTCACTGTCACTGGATCAAAATCCTGGAACAGCCTTTCTAACAACACTGTGAGAGTACCTATACACCAAGGACTGCAATGGTAATGAGGACAGCTCATCACTAACTTCTGCAGGGAGATTAGAGAAAGGCAGAGAATGTTTGCCTCACCAGTAACACTCATATTCCATGAACAAATAAAAAGAAAGTAAAGGTTGTCTTATGAAAGCTGGGAATTTGTTAAAAGTGGGAAATTATGCAGATGAGGATGAGTTACTTTTTTTTGCCTTCTGTCCATGTAGCAGCTGGTTTTACAACAGCAACTTACAATCTTTTTGGCCTTTAACATCATGAAAGCATCACAGGGCATTTCACAGAAACATTATAAAACAAATATAACACTGAGTGATATTAGGAGGTTTTACATCAGATGATCAAAAGGTATTTCAGAGGTAGCTTTCCACAATTGTCTTAACGGAGGGAAGCAAGGTGGAGAGACGAAGTGTAGGAATGGAATTCCTGTACTTGGGGTCTAAGCAACTTTAGGGTCATCCAGCAATGGTGGCCGGTGTTTTGTGCGTAGTGTTTTAACAGCTATTATTTCTAAAATGAAAACAAGTTAAACAGAGATCATATGATGATAGCATGCTAGAACTGCACTTTGCCACATATCCCCCTTTGCATAAAAATATTACATGCTGTCTCCTTTGCAGTGACAAGTTACCCAATAATCTCATAAAATTTTCTAATTCATGTACAAAACAAAAATTGGTGACATTTCCCCTCTCTGCAATGTTATGAATAATGGTGTGTGATATATTAATCATGCAATGATTTTGAACCGGCCTTCAGCTCCAGGTTTATTATGTGACTTTAACCAATCACTATTATAGGACTTGAACTCATGTCGCCAGAACATTAACCTGGTCATTGAGGAATCACTAGTCCAATGACATTTCTACTACACTATCATTTCCCGTGTGTGATGAAAACAACAAAAACATTGGTGGGAGTGGATTGTAATCACCCCAAACAGATGAACATAATGTTAATTGATATAAATGTACCTAGCCCTTGATTGAGCTTTCCTTTAAAGACTCCATATGCCAAAAAAAGGGTTTTGTCTACTGTTAGCTTCTAACTTGCAATACGTTTTACAGCTTTAAAAATTCTAATCCACAAAGTTGGCAGCACGGAGCCTCAATGGTTAGCACCGCTGCCTCACAGCACCAGGGGTCCAGGTTTGATTCCACCCTCGGGAAACTGTCAGTATAGGTTTCCTCCCACAGTCCAAAGATATGCGGGGTGGGTGGATTGGCTGTGCTAAATTGCCCATAGTGTCTGGTGATGTTAAGTTGCGTGGGTTATACATGGGGAATGGGTCTGGGTGGGATGCTGTTTGGAGGGGCAGTGTGGACTTGTTGGGCTAAATGACCTGTTTCCACACTGTAAGGACTCGAAATTAATTAATCCCTGATGATTAGCCTATTATCATTAATATAACATTGTGACAGCGGTGAAAACCATTATGCTGATGATGATTGTTGTATTTGAACAATCAAGTTGATTTACAATTGAAAACACAGTTTACTGGTAAGCAGACAAATCCCTATTGAGAGATCAGTTTCAATCTCTTGAGAAGGACATGTAATCACAGTGCATGCTGGATCAATAACAAGCAAGAAAAGGTCAAAGACATATTGTCAGAAATTCATCAAAATTCCCTAGCTTAAATTGGGGCATATCAGGCCACCCAACAGATTTTAAAATGTTTAAATTGCATTCAGAGTCATACTTCCTGGATTCAGGTGTGTCCAATGCAGAAACAAGACAAGCCTTAATAAACAAGCCTTACCAACTCTGAACAAAGGTCTACGTAGACTTAACACATCAGATTGAAAAGCCAAGGAGCTAAAGATCCTCAAAAATATGGACCACATCAGAACATCGCAATTCAGAGTCAAATTAAAGTTCTGAATTAATTAACTAGAATTAATATCATTTAGACAGAAGGAAATAGAATCCATAGACCTCTTTGTGAGCAGATTTAGAGAAAAGGGTTCATTTTACAATTTTTCAGATGAGGACCTAGTATAGAGAATTGTTGATTGGTAATTATATCTGCCACTGTGGAAACGTTTCAGAAAATCTTGTTGGACAAATCATGACTTATCATGTTCAAAATTTACAGAAGGTTGGAAGTAAGTAAGAAGTGATCTGCACAGTTTGACAAAAATTACAGATCCTAAGCACAAACCCAACATTTGACACAACAACTAGACAACCTAAACATAACAAGACATGTGAGAATTGTGACCTTTTGGATGCACTAAAGAAATGACCAACTCTCAATCAATTTTGCAAGGCACGTGGAAGAAAAAGCCATTGTACAGGCAGTGTGGTGGTGCAATAGTTGATGCAGTTACAGAGAGAGGTGCACTGACACAAACAAGCTATACACAATGACTATCCTCAAGCTACAATCAGATCACCTTGTAACCCTCCAGAGGTATATACATGAAGTGATTGACAAACCTGAATCTGATGATGTACATGACAAGATGGAGAATGGTGAATACTGTGGCAAACATCAATGCTATCACATAGTTCAGAGAGTTTGTAAAAATTCAAGCTATCTGTATATAGAAGGCACACGGTTATTCATCATTGCCTAAGGCTGACACAGAATGAGTGTCAACATAATACTGCTGCCAATTCTAAAAAAATCCGTTGACATGGAGAGCCATTAGAAAACTTGCATTTGTGAAGTTTTCAGCAGATAATGGAGCATGAATTCCATGTGCAGGATCAATTGTGCTGGAGTCCAAGTACAATTAATCTGCCTGAGTAACCTGTTGTTTAACTTTATAAACACAGCTGGACTTGCAAGTGTATGTTAAGCAGTATGTCATTGCCTTCCACTAATTATAATCAGTTGAATCAGTCAGAGACACACCGGAAACTGCAGCAGAGTATTCAAGAAGTATTTGTAGAATGGAACACTTCACTTTCTTCTGAATTAGTGTAGAGCTAGTCCCAGTTCTTTGCTGTGGAGAGAAAACTGCAAGTTCAATAGGAAAAGACTGAACAACTAGATCAGGCCAATTCTGCACTTGAGAAAAATATCTCTGGGATGACGAAATCTTGAAGGGCTACCTCCACTCAGCTCAGAAAAATAAAGAGCTGAAAAATAAAGAAAGGAAGCAGAGTTAACTATAAACTCCGTATCATCACTTCAATGAAAATATTGTGGGTTCACAGGAAGTTCTGGAACAATTCACACATAAAACAGATCCGGTTCAACAGAAGCAGCTCTGGAACCATCGGCTTGAGCTCAAAACAATGCTCGAGAAAATGACAGGCTTGCAAACACAGGTGGTGATGCATGGCATGCACAGAAAGGAGCTTCAACTCATTATGAGATGTCATCCTAGAAATAAATGCCAGTAATGATGTTCTGCTGAAAGAACTCAAGCTGGATATAGAGGAAGCCAAAAAAATTCCTGAAATAACAAATGGAAGAGCTCCATGTCTCAAAGAAAACAAAAAGTAAAAGAAGTTGGAAAGTCAGACAGTTATAACAATAGGTTATGAAGGAAAGAAATTATTCTGGATGAATAAAAGTCTAAAATTGCAACTGAATTAGAAGAATCCAGAGTATAACTCTATACGTTCAAAATAAGATGAACGCTGTTAAGGACCTTAAGGAAGCAGATTGGCCAGTTCTTAATCTGGAACAAACTTTTGCTGTAGTTTATCAAGATGAGCAAATTGTGGAACAACAACTGTAGTCCATGAAAGGAAAAACTGGATAGCATGAACAGGAACAATAGACAATAACACTGATGACTGAAGGGGTTAATGACACGTCCAGATAAAAACATCATCGTGGGATTTGGGTATGTCAGCAAATCACCTGTAGGCTTATTGTCATATTTAAATTTTACAGTTCAATTTTATTTTAAAAAGCAGAAGGATTTCTATATGTACTATAATGTTCAGAGAGTTTGCATTTAAGGACTCCATGCGCTTTTCATTTTTATTCACCCAGGGTTGGGCCGACATTTATTGCCCATCCCAACTTCTTCTTAAGAAAGTGGTGAAGAGATACCTTCTTGAACTACTGCAGTCCATTCAGTGTATGTTCATTTGTTGTGTTTCCACAATGTTTGTTACTCTTTTCTGCCAGCTTGTCTGTTCGTGAGTCTGCAAGCTGCACATACAGAACTTATTTGGTTTGTTGTAATGTCTGCTTCATAACTTGAATTGGCAAAATTATTTGCTGATGTATTAATGGAATATACTCACAACAGTTTTCTAGAACAATCCATTTGGAACAAACCTGAGAGGAGATTATTTTAGATCTTATTTGGTATAATGAGGCAGGGTCAATTAGTCATCTCATTATAACAGATTCACTGCAAAAGAGTGATCATAGTACGAGTGAACTTTATATAGAATTGAAGTGAGATGTACATAAGCCTGAAGCTAATGTATAGATTTTAGAAGAAGCCAATTACATTGGTGTAAGGAGTAACTTGGCTAAGGTAGATCGAGAAATTAGATTAAAAGGTGCTTTGGTAAATGAATAATTTTCTGTTAGCCTGGCATCTGTCATCAGGAAGTTATTGGAATCCATTGTTCAAGGAAATAGCAATGGATTACTTTCAAAATCATGAGACAATTTGGAGAAACAGCATGTTTGGGAAATCATGTTTGACCAATCCAATATGAGGAAAAGAAGATCGGAGATAGGAGCAAGAGTGGACCATTTCGCCCCTCGAGCGAGGTCCACCGTTTCAGAAGCAAAAATCCATAAGAACCTATGAATGACATACATTTGCCTGATTTATCTTGCATATTTTAAAATAGTACTCCATTATGATCAGTATGTTCATTTCTAAATATTACTGTTTTATTTTACTGTTTGTTCCCTCCCGCATTCAATAATATCATGTTGATGTAATTGTGGACTTAACTCCACTTCCCTACTTGCCTTACAATTAGCCTTGAGTACTTTGCTGATCAAAAATCTGTCTAACTTAACTTCAAATATATTCAATGACCCAACCTGCACTACTCTGCGTGGAAGAGAATTCCAAAAATTAATAACCTCCAAGAGAAGAAATTTGAATGCAGCTCAGTCTCAGCTAAAGTACAGAAGAAAAGACCACAGGAATTGCTTTTGTCATTTTCAAATTGGCAGAAGGTGTGCTGTGAGGAAAACACGAAAGTGTGGATTTTTGTGGAAGA
The DNA here is from genome assembly GCA_024137785.1 of Ginglymostoma cirratum. Lineage (NCBI taxonomy): Eukaryota > Metazoa > Chordata > Chondrichthyes > Orectolobiformes > Ginglymostomatidae > Ginglymostoma > Ginglymostoma cirratum. Next base: position 8,297,272 of record JAHRHZ010000263.1, on the reverse strand, counting down.
GACAGGAATCTGGAGTCAGATTAATTTCCAGGTCACAGAAACCACGTACCCTCCCAAACTCCACTCATTACCCTACACCCCAACCTTACCCCTACCCCTCCCTTCCACACCCCTATGCCCCATTGTGAACTGGGGAATCATCGGTATTTTTAACGAGGCAGAAGGCTATTGGTGAAGGACTAGAAGTGGCCGCCAATTTGTGGCTGACATGGTAATATTAGTATATTGATGTTAGTATAGACATGCTGCAAAGGATCTGGACAATGTTGTGGCTGACATCTGTGAATAATTGCAAAAGAGAAAAGAAACTGCACCTACAAATTCATCAGAATAGGTGAGAGTTAAACATAGAGTATGGGGAAAATTAATGCTATTTAAATTGATTGATGTGGAAGAGATTTTCATCAAAACTTCAGTTTTTGAAACATCACTGAAGATATTTTAATGCTGCTGACCCTGTTCCTGAAAGGCTGCATCTTTCCATCTTTACACAACTCTCAGTGGCTGTGCATCCCAGTGAAAATCTCAGTATATGAGAAGATGAGCTTTTAACTAACTCCTCAATTACATAATTGTGCCCAATTACATGAGCCTTTATTTTCCCATCCACCTTCCTGGCCTTATGACAATTCAAAACAAAACTTCAGGAACAGAGGAAGTAGATTGGCACAAAGGCCCCAAGCACTATTTTATTTTGGTCATCTGCCTTTGTGCTGTCCTGATTTTCCATTCAAAAATTTGGTGCTAAGAGTTGCAAAGGGATATAGATAGTTTAAAGTAGAGGCAAAAGTTAACAGCTAGTGTAAGGTTAGGAAAATCTGAGGATAAACAATTTCATGAGAAGAACTTTTAAAAAATATTGAGAAGCTGTTGGTCGGCATTGTTCAGAAGACTTTGATTGTCCTTATACAATTAGGAGTTCAAATGGTATGCTGGCTTTTATTATAAGGGAGTTGGAGTACAAGAGGAAGGAAGTCTTGCTGCAATTGTATGTGTCTTCAGTGAGAGTAAATTTGATTTCTGTAGTTAAGAACTGTCAAGCTTTTCTTTATGTGGATGCTACAATGGTTTACTACTTGATTAAAGTGTTGTCCTGTGGACAAAGATTGAGCAGAGTTTGTTTACACTCCCTGGAAATTTGGAGGATAAGAGGTGATATAATTGAAAAATAAAAAAGAATTATGACAAGCTATGAGGCTGCGATTGGTTATAGGAAAATTCAGAACAAGAGGGTATTGTCTCAGGATAAGTGAAGCTGAGGTGAAGCGAGATCTCTTCGTTAAAAGCTTTGTAAATCTTTGAACTTTCTACTTCCACAGGCCTGATGATACTCAGTCATTTTAAGGGAGTCAAGGGATAAATGGATTGGGCATAAACATGGAATTAGAGTCGAGTATTACCCAGCCCACCAGAAAATTTCAACATCAATTTTGCTATAATTACTCCTGCAAATAGCACAAATGTTCTCATTCAGAGTGCATAATAGTACTTGTAGATATCGAAAAGTTGGTTGGCATCTTAGGCATTGACAAAATTCTCATTGGCATAAAAACTTTGATGTTCTTACAATATCCAGAAGCTTTCAGTTATGTCTTGAAAGCTCTCAAGACTGTTACAAACTAACCCTCAAGGAAACCCTCAAAGACATTGATGAAGCTGTTAAAGGGAACATCTGACATCAATTGCAGTTAGCAACCCAAGCAACAAGAAAAGGCCAAAACAGGGCACAGCATGGAAATTAATAAATAATCTACATTTATTAATCTTATCATTTAGTGCAGAAAATCTATATGACATTAAAACTTATAATTTGTAAAAACTGGACAAACAACTATGAAAACTATGCAAGTGTGAGAATTATAAAAATGACAAAAACTATAAATGCAATAAACAAACAATGACAATAACCAACAAAATGATGCAGACCATAAAAAGAATGGGAACAGTAAATCTCCGATCCCCATCAGTTATTAAATAGCTGCATGCCTCCAATGTGTGGCTGAAGTCAGCTTGCTGCTGCCTGATGGGCGTCTGTCTTGGGTTTGCACAGCAGCTATTAATGGTGTGACTAATCTCTGATTCACTCATCCTTTGCGCTCCATTCTTTTTGTACTGCTTCACTGAGCAGATTATTGCTGAGCAGGTACTGCTCGATAGCACTGTTGATGACACCTTCCATCAGTTTCCCTGACGATCAAGATTAGACTGATGGGGATGATATTTGGCTGGGTTGGATTCATCCAACTTTTTGTATACAGGACATACATGAGCAATGTGACAATGCAGATCGTTGGAGATGAATACTGCTTTGGTAAGGTATCTCTGTAGTTGCGTCAATAAGAGAACTAAGATATTTTTTGTTTGTTCCTTGAGTTATACCTATGCCAAATTTCCTCTACCAAACCCATTTGTGGCTTTCATCTTGTACAGGTAGCCTCTGTAGGCTGCTAATTGCATGTAGGGAATGTTCCACTCACACCCCAGTGATGGTTGCTTCCTTCAGGGTGATTATCCTGTTGGGCACTGATATCCTGTACGTGATAACTACTCAACAAATTTGCACTTTCTGATTTGGCCAGATACTGCCCCCATGACAGCAACAATCTCACGCGGAAGTTGTATACTCTTGGGAGGTGTCTACAATGAGAAAAGAAAAAATTAAATGTGTTACTCTCCTTAATTCCCTTGAGGAAGCTCAGGTCTGTGGTAATCAGTCAGGGACAGCATGGAGCAGAATTCCTCACATTGTTTTCCAATCAATGAACCTGCGTTAGCTGCATTGATCATTTTATCAAGAAACCTATCAAGTCGTGCCTACTGCGGATTCCTTCTCCAGCCTCAATCTCTCTTGTTCGCAGTGAAAATCTGACACCGCTGTTCATGTTTACTGATTGGCAAGAGTTGATTGAAGCATCCTGCAACCCTGTGTAATCATTCAGCTTTAGCATGTATGGAGCTAGGTACATTGGTGTGGGAGCTGGGATGTTACTTTGCTGTCCTAATCCATAAGCTATCCAAGGGAGTCTAGTCAGAAGCAGTTCAGCACCTTCCCTTGAAGAAGTGCCAGGGAGCCTCTGGACAGCATTGGTAGCTGCATTATTTCAGTTGAGTTTTGTGAGGCTACAGTCTCAGCTGCAGGCCTGTGGTTCCTTGTCGCCTGCAAGTTGGATGCCTGAGGTGAGCTGACTACTCCATGTTGCCTGCTGCAGGGGTTTACTGGAATTGTAGATTATAGAATCCCTACAGTGTGGAAACAGGCCATTCAGCCCAACAAGTCCACACCAACAACCACCGCCCCCACCCCCCACCCTATCCCTATCCCTGTATCCCCACATTTCCCATGGCTAAATCACCTAACTAACACATCCCTGAACACTATGGGCAATTTAGCATGGCCAATCCACCCAACCTGCACATCTTTGGACTGTTGGGAGGCAACCAGAGCACCCCGAGAAAACCCACGCAGGCACAGGGAGAATGTGCAAACTCCACACAGGCAGTTGTCCAAGGGTCGAATTTTACCTGGAGATGGGAACATTAAATATCAATGTTAATTCCTCCTACGCAGGAACGTGCTTATAAATTTCCTTTGTGATCCTGTTCAGCAGCAGACTTCAGCTGAGAGGTTTTGGTCCACTGTATGATAGTGAGTTCCTTTCCTTCCTTTAAGAAAGTGTAGAAATAAATTAGCATACATGGACCACACAAGATTTAGTTCACCAAAAGACTAGTTTAATGCCTTAACATGTTTTCTATGGACTAGCATTGCAATGATCATTGTCAATGCTGTATCTGTGCAGTTGAGGATATATATCACGCACTCATTGAAGCAGTGTAAAATAGCTCAATTCCAACTTGTCATCTACAAGTCGTACGGCTACACAAGCTGGTCTATATTTCAGGCTATCAGCCCTATTCACTAGCCTTGCTTACAGCCAGTTGTGTCTGCATAATATTAGTGTGTTTTCCTATGTTTCAGATTGGGAAGAAAGTAAATGTACTGCCTAATTTCAAGGTTTGGCCATAAACATCCCCTGCCCTTCCATGTCACCTGGCATGTCACATATCCACCACAATCATCTTTTGTTGGGGACCACAGACAAGGGCTCAATTTCCATTGTGGAAAGCTATGATTAGATACAAGGAAATTCCATTGCCTACATGCAACCTTCTTGGAGTTACATGACTGCAGTTAAGCCAAAATATTGGTTAGACCCATCCAGCATTAGTAGATATGTAAACATGATTGATCAGAGGCTATTCAGAACAAAACTACTGAACTTCCTCTCTCACCTTCCTAGTTCTATCAAACAGCATATGGTACACTGGATGGCAAATGAATGAACAACGTGACTTTGTCCTTGTGCTGTACAGCATTCCACTTGTTGAATTTGATCAGTGTCATGTTCTTTGGCTTAAGTTGCTTATATTAAGCAAGGAGAGAACAGAAAATGCTGAGCTTCTGCACTGTTAACTAGTGATCATTCACTACTGTGCAGTCTTTGGAGCTTTGTACACTGATTGACACTTCAGTAAGAATGTGTATCAGTTATTGCATTTAGTCAATGTTGTTCAGTCTCTGGGAACACTTTTGGTCTATAGCCGCTAGTCTTTTGAAGGGCTTAATGGAAAGGTGCTGAGACTTGTCCATAGTATTAACATGTCTGTGATGAAGATACCAAATGTTATTGAATATACTATTATGCAGATAAAAGCTGAACCCAATTCTGCTACTCTTTCATCTCAAAATGAATTAAGCCAAGTTCCTGATCATGTGCTGGTCCTCCCACATTGTACCACCAAGCCCCATTGAAGTTCATTGAAATATCTTTGTATGAGGAAAGCAGACATGAGTAATGATTTCTGGAACTGATGCTTCCAATATGCAACACGATGGCTCAGTGGTTAGCATTGCTGCCTCACAGCACCAGGAACCGGGTTTAATTCCAGCCTCAGGCGACTGTGTGGAGTTTGCATATCCTCCCTCTGTCTGCGTGGGTTTCCTCCAGGTGCTCCGGTTTCCTCCCACAGTATAATGAATGAAGGGTAGGTGGATTGGCCATGTTAAATTGCACATAGTGATTACGATGTGCAGGCTAGGTGGACAAGCCATAGGAAATGCAGGGTTACAGGATGTGGGTGTGGGTGGAATGATTTTGGTGAGTCAGTGTGGACAAGATGAGCCAAATGGCCTGCTTCCACACTGTAGGGATTCTACAATTCATACTGAGGCTCATACTGAACCAGGTTCTGAAACTTTTTGTGCTCTAACGATGAGCTGAGACTGATGGAAGGTAGGGCATGAAAAGGGTCAGGCACTTTGTCAAATGTTTCTGGAGCTGGAAAGTTTTGTTGATGAGGGTATATTGTTCTGCTTTATTTTCTCCACAGTCACCACTTGGTTTTTAATGGTTGGAGGGACTGAGAAATCCTAAGGCTGCTCAGAATTCCTTTATCTTTCATTGTAATGGTGGAATAGAAGCAGGAGAGGAAGCAGGAAGAAGACTGAGGCAGCTTTTGAGCAATATATTATCCTCCTCTTAAATAATTTACAGAGAAAATGGGTTTACATAGAAATGAGCAAGGAGCACTATGTAAAATGAGTACCCTTCAATAAATAGGCAGTAAATATGGGCACAAATAATTAAAGGTAAAAGGGCACATTGAAAAATGGTTTAAAAAGCATATAGGATCCTGATGAAAGTGGGAATACGGTTAAGAAAGTTGATGAGTTGACGTTCTTTTTATTGGAGAAACAGATTTCTTCTTCCTTATCAACCTGCAGTATTTTTATGTGGCCTTTATGCAGATTAAAAGAGTCTTGATTTGTAATGTTGCATGTATCTCAGGGTCACCATTTTCAGGCGAGCAGTTAATTTGAGCTCTCTTGTTGAAGAAAAGTTCATGATTACAAGGGAAACCTCCTGAGGAGTCAGGAACATTTTGACAGGTAAGCATTAAATGTTTGTTCACTTCAAATATCTCCATTACAACCCATCTCATCATCTAGATGTGTTTTCAATGTAGTCATACACCAGAAGACTTTGTCCTTTGAAGGTAAGTTGATTTATTTTCCCATTGAAGAAAGTGTCACAATGCATTCAAAACTGTAGACACATGCATATAGACAACTGGAGTCCAAAACACGACAATTTAAATGTCAGAAGATATTTAGCTTTACAAAAATTGACCCAGTGTTGCAAATAAAAAATAATTAAGTAGCTTCTCTATTCCATTGATTTTCAGGTTTACAGCTTCAAAATGAAAATTAAACACCATCTGTAACTTGAGTAAAGAGCAACTAATTTGTCAATTTCAACAGAATCTACGTTTAGATTTCCCAAGGTTGGTTATTATAGCTGAGCCTATTATGAATATTCTACTGACGTTGCAAGCTCCAGAAGCACTCACATCTCTCAGGAGCAAAATATGGTGATGATAGGGTTTAAAGGTAGACACTGGTTTTGGAAGCTGCTGAAGGGTTCAACTCACACTTCCCTGGTTTGAGGTGAGTATTTGGATCATGGAATACAAAGCAAGGAAATTTTGATGAGGTTTGTAAAACACTGGTCTAGCCGTATCTGAAATATTGTGGCCAAATTTGTATACCATATTTTATCAATAATTTTAAGCCCTTAGAGAGGATGTGGAAAGTATTCATATGAACAATCAAATTAGGAGGGACGTTAGTTATATGGATAGATGGAGAATCTGTGTTTACTCTTTGTAAAGCAGATAAAACTGAAAGGAGATTTGATATAAATTTTCAAAATCATAAAGGGTCTAAACAGAGGGCAACAAAATATGTTCTTCCATTGATAGAAAGATTTAGAAGCATAGCATGTTGATTTAATTGGTAGAGCTTTCTAATGAAGAGAGTTCTTGTGCTCTGGACTGCAGCTTGAACGGGTAGCGGAGTCAAATCCAAAACATGGCTTTTGGAAAGGAATCAGGTAAATACTTGAAAGAAAGTTCTCCACTGCAGAGAAAGGCTGGAGCAGGGGGACTGGCTGGATTACTCATTTGGTCCTGATATCGTGGACAGAATAGCAAACAGCAAACCAGTGCTCAATAAATAAAGCTAAGTGAATCCACCAGAAACAGATCAACGCCCTGCAGAGTTCTCACATCCAGGAATGAATAGTAACTAGTGGAAGAGGCTAAGGAAATTCCAATTTCATTCATGAGGAAGTTCAGTACATCTATGGAAATGGCAAGACGGAAGTATTTGACCATTACTCAGAATGTTGAGCACATAGAGTCATACAGTCATTAGAGCCCAACAGGACCTTTGGCCCAAACTGGTCCATGCCGACCAAAATGCCCATCCATGCTAACCCCATTCCCCTGCAATTGGCCCATACCCTCTAAACCTTTCCTGCCCATGTATTTGTCCAAATGCCTTTTAAATGTTGTTAATGTACCTGCATCAACCACTTCCGCTGGCAGCTCATTCCATATGCGCACCACCCTCTGTGTAAGAAAAGTTGCCCCTCAGGTTCCCATTTATTTTTTCCCCTTTTATCTTAAACTGGTGCCCTCTAAACCTCAATTCCCCAACTCTGGGGAAAAGACTGAGTGCATTCATCCTATCCATGCCTCTCATGATCTTATACACTGCTATATGATCCCCCCCAAGTCTCCTACACTCTGAAGAAAAAAGGTCCTAGCCTGTCCAAATTCTCTCTATAACTCAGTCACTTCATTCCTGGTAACATTTTTGTAAATTTCTTTGGCACTTCTTCCAGTTTATAATATCCTTTCTATAGCAAGGTGACCAAAACTGGACACAATACTCCAATTGTGACCTCACCATTATCTTGTACAACTGCAACATAACTTCCCAACTTCTATTCTCAATGCCCTGACTGATGAATGCCAGTGTGCCAAAAGCCTTCTTCACTGACCTGTCTACTCGTGACTCCACTTTCAGAGAACCATGCACCTGAACTCTAAGGTCCCTTTGTTCCACTACACTCCTTAAGGCTCTATCATTCACCATGAAACTCCTACCTTGATTTGACTTTCCAAAATGCAACACCTCACGCTTATCTATATTAAACTCCATTTGCCATTTCTCAGCTCACTTCCCCAGCTGATCAAGATCCTGCTGCAATTTCTGATAAACTTCCTCACTGTCTATGATACCTCCTATTTTAGTATCATCTGCAAACTTACTAATCATTCCTTGTACATTCTCATCCAAATCATTGATATAGATAATAGACAGCAATGGGTCCAGCACCAACCCTTGAGGAACACCACTAGTCACAGGCCTCCTGTCCAACAAGCGTCCTTCCACTATTACCTTCTACTTCCTACCATCAAGATAATTGTGTATCCAATTTGCCAGCTCTCCCTGGATTCCATAGGATCTAACCTTCCAGAGTGGCCCACCATGTGGAACCTTATTAAAGGCCTTACTGAAATCCACATAGACTACATCTACTGCCCTGCCATCATCAACCTTCCTGGTCACTTCATCAAAGAACTCTAACAAATTTGTAAGGCATGATTTCTTACACACAAAGCCATGCTGACTACTTCTAATCAAACCTTATCTTTCCAAATATGTGTATATCTTATTCCTTGGAATCTTGTCAAATAACTTACCTACTACTGATGTTAGCCGTACTGATCTATAAGTCCCAGGTTTTTCTTTGTAGCCCTTCTTGAATTAGGACACAACATGTGCTACCCTCCAGTCTTCTGGGACCACCCATGGCTAACAATGATGCAAATATATCAGCCAGGGCCCCTGCAACTTCTTCTCAGCCTCTTGAGGGATCTTGGACATATTCAGTCAGGACCAGGGGATTAATCCACCTTCATACCTTTTAATATATTCGACACCTCCTCTACTGTGATATGGACTGTCACCGAGATATCACCACTAACGTCCCCAAGTTCCCAAGTCTTCCTGTCTTTCTCCAAGGTAAACATAGAGGAGAAATATTCAATGAGGACCATGCCCGTCTCCTGTGGTTCCACACATACATGTCCATTTTAGTCCTTGAGGGGTCCTTCTGTCTCTTTAGTTATTCTTTTACCTTTAATATACTTAAAGAATCTTTTTGGATTCACCCCAATCTTCTCAGCCAAGGCTATCTTGTGCCGCATTTTCACCATCCTGATTTCCTTCTTCGGTAAACTCCTGTATCCCCTATATATCTCCAAGGATTCCCTTGATCCCAGCTGCCTGTACCTGAGCCATGTCTCCTTTTTTTTTGGTCAAAGCCTCAATATCTCTTGTCATCAGAGTTTCCTACTCCTGCCAACCTTGCCCTTCACCCTCACAGGAACATACAGACCTTGAACTCCAGCTGTCACATTTCTAAAGATCTCCCACTTACCAGAGATCCATTTGCCGACAAACAAAACTACTCTGATCAATCCCTGCAAGCTCCTGCCTAATTCCATTGAAATTTACCTTTCCCCAATTTAGAACTTGAACCTGTGGAGCAGTTTTATCCCTTTCCATATCTGTTTTAAAATGAATCAAACTGTGGTCACTGGTCCCAAAATGTTCCCCCACTGTCACCTGAGTCACCTGTCCTGCCCTGTTTCACAAGGCTAGGTTGAGTTTTTCCCCTTTCGGTGTAGGAACCTCTATATACTGCTTTAGGAAACTCTGCTGAACACACTTAACTAATTCCACCCCAACTAAGCCCTTAAAACTATGGCAATCTCAATCTATGTAAGAAAGATTAAAATCCCCCACTGTGACAACCCTATTGCTCCAGCAAGTCCCCCCGCCCCCACCCTGGTCTCCCTGCATATTTGTTCCTCTAATTCCCGTTGTGTATTTGGAGACCCATAATACAACCCCAGTAACATCACCATCCCCTTCTTATTTCTTAGCTCCACCCACAAAGCCTCACTGGATGATCCCTCAGTTATTTCATCTATGAATAATGCTGTGATACTTCCCTTAATCAAAAACGCAACACCGCCTCCCCTCTTTCCTCCACCTCTGTCCCACCTAAAACACCTGTACCCTGGCACATTAAGCTGTCAGTCCTGTGTCTCCCTTAGCCATATTTCTGTAATGGCTATAATATCCCAGTCCCACATACCTATCGACGCCCTGAGTTCATCGGACTTACCTGTCAGCCCTCTTGCATTTACATTTAATCCAACAGGCATTCCTTGATCCCTGTCATGTTCCAACCGGACCCTATCTCTTCAACTTGCTATTCCTGATTACTGTATCTCCCTCCAGCCTCGCACTTGCCTCCCAGCTGTTAAAGATCCCAGCCCCCCACCAATCTAGTTTACACCCTCCCTTGTAGCACTAGCAAATCTGCCGGCCAGGATATTGGTCCCCCTCCAGTTCAGGTGCAACCCGACCCTCTTGAACAGGTCACCTCTGCCGTAGAAAAAATCCCAAAGACCCAAGAATCTGAATTCCTGCCTCCCCCATCAATTCTTTAGCCAAGCACTTGTCTGCTATATGCTCCCATTCTTGCCCTCAGTAGCACGGGTAGTGATCCATTCTGGCCTCCCCTTTGATGTTTCCAGCAACACATATGCAAATTTCTACCAATTCAATTAATTCTTGTCAAATCAAGAAACATATGAATGAGTGCATTGGATACTGCAAACCTATGGGCCCTGACAATATTCTGGCAATATTACTGACGACCTGTTCTCCAGAACTAATCAAGTCCCTGGCCAAAAACAGAAGTCGCTGGAAAAGCTCAGCAGCACCTGTGAAGAAAAATCAGAGTTAACATTTCAAGTCTGGTAACTCGTCCTCAGAAGTCCCTGGCCAAGCTGTTGCCGTACAGTTAACATCTACAAGGCAAATTACTCAGATAAATACAATTTACAAAAAGTAAGCCCTAAAATAAATCTGGCCATTTACTGCCCTATCGGTTTATTCTCAATCATCAGCAAAGTGATGAAAGGCATCAATGACATCGCTGTTTTGTGGCACTTTTAATAGCAAAATCCTGTACTAAATACATATTTTGAGTTCTGTCAAAGACACACTCTCCTTCTGACTTCTTTACAGCCTTGATCCAAGCAGGGACAAAACAGCTGAACCCCACAGATAAAGTGCCCCCAAAGCAGCATTTACTGAATGTGGCAACGAGAAGCCTGAACAAAGTTGATGATAATTTGAGTCAGGGGTAAAGCTCTCCACTGCTCAGAGTCATACCCAGCACAAAGTAAAGTTACGGTGGTTGTTGGAGGCTAATAATCTCAACAACAGGACATTGCTGTACAAGTTCGGCAGGGCAGAGTCCTCGGCCCAACCATCTTTAGCTGCTTCATCTCAATGACCTTCCCTCCTTCATAAGGTCATAAAAGGGGATGTTTGTTGATGACAGAAATATGTTCAACAATGTTCATGATTTCTCAGATACTGAAGCAATCTGTGACCATATTTAAGACAACATTTGTATTTTGATTGATAAGTGGCAAGTACCAGTTTTGTCCCACAAGAATCAGACAAAGATCATATCCAACAAGGGAGAATCTCATCATGTCCCCTTGATTTTCAATGGCAATACTATCCCTGAATCCTCTGCTATTAACTTCGTGAGGGTTACCGTTGACCACAAATTGACCTGGACTAACCAAGTAAATGATGTGCCGACAAGAGCAGATCAGAGGCTGGGAATCCTGAGACAAATTGCTCACCATAGCCTGTCCATGATCTGCAAGGAACAGTGTGGTCAGATCTTTGATGTTTAGTGTAATGGGCCAAATGGCAGCCTTCTGCGCTGTACACATCCAACAGTCTATGGACTCCTGTAATTCAAAGAGGTATGGAAAATGCAGGGTTACAGGGATAGGGTAGGAGGGGGGAGCGAATCTGGATTGGAGGATCTTCAGAGGGTGAGTGTGGATTAATGGGCCAAATCTCTACATTGTAGGGATTCTATGATTCTAGTACACACCCTCACTACTTCCTTGAGTGAAAGCTGCTAGCAATACTCATAAAATAATACCATAAAACAGCTCCTTTTGGAATTTTGATTCTGTAGTTAATCAACATTATTTCAGTATTACGTAAGGCAGTGTGATATTCTTTCTCTTTGTAGCTTCAAGTAGAATCTTTTGCTTTTCATAAATAGTTCTCACTTTTATGCAGCAGCACAACATTTTGTCAGCTGCTTCTGCTAGTACATCTTTTTTTCCAGGAGGTAAATAGAAGTTACATGTTAATAGTTATTTAATAAATGAATTTGCATACGCTATCACAACAGATAAGTTAGGTAGATTGACACAGCAGTACGAAACTAACTGACAGCTGATTGAAAATGACAAGCATTATCAATCGCTCCTGGAAGTTGTTCTATAAACATATACAAAAATGGAAGTACTGGCTTTACAAAATGTAATTTTGTCGTACAACACAATTAATTTGAATGCTCTTTGATATGCTTTCCTGAATGAATGTACAAATGTTCCAGACATTCAGCTAAATATATTTGTTTTAATTTATTTGTTCATGGGATGTGGAAGTTGCTGGCAAGGTCAGCATTCATTGTCCGTCCTTAATTCCACTTGAGAAGATATGAGCCAATATCTTGACCGACAGCAGTCCAAAACCCCAGTGCTGTTAAGAAGGGTAGTGCAGGATTTTTGATTTAGTGGGAAAGAGGCATAATGATATGTCATACATATGCAAACTTCAAGTTTCTAAGACCGACTTTTTTGTCAAAGTAAGGCCTCAACTTTTGCAAGAGTATCATTCAGAGTGGTTGAAAACCATTGAATCTTATCAATGTTGTATATCTGTCAGGTCTGAGAACATTATCATCAATTCCATTCCCAACAGTGATGCAAAAGGAGCCGAAGCATTTCAAATTAATTTTTTAAAATTTATAAATAAGCAATATCTTACATCTGTGGATACAGGCATTAATATCTGAACACTAATCTAATGTATTCAACATTTATTTTCATTGTTAAACATTGTCCCATCAGACATACAGAATTGCACAACAGTGAGTCTATTTCTTTGTGGCCAGCTTCCTTCACTAACACTTGTGTCTCTGACTTTTCTCATCATTTAACGGCTGGTAAAATTCATTGGAGTCTCATCACTGTTCCCAACAGAGTATAATTTGTACCCATTCATTGTTGATTTTTTGATTTTAAACCACTGAAATGCGATAAGCCTGTCATCAAGTACTTCTGGGATCTACTGTGAAATCTCGATCTTCTGTCATTGTGGAAAATAATTTCTCTTCATAAACCTGGTACACCATCCTCGGCTGACTTTGGAATCTGCAATGCCTAATTTTCTTGCTTTTTCATGGCAAAGGTTTGGTCAAGAGAAATCAAAGGTTTTGAGAAACGCAGAATCCATTCTGACAATTTTAATTCCCCTAATTTGTAATGTTGTCTTCCACCTACAGCCACAAGCTAGGCTTTCATCTGTTTACACATTCGTTTATAGACAAATGCCTAAGATGTTAGACAGCTTCTTAATGTTCCTTGCTGATACCTTGAATTCTGTAACTGCTGCTCAATTATTTCTCTGCTCTGCGATCTCATTGACTTTAAGTTTGAACGTGCTATGTAACTACCATTTCTTCTTGATATCATAGTGTTATATGACTTGATGTTATATCATAAGTGATATGTTATGAGGTGAATATTATATATTGTCAAGCAACAACACAGAAGGTGAAAAGTTCCCTCAATGGAGTACTTCCCTATAATTCTACCCAGCAAATGTGCACCGAGGGCAGTTTGATTCCAGTGGTGAACATGTCTTGAATACAGAGAGGTTAGATCTTTTAGCTAAAATTTGGGGCCAAATTACCGTTAATGTGTATGAAAAATGAATGGCATTTTGGCCAGAGGTTGGGTGTTGACATTTGCATGAGATCAATCTTCATATGAGTATGTATGATATTTCAAGTCTAAATGCTGTGTGACCTCAGGGGAGCTTACAGATTGTTGCATTGCCAATTCCTTTAACCTTGTGTACATGGGTGGTAAAGCCATGGGTTTGGGAAATGTGTCAAAGAGGGCTTGATAAGTTTCTGCATTGGATCTTGTAAATGGCGCATATTGCAGCCACAGGCCTTTTCTTTCTTCACTAGTCTCTGAGGATCAAGGATGACTTGTTTCCACTTTGGTTCAATGGGATCTGTAATGGCTTATAAGTCCATTGCAAAATCTGCAACATCTGGGGAAGGTGATGCTTGAAAAGCTGGGTAGATGGGTTGTTTGGATTTGTCCTTCCAACTCGTTGATTGCACATTCCAAAAGAGGTATCTCAATGTGGCCTCCCCATCAAGACTTCCTCATTTTGGTCGGGCGTAAGCCAGGGTTTCCCATGAGTTGGCAGACAAATTAGTGCCTTGTCAGGGATGCTTTGGGAGATTGCTAAATGATTTCTGCTGTCCCCCTGGTGTCTCCTGTCATAACTGAGCTCTAAATAGAGGAATGTTCTGGGACTATGGAGCCAAGTACATGAACAACATGTTGCATCCAGCAGAGCTGGTATTAAGTGATTAACACCTCACTGCAGGGCCAGGTGGCGTGACAGAGGATGCTGCTATTGGATTGGACTGCATTTTTTGAATCATTGAAGTTCCACATGGTGTAGGTATACCCACAATGCTGTTCGGAAATGAGTTGTAAGATTTTGACACCGTGACGGGGAAGGAATGGCGATATAGTTCCAGGTCAGGGTGGTATGTGGCTTGGAGGGGAACTCACTGGTGATACTGTTTCCTTATGCCTGCAGTAGCAACTCAGTACAGGAAGGTTGGTATAAAATGAGAAGAGTAGGATCAGAATTAAGATGTTGAGAAACACACTTTCACCAGCTTGTTCGTCATATCAGAAAGTAGGAAGAGGTTGTGCTGAAAATTGAGAAGATTTACGAAACAAGTGCATTCTGTCATATGCTCGGTTCCAACATAAATGTAACATTGAATCCAATGCACATCTAGATGCAGACAGCCATCTTATCTATCGACCTCAGGAGTTGATTTCTTCTTTGTCTCCCCTGCTTGCATTGAGCTTGGCTGGAACACTGCAGCAGGCCTAGGACAGAAATGTTAGCATGAAAGCAAGATGGTGAGTTTAACCGGCAATGTCCAGAAGGTCTGGGTCATTCTTGAGGACCGCACAGAGGTATTCCACAAAGAAATCACCCAGTTTGTGCTTGGTCACATTGAGCTACAGCTACACAAGATGAAATTTAAAGAAGTACATGTAAATTGCTGCTTCATCTGGAAGGTGTGCTTGTGGCCTTGGACAAGGAGGCGGGACAAGGTAAAGGGTTAAGTGTTACACTTTCTGTGTTTGTATGGGAAGGCGCTATGGAGTGGATAAGAGGTTTTGCATGTAATGGAGAAGTAGATTAGGATGTCAAGAAGGGAATGGCCCCTTTGAAATGTTGACAAAGAAGGCAGGGGAAGAAGGTTTTGGTGGTAGGGTGCTGCTGGAGGGGGTGGAATTAGTGAGGAATATCCGTTTAAATGCAGGGCAGGTGATGTGGGCAGTGAGGACAAAGAGAATTCTTTCATTGTTCTGCAAAGGAGGGGAAGGGATGAGGTTAGAAGTGCAAAAAAAAATTAGCATGTGGAAAATTCTTTGTTGCATTCCTACTCAGTTCCACTCCTCCAGGTCTTTCCTCAATACAGAGCTCATTGGTACTACTTTCTGCTCTCATCCAGAATTGAAAAAAAAATAACTTTGCTTCTGATATTCATCCTTCTCCCACCTTCATCTGATCTGTCTCTGACTCTTCCCTTCCCTTTCTAGTCTTCTTTGTCTGCATTTTGGGAGATTGGCTGTTTGCTAATATCATTCCAAACCTACCAACTCCCACAGTTATCTTGACGACACTTCCTCACACTTACATCCTGTAAGGATTCCGTTCTATTCTTCTAGTATCTCCATTCCTGTTGCTTCTGTTCCATGATGCACCTTCCACAAGGGTGTTTCTGGCAACTCTTTCTTCTTCCTCAACTGAGGACATCGCCCCACCTTTATTGACAGGATGCTTAGCAATGTCCAATGCATTTCCTACAATTCTATCCTTGCATCTTCCCTTCCTTCCCTTTCTTCCGAGAACAACAATAGAGTTCTCCTTGACTTCAACCCAAACATGTACACCTTTCACCCGCGCTCCCCCCCCCCATCAATATTGTCCAGAGATCATTCCCCCCATTACACCATGGTCCACTTTCCATCATTGTCAATCAACTATGTAAGAGTCTGCTACTGTTAGAACGTTTGTAACGTTGATGTGGAGTTTTTGAAGGCTTGGTCTGAATCCTGGGTGGCTGGAGTGCTGTTAAGTGAGTAGGGAGGGTTTGTCGCCTTTAGCGGTAAGAGAAGCTGATGTCTGATCGGAAGGACATATAATGTGAAAATGACCTTGACAATCCACCGAGGTCATTAGATATGTTGTAGCACTGCTGTCAGGAACCAGGTCTCAATTTCAGAAGATGACTTTCCTATTTACCTACTCCCTTCTGAGAGTGGGACCTTGAGGATCTCTGGCACTTCTCTCCTGTAGGACCATGGTATTTTTCCTACTGCCCATATGCACAAGTGATATCTCTGTATTCATTTAAGACCAACAGGTTGGTTGTGCCATGTGCCAGATTCTGCCTCCTTAACAGTACTGCTCTCACTCTATTAATCCCCTACTGCATTCGGATACCACAGGCAGCATAAAAGAACAGAAGCCAAAGCAGGAGCTACTCAGGCCAATTGAAACAAAATGTGGTCCACCAAGTTTAAAAATTACCTCCCATCAATCTGAATAGCTGTAGGTAGATCATGATTCATGACTCCCATGACCAGAAGTATCAAAGTTTTAGCCCAGAGACATTGGGAGAGCAGAATAAAATTTTCAGTGAGCGGTTTAGAATGAAAATGAAAACCCTGAGGAGTTGGCATTAAGCAGGTTAAAGTGTTAAATTGAATCAATCAGGCAAGGTGGAGAACAATCAGAGTTAATTGAAAATATATTTGCATTTTTGCTGTTTTGTTTTATTGGTATGAAAGATTCCACTAATCGTTATCAAACCATTAGGAAAATCCTTTTGAGGGATCACATTTTTCCATATATGGCTGTGCTGGTCTACTTTAAAATGTCAATATATTTCTGACTGCATATTTAAAGTTTTATAAGATTTTGAACTTGTAATTTGCTTTGGCAGTAAAATTTTAAGCAGGCCTTAACCAAGCATAGCTGCCAGCAGCAGGTGAAAAGAAGACTCCCCAGTGACAGGGAAGACAAGAATTAGTAGGTATTAGAAGAAACACACCCACATTTCCTTACCTTGCTCCTGAGGAATATGCAGCTTCTCAATAGCAAAGTCCAGAGGAAATTGTCAAAGGCACAGACCACTGGGTCTCTACCCTCTAGACTCCTATTAACCAGAGACTTTGTGGGAGTCCAGGGCAAGCTCAATATTACAAAGCAGAACATTTTCAACAGATACATTGCCTATCTTCACTGGCAAATGGCACAGAATATGAAGGCCTGTGGCTCCCTCCCAATTTGTTTCTTAGTATTGTTGGCTCTTAGCCCTGTCAGGTGATAAACCATCTGTCCCCCACAAGTCCCACCACCCCCATTATAAATGGCACAAGCCAGCAAATCTCACTGATCCTGGGCATGTCACAGGAATAGGATACAGCATGCAGATCTGTGCCATGGTATTAGTAATTTCATGTGCAGCACAGTGGCTTAGGGGTTAGCACTGCTGCCTCACAGTGTAGGGAACTGGGCTCCATTCCACCCTCTGGTGACTGTGTGGAGTTTGCTTCCTGTGTCTATGTGAGTTTCATCTGGGTGCTCTGGTTTCCTCCCCACAGACCAAAGATGTGTCGGGTAGGTGCGTTGGCTGTGATAAATTGCCCATAGTATCCAGGAATCTGAAGGCAGCCATGGGAAATATGGGGTTGCAGAGATGGGGCTGGGTCTGGGTGGATGCTCTGCTTCAACACTGTAGGGATTCTGTATGGGAACAGGATATTTATTTGATGTTGAAACAATGTGAACTAAAGTGAAATATGGTCTCCAATGGACAAGTTGATTGAATGGCTTCTTATTGTTTGCACCTTCCAGTAAATTACTCTTCACCAAATAAGTTCAGCTGACTTTTATAGGTAGCAGCATAGCAGACCAACTATGCCATGAAAATAACATTAGGCATAGGAAACCACAGCAAATAGATTGTAATTGTATCAGATGTTCAACATGTTTCTGTATATTCTTTTCAAAACTGACTGCCAGAATGGAATTCCTCTTCGAAAGAAATGCTGAACTGGCTTCCAAATCACCTAATTTATTGTTTAGGATTAATTAGCACCAGCTAAAAATAAAAATATTGCAGGTAGACTTATGGCTTGTGAGTTTTCACATTTAATGAATAGAGTTCAAAGGAATACCCCACCTTTAACATTCCACGTCATCATTTCTAAAACAAACAGCCTAAAGCTGTTTATACACATGAAGCTGAGCTGCTATTATATGTAACTGCCAAGTAATACAATACCTAAAAACATAAATAGTATACTCCATCTTCATTTTTATGACTGCAACCAAAATATTATTAAAGTCACTATAAAATGGTACTACTATTAATGCCAGGAAGCTGGTGTAAAAAAAAAATGATATGGCAGGACTTAAATACATTCTTTTGTTATATGTCTGGAAATGACTAGACCAATTTATGGCAAGATGTAATGTGCAATGCAAAATGTGTAATATGTAAGTTGAAACAAGAGCATTGCCAGACACCATGTTAACTGTTTATTTATAGTGTCAGAAAATGTTGCTTCTGTGTGAGAAGTTCATTTATAACCAATCATTCTTGATTGATATCGGTAAAAATTACTTCCACTACTTTTTAATGCTAATAAGTAGACTCACGTACAAATTTTTAATGTGTTCTGTGAATGTGTGTTGAGGATAATTATTATTCAAATGCAGCAGAGATGTTTTTGCATAAAATAATTTATCTGATAACAGGACGCGACTTATGGTTCTCTATCTGTTAAATTCTCAATCTTAAAACTGGAGATTTATCTCGGAGAAGTTACATACCTCAACATGAGAACACAGGAAGAAAGAAAGAAATGGAGTGTGTATTACCCCAGGCTGACATCATTCACTTCATAACGTCAAAGAAAATTCTGGCAGAAGCCTGAGTGCAAAGTGAGGAATGGTGTGCATCATTGAGGGAAGAATTCAAATTGGACAAATATATGGTGTCATTTTAACTCTGCCTGACCCACAGCTCTCACTACCTCCAGCTTTCTTTCTATGAACCTCATCTTCTAAGCTACTTTTGAAGGAAACTTTCTGGACACTGGAGGCATGATCATTCTTCAAGTACGGACATCAGGCTGCCCTGACATTATAGGGGCCTAACAGGTATTTTGTTCACAAGCTTACATGTGGAAGTTATTGTTTTGGCTAAGGTTAGTGAAATCAGCGTAGATGAAGGGATATAAATAACCCATTGGTCTGCAGTAGCCATATAACACATCCAAGTACATTTTAGTGAGTGCCATGTTATCAAGTCATGCACTGTCATACAAATATTCTTGCAAAAACCTGCTATCTTCGTTATTGTTGTTGCCACAGACAAAACCAATGATGGGTTACAAAGTGCATATGCCTGATAATCTTAAATTGCTGTCTTTTAAAGGTGACATTAAACGTCATTGTATGGTTTAACACTAACCATGATTTAGATGTGAGCCAACGTATTAGTAAATGAAGGCATTTTTAATTAGAAACAGTGCTCCTTTGATCTCATTATTGTAAAAGGTTTTTAATTTCATGAAAGGCAATTATGTCGTTCAGTGGAGAACCTCAGAATGAGCCCTGTATAACTGCTTTTGGAATCTAGTTTATTTGTTCTATTTTAAATCACAGAATAAAGTGAGTTTTATCAACTAGAGTACATATATGTCTTTATCTTTCAAGATGTGATATTTTGATATGTATGTAAATGTCTATAGCTATGTGGATAACAGTTTTAACTCCATTATTATTTCCATACTTCCTTGTTGGAAATTCCATGCCCTGTACCGTATTCTATTAAGTTATTTTTTCACAACATATTACATGGGAGTTATTGCATTTTTTCTCTCTTGTTAACTTGTTTTCCTGAGTACTTTCACTTATTTTATATACTTTTTTCTCTTGTTTTCCTCGCCTAATTGGCTATTCTACCCTTTTTTTTAACATTAGAATAGAGCTCAGCATTTCAGAGAGGAGATTCTGATCAGGACCCTTTCAAAAATGTGGAACCGTACTTTCAGTCTAGCAGTTCTGTCAAAGCATCAAACTGTCGAGGGACAGCAAACCACATCCCCCCACCTTTTCTCACAGCGGTCTTTCACAATGTATTATGAAATTTAAAGGTATTTATAAACATTTGGCAGCTGCTGTCAAATGGGTATATTGATGTTAAATAAGCTAAGTGTGATGTTAAGATGCTGGCAGGGTTTGATACCAGATAGGCACAAGAGTAGGGTCCCAGGTAAGTAGGGTAGTTGCTGAGAAAGGTAGATACCATGCAGTAGGGCTCTAGTTAGGCAGGGATAGACTGCCGGGGTAGGATGCCAAGTGGGAAAGATATAAGGTGCCAAGTATGCTGGGGGTAAGACGGCAATAGGGCCAGGTAAGGGATGCAGTGCTAATGCTAGGTCAGTGTGGGCAGGGTTTCTGGCCCAGCAGAGGGGTGGTGTCATGTTTGTTTGGTCAGTAGAGGGTTAGGCATCAGGCTAATTCCTGTGACAGGGGTGTTGAGTCGTGCCATGTCCAGCAGGAGTGGGGCTCAGTTTCAGGTTGGAGCAGGGGAGGGGTGTTGAATCAGAGGCAGAGCAGAGGAAGGCAGGGTCAGGTCCAGGGGAGACAGGGCTGTGGGTGGGTTGTTAAGTTGAGGAGATATAAGGTAAATGTAGGATCTGTTTGATAGGTACTCAGGAGTTAGACAATTATGAATAATTATTTTACTTAATTTCATCTAAATCTTCTGAATTCTCTGATTTAAATGGAGACTTTTGGACCACTCCAGGCATAGTGGAATTGCCTGGCAGAATCCTCAATTTGCCAGCTTTGGAGCCAGCTATGATTGGGATTCTGCAGGGTCTCCATGTGAAACTCTTAACTATTGGAAAATCTGGACCAATAACTTTGAAGAAAGTTAGCACATAGGCTGCTTGTGCTTTTAGCACCGTACCAATGACTCTATTATTGGCCACTAGTGAATACCACAGTCTACTCCTGCAGCTTTAATTCACCCAATGGCTTTTACTCCTTGCTCTGCAATGTTGCAATTATTACTCCGGTCAAGAGTTGAATGAATGTGACTCAAATTTGCATTGGTGGTGTTTGATCTCTCAGTCAAGAGGAGTATGAATCCAAAAATGGAGATTTCCTGTTCAGTTTCTTAAGGATTATTCCTTCAGGTAATCTACCTGTCAATAAAAGATCCACCTCAGAAAGCTTTGCTATTCTGTTCTGATTATCTATTCACAACTCATTCAGTTATGGTTTATACCCGATTGCTGCTGTTTCACTTTGGGGCTATGCTCTGTACCATGGGCTTAAAATGGAAGTTCCTCTTCTTAAAGGACACCTGGAATTCCAGCCTGCAGTATTGAATTCAACTCTGTTTTAGGTGATGTTAGAAATGGGAGAGTTTCTGTAAACTCTGATTTAAAAGACCAAAATGCTGCTGCAAACTAGAGTTTCAAGGGTGGATTACCTCTGTTAAAAAGAAACTAACCATTCTGGAAGGTTTTGGGAATGTGATGGTCTGGTTAGCTAGTTAAATATACTTCTTGCTTTTCAACTAGCTTTCCTCTTTTGTTTAAAAAATTAAAACTTGTGAAGTAGTAGGTCATTCAATCCATTGTGCCTGCTCTGTCTTTCAATAAGGTCATGGATGATTTATTTGTGATCTTAATTCTTCTTTCTTGTCTGTCCTCTTGCAATAAAGAATAGCAAACCTGTAGCTTTCTGGATTATGCTCTGTACCTGTGTGTTAACCCTTTGTAACTCATATACTAGAACACTGAACATCCGGAACACTGTGTACGCCTCAAATTCTGTAGATGTTCTCTGTTTGACTAACATTCTGTTGCTTTATTCTTCCTGCCAAGTGGACAGCTTCACATATTGGCACATTATACTCCATCTGCCAGACTTTTGAGAACCCACTCAAACTATCTGTATCTGTTGGCAATCTCCTTATGTCGACTTCACAACATACTTTCCTACCTTCCTTGGTGTCATCTGTAAATATAGCTACCATGTCTTTGCTGTCTTCAGCTAAGTCATTGATATAAACTGCAAAAAACTGAGACCGAAACACAGATCTTTGCTGCATAACATCTTGCCAGTCAGAAAAGAACTATTGACGCATACTCTCTGTTTTCTGCCAGTCAACCAGTTTTCAATCTGTACTATATGTTATCCACTATACCATGAACTCCTACTTTAAACAATGATCTGGAAATCCACAGTGGGTCTATAGCTTTCCTTTATCCAAAGTGTATGTTAGCCTTCAAAGAGCTCAAAGAACTCCAATAACTTATGTAAACATTATGTCTTTTTATTTATATAATTTTGACTGAAATGCAAAAGGAAACTGTTTTAAATGATAAAGGATTGGTGCATTTTTTTTTGAAAGCAGGTAACCTGGCACTCATTGTAAGTACTGTTTACATAACTGCTTTTCAAACAGTAATAGAGGTCTAGTTTTCAGGTGAGCTGGAGCCATGGGGCTGTGTATGGATGGAGATTTAGCCAGCAACAAGTATCTAATTGCAACAAGCACAGAAAGTGCTGGAGAAACACAACAGATCTGGCCACATCTGTGGAGAGAAAAAAAAAAGAGTGAATGTTTGAGTCCAGTATGATCCTTTATCAAGGTCATTATTTCTGTTTTTCTCTCCATGGATGCACCCAGACCTGCTGAGCTTCTTCAGCATTTTCTGTGCTTACTTCAGATTTCCAGCATCCACAGTAATTTCTTTTTATTCAAGTAGATGATTGGTCCATCAACTTGTGCTCAGCACAGCACAAGGTCTTCTGCCCGCCAACAGCAACAGACTCTCAGACCTCTGGGATGGAAATTTTTGCTGTGCAGTAGAAAACATCACAAGCCTGAAAATAACTAGTCCATTTCCCCTTTCCAATTGTTGTAAACTGTGACTATTAGTTAAGAGTCACAGATCTTTATCATTGTGAACCAGTCACCCTGTGTCTCCTGCAAACAAATGTAAGTATCTAGAGAAGAAAGATTGAGAAACCATGCTCTGATAGGCTAAAGAATCATCTCAGCACACCTTGAGGACAGGAACCACTGAACCATCTTCCCAGTCTTTCACTCCACCCATAACACCCAGTTTTTGTGCCTGTCTTCATGTATGTATAGAAGGGAAGTTTATCAATGAACTAAAGTTTTAAAAACAGTGTTATAATTTTCTCTTTTTTCTCCCTGTAGCCAGAATCTAACAATTTGTAATTACAGAAATCTTCTCTGTACTTTCTGTCAACCTGCATCTAAAAGATAGGTAAATTGGGGAATTCCACATAATTTTTAAAATGGTTTCCTAATGCGTTCATTCCATCCACAAATTGATGTCTGCTAATCCCTGCATTAATCCTCCCTCTGTAGTGATACGAGGGCTGCTTTTACTGGCTGAAATTGGTTTGAATCTTTTCCTCTAATGCTTTTAGTGATTTTTTATACATATGTGGATTAATAACTATTTCAGAATCTATATCAATGATTATCTGAAGAATCTTAACTAAATCCAACTTTTAATATTGTAATACATTGATTAAATAATTCAAGAAGAAGAACTAATTAGTGTGAAATATTCTTATCTATCTAAGCAATTTCAGCTGCACATTCTATAACGTTGATTATACAGAGATACTATTGTTCTACTTGTGAAGACTACATTAAGCAAGTATTTTCCCAAGCGCTCTAACTACATGTTCTGCTGCATTAGTCATGGGCAGCTGTCGACCATTTTGCGCTGCTCAGTCATGGGCAGCTCTAACAGATGCTTCCCTACCTTTTTTAGTTAACTATGGATGGTGAGTTCTCTCTTTCCAAGTTTTCTTTCCAGTAAGAATAAGTATTCCTTTGAATATGCCGCTGCTTCTTTGCTGATCTAATACCTAGTCTAAAACTGCAGCTAGCTCAGTTTTCAAGGCCATGTAGTTTGTGCTTATTTAAGTTTAAAATACTAATCATAAACCTATTTTTTTTTCAAGATGGATGTAAAGTTCAATCATATTATGGTCACAGCTACCTACTTTCATTTAATCTGATGTCTTTAATACTACTGAATTACACAAGATCAAGTCTAGAATCACCTGCTCTCTAGTTGGATTTACCTGTCTATCTCTTGAGCTACCCATATGCCACCCCACTCCTCACCTACTTGCCACCATTCCTCCTCATCCACCAATCTGCCCCCTACATAGCCATCCACTTGCCACCCTAGACCGTCATCTACCCAGTTGTCACCCCATTCCCTCATGTACTTAACTGCTGCGCTACCCCCTCAAGTACCTTCCACCCCATTCCTACTCCCTCAATCACTTAACTTACACACTTAACTGCTCTCCAAAGCTTGTCACAGTACTCTTGGGACTTTCCAACATTAGAATATGAGAGTTATTACTTTAAATAGGGGGCATGCCTTTGCCTTCAATGCTGAATCTGCGCTGTGCTGGAAGATTCTCTGAAAAGTGCGCTTCACATTTCTCAAGAAGCCCTTGTTTAGAATTCTGGGTCAGAATTGCTGAGCTCTTGGACAAGGAAAGAATAAGGGAATAGAAAGGCAATCCAACATTGATTGCCACTCCACAGAGGATTCATGTTTATTGTGTTTCTGATTAACTAGTCAATTCACACCCCATGCTAATACATGAAATCCAACACCATAACCTCATGGCCTGTGCAGCAACCTTTATACAAACTTTTGGAAAGCTAAATACAATACATCCATTTGTATCCCTTTGTCTGCCCTGCTTGTTTCACCTTCAAAGAACACTAATAATTTGGCAATATGATTTCCGTTTCATAAAACCATATTGCCTCTTCTTGATTGTATTATGGTTTCCTAAATGTTTCATCACTACCTCACTCATAATGTATTTTCCCAATCTTAAATGTTAGTTTAATTGGTTTCAAGATTCTTGCTTTCCGTCCCCTTCATATAGAAATGTTATGTGTATGATATTCCAATCCACAGAGAACTTTCCAAAATTGAAAACAATTAATGCATTCATTATTTCTTCCACCACTTCCTTTATGATCTTAGGATGAAGGCCATCAGGTCCAAGGGATTTATCAGTCTTTTGTCCCATTAGTTTTTCCAGTACTTTTTCTCCGGTGATATTGGTTGTTTTAAATTCCTTCCTCCCTTTTACTTCTTGCTTTTCTATTATTCCTGTGATCTCCTGCTGAGAAGCCAACTAAAAAGATCTTGCTGAAAGTCTGTCATTTGTTTGGTTTTCCCCCTTCTCATTCCCTAAGGGAACAATGCTCTCTGAGCTGCTCTTTCCCATTTTATAGATCTGTAGAAGTTTTCACTTTTTAAAAAATATTTCTTGCTATTTTTTACCCACATTCTAATTTCTCCTTCTTTGAAAAGTCGTTAATTGTTTTTTTTTCCAAGAGTGTCCCAGTCCTTTGACCTACAATTAATCTTTTTAGCCTTTTATATCTTTTCCTTCAATTAAGTACAATTCTTAACTAACTCCAAAAAGTGTTCAACAGTATCCATGAAGAAGGTACTCTCAGAAATTAGCAAAACAATTGTAAAATTTGCTGCCTACAATTGCATGTTTGATAATGTGATCATACTTTTGCTCAAACAAACAGCAAATCCTGCCTGAATTCAAATAATTACTGATTGAGTGATATTGACCTATATTGATAACGATGCATTGCGTACAAGAAAGGAAATCTCCTTCCATTAGTCATGTTTACATCTACGCTGAGTGTGTGTGTGTGAGAAAGAGGGAGAGAGAGACTTCAGTTTGCAAGTCAAGGAAAACAAATAAACAGAGCAGTAGATAGTTTTCCTGCTTCAAGCAGACACAAAAAGAAACGTCAAGGTACTTTTGCATTATCCTACTACATTCAGCCAATTTCTAACAACCATTCATAATATACAATTGCACAATGTGTATCTTGCAAATCTGTAATACAATGCAATTACATTTAAAAAAAACGACTGTACATTATTAATTTAAACATCACTCAAAACAAATTACAAAAGGTTATTATAGGCACACAATCCTTTCCTTCACTATTTCCGGAGACTTCAAGTCTAGTTGCATTGGCTTTAAAATTTGCTGACGCTTCAAATCAGCTAAGATCTGTAATAATTATTTTTGCAAGTTTCTAGTAATAAATACATGTAGACTAATGTGCAGAAACATACAACTTAAATTATTTGCTTAAGTAACTCAATAATGCTACATTAATAATTACTTACTGTGATGCAACATTATTTTTGCTGTGAGCGAAAAAGAAAACAGTTTATGTATTTGTATTTTGTAAAAAAGGATTCATCCAAGCCAATAAAAAAAGACATGAAGGCGTTATGATGCTGTCAGGGATAGAAGTGAGGTGCAATGTTGCAATATTTAAAAATATCTCATTGGTCCTATAGCCATTGGGACCTCCTGAAATTTTAGGAGTCACTAATTTTTTGCAAATTTTTCCTCCCTTCTCATTCATTCATTCATTTTAGAGATGAAACCATGATACTTGTAAAAGAAAAGGACAAAAAGCTACAAATCATAGGACCTGAGTCAGCATCTATCAGGAGAACATACAAATAAATCTTTTAGGTATGGGCTTTTAAACAGCACTCAGAAAAACAAAGCCAAATATCAGTTGTGGTCAAGTGTGGGCCAAAAATTGGACATTCTAAATTGACTCACAGCCGGAGAGATCGGGCCTGACAAAAAATTGGCCAAATTAAATTAAACAGCAGCCAGCAACCAATGACGACAGAGAAGAGTGAAAACCAAGATCAAAGAAATCATAAAGGTTCAGGGGAGCCAGTTACAACCAGCCTGCAGATCGTATGAGATATATCGATCAGACTTTCTGACACCTTAACTTTCAGCCAGTACCTGAGGATGTGCACGTTACATCTCTTTAGCACGGCAATAGTGAAGGGGGTTGGCACAACCCCATTGGATCTTTCAATGCACTCATGACCCCATTGGCCTGAAGCCACAGAACATTCTAGGAGGTCCGAGGTGAGTGGGGATCAAAGCAAACACCTGGAAGCCACCAACTTAGCAAAGGCTAACAGAAATACACTTGGCAGAAGACCGTGCGGCAACAGAAGAAAACACAGGTGATGATCTCCTGACCTGCATGACCCACCTTTATGGAAGAAAGCCAGCCCTACGTCAGAGAGGAAGGAGATTCCAATGGCACAGCTCAAACATATGGTTTATTGTAGGTAATATCCTTTTGCAGACAGATACAGCTAAACAGAGAATAAATATTGTGGGAATTTTGAAAATGCTTACATGTTGTTTTTAACAAGGAATATTTTGTTAAGAAAAATAAATTGAACTGCAAACCGAATTCTGTGTTTCTTTTTTTTTTGCGTCTCTGATAAGAGATCTTCTGCAAAGTGTTTTTAATACATGGACTGGTCAAAGTGTTCAAAGCATGGACTGCACAGCCAGAAAAGGAAAAGAAACAAATGGTGGAGGGAGGGTAAAAACTGCAAGTGCATAGGGGGACAGACAGACATGTAAAGTTTTAATAAGGCAAATATAAGAGATTAAAAGATTTAATTCATGTTAATATTAGATCATTGGAAAGAAAGATAATTAGTAAATTTAAAGTTTTTTTAAAGGTACAAGCAATATTTGAATATCTGTGGTAGTTAAAAAGGAAGGTAGTTTGTAGATAGTGTGAGGATGGCTATGTCTGAAATAGAAGCTTAGGAAAAACTTGACACCCAGATCCTTATGCATCTATCCCAGAACTCTGCAATCTCTCATCATTTCGATAATTTGTTTCATTTTTATTCTTACTATCAAAATGCACAATTTCTCATTTCACCTCATTTGCTAGATCTTTATCTGTCTACATCCCTTTGTAGCCTCCTTAGATCCTCTGTAAAGCTTATTTTCCTACCTGCCTTTGCATCATCAGCCAATCGTCTTACTGAATCTTCTTGTGGCAGTAAGGTGTCAGCAGGAGGGTAAGAAATGCGAACTCCTCTACTCCAGGGCTGGATGGCTGGTCATGCAGTAGCCAAGCAATTATCAAATGTTGTTGTGTACAAGTCACAAAAGTGTGCAGGTATAGCATGTAATCAGGAAGACTAATGGAATGCTATCCTTTATTACAAGAGGAATAGAACACAAAAGGAGCGAAATTATGCTTCG
Organism: Ginglymostoma cirratum; assembly: GCA_024137785.1. NCBI lineage: Eukaryota > Metazoa > Chordata > Chondrichthyes > Orectolobiformes > Ginglymostomatidae > Ginglymostoma > Ginglymostoma cirratum. Next base: position 8,268,858 of record JAHRHZ010000263.1, on the reverse strand, counting down.
ATTATGTAGGCACTGGTGAGACCATGTCACAAATACACTCAAATGCAGTTTTGGTCTCCTTGTTTAAGGAAGGATATATAGACGCGTTGGAGATGGTTCCGAAGAGATTTAGTAGATTGATACCTGGAATGAGTAGGTTATCTTATGAGGATATCTGGACACTCTGGGCTTGTTTCCAATGGAATTGAGAAATGTGAATGGTGAAGTGATTGAAGTGTATAAGAACCTGAAAAGGTGAAGGGAGAAAGGATGTCACTTTTTGTAGATATAGCTGGCACTGTCTAAAATTAGGAGTTACCTTTCAGGGCTGAAATGAGGAGAGAATATTTTTCTCTCAGGGGTCTATGTTACTTTGGAATTCTCTGCCTCAGAATCTGCTGGAGGCAAGGTGATGGATTATTTTAATGGCAGAGGCAGATAGATTCTCATTAGGCTGGGGAATCAGGTTATCGCGGGCAGTTTGGACTATGGAATTTGAAATACAAACATATCAGCGATAATCATATTGAATGGAGGAGCAGGCTCAAGATACCCAAAGGTCTATTTCTGCTCTTATTCCGATTATTAGCACCACAATGGTCTGCCTGAATGGTCCAAGCAGCAGAACCTCATTTAGCGATAATATGCTTCGTTTAGTCTTTTTACAGGTATGGACAATATTATACCACTCCTCTGTTACACTTTGTGGGTTATGCATGAAATGCATTATTGGGGTCTTTTGTGGATGTTACCTGTGACCAAGCAGTCAACTCTGAAGCCCACTAGTTGCTATATCTGATTTGTAAAACTAAACAAATGTGTTAATTCAATTGTGAACTGCAAAGTCTGAGCCCCAATGCCCCTGAACTAGCATTTTATATCTCAGTGGGCAAGGCGGAGTAGACACTTTTGGAACCTGTGTGAGTTGCAAAAGTGTGCAGGTATAATATGCAATCACGAAGACTAATGAAATGCTATCCTTTATTACGAGAGGAATAGAACATAAAAGGAAGGATGTTATTCTTCGATTACGAGGATGCATCGTGACCACACTCACACAAAGAGGACATGATTCAGGTGATCACAAATCAGCTATACGTTTAGAGAATGAAAATCCTTGCAGCTTAGGCTTGCTGCTTTTTGTTGCCAAGAAACTCACATTGCCATATGTGTACAATCAATTGGCTGTTGTATTTGTGGCAATCCAGTGATCACAGTCAAACCCACAGTTCTTGCTGCCTGACAAATTCATTCAACTGAATAAGGCCTTGATAATGTTTACTGATGCAATAGTAAGTGGTTGACTGTGATATTCCCCTCTGGAACTCTATAAATTCCCAAAAGTAATCAAGTTCAAAGCCAAAGAGATTTTGAATGCTACCAACATTGGATTACCTCCCAATCCATGTAGTCACAGTTCTTCCTGGAGGAACTGTTAGTGGTGGAAGCCCACAACATCTTCAGCTGTTTCTGCCACGGTGTCTGTGAGATTTGCAAATGGTTGCACCTCTTGTATATTTAATTGCTGCCAATTCGGAAAGTCACTCTGCTCCCGGTTGCCAAGATGGCTGTACTTAATTCTCTGCTGTTGAACCCTGCTGTGTATTGACCATTTCTTCTGCACCAGAGCCAGCAAAAATGCTGGATTGACTTGACCCATCACTGTTTCTGCCTGAGGTAATCTGTGAATAAATTGGAGGGAACTCGCTGATCACTATTTTTCTTGAGGGCCTCCAACCTCTCCTTTATGTTTTTGTCCAGTAGGAAACTCTATAATCACATTGGGCAAACCTCCACTATGGTCACTCTCTTCCTGGAGAATTGCTGCAGGGATGACTTTGTTGCTGCAGCCATGTGCATGGATACTAGAGTAGTGTGCCCCTGGAAATACAGCCACATTTCTTCCCTCAATGCACTGCAACAACTGACCAAGACACCTTTGTCAAATTCTTCTAAACCCATGCACTCTACCGCCTAGAGGTTTTGTGAAACTGGCGTAGATTTGACAAGTGACAAAACCAAACTGAAACTTTTGTTCTATCCAAAGACAATGAAATCAGTCAACACATCTCCTATCCACTAAAGGGGTAAAAAGATCCTCACGTCCCATCCAAATTGAGCCGCCTTGAGAATGTTTCACGTGTTAGAGATGAATCATCCCCAATCAATATGGAATACAATCTTCTACTTCAAGGAGCTGCTTTAGGCACAGAGAAGGAGATGGATTCTTGACTGTACAACCGAAACAAGGATTAAAGCAGCACTGACAATGCTGACTGGAAAGAAATTCCCAGAAACCAAGAACTTTAAAGATAACTGAAATATCCTGAACAGTTGACAGTCCCAGAAGTTAGCTAATTGTGGTTTCCCTCCCTCCAGCCTGCCTGTCTCCATCTGACAGTCCGATCCTGTTGCCTTTTTGTTTGCTGCCACCCGATCTCAATTATTATTTTTCCTGGGATCATCACTTCCCAAAGTGAAAAAGGCATTTGCTACTCACTCAAACTGCAGCGAGTTGATTGTCTTCCCTGATGCACACCACATAAATGCCTTTGGGAATTTGAAGGTACAGATTCCTTGTTCATGTTTGGAAATGTGCACAATTCTGTCCTTTAACAAGAATGCATGGCATGCAAATGCATGCAAACGGATCTCTAATACTTCCTGTGGTGAAGCTCTACCCGCCTTCAAAATGTCAAGAACAGCATACATTTTTTTCAGAGATAAAAAGGTACTGCAGATGCTGTTTTTTTTTTTCATCCTGCTGTTGCGAAGTTGATTTTTCACCTCTCACACATTTAAGTTCTCTCTCCTGCTAAGCTTTCCCTTCCCTAGAAACAGCGCAAGATTCCACCCAAAGAGACCAGAATGCCATTCTAACACGACATTCTGTTGGGTGCCCCAATGTTTGACTGTAACAGCTGACTTCAGCTCGGTGCAAATGAATTGGTTTTGACTGGGTTAAAATCTCACTGAAATTGTTTCATCACAGTTACATTCCTGCATAGTATAAAACGTGTGATCTGTAAATTCAAAAGCTCTCAATAGAGCTGCTTTGGAGTGTCAGAGGAGGATATAAACCTACAGAAGGTGGAAGATTGAACTTGAAAAAGAAAAATAGCTGTCTAACATCTCCCCCCCAAACTAACAATGATACACTGGAGGATGAGCATTTTATTTTCATCAAAATTTATTGCATTTTACCGATCCACACTGAGAATGATCTCACATACCACGATTAAAATGGCATATCCCTGCTATTTCTAACGTGAATAACAGCAGTACTTTTTCAGTATTGTAAATTGAAGTGGTATTCTTGTATAAATATGACAATATAAAATCTCCACACTTACTAACAGTACATCTATTTATCATCTTGAGGTATTATTATTTATCTTGAAACCAATCTATAATTACATAGAACATAGAACATAGAACATTACAGCGCAGTACAGGCCCTTCGGCCCTCGATGTTGCACTGACCTGTGAAACCAATCTGAAGCCCCTCTAACGTACACTATTCCATTATCATCCATATGTTTATCCAATGACCATTTAAATGCTCTTAACATTGGCGAGTCTACTACTGTTGCAGGCAGGGCATTCCACACCTGAGTCTGAGTAAAGAACCTACCTCTGACAAACATAACATTTTTTTAAAAATATGTTAAGGAAACAATATAAGGAATATATTAAATTGTTGTTACCAAGTTGTGTGGAGTATTCAAGAATTGGATGAAAAGAAGCTAGAATTTGTTTGTAAAATAAATGAAAAGGGAGAAGAGTGCGTGGCTTCTTTAAGAGTAAAGTGCATTTCTAAGCTTAGAGATTTATACAGAAAAGAATGCGTCTGTAAGTATCTGAAAATGTACAGCCAGTTCTGAAATTGAAACATGTATCAATTGGCTGTGTGATTGGAAACCTTAGGCTTGTTTTGATGTTTTGGCAACCATCTGGAATCAGCCAATTAATTTAAACCAAGTGATTCAAAGCCAATTGAATTTAAATCTGGTGTTTTTGAGAACCTCAGACCAAATGGAATTGTAAGAAAATTGATATGTCATCAAAGGTATATAAGGAGAGGGTTTTTAAAAGTCGGGTGAGAACGAACTACCATCTGAGAAATGAGCATCGAGCTCTCGCAAGAAATTGCTAAGGTCATTAACAAAACACCACATGTCCATAAAAGGTACCATGGCACTTCTAGCTAAGAGTCGTCATAGAAGCCTTCATAGAGAAACATCCCTGACAGCCTGATCAGTGGAAGAAAGGCAGCTATGACTTGAGAACAGCAGAAGAAAGGCGTGTAGACTTTGAGAGACCAAGTTTTAATATGTTGTCTTATTACTTGGGTTTAAGTAAATGGGGCTTGTGCTGAAGCAGCACACCAGTAGAATTTAGTTCAGTTAAGGAAGAACCAGTAGTTAAGGGGGAGTTGTTTGATTTGTTAGTAATTCTGTTAACTTGTTCATTGTTGGGGTTAAATAAATAAATTGCTCCTTGTTAATTATAACGTGAATATCGGGATTTTCTTTCATTTAAGCACTCCTTTTAACAGATTATAAAGGCAAGGCAAGCTTCTCTGGGTGTTTCAGGTTTATGTATTAGAAGGGAACCTCTACTCCTGCCATTACAGATTGGGGGCTTGTGTTAATTATCAGAGGAGTTCAACCTCCCCTCTTTAACACCGTAATTGAAAAAATTCTACTCGCCTTCTTGTCAGTAAGCCGATAAGTAAACTACTTTAAGTCTGTGACGTTATTCCATGCGGATAATTGACAATGATTATATTTCAAAGCGATGATGCTTATATTTTATCAATATTCATTGGCTTTAATTGTAAGTCATCAATAAATAAGAATACCTAAGCAAATTTCAATTAATAGGTTGATGAATTGAAAATAAATAATTTTGAGGGTCCCAGATGATTTAATGGGAAAACCCACTACCTATTGTGGAAAAAAGCCAAAGCTGATGATATCAGGGTGAAGTTTCTACCTTTGCTCTGAAGGTTGATTTCAGGGCAAATTGACACCAAAACTGCACCAGTTTTGAAATGACTCCTCCCAACGCCAACACAATTTTTACTTAAAACTCATTTGCAGATCGCAAGATGCAATAACTGCCATGAACCAGAACAACTGAACAATGTTTTAAAATGCAACTCATATTTTCTTATTAAATTGTGCATGAAAGCATTTCCTTTTATATGTTTAATTGTGGCTATTTATTGATGTTTGAGCATCTAAAATACGTTTATCAAAAATAAACTTTTATCACAGTCAATTAAAATATTCAGACTCCTTGAAAACATACATTTTAATGCCCATCTCCACAAAAAAAAAGTTATCCTTTAGAATTTTCCTGAAAGCCAGCAAATGAACACAATTAATGGAAATTTTTAGTGATTAATTCACTCTGGGGGCGGTGTGAGTTTAGTGGGTGGATCTTGCTTGTAGCACAATTGTTTTCAAATTAGCACATAAGGAAACAGAAACTATACTGAATGCATGAAAACACTTAAAATTCCACTACTGATCGTGTTGGTTCCATCGATATTGTTTGATTTCTGCTTGCGCAGAAAAAAAACACGTCTTCAATTGGGTGAGCTGTGTACAATGACAGACTTCAGGTCAGACTTCTGGGTTTTCATTCTGTTAGCAGACACAGTGTCTGAGGAACTTGAGAGAGTATGCTGTTCCTGAACATTGGCAGAACGGGATGAATTGATGTGGGATCGATCAGTTGCTCCCTTCTCTGGGTGGAAAGTCAGGGGTAAGCCTAACTCTGTTGGTACAGGCAGCAGAATGATTCTGTGTGATTCTGGCATGGCTTCTGGCACTGTGACATCCTCTGCCTTGTATCCAAGTGTTACTGGCCAATTATAAAGGGAGCAGCTCTCAAGCACTGCTGGGACTGAGCTGTGCATGAAGACTGGAGCTTGAGGTGAATGGAGCAGCCTTCCTTTGGCCTATCAGGCAAGCACTGACAATGCATCAAGAAGGAAAGAAAAACAATAAAACTTGCAAATACACATAGTAGTCTGACTCACCTTGTAAAGCTCGAAATGGAGCTCCAGTATGACCAGTACATTCATTTCCAATTAAATAATTTCTTTGCAGGTTTTCCTTGTGCGTGAAGGAGGCATGATCAGGAGAGTGGTGAAGCGGGGGGAAGGTAATTCAGTGGCATGCTTTTTCTGCTCAGTGAACATCCAGCAGGCATAGGCCCTAAATCTGCACCAGCCTGTCATTGTATATCTGTCAGTCTTGCAATGTGCACACCCCCAAGCCCCCACTGCCAGCCAACAGCAGAAGATGTCTTTTCAATGAAAATTCAGTTTCTCTTTCCAGTTCAAGAAAGTTGTCTCTTGACCACAAAAAAACCCTCTCAACCAAGCTCACCTCCATTAACTATCTTCATTGGTCAACATCCATTCTTACTCTTTATTTCTCTGCAGCTCTGAAAAGCTCATTTTCAAAGGCAAGGGTACAATATGAATATAAGTTGTTGATTTTGGAATAATTCTCCGATAATTTTCAAGCCATTTGGAGGCTTTTTTTGTCCTGAATTTTCTCATATGTAACATAGGAATGTACCCATTAACTGCCAAAAGTTTAATTTCTAGAATAATATATTAAATTTTCTGTTTCGTACAATATTCTGCTTATCTTAATACCTCTGAAAAACTGCGAGCATTATATCTGAAAACTAATTTGAGAAAGGGTCATAAATTTGATTTCATTGTGTTTCATGATGGAGTAATGTGACCTGAATACTTAAACAGCATTTTGAGAGGAGCTTCCTTGCTAGTCTCATAGGTTATGACTTTGCCTCATATAAAATGAGACTGGATGAGTGAAAGTTTCCAGATTTGTTCCATGGTTAGTGCAAAGCTACTGGATTTCCCATAATTTCCTTATGACAATTGCCCTCAATGTCCTTGTATCTGGCAAGAGTTCTTGCTCCTGATCCAGTGACAAGTATTAAAACAATCGAGTGTTGTGTATATTAGCAGGAGCTTAGATGTGTTGTAACACATAAATGAAATATTATACAGTCAGACTGGGAGCAAGAAGCAGCATCATTGTGTAATTAGGATGTTCACAACTTGATAGAAAAACTGTCAATAAGCGAGTCATTTATAGTAAATTTATTTGTAAAATTAATTTATTCCATCCACATTCTGCACTTATTTGTTAAAGACATAGCTGAACATTTAAGTTAATTTGAAAAGAAAAAGTTGAAAATTTAAAAGAAATTTTGAATGGTATTAAACACTCAGGGGCAGAAATTGGACCTTGTTACACCTTTTTGCAGCTATTCCATATCCCAAGATGTCTGAGAGACCCTAAGCTTGGGTTGTTCGATATTTTAGCTGACACCGTTATTAGATTTAAGCAGATGTTCAGCCCTTACATAGCATAACATGCATGTATTTATCAGCTTTCATGAACTCAGGAGGTTATGTCATATTGTATGCAAATTATGTCTGTTTTAGGACTGCACTGTCAAATTGGCAGTGTCAAATGAATGAGGCACCATTGCCTCTGCTGGGGAGTCGTCATCAGCTGCTGCAGCATGGTCATTGCCCTGTATCAGATGATTCATTAAATGGGCCATAAATAATTTTTGCACCTCAGAATCAAAGAATCTTAAGAACACACTAAATCTGTGGGCAAATGCCAGCCACATCCGCATCCCATACAAGAATAAAATTAGGGGCAGATTTTAACCCATTCAAATCCAATTCATTTACTCAGAATTAAAAATTGAGAGTTTTTTTTGGCTTTCTTATTTTTAGCCACAGTTTACCCTTCAGCAGCGTTATCCAATGGCACAGTGTTAGTTTTCACTTGTATGCTGATGACACTCAGCTCTATCTCAACAGCAACTCCTTCAGCGTTGCTAGGTTATTCAGCTGCTCATACAGCAGCCAGAACTGCAAGGGCAGAAATTTCATTCATTTAAATATCGGGAAGACTTGATGCCATTGCTTTTAGTTACTGCTTCAAATTTTATCTCCAAGCTACTGATTTCATCCCTCTCCTGGGAAGCAGAATGAGATTAAGCCAATCTGTTTGCAGCCTTGGTATTATGTTTGATCCTGAGATAAGCTTCAATCTCATAATCGTGCCATCACGATTTCCATTAGCTTATCCATCCACATCCCCATTTCTGTACCATTTCCTGTCTGTCCTGTCTCAGTTTGTCTGCTTCTGAATGCCTCATTCATGCCTTAGTTCCATTGAGACTCAACTAGTGGGTACTAGTACAGACACATATCTGACTTGTATCCCACATTCTACCCTTCAAAAACCTTAAAGCTCACAAACTGCGGCATTTATTTTAAATCACAGCAAGCCCACTCCCCCTATCATATCCATCCTCACCAACTTAGAATCCCTGTGGTCAAATAATATGAGTTTTAAAATTAACATCCTCAATTCCAAAATCTTCCTAAGCCTTGCCCTTCTCCAGCTCAGTAAACTACTTCAGCCCAATATAGTCCACGATATCTGCACTCCTGTAATTCTGACATTGAAGCATCTCCAATCTTAATTGCTCCAACCTTGGTGACAGCTGTTTGTCTCTTAAGCTCTGGTTTTCCCTCCCTATATCTCTTTGCCTCTCTACTTCACCTTTCTTCTTCAAGATACATTTTAAAGCTGTAGGAATAGTAGGAACTGCAGATGCTGGAGAATCTGAGATAACAAAGTGTAGAGCTGGATGAACACAGCAGGCCAAGCAGCATCATAGGAGCAGGAAAGCTGACGTTAAAGCTATTTGTTTGTGCATTGCATCAAGCCCGAATTAGGATTAGCTGTACTGTCACATACACTGACACTGAGTACAGTGAAAAGTTTACAAGTCGCCACTTATGGCGGCATCTTAGGTACAAAGGTACCTAGGTACAGATTCTTCAGCACAAGTTCTTTGGAAAAAATTAGAAAAATAAAGAAATAAGAAGTCCATCATTACAGACTTTCAAAAGTACAAAATCACAGTAATAAATTAAATAAATGGAGAAATAAAAGTTCAGAGTAGCAGTCCTACCACGAAAATATAATAAAGAAGAAAAAAAGAAATTTTAAAGAAAAGAGATTTTATGATAGAGTCCACTTAGCCTATTTCACTGCTCTGCGCTTAAGGACCCAACTCCAGTTGAAATCCCAGGCCAGACCCACCACGATGTCAAAGAAAACCTGGGATGGAGTCACAGACTGATTGAAGACGCCACAAGGAGACCCAATGAAAGCAGACACTAAAGCAGAAAGGAGACCAAGGCCAGTCCCGGCAAACCATGCCGCGTGAAGACACTACAGATGCCTCAAGGAAAACCCAGGCCATTGGAATCCCAGGCCTGGACCCACCTCCTCTTTAGCTGCCACTGAAACAATGCAATCGAAGGACCCACCAGGATGCAGCCACAAGAAATGGCCATCTTGCAGTAATGCTCTGTGATATTTATAGTGGTATTGCTATCTTCCTGGTTGAACTGGAAGAATCTTGCTGACAGAACATTGGCAAATTTGTAGCATTACTGCAATTTGTACAGATTATAGAACATGATCTAGAGTACTACAGAGCCTGTTTGGAGAACAGTAGCCTCAGAAAAATCTCCTATCAACTCCTTCTTTAATTTATCCAGGTACTTTGATTTTAATTTGATTTGATTTATCACTGTCACGTGTATGAGGTACAGTGAAAAGTGCTGTTTTATGTGTTTTACAGGCACATCAGGATAACAGAACAGAGTGCAAGATACAACGTTACAGTGGCCAAGAATGTGCAGCAAGAGATCAACATTACCATGGAAGAGGTCCATTCAAATGTCGGAAACAATACTTGTGATGTCATCACAGCGGGTGGTGCTTTCTTCATTCAATCAATTATTAACCCTCTCCAACCCTTTCCGACCCATATATGGCAATGCCTTACTGTGTGACAAAGTTTTTGGTCATCTGACTTATACCACCTTATGCGGATCAGAGTCATGACTTGTTTTACAATGGACCTGTGAAATGTCTTTGGAAATTTAATCACACTAAAGTAATATGAAGTTGTATTATTTATGATAGAATCTTCAGCTTTTAATCAAAGAAAATCCTGATAAAATTCTCACTCATAAATTAAGACAGATACAAGGTGGAATCTTATAGGGGTCTGAGAAATTTAGCCTATGATGAGATACATGGCAAATGAGACAAATGTTATGCAAGAGCCATCTCAACTTTGAAATGATCTTGCCTCAGGTTTTATATGTTTTGCAAATGGTGTGGTGTAGAGCATGAGCCTTGACAGGAGGTGGGTACAATCCCAGAGATAGAGTGAGTGTGGCGTGTTGGAGAGTAGATGTGGAATGAGAAAGATATTGACCTTCTTCCTACATTGTAAGGCATTCCACCCGATGGCTGAGACTGCTTTAACCCAGGTGGCAACCTCGGACCAGGTTGGTACGGTCTGGTGCCATAGTCTCCACTGCTGGTCCTGGGGGAAGAGGAAGTCCTACCTCTGCACTAACCTGCTCTGCAGGAGCTCAAGGTCCCTCATGCAAAGTGGAGCACCGATTTCCCCTTGTTGCCATGTCAGGAATCTTGCAGGGCAGCACCTATCTTGATTGATTGATTGATTTATTGTTGTCACATGCACCAAGATACAGTGAAAAGTATTGTTTTGCATGCTATAAGGGCAGATCATACCATACAAAGTGCATCGGAGCTAAATGGGAAAGGAAATATATGCAATATCTACCACTAAAGAATAGGCACTATGAAAACTAATGGAGCTAAAGGCTGATAGGTCCCCTTGTCAAGTTGGGTTGCATCTTAGGACTTTAAAGAAAGTAGCTACAGTGATAAAAGATGCAATAGTTGTCATTTTCCAAGAATCCTGAGATTCTGGAAAAGTCCCAGATGATTAGAAAACTGCCAATGTCACAACTTTATTCCAAAAGAGAGGGAGCCAAAATAAAGAACAGGTAACTATAGGCCAGTTAGCCCAATATCTGTCTTGGGAAGATGTTAGAGTTTAATATAAAGGAAATAACAGCAGGGTATTTAGAAATATGTAATATGATTAAACAGACTCAGCACGGCTTCATGAAAGGAAAACCTTGCTGGAAAAATTTATTGCAGTACTTTGAAGAGAAAATGAGCAGGATAGATAAAGGGGAATCAGTAGATGGAATATATTTTAATTTCCAAATCATGTTCTATAAGAGACCGCTCATGAGGCTACTTAATAAGTTACCAGCCCATGATATGAGGGGTAGTATATTAGCATGGATATAGTATTGGCAACAATTATAAAACAGAGAATTGGGGTAAAGGAGGCACTTTCATGATGGCAACCTGTAAGCCATGGGGTGCCACAGAGTCAGCACGAGGGCCACAATTCTTTACAATATATACAACTGACTTGGATGAGGGAATTGAATGTACTATCTCTAAGTTTGTGCATGACACAAAAATAGGTAGGAAAGTGAGCTGTGATAATGTCACAAAGAGTCTGCAGAGCACTACAGATGGGCTAAATGAGCAGGCAAAAAATTGACAGATGGAATATAATCTGACTAAATGTGAGAGTTTGCAATTTCGCAGGAAGAGTAGAAGAGCTGAATATCCTTTAAATGAGGAAAGAGTGCAGAAAGTCGCAGCACAGAGGATTTGAGGCTCTTTGTGCATGGATCACCAAATGCTATCATCTAAGTTCAGCGGACAAAAGGAAAGACAAAAGAATAGAAGTATTTACAACAGGGAAGTCTTATTAAGATTATACAAGGCACTGGTTAGGCCAAACCTAAAATGCTGTGAATAGTTTTGATACTGTTATCTAGACAAAGGTACATTGGCATTGGAGGCAGTTCTCTCATTTGATTCTCAGTATAGAAGGATTTCCTATAAGGAGAATTTGTGTGAGGTGCTTTGTTTTCATTAGAGTTTAGAAAAATGAGATGAAACCTTGTTGAAGCATGTAAGCTATTTAAAGGATTTCACAGGACAGATGTTGAGAAGTTGTTTTTCCTTGAGGAAGAGTCTAGAACAGAGTAAGGGATTTCCCACTTAACACAGAGGTGAGGAGGATTTTTTTCAATCTCAGAGGGTAATCAACCTGTTGAGACTGGGTCATTGAATATATTGAAAGTTAAGATAGACAGGTCTTTTTAAGCACTAAGGGAACCAAGGTTATTGGGGAAAGGCAGGAAAACAGAGTTGAAGACCACCAGATCAGTTTTGATCTGATTGAATGATGCAGCAGACCTGATGGGCTGAATGGCCTGCTTCTGTTCCTGTGTCTTATGGCCTTATAGACAGATTAGCAATGATCTTATAGAAAGGCATAGCAGGCTTGAGGGGCTGAAATGTCTACTGCGGCTTCTATTTCTTATATTTTTACAAGATTATAATGTTCTAACTGGACATTTCTGATGTGAAGGCTTTACATGAATCTTTTCCATCATACTTCATCTAATACTATCAATAGTCTTTTCTCCTTTATGTGCTTTACCTATCTTCCCCTTAACTATTTAATTTTGTCATGTTTGCATTTATGGCTGTTCATCAAACCTCATGAACAATTTATCTGTGTGAAGATCCTTTAGGTGCTTATAGCTTGTTCCTTTAAATGTTGATTTAGTGTTCAATAAATAATATAAAGGAAAACTTTTCAACAGCAAATATCAAGAGATGACTAGTCAAATGTTCACCCTGAGAACATCCTTCTGTGAATTAAAAAAAAATTGAGATTTGAATGATTTGTCTTCATTACATTGGTCTTATTCTAATAAGATAACATGGATTTCTCGTGCATGCCATAAAACTGACTTTAAGCTTAATAATATTGAGTATTGAACAAACAATAAGGTAAATCAGCAAATTTGAATTGGTGAGATGTTTAAGTGGGAGATCTTTGTGTGCAAATATATCTCGTGGCAATTCTGTTAATGGCTCAACAAGTTTATCCAATGAGTATTTGAGCATTGTAACTCAAAACAATCCCATGTTTTATTGCCAGTTGGCATTGAGTTAATTGCATGACAGTTACAGGGTATTAACAGGGTAAAAATATGATATCAATCAGGGAGAAGAGTGTCAGGTAAGGATTCCATATTTGCCTTGCATCACACAACGCACACTGCAACTGTATGTATGTGTGGCAATCAGCTGGGGAGAAAATTGGATTTGACTCTGATGTCCCATGTAATCAAATAGTGCAGAAACACTCACTTTCAAGGATAATACATAAATAATGGCTACTTACCAGACAGTAACTTGAACTACAGAACTGAATCACAGCAAGGAATCAATTTCTTGGTAGAACAGGGGACAGGAGAAAATGCACTCCTGTTGTTCACCTTATTTGCTAGCCCAAGCTGGTGATGCCCATTTTCATAGTTGCTGTGTGAGACAGGATTCTTGTGCGCAGTGCAATGTATGTGGTTTTCATTTTGCATTGTAACTCCTCGATTATGACAATTATTTGCTATTTTATAATAAAGTTTTATATTCTATTTCACATTAAGTGTTTATCCAAATATTAACTGATATTCAGTGTCATATAATGTTTAAAGCAACCAATTATATCCTTTATCGCAGTTAAGTTTGAAAGCATGTATGAAGAAGTTGCCCCGTAAATGATATAGCATTGCATGAACTTGGAAAGTGATGTTGCATAAAAGTAGAAAGGAGAGAACTGATTATTTCAGGCAAGCGAAAAGCAATGATAGACAAGTGAACACAAGGATTACATGTAGATGTCATTACGAGTTCTCTTCTCTTTATGAGAATCATGGCATACTCTATCATTGTCAAATCAACCAACACATGATCTTACACTGATTCAATCAAGCTATTGATTGGTTATTGACAGGCAATTACACAAACCTGAGAATCTTGCACTACATTGAACAGGATGGACAAAGGTAATCACCGAGCAAACCAGCTACACAGCCAAAATTGTTTGACATGAAATTGCCTACTAAACTTCCAAAAAGACAAGCATTAAGTGCATACACATTTCTCTCCAGAAAGGATAAGTTTGATTTGTTGGCAGAAGAACAACATGTCAGGAAACTTTTGAATGCATGACAAATACAAGACACGCAGAACTGTTTAGATTTACAAAAGTTTCCATATATCACTCTGTCACTTATTAATCTTGCATTGTAGATAGTCATGCTAACAAGCAACAAGGTCCCCTCACTAGTGGAATTTGCAATATTAACAGGTTACTTCTTTTATTCATTCATGGGATGTGGGCATCGCTGGCTGGGCCAGCATTTGATGCCCAACTGTAATTGCCCTGAGAAGGTGGTGGTGGGCTGCCTTCTTGAACTGCTGCAGTCCTTGGATGCAGGCACACTCACAATGCTGTTAAGAAGGGAGTTCTAGGATTTTGATCCAACAACAGTGAACAAAAGGAGATATTTTTCCAAGTTAGGATGGTATGAGGTTTGGTAGGAAGATTCCAGTTATCTGCTGCTCTTGTCCCTCTAGTTGGTGGAGGTCATAGATTTGAAAGGTGCTGTTGAAGGAAATTTGGTAAATTGCCACTATGCATCTTTTATGTGGTTCACATGGCTGCCACTGTGCATCTGTGGTGGAGTATGTGAATGCTGAAGGTGGTAGATGGCGTGTCAATCAAGTTGGAAGCTTTGTCTTGACTTTTTGAGTGTAGTTGGAGCTGCAGCTATCCTTGCAAGTGGAATGTATCTCATCATGTTCCTGACTTATGCCCTGCATGTGATTGGGTGGGGAATATAGTGTTCTAAGAAATTGTTCAAAATGTACTATCTGAACCCATCCTCAATGCTAATTTGATTTATCCAATCTGTATAATAATTTATACATCCACAATTATTGCAGTACCTTTCCCTCAAGCCTCCATATTTCTTCAATTAGACTGAAATATTTCTGATGACAGCAATTGTAGCTTGAAAGAAGAGCAAAGAGATGAATATTGAGTACCAGTATGACCTTGACAGTTCCTGATAATACTATTTAATGCCCTGGTTGTAGCAACTATGGGTGGCATAGTTTAGTAAGAGCCTCATTACCAAAGTGAAGCATTGATCCTGAATGATGTTCCTGCACAACATACACTCTTTCAATATGCCCTGGGAATACGGGCACCTCCACAGTCCTCTTCTGTGCCTCCCTCTTTTGATGATTGATCCTATTGTCTTCTGGTTGCTTCGTGCCCCTCATCATCCTCCAGGACCAAAGATAGCCTAATGAGATGTTCACTTACATCTGCATTCAGACAATTTTGGGATAACAGTAACAACAGTCCATAAACAGCAAAGTCATTCTCACTGTGGATAGAGCCAAGTTTCCAAATGGAAGAAACAAAACTGAAGATTGGATAGAAATAAAGTAACAGCCCAAAATAATGAGCCATTAATGAAGAGTGCAGGAGGGCATTACAGGAGAAACACTGGGTAAACCTAGAAATAAGATGTCAAACTAGTGAAGGCAATACACAGATCTACTGGATGCTGAATAATTGAAACAGCTTTTGACTGATAGGGCTATGCAATGCCACAACCAATGGATCAGATCTAAGCTCAGCAGTCCTACCACGTTCAGTAATGAAAGGTGGTGGACAATTAAACAACTAACAAGATGAGGACGCTCCACAAAAAGTTCCCATCCTCTGTGATGAGGAAGGCTGGCACAGCAGTGCAAGACAAGCCTGAAGCATTTGCAAAATTCTGCAAGCATTCTACAACAATAGGTAGATGCCCAGTAGAAGTTTGATGTTGGCCATATCCCAAGGTCCCCAGCATCACTCGTGCTAAGTATCAGTATCAAGTTATTCACTTGACATGATTTCACTGAAGGCATTAGAGAATTCAAAGCCCTGACAATATTCTGACAAAAGTATTGAAAATGTGTGCTAGTAAACTAGTCGTGCCCTTAGACTATTTATTATAGCTACAAGACTGGCATCTATATGGAAAATAGCCCAAGTTTTCCTTGTCCGCAAAAAGCGTGCCAATTAATGCACCAAGAATCTATTCTTTGTCATCAGCAAATTTTTGGAAGTGGTATTCAATGGTGCTATCAAGTGACACTTGGAAAGGAATAATCTGCTTACTGATGCTCAGCTTGACTTCCATCAAGGCCACTTGGCTCTTGACCTCAATACAGCCTTGGTCCAAACATGGACCAAAGCGCTAAACTCCAGAGGTGAGGTGAGAGTCACTGCCCTTAACGGTAGAGGTCCTGGCACAACAGGAGTCGATAGGAGTCTGGGGAAAACTGTGTTAGTTGGAGTAAGTTTTAGAACAAAGGAAAGTGGTTGTAGTTGTTAGAAGGCAACTACCCCAGTCTAAAAACATCAGTGTAGGAGTTTTCCATGGTACTTGTCCTAGGCCCAAACATTTTCAGTTGCTTCCTCAATGACCTATCCCTTAGCATAAGATCAGAAGTGGGGATGTTCACTGATGTTCACATAATGTTCAGCACCAATCATGACTCCTCAGATTCTGAAGCAGTCCATGTTTAAATACAGTGAAATTTTTTGGACAGTATTCAGGATTGGCCTGATAAATGGTAACATCCATACCACACATGTGCTAGGCAATGACCATCTCTAACAATAGACAATTTAACCATCTTCCCTTGAAGTTTAATGGGATTACTATCGTTGAATCCTCCACAGGCAACATCATGGAGGCTGCCATTGACTGACAATTGCCAGAAACTGAACTGGCCCAACCAAACAAATGTATCTATAAGAGCAGGTCAGAGGCTAGGAATTCTGTGGCAAGCAACTCAGCACATGTCTCTACAGAGATAAAAGCTACTGCAGATTCTGGAGAATCCGAGATAACAAGCTTGGGGCTGGATGAACACAGCAGGTCGAGCAGCATCATAGGAGCAGGAAAACTTGACGTTTCGGGCCTAGACCCTTCATCAGAAATGGGGGAGGGGAAGAGAGTTCTGAAATAAATAGGGAGATAGGTCAGTCCAGGGAGGCGGATAGAGGATGGATAGAGGAGAGGATAGGTGGAGAAGAGGCAGACAAATCGAAGAGGCGGGGATGGAGCCAGTAAAGGTGAGTGTAGGTAGGGGGTAGGGAGGAGATAGGTCAGTCCAGGGAGGATGGACAGGTCAAGTAACCACAGGAAGTGCTACACCTGCCCTCACACTTCCTCCCTCACCCCAATCCCAGGCCCCAAGAAGACTTTCCACATCAGGCAGATGTTCACCTGCACATCTGCCAATGTGGTATACTGCATCTGCTGTACCTGTTGTGGCTTCCTCTACATTGGGGAAACCAAGCGGAGGCTTGGGGACCGCTTTGCAGAACACCTGTGCTCAGTTCGCAACAAACAACTGCACCTCCCAGTCGCGAACCATTTCAACTCCCCCTCCCATTCCTCAGATGACATGTCCATCCTGGGCCTCCTGCAATGCCACAGTGATGCCACCCGAAGGCTGCAGGAACAGCAAATCATATTCAGCCTGGGAACCCTGCAGCCCAATGGCATCAATGTGGATTTCACAAGCTTCAAAATCTCCCCTCCCGCAACCGCATCCCAAAACCAGCCCAGCTCATCTCCACCTCCCTAACCTGTTTTTCCTCTCACCTATCCCCTCCTCCCACCTCAAGCCCCACCCCCATCTCCTAGCTACCAACATCATCCCGCCCCCTTGACCTGTCCGTCCTCCCTGGACTGACCTATCTCCTCCCTACCTACCTACACTCACCTTTACTGGCTCCATCCCCGCCTCTTCGACTTGTCTGCCTCCTCTCCACCTATCCTCTCCTCTATCCATCCTCTATCCGCCTCCCCCTCTCTCCCTATTTATTTCAGAACCCTCTTTCCCTCCCCCATTTCTGATGAAGGGTCTCAGCCCGAAACGTCAAGTTTTCTCTGCTCCTATGATGCTGCTTGACCTGCTGTGTTCATCCAGCCCCAAACATGTCTCTACAGCGCCTGTCCTGTTGAAATGACAGTATCAATTTATAATAAAGGATCCTCTGTGAAAGCGTGATTACACCAAAAAAAAACACATTCAATTTGAAAGTCTTAAAGGTACAAAGACAGAGTTGGCTGCAGTATGCTGAGAAAATGGGTTAAGATGCAAATTGGTGCATAAGCAACGGCAGATGTTAAGAAGATCTTTCATAACTTTCTCTTCAGCTTCATTCCAATAAGAAACAAATACTGTACAAGAAAGATGCAAAATTTGTGGCTAAGAAAATAAGGAATGGCATCAAATTGGCAGAAAGTAAATATAATTCTCTGAAGATTATTGATAGACCAAAAGATTGGGAAAATTTTAGATACAAGCAAAAGAAAAGGGGATATTTGAATTTAAAAATAAACTGGGATTAAATATCGAAACAGGCAGAGCCTCTGCGAATATATAAAAAGAAATAGAAATTGAATATTAGTCCATTATGTGATGTGGAAATAGATAATGGGATGTAAGGAAATAACAAAGATTTGAAGAAGTATTTTCTATCTGTTTCCATAGTAGAAGACGCGAGAAACCTAAGAATAGTAGAAAATCATGGGATAAAAAGAAAGGTAGGCGTTAAAACAATAATTACCACTAGAGAAAAATATGAGGAAACTATGAGGACTGAAGGCTGACAGCCTGGACATGATGTTACTCTCTTAAAATGAGTGGCTATAGAGAAAACGGATGCATAGCTTGTAATCTTTACAAAATTCCCTTGATTCTAGAAGCATTTTTTTGGATTGAAAAGCTTCATATGTAAAACCTGTATTGAAGAAAGGAGATACAAAAAGCAGAATACTACAGCCGCTCCAGCCTAACATCTGAAAATTGGAAAATATTTGAATCAATTATTGACAAACTATTTCCCAAACATTTTGAAAAATATGATGCATTATAGCACGGTTTTGTGAAAGTGAAATCATTTTTAACAAATTTATTAGTGTTTTTGAAAATGTAATAAGCAAGCTAGATACAGTGGAACCAATAGAAGTAGTGTATTAGATTTTCAAAACACATTCAACACAAGCTCACAGCTTGAGGTAAGATGTTAACATGAATAGGGGATTGACTGACTATTAGGATGTGGAGTGAAGTAGGTTGGTCATGTTCAGATTTGCAAAACTGTCACTAATGGAGTGTAACAATCAGTGCTTCAGCTGCAATTGTTAGCAATCTTTATTAAACTTTGAATGGAGGTACAGAGGGCAAATAGGAATCTGAGCAATGTGGGCTGTGACAAGATGTGTGGCAGAATTGGGCTTAAAATATAACAGGGTCCATCTTGACATCAGGATCATCTCTCTCCATCTTTTACGCTCTTCACGAGTTGTCTACCAAGATACTTGTGAGGCAGTGCGAAGATGCCAATCGATAGAGATTGATACATATTTAAAGCTATGTTAATGATACAACATGCCTAATTAACATTCAGTTTTTTATCTTCTCAAACTCACCAGATGTGTTCAACTTTGAGAAAACTTGACCCAGAAACTAAAGTGTGTACCTGGCAGATTCAGCTCACCACTTGCTCCAAATGACCTTCATGTTGGAAACCAATACCTCAGGACATGTTGTATGGGAACCAGCTACACACAAGCTCACACCATGGAGACTGGTATCTGACATGTTCCAGCCTCTAAAACCCCTAATGGCTCACTTACAGAATGGTTTTGCCCTTCGATCGCCCCTCAGGTTACATTGGCAGCTATCATTGTAATGCTGCAGCAAGGACACTGTGCACTTAAGGACATATACCTAGCTGATGAATTAGACCAGGCTGCATCTTCAGGCTCTTTGTTTGCTTTCAAAACGCTGACTCATTCTGAACTCACCTAGATGCCCATTACGATGTCTTGTTTGTTTTCCACTGGCAGAAAATTCCATGACACTAGATCCTACCAGCTTAGTCCAATGACCTTCTTTGCATCCTTGGGGTATGTGCTAAAATATTCTCTCTGCTACTTCACACTCTCAATCATACTCACAATGGACACACTTCCCGCAAAATCTAACTGGCTGCCACTTGGGATACCTCGCTACCTATCCCTGCCTCCACACTAGTGTGAGCTATGGCAATTACTTTCATAACAATCATTCCTTTCCTTTGTCTCATTTAAGGAGAAAGCTCCCCATAAAAGTGTGAAAAGAGCCAAGTTGGGTGGTGGGTTGCCTGATAATTAGCTCCAAACCCCTATAAAGAGAGGATCCTGGCCCTGGCTAACAAAAACTGGGACCACTTTTGTTGTGAGGCTGAAATCTCCAGGGTTCAGTAATCAAGTAATAAGAATCGTCTGCTGCTGTGCTACTCTCTCACTCCTACCACAGCAAATGCATGCTCAAACGTCTACCCTTTGTTTGTAAGGCATTCTCTGTTTTGTCTTCTGCAAGCACCAGTGGAATAAGTACTGTGTTGTCATCCAAGAGGTCAGCCCTGCAAGACATTTTCTCTTCCACATCTGAAGCCAAAAGATGCTGCTCTCAGAGGAAGAACCGGCAAACCTCTCCTAGCTCAAAGATTGACTCCTTTGTGGGTATTTTTATGATTATGGAATTAAGAATGGGGAGCATCTCATGCAGGGGGTCTTGGGCTTATCCCCTTCATCTTGGTAAAACTCCCAAATCTTCACATTCCCTTCTTAATAGCCGTCCCTGTCAATCCCATTATTTTTTAACATCACCGCGTTCCTACCCAACTTGTCTGTCTAAATCTTTACCTTCACAATTGTTATTTCCTCTCTGTCCCAGCAGGCCCACCTCAAATCTCCAAAATTAAGATCCCCTAGCTTCTCTCCCAAAACAGTGGCCCCTGTTAACTCCCCTTTGACTTTTAATGGATGACCCCTCAGGACTGGCAGGGCCCACGCCCTTAACAGACATAGATAGGCCAAGGATGTGATCAAACCTCTGACTATTCTTGGTGCAGCTCTCTGATTGTCTTATTGCAACTCCCTAGACTGTTTGCACTGGATCCATAGGGCTGACTATTGCCCACTCCCCAGACTGCAGAGGTGCAAAAGACCTGACTCTGGCCATTCCAAGTTGGGGACTGACTGTGCCCAAGCCCCTGAACTGGTATAGGAGGCTGCCTTTGACTTATTGGATCTGGACTCCCTGAATGAAAGGTGCTTCCCTTGATTTGACCAAGGATTATTCTCCTTAGATTTTTAGATATAGCCATTTGGTTGAAGTACATATGTTGTGTTTGCCACGTAAGCTGCTGGCACAACATGCGGGTGTGAGATTGATGTACCATGGCAACATACAGAAACATGTCCATCCCTTTGACTGATGACTATTGACAACTATGTCTAGCTGCCTGACCTATTGTCTGGCATAAAAGGCAAGACAGAAATATCGTGAATCTTAATGCTCTGTCTGAAAGGACAAAGGCAGGGATGCTGTGAGCATTAAAGTATATGCAAAATGAGTGAGTGCTAAGAGAGCAAGTGTGGATCTCTGAGCTGCATCCTAGTCTAATCCATGAGTTAGGTTCTTGTTCCCGTACACAGTGTTTTGGCAGCAGCATTGCAATGAGAGGTGCCAGTTTGCTCCAAAGTGCAAAACTGAAGTACAGGATGCTACTGTAAATGAGTCAGATATATATTGTGATGAAGAGATGAGACTGGTACATGTCAGATGCTTAGATCTGTGGAAGGGAGGCATGTCCATGGAGCACATGCTGAGATATTGGAGACTGTTATCCAAGATGCAGGTAAGGAGAAACAAGGGGCAAGCTGGAGTTGCCACGTAATTGACTTTCATATTAGGAATTGTCACTATCTGATCTCTATCCAGTAGGTGGTAAATGAAGTGAGATTAATTAATAATGAGATATCAATGCATGTTAATACACACAAATAGGCATTTCATTGCTCACGAGTGAGAATATTGACTCACTGCCCAACATTTGGTTGGGAAATTGGACTTTTATTCTCAATGTTAAGAAGCTTCTTACTGGCCATCTCACATACTTTTCCCTGATTTTCTCACGATGGCCTGTATCATTGAGGGTCTAGGAAGACTCCACCTAGAGTGATTTTTTCAGGAGGTTGTTAATCTTGAGTTCTCTACCCCAGAGAAAAGTAAAAGTTGTCTAACAGGAAAATTGAAAAACTGAGTTAGACAGGCTGTTCATCTGCAAGAGAGTCAAGGATTATGATGGTCACGTTGGAATACATAGCTGGTTGCGAATATAGATGGCACATTATTCAGTACTGTGTCTACAATCCCAGCAGAAGATTCTTTCATCTTGTGCCAAACTTCTGTGTTACCTTTATTGCAACAAGTCTAACACTTTATCAGCTGGCCAACAGTTGAAAAGAAATCATGTTTAACCAACATTGGAAATCATTTGAAGAAGTGACATGTGGTATAGATCAAGGGGAACCAGTGGATGTACTGTATGGATTTTTAGAGGAATTTCATAAGGTGCTGCACTAAAGTATTGACTAGCTAACAGGAAGCAAAAGTTAAGAATCAATTAGTCTTTCTCTGGTTGGCGTGATGTAACAAGTGGTGTGCCATTTGGATCAGTTCTGTGAGGTGGAGGTTATCGTTTGTGAGCTGGAGACATGCTGAGGCTTCTGGATGGCATTTATTACTGAAGGACTATATCAAGAGCTCTGTGCCTACAGACCCCCATTGCATTCTGTAATTTTGTTTGGTTCTTTTGGTTCTACAAGTGTCTCTATGAAATAGAGATTAGATTTTGATCTAGAATTTATTACGTGTTTTCAAATACAGAAATACAGGAATACAGATTAGGAAATAGATTCAACAATCATTTATGATAACTAACAGTTTTCGAACAAGAATGAACTTTAGTCCAAAATATGACTTTTTACTTCCTTCTTTTGTCTCCTAATAATAAGTTAAAATCAGTTGGTACAGTTAGGAACCACACAATGAGAATAAATGCACATAAGATGCTACCTATGAATAATTTGTCCCAGGGTTGTGGCCAGTGAAGCATCACATGCAGATTATTTCAGCCAGATTCATTGCTCTTTTGTTAAGTAATAATGTAAATGTGAAGCTGAAATCTGACAGTTGTAAAATATCTCGTTTGGCCAAAAATTAATTACTTGCGCAGCAGAAGCTAGGTGACAGTATCTGTCATTTTGTTCCTTCACTGTCATCTCACCAGTTGATTATTTTTATGCAGCTGTTGTTGCCTTAAATATCTGCATCTATGCAGGATGCCAACAAATGGTCAAAAAGTGCCTTCTCTTTTATTTTTAGAGAAACAGTTTGAAAATGCCTATCATTGTCTCATCAATTGTAACAAAGGAATTGTTTTGTTATATGTTCCTGGCCCGCAACTCTCAATTGAATTTCCCTTTTTTTTTTGCTAGGTGCCTGAAATCTAACTCAATAGTATCAAGAAAGCATGATCCCTTGTTTTTGTGCTGGGTTCAGTAGTGACATTTTGTGCTCAATAGGCGAGATGGATTAGTTGAGTTCATGGAACAGTATGGGATCTGCCAGTTCTTTCTGTTCCCAAGATGGAATGTCTTGTACTCCATCGCGTGACCCAGCTCAAAGCTGATGAAACTCACTGAACTGAAAAAAGTACGTTTGAGTGCCAGGCAGTCCTGGGACTACATCTCACAAAGTGTTGGATGGTGAAATGACTCTGTCATTCGTGCAAGTAAATTACGCAACTGCTCAATATTCTTTTGATTTAGTTCTTGTTTGTTAATGTAACATCATTGCATGTTGGTTGATAGCCAACCAACAAAATTCATATCTACTCTTTCTTTTCTTAAAGATTTTACTTCAGTTCTTAATATTCCTGTAAAATAAAAAGTTACCTGTATTGTCTTTAGGTACTAATGAGCACCAAATTAAAAGGAAGACAAAATCACTTTCCTGCGATGATAGTTTCTGCATTTGTTGACATCGTTATTATTCACATTCTGCAAGTATTTAATCCTGAGAAAAGGGCATGTGTGACCCATTGAATAATTTGAAGAATACATGGTCCAGTGAAGACAACAGTGTAAAATTTTAATTAAAATATCTTTTTTGTTATTTAATAAGGAAACAAATAGATATTTTGCTAAATTTAGCAGCTGAGATGGCAAACATCTATAAGTTGATAACTTTTGAGTTGTGTTACGTTTAGTAAAAGAGTCATTTGCTGATGTCCACTTAAAACTTGATCACTTTCGTGGAAAAAAAAATTACACGTAAGCATTAATGGAACAGATTTACAATTATATCCCAATCGAAAAAAAAATATATAATTTACGGGATTTGATGGGGTTAGATTGAATATGCACAGCAATTGGCTGCAGTTGCAATAACTTTTCTCTGATGCTACTTTTTAAAAAGTGTCTTTGCATATTCTTCTCACAAACAATAATTCATCATCTATGGAGTAATTTATTTTCTTCTGCTTTTAATATGTTACAGATGAATGGTTGTATGTCTTCCCTGTTAGAGTATTACAAGACAGACCATTTTTGCAATTGGCTCATAATACAGCTGATACCTGTGGTGTTCTTCATGGTTCATGTGGTACTAATTTAAATGGGAAGTTGCACATATTTCATTGAAGCACTCCGAAAGCTAGCTTTCACAGAAGGGTGCAGATGATAGACTGTTCTCTTCATGTAGCTGAACTGCTCTAAATATGTCAGGGAGGGTTATGGATCATTTCATTCACCCATCAGCTTTAGTCTACAGTGTGTACAAATCACTGTGCAGTGTCATCGAACAGAACATTCCTGACAGTGGCAATACACTGGTGAAACTACCTGTGCTAAATGTGGGTCTGTGTGTATTGTTCAAGTATCTTATCCATTTAAAAAGCTGCCACAATTATTCCAAGAATGAAGCCTTTTCTTCCTCCTACATTCGTTATATTTATCTCTTTTTGAAGTTACCTGGATTCCCCAGAATATGTATTTATCATGTATTTATGTAGATGCATTAATTACTTAAGCAATTTCAAAGGGGTTTCTTGCTATCATATTACATTGCTTATTCTTTTCTCTACATTTAAGTTTCTATGGTCTTCAAGATACTTCAAGGTATCCAGGTACTTCACGATCTCAGCAGAAATAATGGCCTAGACACTTGAATGTGTTGAGAATGGGAGAAAACGACAAGGTGCTGATTACCATGATTTGGGGTTATGAGCACTAGAAATTGGCTATATGCTTGTTTGAGGAGATGACAATTAGAGTTTCACTGATCTCACTCATTAGGAACATATTAAAGGATAGGTGTACTTTTCATGCAGACAGCAAGCAACCACTTCCAAACATAGAAAAGAAAGGCTCAAGAAAGAACAGAAAGTGCATCCAGATAATATTATTGGCAACTTTGAAGCTCCAATTGAGGAAGAGGGAGATCCTACTTCCTCAGGGGAAGACAGACAGAAATTCCTCCATCACAACTGGTGCAAGTTTGTCAAGGAAATGAATGCAAGGTGTTTAGCTCCCTGGACAGGCACTCCCCAAGATGTTCAATGGTCTCACTAATTTGTTGAGATAACGATATTGGTCCTTCTCACTGCATGCACTTTCACTTTTTCCAGCAATATTCACAAGTTCCCTTTCTTCGCTTCCTTTCCCTGTCCTACAATTCAACCAAACTCATCATTCTTATTATCTATCCAGGGAGCAAAACACCATGTATTTATCTCTTCAGCCATCACTTCCCACTATGTTCTACCCCTCCCTCCCCAATGTGTTTTATCCAGTTTCCCCTTAAATATCTTTGTTTTTCATCTCAACTGCTCCTTGTGTTACTGAGTTTCACAGTGTTGCCTCTCTGAGTAAAATTGTTTCTCCTGAGCTTCTTACTAATTAGTGACTAGCTTGGATTTATGGTGCCATGTGTGCATAGCAAAGAGATGGCGCTGAAGGGTTATTTCTAATTTCTGGAAAATAAATGCTATTTGATCAAAATGCAACAAGTTTCCAAGTTTTTTCTTAGCTTGAAATGGTATCACATATACTTGGGT
The DNA here is from genome assembly GCA_024137785.1 of Ginglymostoma cirratum. Lineage (NCBI taxonomy): Eukaryota > Metazoa > Chordata > Chondrichthyes > Orectolobiformes > Ginglymostomatidae > Ginglymostoma > Ginglymostoma cirratum. Next base: position 8,242,923 of record JAHRHZ010000263.1, on the reverse strand, counting down.
TTTCTTCAATGATTCTCAAGACCCTGACAGTCTGCTCTGTTTCAACAGGGAAATCTCATTCTCTTAACGAGAAGGGCGTGGATTTGCACTGGTGTTCTGGTTTACATTGACCTCTCATTTCTCATTCCCAATGATGGCGAACTGACTCAGCCTTATTTTATCATGCCCTTCCAAGTATTCCGCAAATTCATCTTTCAGAATGGGCTCTAATATCTTACCAGTGACTGAAGTCAGGCTACCCAGCCTATAATTTCTTGTCTTCTGCCTCCATCCCTTTTTAAACAGGGCTGTTACATTAGTCATTTTCCTGTCCTCTGGGACGCTCCGTAACTCCAGTGATTCCTCAAAGATCCACACTAAGGCTTCAACAATCTCCTTAGCTATCTCGTTCAGAGCTCCAGTTGATTTATTCACCTTTACAACTTTCAGCTCCCTCAGTATCTTGTACTTAGAGATGGCCGCTGCACTCACCTCTGCTCCCTGACTCTCTTGTCTTTCTGGTTTGCTACTGGTGTCTTTCACCATGAAGACCGATGCAAATCAGTTCCTCTGCCATTTCTTTGTATCCCATTACTACTTCTCCAGCCTCATTTTCCAGTGATCCAATATAAAACTCTTGCCTTTCACTTTTCTTTTATATATCTAATCAAACTCTTTCAATCTTCTTTTATGAGTTAGCTTACTCTCATATTTCATCTTTTCCAACCCCCAATGCATTTTTTGTTATCCTTTGCTAATGTTTAAAGGCTTCCTAATCCTCTGGCTTCCCACTGATCTTCACCATACTGTTTGCTTCTTCTCTCATGTTTATGCTGTCATTGACTCCCTTGTCAGCCATAATTATCTCACTCCTCCCCTTAGTATGTTTCGTCTTGCATGGGATGAATTTCTGCTGTGCCTCCGAAAATTACACACAGAAACTCAATCCATTGCTGATCCACCTTCTTCCCTCTTTAGCTCTTCTTCCAATCAATTCTGGCCAGCTCGTCCCTCATGTCTTTGCAGCTACCTTTAACATCTGATTCCAGCTTCTCTCTAGCTTGTGTGGTCGAGCAATCTAAGGTTTCCAGGTTTCAATTTCTGGTTCCAATTTCTGCCTAGGCAAGGGTTCAAATCCTAGTGTTGCTAATTATAGGGGCAGCACAATAGCTGAGTGGTTTGCACAGTTGCATAGCACCAGAGACCCGGGTTTGATTCAAGCCTCAGGCGACTGTCTGCATGGAGTTTGCACATTCCCTCCGTGTCTTTCTGGGTTTTCCTCAGGGGTGCTGATTTCCTACTACGGTCCAAAGCTGTGCAGATTAGGTGGATTGTCCATGCTAAATTGGCTGTAGTGTCCAGGAGGTGCAGGCTAGGTAGAATTTCCATTGGAAATGCAGGACAGAGTAAGGATTGGGTCTGGGTGAGATGCTCTTCGGAGGGTTGGTCAAGACATGATTGGCTGAATGGTCTCTTTCTGCACTGTAGGGATTCTGTGATTCTCCCTCTCAAACTGCAGGGTGAATTCTGTAATCCAGAATTGCCTGTTTCCTTGTGGGCTGTACCACAAACTGCTCCGAAAAGGCCGGGGTGTTTCTTCTTATGAGGACCAATTGTGTATAATACTCTTCTCTTTTACTCTTTTTCTGAGAAGCAACACCTTTGCTTGATCCAGATGCTATTCTTGGAGAAGAATAAGCAACCTAACTTCTCATATGTTCCAGAAGCTACATCAATATGATCATTCAGCAAAGACTGCCTCTTTTGGGTATCTGGTCAGGCTGGCACATCAGCTAAATCTCTGATCTAACGAAAACCAGCAGGGCAAAAGGAACCTCAGCATCTTTAGTTCAAGTGCTTCTTTTCCCTGTCATTGACTTTCCTCACCTCCCGGTAACGCATTTAAATCAAGTCAAAGAAAAATTGTATGCCAATATTACAACAAGAAGTAATCTAAGTAAATAGTTTGAGAAAGTTTATAAATGTTACTTAGTGCTCACGACACATGGAGAATAGCTTCCCTATGGACACTGGAGCAATCTTGTATTGATGACACAGAGCTGTTCTCCACTGGACATGAACAGCACCACATGGACAGAGTTAGTTAGATCGAGTTCGTTAATAGCCTCTTAACAATGCGACAGTAAGGTTGGACCACAGTATATCATGGATATTCACGTGAAGTCATATTTGGTATCAATTTACAATACATAGGATTGTAATGAAGCCTTATCCAAAGTCAGTTCTTGACCTTGTCTTCTCCCAGACCAGTGAATATTGAACCCAAACTTTTGGGTATGGGCATAAAATCACACAAACAAAAACCTAGAAGAATAAGGGAACCAGACATATGAGAACACCAGGACCTCTAAATTCCCCGAAAAGTCACCCACCATCCTGACTCGGGACTACTTCACAGTTCCTTCACCGCCAGCAGATCCAAACCCTGCACTACGTTCCAATAAGCACTGTGAGTGTAACTACACTACATGTACTGCAGCAGTTCCAGAGGGCAGTTCATCAACACTTCTCAAAGGCAGTAATGTGGATTAGCAATAAATACTGACCTTAAGTGATGTTCACATCTCACAAATGAATAAAAACAACAATTTGAAATATTGGCTAGTAAATTCATCTTTATTGTTGTCATAAAATGCCTAACAGTGGATTAGCTGCTTGCTTTTCTCCCTAGTGTGGCTCTTTCCTTTGTGTGATAGTGTGAAACAGATGATAACAAGCACCCATTTCCCTTGGAAGTCAATGGAAATAAAAATCAGGAGAGATGTAATACAGTTTGATGGCTCACTATCTTCTGTTTTACACAATTGCATAAGGTCAGGATCTATGCCCTGCCTGATTTTCTTTCTCATTAATTCTAGATTATTGCATCATGATAAAGCACTATATTTTAAAATTCTTGTTCTGATTTTCAAATTGTTCCATGTGCTTATCCCGTCTGTTTAACCCCCTCTAACCCTATAACTCTTTAATATCCATGTTTCTCTATTCATGAATCTTTAAGAACCTTCAATTTTAATCAATCCACCATCAGCAATCACACTTTCGCTTGCCAAGGCGCTCAGCTTGAAATTCCTTCCCAAAACATCTCCAGCTCCCTATCTCTCTTTCTTTCTTGAAAGCATGATTTAGAAACCCTTCTTTGACCAGGCTTTTGCTTATCTGCCGTAAAAGCTACTTATGGGGTTTGATATCACAATTTGTTTAACCATGTTCCTGTGAAGCACCTGGAGCATTGTTTCACATAAGTTGTTTAATATGGAAGCGGGTATTTCTTTCGATGCACAAAAATACAATCTTGAATTCAAAACTAATTACAGTTAATCTTCCAAGTTTTCATTTTAATATAGTTTTTGTGGCTAAAGTTAACACTTCCTAATAAAGTAAAACAAAAATTGGACAAGTGACCGTAATAACAAAATATGTTACTGATTGAGAATTGTAAAAATAAATTACAGTTGTTATCACAGATTTCCTTGTAATGACTCCATCATGTGCTTCAGCTACTTTCATGAATGTTATCAAACAGTTATAAATTGATCTCTGTAGAAACAACAGTCAGTTTTTATAACAAACATGTTTCCAGTGGATCAAAGAAATAAGCAAACCTTGCTTTTCCCCAGCAAGTGAGTGCAATTCCCAAATGCCATACATAAGGTGAGAGTGAATTTTCACTTGTTTGGTTTTCATGTAAAGCAAACATATAGATCTGACCTCCTCAATGATTGCCTTTGGCAAAGAACAGGCCATCTGTTTCCTTGGATTTTCTCTTGAGATTTTGATTGGATTCAAACATTTATAAATATTTTAATTATGTGTTGAACTTTTCCAACATACTTTGAAAGATGTGGATTGGACAGTATTTAAAAAAACTTAACAGTTATCTGCATTGTTTATGCACAGATGCAGACAAATCTAATAATTAATCAACAGTTATGTACTGAACGTACTGAGGTGTGCGAATTACTGAATCATGCATACTCGGGAAAATAAAGAGGTCAGCATTAAAGTAGCTTAATCAATAATGTATATGCTCTTGTCCAAACCTATATTGTGCTTTTCATATCAATATATGAATATTTTCATGTCTGCAATTCATCATTTGGCCCCATATAAAACTTTAGGACAGATTCACTTACTTGGAGATCCTGATTAAAATTCATAAAAGCTGTATTTCCAGGTTTTGAGTACCAAGTAAGAGGTTAGCCTTGCATTCCAAAATTTTGCACATGTAAATAACAGCCATTTGGGATATAGTATGAATATGTTACAACAAATCCTGTAACAATTTTATCAGCTGCAATTTGCAGAGGGATTTACAATTTCTAGGTTTGTCATGAAACGCTTGCACTCGCATCAGTCCTCCTCTCCCATTCACAGCTTCTACAACCTGGAACCTTGATCATGAAGTATCCATTTTTCAGCAGTAAGACAAGTTCTTAAAAGTCTGATATAGCATGCACACTTATCATATGTTAGTAGCACATCACTTCATGTTAGATTTTGCTGTTTCATAAAGATCCGAGATGGAAATGACCTCGGAAGTTAACTGTAAAATCCAAATAATCACTTTGCGCAATTAGTTTACCTCAGTGGCTGACTGACTACGATATAAAACTCACCCAGAAACTCATCGCACTAACAGTCAACATGGATCTCACAGGCTCACTATTTAAAGTGCTCATTTCCTTCTTATGGGTTAGTTGCTCACTTACCCTATCGGGCTATGAGATAACTTCTATGTCCAAATTCCACAAGTGCATTTCATCTTTAGGGAGTAACCTTGGACTGATTCTGTAATGTCTGTTCTCCATTGCAATCATTTGCATTGAAATTATGAATAGTCCTTTAGGTATATCTACGGGAAGGGAACAGGATGTGAAATAGGGAAAAAGACAGGATAGAAGAGGTGCAGTGGCTGGAGAAGAGACTCTTTGTAGGAGGTCATGGCCAAAACAGGTCTTCAGTGAACATTTCACCAAGTCATCACTTGCTCTAACAATAACTTGTGTTCAAACAGGACAAGACCATCACTGTGATCGTCAAAGTCTATGACTCTTAACTTTTATTCCACAGTACTTTCTATGGTGGAGCTGGTAATATGAATGACAAGTGTCAATTGTTTTGCATCCTATCTTATAGAAATGTACAATGTTTTCTAGAAAAGTGGAAACATATGCATCACATTTCCTGTGGAAAGAGAAAAGTGATCATGATTCATTCATTCTGCATGAGTTCTCTTTGCTGCTTTTATTCCAAACAAGCTGCCAGGTCACAGGCTGACTGGCGATAAGTGAATACCTCCTTACACATAGCTTCCTGCTCCTATTCAGGAATCAGGCACAATGTCAATGCTGGCCTACATCAAGAGCTAGGTTTCCATCAGAAATCTTATTTAAGACCATTAAAACACTCAATTCCCACTGACTGACCCACTGGAAGAATCTTTGAATTGCATCCTCTGACCATGTTTTCAGATTGGTTACAATGTTACAATTTCCTTTTTTTGAAATACCAACCCCACTGCTACCTATGTGGAGCCGCAAGTGAAACAACAGTGGAGAAAGCGTTCTTCCAGTGCTACCAGAACTTAAAGAAAACAATTCATTTTTTTTTGTTTCCAACACATCAGCAGTCTCACATCATTACAACCGCTTAAAGTCACCGTCCAATTATTTTCCCTCAATTCAAGCTCTAGGGTCATTGCCTTAACTGGCTGCAAAATATGAACAACAAAATCAAAACCAGAAGACAAAAACTTTAGTTCAATAAGTGGAATTTCTCTTTCGTACTAAAATGGTTATCAATAAGAAGGCTATAGTTGATTAAGGGCCAAAATGGAGATTTTCTTCCGGTGGTAGAGAATATAGTTAGTCTACTAAATGAGTATTTTCTGTCTTTTTTCACTGGAGAAGAGCATGCAGATAATATTGCACTAAACAAGGAGGTAGTATTAATGTTGGATTAGATCAAAGTATCCACAGAAAAGGTACTTAAAAGTTGGGCATCATTTACAGTAGAAAAATTACTTGGTCGAGATGAGATGCATCCAATGGGAAAAGTAAGAATAGAAACCGTAGGGACTGTGGCTACAATCTTCCATCCCCAGCTGATGAGGGAATGATGCCAGCAAACTGGACTGTTGCAAATGTTAGTCCCTTGTTTCATTCTTTTTAATAAAAGGGATAAACTTCATGAATGGGGGTCAATCAGCTGAGCATCAGAGGTGGGAAAATTTTTAGAGACAATGATCTGGCACAAAACTAAATGATACTCGAAGTTGGTATTTATTAAGCACTTGCTGAATTAATTGAATAACGGGATGAAATTAGTGCAGTTGCTGGTGTACTGCATAATAAACGTTTTCACTAAATTATAGCCTGCGTATGTAAAGAGACAATGGCAATATGAATGCAATATTGGCAAAGAGATTGTAGTTGGTATCGACGAGTTGTTGTTTTTCAGATTGAAGTGAAGTATTGAAAGTAATATTGCACAGGGCCGACTACGAAGACCGCTGCTCTTTTTGATACATATTCATGACCTAGTATTGGGTATTTCAGCATCATTTCAAATTTTGCAAAAATTTGCAAACTTTAAGCTGCTAAACTTAATCTGCCATATGTCTGACCATTTCACCAGTTTGCCTTTGTTCTCTTAACTTCTGTTATGATCCTCCTTAATGTTTGCTATCTTTCTATGTTTAACAGCATCCACAAAATTTGTAATGATGCTGCATATACCCATGACCTGTATACCAAAATCTCCAACCAGTGGAGAGCTTTCCCCCGATTCTCATTGAGTCTCACTTTGCTTAGTGCCACACTTGGCCAAATGTAACCTCAACAGCCACCCACACATCCCCTGTTGCATTAGCCCTTCTGTCTGTGTTTGGGCTAAGCCTGTAATGAGGTCAGGAGCAGAGTGAACCAGTCAAAATACAAACTGAGTGTTAGTGAGCAGGATTTTTTTCTTTGCATTTGCCGCTTGATAGCACTGTTGACAACACTTTCCATCACTTCACTGATGATTGAGAGTAGACTGATGATTGGTAACTGGGTTTGTCTCGTTCTGCATTTTGTGGCCAGTGCAAGCCTGGGCAATTTTCCACATTGCCAGCTTGACGCCAGTGTTGTGACTGTACTAGAACAGCTTGGCCCGAAATATGGCCACACCTGTAGCACATCTTCAGTAGTATTGTTGAATGTGTACAACCTTCAATTGATGCCTCGGAAAAGATCCACAACTTCGTGAGCACCATGTTTTGTGAATATTGCCAAGCCTTATAGATATTCCAATCCATTGTATGTAAGGTGGAAATTAGATTTGTAAGGAATTGAAGCATTTGCTGATAGTTACATAAAGCAAGGTGGGATGAGATTCATGGAGAATATAACCTCTGGCAAAGTCCAGTTGGGCTGAATGGTCTGTTCCTATACACTCTGCAGATAAGTGACAAGTAATATTCAAGCCATACTAAAGCCAGGCAGTGATCATCACCACTAAGAGAGAATCCCATTATCAGCCTCTGACATTCAATGGCATACAGTCATTGAGTTCCCCACTACCTAGATCCTATGGTTACCATTAACCATATGTGGCAAAATGCTTTAACAAAAGCCGAAAGAGCTGGAGGAACTCAGCAGGCCTGACAGCATCCGTGGAGAGAAAGCACAGTCATCCTTTCAGGTCCAGCAGTTCTCCTTCAGAACAACCTGAAGATGGTATTGCAAATGTCTGAAGCACGTGAGTCTTGAACCAGGGCTCTTAGCTTAGAGGCTGGGATGTTACCTCTGTGCCACAAGAGAACAATATCCCTTTATGCCCCAATTGTAAATACAGAGGATCTATACCTGTTTCAGGTGCAGATCTTTAGACTTTATCAAGATGGGGTCAGCATGGAATGGACATTGTTGACCATATTGGATGCTCGGATCATCATTTTGGTTCTGTAAAATGAGCGGTGAGTCAATGAAATTCCAGTTCATCTTGCTTTGATATTGGCAACAAAAGTTTATGCTATTCCATAATGAGCTAGAGAGCAGCTTGAAGAGGGGTTGAGGTTCAAGGTAATTTCTAGGATACAAGAACAAAACATTCACTGAGAACATAAACTCCTAATGCAGTTTTGCAGAGCCTAGAGGGCACTATGTGGCAATTTCAGCATGAGAAGTTTAGAACCTTCCTGATTTTGGGAAGTGAATCATTTCAGTGGTGCTTTATCTGCAATAATAATTGTTCACTTTAAAATACCAAACTCAGGCTCCTGTGCATGTTTCTGGATCTGTTCCTACAAATCGGTTAGTAGTATTTGGAATGTGTTGCATCAAAACTTTTGGGACCACAGCAGAAGTGTGAAAGAAAGCGAACTTTACAAGATGTTACAAGATGGTGGTGGAATAGAAAGTCCAAGCCAGAGCTATTCTGCTCTGCATTTTCTTCTTCTTTTCTTCTATATTCTCCTCATTTTCTTCCTCTCAGTGTTTTCTTTTCTTCTTCTACACCTTCTTCTTCTTTCCACTTTGACACTCAGCCTCCGGCAATGATTCCCGGCCTCCGGCAAGCGACAAATCCCAGCCTCATCTGGCACGGCGGCCTCCTGGCCTGGTGCAGCGGCCTTCCGCAGTGGACTCTCGACATTGCGTGGTGACCTCCTGCCGCAGCCTCCCCGTATTGGCGTAGCGACCTCCCAGTGTTGGCGTGGTCACCTCCCTGTGTTGGCATGGTGACCTCCTGGCGCGGTGAACTTCCAGCCTACTGCAGCGTCCTCCCAGCGTGGAGTGTTGCCGGTGTGGTGTTGAGCCAGGGCCTGGTGCAGACTGGAAGCTAGGTGCCAGCATGTTCTGCTGTACTGGGCTTTAATTTCTGTTATGCTCGACATTTTATTTCCGTGTTGTCTAAAACTTGTAGCAAAAGAAGCTGCACTGAGCCACTTTTGTATATAAATCAGCGCTATAACTGGCGACATAGAAACTTTTCACTATACTCATTGAGTATATGTGACTATAAATGCTATTCTAATTAATGTAAAGTTAGCAGCATCAGGATTGCTCCTCCAACTTTCTGTATAGGATCCCATCTGCTTTCAGCCTATGTTTACCCTCTCCCGATTATGTCTTTTCACTGCTCGTTTCCACAGACCTGGGCTCACTAATGCATCTTGGCCAGCATCCTGACTAGCTAAAATTGGTCATGGTCTAATAGGCAAGGCCCATCAACTTATAGAAGCATATTTTGTGAAAACCTTAAGTATGACTGTGAGACATGGATGGCTTGATTTGCAACTCATAGTTATTTATCATTTAGTTGCTAAGTATTATCATTCAAAAATATTTATTTTTAAATGAATATTGATTTAGTTGTCTTAAAAGTAATTATTTCATTTCCCTGATTTGTACTTCCAATAATTTTTATTCATATAAAACACTCAACTGTCTTATAAAGGGTTGAATGTGGAGGGCTGTAAAAGAGTATTTCTTCTGTCTAAAATATTTTACTCAGAAAGAATCTTGAACTTCAGTGCATAGTTAAAACCTTTAAATTCAAAGTTGCCTACCTTTAAGCAATTTGTTTTTGGTAAATAGTGTTCTACAACTGCAAAGAAAATCTTTGTTTCAGATTACTTGCAAAGAAGAGTCCAGGCACGTGGTACAAAGCAATTAATTTTTTTTTGTTCCAAAGTATCCAGTGCCCAGAGTTCATCTGTACACAGAACAAATCATGCCTTCTTCAAATGTGAGGATCGAAAGCAATTACCATTAGTGACCATCTTCTGCAGCCGATCCTTTCTGTCCTATGCCTGAATCTCAATGATCTCCCAAGTGCACCCATGCAATTTAACAGAAAGATCAATACACCACGGCTGTTAGCAGCAGCTCTGTTGAAGTGCTTCACAAAACACGCTACATTTCTCCACCGAATAAATGTCAAAACATTCCACCAGCCACAATTCTTGAGAGAAATTGTTCTTGTGAAACATTATTGACATACTTTAACCCACATTTCCCGCTGCACTCCAGTTTCCTACAGCTAAGTCAATTCTCATTTGGCATGAGCTGCATCGACATGTGTCCCCTGGTGATTTACTTGGGAGGCATGAAAGCCATCAAAATCTGGTGCAGAGGTTTCTGGAGTCAAAGGTCAATGACCTAGCACTGACCCAAGGTCAAGGTGACAACTGCCTCTCCTCAGAGGCCTGTCTTCATCTCTAACATGGCCTTGAAGCCAATCAATATCATTAGAAAGTCTGCCTGTCTTGCAGTCTGCACCATGTGATCTATATGTTTTCTGTAGATGGGGGGTTATTGGCTGAATTTTTCTCAACTGTCTTTTCCTTGACATTGTTTTGTGAGACACAGACAGTTTTGTATCTGCCTGATGGAACATATCTGTTAGAATATAATTTCCTGTTAAAATGTATAATTTATTTTAAATAGTGTTTCTTTATAACTATAATTGTATTTTTTTGCTGTTGGTGTTTTCCATTGAGTTGAGTGAAATGAGGCAATTATAGATCTGAAATAAATGTCTCACTGCAGGGATAGGCAGGTCTTTATCATCTGTCCATAAATGCCATGATAGTTTTCACCTTAAGACAGTACCTTTTATAAGGAATGATGAAACATGATGCAATAAAATTTAGTGTCCACCTTAAAAAAAATTGTTTTGTTCGGTGTACTTGGTTGTATAGGCCTCATATCATAAATGTCAAAAAAGAAAGTTTGAATCAACACCCTTTCATAATATTTAGTTCCATTCACATTATACGTTTCTCCATGTTTAATGAAACAAATTAACAGTAGATTCAGATCCTTTACATAACAAGCGCCATGCTTCTCAACAGAAAATCTGCAAGAAACCCTGAATTCTGGTGTTGGCCCTATCATCTTAAAAGGCAATGATGTGAAAGAAACATACTTTTGTAGTGCAAAACAAATGAATTAAAGCTAGCCTAGAACCTTCATAAAGTTTTGTAAAACCAAATGTTTGTATCATATAAGCAGTATTGTATCCCGCACATGAAAAAACCTTTTATCCTATTATTTTCCATGAGAATGGTCTGGTTCAAAGAGTTTTGATAAAATTTAGCAGGAGCATGAAAACTTCTGAATGACTATTTAATATCAATGTTCCCATTCATTTTCTTATCATTGAATTTATGATAGGTAATATTACAACAATCCACAAATGATGTTACTGCTCACATCAAAGAATAGAGAACCACATCAATTGCCTCACACTGAAGTACGCAGGATCAGTGATTCTTTACATGTGACATTAGAACACTGTCATAATCTACAAAATGGCATCCTTTATTAATTATAATAAAAGCAAAATACTGCAGATGCTGGAAATCTGAAACAAATGCAGAGAATGCTGGAGTAGTTGAGCATGTTTGGTTGAATTGGGGAGAGAAAACCAGTGTTAAGGTTTCAAGTCAGGTATGGCACATCTTCAGACATCTGAATTCACCTTTATTCTACAATGAATGTTTTCTTTCAACTGGGTGATTACACAATGGTAATTTTCAGTTTCTGTTCCAATTCCCACAGATGGGAGCTCTTGTGCTGGATAGGAACATGTGCAAACAGATCTCAGGTTCCTTTCACTTACAATACATTTTTTCTGAGAAGTCTTCTTTAGTAAACATATTTAGGGAATAAAGGTGGTAGTAAACTTTTCTTTCGAGTCATTCACCCACTGCCCTCCCCTCTAGAATTTGTTTTCCATTTCTGTTGACTGTCTTCTTACTTCTTCTTCTGACTCCCCTCTGTCCTTCTTACATCTACCCTGTGATCATTGGTCATTTCGCTAACTCTCTTGATATTGTTAGAGCCGCTCATGACTGAGCAGCACAAAATGGCTAATAGTTACCCATGGCTAATGCAGCAGAACATGGCTGATAGTAGTTAGAGAGCTGGGGAAAATATTTACTTAAGATAGTCTTCATAAGTAGAACATTAGTAGCTGTTAAATCCAAGGTAACAGAACTGAAATACAATACATAGATAGAATAGAAGCTGCATTTGTTTATTCATAAGACATAGACAAGAATATTTCACACCACATTTAATTAGTGAATGTCTCGAATTATTTAATCAATCTATTACAATACAATAGTAGGTTTTAGTTAAGACCCCTTAAATAATCATAGATATAGATTCTGAAGTAGTTATAGATTCACCTATATACAAAAAAAACACGAAAAGCATTAGAGGGAAATATTCAAATAAAATTATGAGAGCAAATGAGTCTCAGACAGTAAAAGCAGCTCCCATATCATTTCAGGGAGAAATGAATCATACATACAGAGGTTGGCAGACATTGGAATGTGGGTTTAATGAACACATTATAAGACACCCACGGGTAAAGATGGGGGTGTATGGTAAATACAGTAAGAAAGAGACTGCTCGCAACTTGTTAACTATAGAATTCTAACATTAGGTGTAACCACATAACTCTGGTTTTGAAGCTTGTGAAGTCCAAATCAAAATCTCCCCTCCCCCTCCTGCATCCCAAAACCAGCCCAGCTTGTCCCCGCCTCCCTAACCTGTCTTTTGTCCCACCTATCCCCTCCTCCCACCCCAAGCCCCACCCCATCTCCTACCTACTAACCTCATCCTGCCCCCTTGACCTGTCCGTCCTCCCTGGACTGACCTATCTCTTCCCTACCTCCCCACCTACACTCACCTCTACTGGCTCCATCCCTGCCTCTTTGACCTGTCTGTCTCCTCTCCACCTATCTTCTCCTCTATCCATTTTCTATCCACCTCCCCCTCTCCCACTATTTATTTCAGAACCCCCTGCCCCTCCCCCATTTCTAAAGAAGGGTCTAGGCCCGAAATGTCAGCCTTCCTGCTCCTCTGATGCTGTTTGGCCTGCTGTGTTCATCCAGCTCTACACCTTGTTATCTCAGATTATCCAGCATCTGCAGTTCCTGCTATATTTGAACACAGTGTCCATTGTGAAAAACGCCAAGAAGGGAAATAAGAGAGTCTGGGAAACATGATGAAACCATGGAGGATCGAGTGTGGGGGAACGGAAGGTGCGTGCTGATCATAAGCCTGTCCATCTCTAGCTGTTCAGTGACATGATTAGCTTAATTGAAAATGTATATAATTAATTAATAGTATGATTTGTTTGTAAATGTTAAAGGGGGAATTAAAGAAATGTAATAATATGTATGTTTTCCTTTGTTCGGGAAAGTCCTCTCTAAATAGTCAGAGGGTTCTTCCCACCGGTATAATTTCAATAAGCTCTTTGATGCTAGAATTGAACTCCCGGGTGTCAAGTGAATCATTTAACCACAAACAATATTGGATCTAGTAATGAGCAATAAGCCTGGTTTAAATAGTGACCTACTGTTTTCTGAGTATTTGTCAAATGGTGATCAAAACATGATCGAGTTTCATGTGATGGTTATGAGAGACAAACAAAGGTCAGATGCTAGAATAGACTGGAAAGGCTGAGACTCTTTTCACTGGAGCATAGGAGGTTGAAGGGTGATCTTATAGTGGTTTATAAAAGCATGACGGGCATAGATAAGGTGAATAGCAAAGGCCTTTCCCTAGAGTGGGAGAGTTCAAAACTAGGGGACATATTTTTAAGGTGAGACGAGGAAGTTTTAAAAAGGACGCGGGGCAATTTTTTTCACACAGAGAGTGGTTTGTGTGTCAAAAGAATTTCCAGAGAAAGTGGTGGATGCAGGGACAGTTGCAACATTTAAAAGACATTTGGATAAGTCCATGTATAGCAAATGTTTTGTGGGATGTGGACCAGACGCAGGAAAGTGGACTAGTTTATTTTGGAATAACAAGGCGTGGGGC
>JAHRHZ010000263.1:8121902-8181202 GCA_024137785.1 Ginglymostoma cirratum | reverse complement strand
GCAGGAAAGCTTGACGTTTCGGGCCTAGACCCTTCATCAAAAAAAATCTGATGAAGGGTCTAGGCCCGAAACGTCAAGTTTTCCTTCTCCTATGATGCTGCTTGGCCTGCTGTGTTCATCCAGCCCCACACCTTGTTATCTCAAATACATCAAACTCTTGTTTGATACTGAAAACTGGAATATTCTGTCCAGTTCAGTTGAGGTACTGGTTCTGTAGCACAATTTCTAGCTTTTTTTGTGGTATTTAACCCAGAAAGCTTCCCTTATTTTTATTTAAAAGTTATTTTCTATTGTCTTATATTATATTTTAAATGTGTGTTTATTCATAGTCAATACTAAATGAACATCCTTTGCTTCAAAGAAACCTCCATTACTATACCAGCATTAGAATTTTCTAGAGGGCGTCATCACTGTAGCACGCTTTACTGATGCTGACATATTCTGTATTCCAAGTTATTGTTAATCGTAACATCTATAAGGACTTATACAAGCAACAGCAAATTGAAACTTTTCTAAAGATCTAACTGCTTAATGTCACTTCTTTCGGGGGAAAGAAACAAATTGTTAAGGAAGATTAGATAAGTTTGTTCTAGCATATATTTGGGTAAAAATGAATGAAAAGGTCTGCCTGGCTTGGGTGCTATGTACTCAAGTCGAAGCCAAGGACTGAATCACACATTGGTTGTGTTAAAGCCTAAATAAACACATGCCTTTGAGGTAATTATTACCATTAGTTTACATGTTTTTGTGTTTAATTCTTTTGCCATTTGAAGGCTGTGATTCTCCCAATATCACAGCAGCTTGCATGCAAATAATAACATGTCCTGATTGTGGGCCAAATTGCATCTACTGTGGATTTTTGTGCCACTCACAGACAATCGGAACACGCCTACATAATTGGAAGAATTATCTGCAACTAAGTAATTAGATACTAAGAAATCTGTGTAACTATTTCTATCCTTGCTAAGTGATTATTTATTTTCCAAGTATGCATACAGTTAAGTGGTGTGAGAAGAAAAGTAGTATTATTTTGTTAATAACAGTTGTTAATGCATTGGGCTTTCAGCTATTCCTTTGAAAATAAATAAAAAATGCATGGCTTAATGCCAAGTGACAGTCAAATTATCATATTTTGTTATTATATATAAAACTACACATACTTCGTAATACACCAAAGGCAAAGAGAATTAACTGTTGCCTAAGTTTTAATGTTTAATTAAAGCATCTTGTATGTAATCTTAAGCATTACTGAGCCTTCGTTGTCACTCAAAACATAAATCATATTAAGTGATTTCTGTTTTACTCAACAGTTTATTTAAGCACACATATATATAATTTCAGTGTGTCACTTTGATGTCCAAAGTTAAATGATACTGAAGTAAGTAAGTTTACAAAAGCCATAAGCGAAAGCGTCAGACTGCTACTGAGTCACATATTCCCTTCTCAGAGCTCTAAGTGAAGATTGAAATGAATTGGGCTTAATCTCAGTGGATCAATTAACAGAGGGACCTGCCCTTCAACAGCAGAAGCTCTGCTCCAGCATTTGCATATCACTGAAAAAATTATAAAGCTGAGATAAATACTGGATTGATAATAACTCACTGCAGATTTGGCTTTCTTCCTAGATTTTCTTGGCTGCCTGTCGTAATAGAATGTCTCTATGGCATACGGGGCACAAAGGTTATTAGTAGCTGTCAATCAAAAAACTAGTATTATGTACCAGCAGGTATGAAATGGGAGAGGGTGACATTCATCCTCCTTTCTTACTTATCCCAGTTTAAAAGTCACTCAGGGCAAGTGGCATTAGAAGTTGGGTCTAGCTGTCTCCCAATGGATAACATTGTACAGTGCTGACAACCAGTGTTGTCATAGCTGAAATTGGAGAATATATAATCTTTTCTGTTACAACTGCTGTCACTGCAGTAGGTTTTCAGAAAACCTGAAAAAGTAAATACAGTGTAGAGGAATTTGTATGGCCATTATTATCAAGCTTTGTCTCAGCCTGGTGATGCACACGATTGCAGTGTAGAATTCTAGGCTATGTCTGCACCTTAGTTTTCAATGAGGAAATATTTCTATGGTCACTATGTGTGACAAAATTATTACCACATTCCTTCTGAATATATCTACAATACTGCTACACAAAGCAGCCAGAGGAATCCATCCCAAATTTTAAATGCTTATTTTCTACTGAATTAACTAGGGGCAGTAAAAAAGGGAAATCTGGAATTCTAATCAAATTCTCTTGGCATTCAATGACATTACCATCACTGAATCCTCCATTATCAACATCTTCGGGGTTACCATTGACCAGAAACTGAACTAGCCAAATAAATACCGTGCTTACAAGAGCACACCAGAGTCTAGGAATCCTGCAGCAAGTAACTCACTTTCAGACTCCTATCCACCATTTACCATATACAAGGCAGGAGTGTGATAGGATATCCCCCACTTGCCTGTATGAGTGAAGTCTTAACAATATGCAGTAAGCTTGACACCATCCAGGACAAAGCATCCTAGTTGACTGGTACAATATCCATGAATTGCAAGACTCGCTTTCTTAGTCACTGATGCACAGTGGTAGCAGTGTATATCGTCTACAAGATGGACAGCAGTAACACATCCATCCTCCTTAGACAGCACTTTCAAAGCCTGTGACCTCTACCACCGAGAAAGACAAGGGCACTCCCAACTTCCAAGGACAACTAGAGATGGAAATAAGTGTTGACCCATCTAGCAAAACCAACACCTTGAAAACAGAAAAAGAATCTTCACTATCACAGAAGTCAATCATCAGCCAAATTGATCTGTTCCACATTATACCAACAAATTGCTGAGCATGCATGATACCACAAAGACTGTAGACCCTGACAACACCTTGGTTGTAATGCTTCGGCAATCTTCAATTACCTCAGGGACATCACTGCAGGAGTTCCTCCGGACAATATCCTTGTCACAACTATCTTCAGCTAGTTATTCAATGATCTTCGTTCTATCATTAAAGCAGAAATAGTAGCATTTGCTGATGATTTCATACTGTTCTATTCACAATTCCTCAGGAAATAAACTATTCTGCACTTTCATGCAGCAATACTTGGACAACATTCAGGCTTGGGCTAATAAGTGACAAGTAATGTACCTGTAAAAACACCATGTTATGACTTCATCATGCATTCAAGTGTATACTTAATGTAGGTTAAAATAGACGCCCACATTGCACATCCAAACTTTTGTCTGGAAATATATGCCCATTTTGCCACAATAATGTGAATACAGACTCTAAAACTGATTTTCTTTTTGGGTAGAAGGAATTCTCTAAACAACCCAGAACCTATGCCTTGTTCTTGTCTAAAAAAAATTGGAAATGCTCTGACTTTCCAAGATAGCAGTTCCTATTGAAACTATAAGGTGATTGGGAGGCAATGATGTCAGCAAGAGTTTTGAGAGTCTTTCCACCTATTGTGGAGTGGCTTGAGTTGATTTTCGCTGTTAACAATATCCTACTATCCAAGGAAATGGCTGAGGAGCTGAATAATTATTTTGCGTCAGTCTTCACACTGGAAGACATGAGTAATATCCCAAAAATTCAAGAAAGTCAGGGGTCAGAGCGGAGTATGGTGGCCTTATAACCATAGAAAAGCTGATTGGCCCAAAGGTGGATAAATCACAGGACCAGATGGACTACACCCCAGAGTTCTTAAGGAGATAGCTGAAGAGTTGGTGGAAATGTTAGTGGTGATCTTTCAGGAATCACTACAGTCAGGAAGGGTCCCAGAGGACTGGAAAATCGCTAACGTGACACCCCTGTTTACAAAGGGAGTAGGGCAAAAGACTGAAAATTATAGGCCAATTAGCCTAACCTCGGTCGTGGGTAAGATTTTAGAGTCTCATTGTGAAGGATGAGACTTCTGAATAATTGGATGTGCATGGCAAAATAGGGCAAAGTCAGCATGGCTTCATCAAGGGGAGGCCATGCCTGACAAATCTGTTAGAATTCTGTGTGGAAATAACGAGCAGGTTAGACCAAGGAGAGCCAATAGACGTTATCTACTTGGACTGCAAGAAAGCATTTGACAAGGTGCTGCATGGGAATCTGCTGAGTAAGGTAAGGGCCCATGGTGTTAGAGGCAAGGTGCTAGCATGGATAGAAGATTGGCTGTCTGGGAGAAAACAGAGAGTGGGTTTAAAAGGGTCTTTCTCAGGATGGCAGCAGGTGATAAGTGGTGTTCCACAAGGGTCAGTGTCGCTACCACAACTTTTCACTTTATACATTAATGATCTAGATGAAGAAACTGAGGGCCTACTGACTAAGTTTGCAGATGATACAAAGATAGGTAGAGGGACAGGTATTATTGAGGATGTGGGGAGGCTGCAGGAGGAATTGAACAGGTTAGGAGAGTTGGAAAAGAAGTGGCAGATAAAGTACAATGTCGGAAAGTGTGAGGTCATGCGCTTTGATAAGAAGAAAAGAGGTATGGACTATTTTCTAAATGGGGAGAAAATTCAGAAATCTGAAGTGCAAAGAGACTTGGGAGTTCTTGTCCAGGATTCTCTTATGGTAAACTTGCACTTTGAGTCAGTAGTTAGGAAGGCAAATGCAACTTTGGCATTTATCTTGAGAGGCCTAAATTATAAAAGCAGGGATATACTTCTGAGGCTCTATAAGGCTTTGGTCAGGCCACATCCGGAGTATTGTGCACAGTTTTGGGCCCCATATCTCAGGAAAGATATACTGGCCCTGGAGCGGGTTCAGAGGAGGTTCACGATAATGGTCCCAGGAATGGAAAGCGTAACATGTGAGGAACATTTGAGGACTCTGGATCTATACTCAATGGAGTTTAGAAGAATGAGGGGTGGATCTAATTGAAACTTACAGAATACTGAATGGCCTGGACAGAGTGGATATTGGGAAGATGTTTCCATTGGTAGGAGAGACTTGGACCCAACGGCACAGCCTTAGAGTAAAGGAAAGACCTTTTAGAACAGGGATAAGGAGAAACTTCTTTCGCCAGACAGTGGTGAATCTATGGAATTCACTGCCACAGAAGGCTGTGGAGGCCACATCATTGAGTATATTTAAGATGGAGATAGAAACGTTCCTGACTATCCAGGGGCTCAAGGGTTACGGGGAGGAAGTGTGAGAGTGGGGTTGAGAAATTTTACAGCCATGATTGAGTGGCAGAGCAGACTCGATGGGCTGAATGGCCTAACTTCTACCCCTATGTCTTATGGTCTTATGGAAGTTTATGCGACTGTCAAGAATTTGCTTATGCTGTACTCATTGTGTAAGTTTCCACAGTAAAAGACTGTGGCAGATGGTTCTCTTTGGGGGATATGATAGGCACATAGCATGAATTTGACAGCCTTGACAGTACAGATCTACAGGTCAATTTTGGTACACACAGATTAAAGTAAATAGCAGAGAAACTAGTGTAAAATTGGATACCAGAGCAGATGTATTAATCCTTTGCAGAAAAGATGGTATCTGGCTACCAGAGAGATTCTTGGACAGTGGCTTGCTCTTTCAGAATATTGCTGCATTGAAGTGTGCCAGCATACAAATTGTTCATTCGCTTGAATCTATAGCTACCTTTGAATTCAGGGGACACCATTCTTGAAAAGTACATTGTCTCTTCTGAATCGGCCCTTTCTTGAAGGAAGAAGTAAGGTTGCTGACTTATTGAATGGAATGTGATTGTGCGATGCAGTGAAAGGAACCACAGCTACAGTGAGATGAATTTCCTTCCAGAATGGCATGTCAGACCACTGCTGGGAAGCAAGAAAGAAATCTTGAATTAGCACAATCACTTATGAAACCAAATAAAAATTTAAAGAATTTTACAGCTCGTAACTAATGTGACAACAAAATCTAAAACATCAATAAATACGAGGTTAGAAATAAATTTTCAATCATGCAAGAAAGAAGTGTCAGAACTTCAAAGCAAAGTCGAAACCATTGAATCTTCAGTCAGTAGATGGGGCCAAACCTGCACAGTCAGAAATCAATTATAAACAACATGTCTGCAATTGTGCACAGACAGAATAAAGGTGAGCTGGACATGTTTAGAAAAAAATGTCAAACATCAGCAAAGGCTCACTGAGAAGAAGTATAACAACTTCAAGGAGCAAATTATAATGTATAAAGAGAGAAAGAGATCCTTAGGTTCAAAGTGGATCATGCCAATATGCCATGTGGGGAAACTGTTGATCTACACAGATGGCAGATAGAGGCTGCAAGAGAAACTTATCACCAAGTTATGGACACACTTGAGATTTTGCAGCAAAACCCTACAAGACCAGATTACTGAGCTTACAGACACAGAGAATGCCATTGTTATTTAAAATTAAACGTAAGACTGAGTTCAAACAGCTCAGGACTCAAGAAGAATTGACACATTTGAACTAGATCAGTAGGAGTACTGATCTAATCATCAGTATGTTTGTAGTCAAACAGCCCAACTAAGCCTTTCAGGCTGAAAGGAAACTTGCAGAAAATTGCAGAAATCTCTCACTCGGAGAAATGGTATTCTGAATTAAGTGGTACAATAGAGAGATATTTTGATGGAGGAATAAGCTGCTTTCATACAGAACTATTCAGAACTCCAAGATCAAGGCGAATGACGAGCTGAAGAAATCTCTCTGCTACAATTAATGAGCAATAACTCAATTGTTCAAAAAAAAACGCTAGAAAGTGAGAGCACAAGAATCTGTGTTCTGTTTTTAATGACTAAGATTGACGGTGGAACAAGGTTTTCTTTGCAAATAATTGTGCAAATCAGAATACCACACAAGAGGTTCCTATTGGTCCCCCTCAATTAGCAGTTAATTCTGCTGTCTGTTTGGTACAGTTCAATTTTCACATGGATCTCATGGGCTCCATGTCTCAGTGAGCCTTATCAGTCCCTCATCAGCCTTACAGTGCAGCAAGTGTCAAAGTGATACCACTACCTGGAGATGAAGGCAGAGAGAAAGCAGTGTGGGAATTTCACTTCCTTGTCTTCCTTTTCAAGAGGCTGTGATTATGTGACTTCCTGAAACTTCTCCTTTGAATCACCTTTTCCTGGATTGCTTTTCATTGGTATTGAATTCAAAATGTTGTGCAGGCCACAGTCCAAGGCTAGCTGTCATCAGAAGCTGTCATTCCACTCTGTCAACATGTTACCCCTTTTAGGAAATGATAGAATGCATGTGTGCTGCATATCCTGAAGCAAATGCTGTTAGAAATTAGTCCTTGAAGGTCCTTCAACGAAAAAAGACTGTGTGTGTGTGTGTGTGTGTGTGAGTGAGAGAGAGAGAGAGAGAGTGTGTGTGTGTGTGTGTGTGTGTGTGTGTGGGACTGTGGTGTGGGGAGTTGGGGGTGATGGCTGGTGGTAGTGGAGTGAAAATGTAAAATGGTTATGGCTGAATATCAGTGATATAAAGCGGTATTGCAAAATAACTGCGGGGAAGATGTAGAAGAAGGATGAGTAAAAGGACTTTTACTCTGAGTATATTTGGAGCATGTGCAAAAGGAGATATATGATAGTCATATTAGATCACGCAGAACTGGAGCCTGGAAGTGTACGGCTGCAACTAAGAAGTCCTCTGTTACTGTCCTCCAAATATAGAAATGCTGAATAAAGCTTGTTGCTGTTCACTAACAGGAATATTTTGTACATCCCAGCAAAGCCAAAGGAAATGTCGCTGGAAAACATTTTGATGAAGCTTGAACAGTGCTACAATCCCAAGCCTTGCAGAAAGCTATTGATTTGGAAGAGCAGTTGGCTTCTCAATGAGGGCTTCAGTTATGTCAGTAACTAAGGCTCAATAGTTTCAAGGTTGTCAGCAAGACAGCTGGGAGTGAGGTCAGGAGAAATTTCTTTACTCAGAGAGTTGTTAGAATTTGGAAAGCACTGCCTGCAGGCATGGTGGAGGCAATTCCACATGAGGTCTCGGAAGAGATCTAGATGCACTGATTTGAAAATAATTAATTTCGAGGGCTACGGAGACAGGGCTGGAGAATGGGACTAGCTGGCTAGCTGTTTTGGGAGCTAGTACAGATACGATGGGGTTAATGGTCTCCTATACTGTAAATTCTATGATTTGATGAGTTGAGTGTGGCATCTGTAAAAGCTGTTGATTCTGTGCAATTTTGGATCGTTTCAGCAAGATTGCTGCATGAGTTTTGTTTGTTGCCTGAAAGTGAGTGCATTCGCAGTAAGTTGATGACATTGCCAAAGTTAACTTTTGACATAGTTTCTCAAATGGCAATGTCCATGAACATGGTGTATTGTGACTTGAGAGATTGTAAAATTAACAACAGTCAGTGTCTGTTGAAGTAGATAAGCTGCAAGGGAGCAAACAGCAGGCTCCAGTGATGAATCTGGTGGTTCTCACATGGGTGCTGCAGTAAGAGAATGGAAGGGTAGCAGCAGTGGTACAACAAAGTCCTGTTTTAGGCCAGCATTGGTCACAGAATTGTCCATTTGTGAAGACAGAATGCTACAACTGCAAGAAGAAAGGTTATCTTGCTAAATGTCATCACAAGAAAATCCATAGATGAAAATAATTTCAAAACTCTAGAGTATTAGAGGCAAACAGCAGACAATTCTGGGTTACATCAAAAGTAACATTCAGGATATAAAAAGTGTGCAAATCCCTCAGATCATCTCTAAGCTCAGATTTTTTTGGAGTGTTTGTGCATCACTATAGTGAACTCCTGCCAAATTTGGCAACATTTTTGATTCTCTATTCAATGTTTGAGGAAGGGTTTTCAATGGAATTGGATGAAAGAATTTGATAGAGCATTCAATTCAGACCCCAAAAGTCAACTTATAGAGGGGCCAATGCTTTCACGTCATAATACGTCCAAAGAGATTAAGTCAGCATATGCTCTTTCACCGCTACCAATAGGTGTCATGACACTATCACATGCTGGGTAATGTTGAGGAATGATTGATTGCTAATCACGGAGTTAGACCAGGTATTAATAAGGAAAATATTTCTGGGGTAAGCCCAACATCTCTGATCCAAGCATTTGAGAGCAGGCTCTGTGTCAGGGAGTTTTGTGGAACACCCTGGAAAGTGGAAATCAGCCTATTGGTAGTTTAAACTTCCTGGTCAATCTTTGCACACACGTCTGCATTAGGATGTCTGCAGCTTCAATTTCCAAAGATGT
This sequence comes from Ginglymostoma cirratum, assembly GCA_024137785.1. NCBI lineage: Eukaryota > Metazoa > Chordata > Chondrichthyes > Orectolobiformes > Ginglymostomatidae > Ginglymostoma > Ginglymostoma cirratum. The sequence goes on along the minus strand of JAHRHZ010000263.1, from coordinate 8,172,045 downwards.
GGATTCCAGAAGATTTGAGCCATTGAAAATACAATGAATTGTATAGTGCATGTTAAGCATGGTAAAGAAGCCACCATCAGTATCTTTGCAGCCAAGGAAATAGTTGACAAGAATATCGTTGACAAGATTTTGCAGAATTTAAAGGGCAAGCACTATTCCCTTGAATAGACAGTCATTCAAAACGAGCTAAGGCTTTGTGATTAATTGAAGGACTAGAAAAACTCTAGATATTTTGCACAATTTCTTTGCTGCATATGGATTTCTAGAGGAAATTATGTGGGAGATTAGACTTCCATTTGTACAGACGACTTTGCACAGTTTGTAAAAATTAATGGTATAAAACACACTAGTGTTCCATCACACCATCTTAATTTAAGGGGAGCAGGAGAGCACACATGGCAAATTATTGCGCATTCTCTTGTTAAGCAAATGTTAGATAGAAATCTGAAGAAAATTCTGTCTTTGTTGGATTACATAGTAGCCAACGGTCTGTTTGCTTACCATAACACACCTCACACTATTAGTTGCTGAATGCCAACTGAATAGCTTCTTAGAAGACAGTCCAGAATGATTTTATCCCTGCAGAAGCTACATTCAATAGTCTGTAGAAAAGAAACAAAGTCATGATAAGCATATAACAAGAGAAAGAAGTCAGAAGTTGAACCAAAAGGTCAGTGTGAAGGGTCTTTTGTCATAAGTAAAGTGGCTACCTGAAAGAATATGGAAAAAATGTGGTTCTGCACGTTTCCGCAAGAGGTTTGGTAGCAGAGAGATCAGATGTGTACATATAGATTGTGGTCCACAATAAAGAAAAAATTTGGGAAAATATAGCCTGCTCAATTAGTCTGTTTAGACACAAGTCATGTACTCATTGTTACTTCAGCAACAATGTCAGAAACAAGTCCAAGATAAAGTCAAAATTCAGATCAATGTCAGTCAGACAGACATGGCAGATGAAGTGGAAAGTTGGCCAAAGTTCTTGCTGGGAAGAAGTATCTCCTCAGACCCAGTCCAAGATGGATCAAGGTTTGTGTGTAAGCTCTGAAACTTTGGGGTCAGGTATCCTCTGCAGAATAGGAAACCAGTGATTAAGTATTTGGTGAGTAGGGGAAAATATTGAAATGTTTAAGATTGTGCAAAAATTGAACATTATGTTGATACAATATGTGTTTTTTTTAGAAGAGAAAAATGTAAAAATTATATGATGAATTTATTGTATAAATCAATGTACTGTTGATGCTGGAGAGCCGGAATAAAAACAGAAAGTGCTGGAGAAACTCAGCAGCCCTGGCAATATCTGTAGGAAGAGAGGCAATGCGAATGGTTCATATCTGAAATGACTCTTCTTCAGAACTGAAATTATTACATTGTAACATTTCACTAAAGAGAAGCGAGATTAATATGCCAACTCATAGCCATTTTGAACATTCATGTTGATAGAAATAAAGCAGATTAAGCCAAAATCTTATATATCTCATCTATGTTGCACACCCATGTGATATTGTTAGGAAGGATATCAGAGTTCATTTTAAAATATCATTGCTGTGTAGCACTTCCTTTCAGTGCCTGATTCTGAGAGACGGAATTAATGTCCACTTCGAGATGTAGAATTAATCAAATATATTCAGCATGGCTTTGTAACGGAGTGATCATATCTAGCAAATTTGATTGAAGTTTCTGCAAATGTGATAGATGTGTGGATGCGGTTAGTGCAATCACTGTTGGCAAGGCAACATGGGCTTCAGTAAGGCTTTTGACAAGGTCTCACATGGCAGACTGGTTAAGAAGCTAAGAGTCCATGGGATCAGGGCATCTTGGCAAATTGGATACAATATTAGCCCAGTGGTAGGAGGCAGAGGGTGATAGTCAAAGATTAATTTTGTGACTGGAATCCTGCATCCAGTGACATCTCACAGGGTTTATTGCTGGTGGTCACATGCTGTTTGTTTTGTACTTTAGTGACCTAGATATGAATGTAGGAGTTAACATCAATAAATTCATAAATGGCATGCAAGTTCATGGTAAATAATGAGGAGGAATTCATCCGACTGTTCTTGGATATAAATGGGCTCATTAGATGGATTGAAGAAAGGAAATTTAACACATTCCACACTAAAAAGTGTGGAATGATGCATTTTGGGAAGACTAACATGACAGACGAAGTACACAATAATTTGTAGAACCTTGTTGTATATATCCGTAGATCCTTGAAGGTAGCAGTTTATTAGGTAAGATAGTTAAGAAGGCGTATAGGACATTTCACCTTTATTACTCAAGGCATTGAATACAAGAGCAATAATGTTATGATGGAGCTATCAATAAGGTTAGTTGGGTCACACCTGGAGTACTGTACTGAGTTCTATGCAACACATTATAGGGAAGGATGTAATTGCAGTAGAGAGGATGCAGAAGAAATTCACCAGGATATTGCCTGGGCTGGAGCGGTTCAGCTATGAAGAGAAACTAGACAGGCCAGCGTTGTTTTCCTTAGAGTAGAGAGGTTGAGGGGTGGATCTGGTTGAGGTGTACAAAGTTCTGAGTGGAATAGGCAGAAACCTTTCCTCTTCGTAAGACCATATGACCACAATATACAGCAGCAGAATTGGGCCATTAGGCCCATCAAGTCTGCTTCACCATTCCATCATGGCAGATCTGTTTATCAACCTTCTCTTCCTACCTTCTCCCCATAACACTTGATCCCCTTAGTGATCAAGAACCTATCTATCTGTCTTAAGTACACAAAGTAACTTGGCTTTCACAGTATTCTGTGACAATGCGTTCCAGAGATTAACCACCTCTTCTTTCTCATCTCAAGTCTAAACGGTCATCCCTTTGGTCTGAGGTTGTGTCTCTGGTCCTAGTCTCTCCCACTCATAGAAACATTTTCTCCATGTCCACACTATCTAGGCCTGTTAGTAGTCTGTACTTTTACGATATACTCCCTCATCCTTCTAAACTCCATCAAGTACAGACCCAATATCCTCAATCACTCATCAAGTGACAAACTCTTGGTCTCCAGGATCATTTTTGTAAACCTCCTCCAGACCTCCTCAAACCCCAGTGCATCTTTCCTTAGATACAGGGCCAAAATCTGCTCACAATATTCCAAATGCAGTCTGACCAGAGCCTTATACAGCCTCAGCAGGACATTTCTAGACCCCTTCAAAAGAATGCTAACATTGCATTTGCCTTTCTAACTGCCGATTGAACTTGGATGTTACCCTTAAGAGAATCCTGAATAAGACTCCTAAGTTCTTTTGCACTTCGGATTTCTGAAGCCTTTACCCATTTAGAAAACAGTCTGCACCTCTATTCTTCTGACCAAAGTACATCACCTCACACTTTCCTACATTGTTTCCCATCTGCCACTTCTTTGCCCACTCTCCTAGCCTGTCCACGTCCTTCAGCAGCCTCCCCACTTCCTCAAAATTACCCACCCCTTCAACTATCTTTGTGTCATCTGCAAACTAAGCAACAATGCCCTCTATTCCTTTGTTCAGACTATTGTTCAGTTAATGTACAACGTGAATAGTTGTGATCACAACGCTGATCCCTGTGGAAGTCCATTAGTCACCAGCTGTCATCCTGAAAAGGACTCATTTATCCTTACTCTGTGCCTTCTGCCAGTCTCCCAATCCTCTATCCATGCCAGTGCCATACCCCTAACATCATGGATACTTATCTTATTTAGTAGCCTCTTGTGTTGAATCTGCCAAAGGACTTCTGGAAATGCACTTCTGGATCGTATCTACCAGCTCTCCTTTGTCTAACTTGCTCGGCACCTCCTCAAAGAATCGTAACAGATTTATGAGGCATGATTTCGCCTTGATTAAGCTATATTGACCCAGCCCTGTTTTCTATGTACTTCCAAATACTCTGCAATCTCATCTTTAACAGTGGACTCTGAAATCTTGCCAACAATGACGATCAGGCTAAAGGTCTATAACTTCCTGTATAAAAACCAAAAGAATTGCAGGTGCTGGAAATCAGAAACAAAAACAGAAATTTCTGGAAAAGCTCAGTGTGTCTGGCATTACTTCTGGAGAGAAAGTGGAGTTAATGTTTTGTGTGCAGTAACCCTTCCTTGGAACTAAGCAGTTCTGCTTTTGTGTTGATAATCTCCTGTCTTCTGCTTCCCTCCCTTCTTAAACAAGGGTGTTACATTAACCATTTTCAGTCCTCTGGGGCTCTCCCTGACTCCAGTGATTCCTGAAAGATCACCCCCAATGCTTCACAATCTCCCCTTTAGAACTCTGGTGTGTAATCCATCTGGTCCCGGTGATTTATCAACTATCTGACCTTTCAGCTTCCACAACACCTTCTCCTTAGTGGTGGATACTATACACACCTCTGCCCCTGACCACCTTGAAGTTCTGATATGCTGGTGTCTTTTGCTCTGAAAACTGATGCAAATAACCTATTCAGTTTCTCCACCATTTCTTTGTTTCCCTTACTATTTCTCCAGCCTCATTTTTCAGCATTACAATGCCCTGTCTTGCCTCTCTGTTCCCTTTCATAGATCTAAAAAAACTCCTCTTTTGTATTACTGGTTAACTTAACCTCATATTTCATTTTCTCTCCCCTTATTGCTTTTTGAATTATCATCTCTTGTTTCTTAAAGGCTTCCCAATCGTTTGGATTCCAACTATTCTTCACCAGTAGAGGGGTCAATAACCAGGGGGCACAGTGTTAAGATAAGGAGCAGTAGGTTAGAAGGGATTTGAGGAAAGGAATTCTCACCCAGAAAGTTGTGGGTATCTGAAACTCACTGCCTAAAAGGTGATTGAAATGGGAACCCTCAAGAAATTTAAGAACTATGAAGCATATTTTTAAGGTGAGAAGATAAAGATTTGAAAGGGAACTGAGGGGGCAACTTTTTCACACAGAGGTTGGTTTATGAGTGGAATGAACTGCCAGAGGAAGTGATAGATGCAGGTATAGTTTCAACATTTAAAATACATTTGGACTGTACATGAATAGGAAAGGTTTAGAGGGATATGGGCCAAATACAAGCAAGTGGGACTAGTTTGGTTTGGGAAGCTTGGTTGTCATGGACAAGATGAATGACTGTCTGACTCTATAACTGAAACATCATAACGTACAAGGCTATTGGCCAAGTGCTGGAGAATAGGACCAAAATGGATATTTGATTATTGGCATAGACAGGATGGACTGAAGGACGTTTCTCACGCTGCAAAACCTCCATTGAATTTATGTTGCATAGGTATCAGGCAATAACTACCTCCAAAAAGAGTGAGCCTAACCATCTCCTTGTCATTTCATGGACTACTACGGCTGAATTTCCCAACATCAATGGTGGCATTGTGGCTCACTGATCCGTACCGCTGCCTCACAGCACCAGGGTTTGGTTCTTGCCTTAGGTGACTGTCTGTGTGTAGTTTGCACATTCACTTCATGTCTGCATGGGTTTCCTCCCACAGTCTAAAGATGTGCAGGTTAGTTGGATTGGTCATGCTAAATTGCCCATAGTGTCCAGGGATGTGCAGGCTAGATGGATTAGCCATGAGAAATGCAAGGTTATGGGGATAGCTTAGGGGTGGGTGTGGGCAGGATGCTGTTCAGAGGGTCAGTGTGGACTTGATGGCCAAATGGCCTGTTTCCATTCAGTAAGGATTCTATGATTCTATGCTTCTATGATTCTATCAATATCCTGTAGATCAACTTTAATTAGAAACTTCATTTGCACCAGCAGTATAAATACTGGGCCTATATGAGTCAGTCAGGGCTGAGAATTTTGCTTCACATAGCCCACATCCTGCTCTGGCAAGCTCATCCTTCATAAATCAGAAGTCAGGAGTGTAATATAATGCTGTCCACTTATATGAATAAATGCAGCTCCAGCAACTCTCAAGAAATACAAGACAAGTCACCATTCAGGTCAAAGCCGCCCACATGATTGACACCCCATCCCTTACCTTAAATATTCACTCCTTCCACCATTAGCTATACTGGTAGCAATATGTACCATTCATGAGTTACACCTCTGCATCTCACCAAGGCTCCTTCAATGTTACTTGTGACAAACTTGTGACCAGTACCACCTGGAAGGACAAGGGTAGAAGATACCTTGGAACATGACGACAAGCAAGATTCTCCCTATTTCCAAAACATCCTCATTTCAAAATTTCTCACCATTCCTTCACTATTGCTGGGTTAAAATTTGGAACTCCTTCCTTAACATGATGTTTTACTTACAGTATTTGGACTGCAACCATTCAAGATAGTGGCTTACCACCAGCTTTCCTGCTAATCTTCTCCTCTTCTGTGCAGAGTTCTGAGGTCTGTGAATGGCAGCTGGATCACTGGAGTGTAGGTCTGTCTGGCTCTCCAGCTTCTTCTTAGGATGCTGGGCCTGTATCTCCATGGCAACCACCAATTGGATCATGATTCGCCACACTGCTGTAGCATTGGAGCAATGATGGCCATTGCAGTTCCTACGCCCAAATGCCACTCCTGCTCCTCACTGCTTATGTGGGAAAAGTCCCTCAGTGTCAAGACCACAGGGTCCTCTCCTGTTTGAGGCTTTGCAGGTGCCTGGTCTCTTGTAATTCTGTATATACCAGTGGCCTTGGCATTTCTCTCTTGCCCAACTGCAGAACAGTTGCTGTGCAGTGTTCTCCATCCTCCAATATCACACTCTGTGCACCAACTGACCCACGAAGTGTCAGTGGCAGAGTGGATGTGAGGGTGTATAGAAGACAGTCTTGCCAATTCTTCCTCTGGGGCCTCAACACTGTGGTCCCCAGAGTTTGAGAGTGTGTCTTCTGGTGAGGAGATGGTCGGTTCTTTGCAGATGAGGCTGGCAGCATCTGAAAGACATAAGAGGCAGAAAGCATTGTAGGCAGATGGTTACGAGTGGTGACCACTGCATGACGCTGATCACCTAGTTAATGCCAGTGTTACAATAGAATGATAAACGGTACTTACTCAGTTTCCAGGATGCAGATGCCTCTGCATCTCTATAGGAGCAGTCCTAGTCTTCACCTGCACATGTGAGGATTGTCTTCCATGGGGGTAAAGACACAGATATCAGGCATTCCAAACAACGCCCTCCCAGGCCCCACCCTTACAGCAATGCTCTACCTGGTTATTGTTGCCTTGTTCCATGAGGAAATAAAAGGAGCAAAAGGGTAAAACACAAGTAGATGCCATGGCTGTTAGTGCTATGATACGTATGAGGCATAGGAGTTGATGTGACCTGAGGGAATGGGTGCGGTGGCAGTGGTAGAGCGTGTAGAATATGGCACTTACTGTGGAGTAGTTGAGAAAGTCATTGACCTTCTTATGGTCCAGGAAGAGGACATCTCTTTTTTGCACCACTCTGTTTACCAGTACCTTCAGGTCCCAATCCAGTGCCAACTTCTCCTTCTCAGTCATCACTTCTTACTGTTTTCAAAACCAAACAGGGCAGCCAAATGCCAGTTCTCCTCCAGATGTGTAGCAGCCTTTCAAATATGGCATGGAAGCAAAACCATGCTGGTCCGAGTGTAGATATCTGCTGAGTGGCTATTTGTTCCAAGAAGAGTACATGGTGAGATGGAATGGAAGTCAGACATGAGGAATGTCATAGGGCAGGATGGGCAGTAATCATGATGAATAAGGTATGGTGAGAATACTTGCTGGATCTCGCAGCAAGATTCCTTCCATAAAACTGGGCAGGAATTGCACTTAGCCAAAATAGCATAAATTGAGCCTGGTGAATTTTTGGCACATATTGCTAATCATGAATTTAACTATACACAAAATAGTGTTTATGTGTCTTAGAAGGATTGAAGGGGCAATGTCCATGACCTTCATGTGCAATATAGTAACTTTGCCAGGAATTCAGCTGATGGTGTTGAAGTAGACCAAGACCTGTCAGAACTGCATTCCAGTCTTTCCACTGGGCACTACTGGTGTGAAGTATCCTTCTGCATTAAATATTGACATCGATAGAAGACAGGACATTTTGTACCAGCCCATCCAACAGCAGAACTGATCTCTAATTTCAGGGCCCAGAGCTCAGAATCTTTGTGCAGCCTTCACCTGTTTCTCAGTCCACTAAGAAAAATGAGCTTCTATTAGTATTGATTTCTGACTCTTATGTGTGACCTTGTTCCTTGACCCAATGGCCTTTGTTGGGATCATTACTGAACAACCACATTTGCTTTTGCCCTATGAAACTGAGGCAAGGATTTTTGGTCCTTTATTCAGTGTCACACACTTAACTGATATGGTATGGTAATGATTGAATGATAACATGCTTTACTGATGTCTCAATAAAGTGTTTTTTGCCACCATTATATTCAGATTGTTAGCAAAGACTAAAGAATGTGCCAGAGGCTCAGTAGATCTTGTTTTAAATATTACTTAAAAATTATTGTGGAAGTATGATTAACCATAAAAATCATAATAAAAATTGGCAAGATTTACCATCTATGACAAATGATGTATCATTTTATTCTTTATGTAACTAGTGTAAGAGGAAATGGACATTAAGTAGGATGGTACTTGATTAATAATTGAGTACAGTTTATGATTAATTAATCACAATTATCTTAATTAATATACTTCTATTACTTATGTCTATCATTTAACTCAAGTTACCTGTAAATGCAAATTTTCACAGTTAACAGCAGCCAGGGCACATTAATTGAAAGTCTGGTCTTCAGATAATATTTCACCGAAATGAAATGACAATTACAACCAATTAAAATTCACTTTGCATGTGGTTTTAACTATAATGTATATATGTATGCAATGGGTGATTTCCCATTTTGATTGGATACTGTAAGTACTTGAAGGGCAGCTGCAGAGCAGCAAGCTCTTCCAGTTTTCCTGGAATCCTTTCTTGCATAAATGCAAACTCCATCTCTGTGCGTAATATGAAGAAATAGCCTCATTACCAGCTGAGAAAAAAGTCACTCACATATCTGTGATGTTGTTACCTGTGCCTAAATAACTCATCTAGCACATTGAATTAAGATCATGTTTGCACATCACACTCTGCCGATGTACTCACAGAACCTGTCTGTTACAAACATCTTGTAAATAAGTATATAATTGAACTGTTGCAGTAGTTTCAGTTCTACTTCAAATTGTCTTCCATTGGCAAGTGAACTCTCATTGCTACTTTAATAGATCTTCCAATAATTTTACTGAAGTGTTTATTTGCTTGTACTTGTGGCTGCTCCTTCTTGTTATTCTATTGGTCTCTCAGTCATCAGCTTTCAGAGTAGTCACTTTTTTTTAGCTGAACTGATGGTAGTTTCAAAAACCAATTTTTCTTTTAAAAATCAACAGTCAGTGACATGCCTTTTTCATCTGTTAATTCTTAAAATACTTTTTCTTAGATGTACTGATGACGTCAATGGGAGAAACAAATTCAAATGCTCACAAAACACAAACAACTTAAAATGACCTTGTGGAATAACTGCAGATGGGCACTTAACCCGTTTGTCAGAAATTCTTTTCTCTATTCAACACAAGGTATAATCCATTTATTATAGGTGAGCGAACACTACCTCTATGATAGAGGAGAAAGTTCTGACACACACAGTGCCCGTAGCTACAGTAAATGGGATGTGAATGGGTTTCAGGGAGTAACCCATGTGCTAGCAGGCATAGGCATTAGGCTTGATCAAATTGGGCCTCAGGTCTCATTTAAATGAGACCACCATGTTGCTGTGCTTCTCCAGCAGACTTCAATATAGGGCAACCATGATGGTGCAGCAGTAGCAGGTAATGATAGCAGATGGAACCAGGGTGAGCTACAAGGGGAGGCTCATTGTGAAGAAAAGGGCCTTTCTTGTTCCAAATTACTCTTCATGAAGTTCTTAAGTTTAAAAAAAAGTTCTTTATATTACCTTCTGATGAGGCCACAGAGGCTGTCCAAGGGGAAAACCCAATAAAAAAGGAAATAATAATGAATGAATGCAGTGGTAGTGCTGGCCCTCCATTTTGAGGTATGAACAAAAGTGTCATTTGCCAGTTTTACTGCTTTTTCTTTCTGCTGAAGAATTCTAAGCAGACCGGGACTAATAAAAACCGAAAGAACTGCAGATGCTGTAAATCAGGAACAAAAACAGAAGTTGCTGGAAAAGAAGTCTGGCAGCATCTGTGAAGAACAAATCAGAGTTAACGTTTCAGGTCTGTTGACCCTTCCTCAGAACTACCACTAATCGCTAATGCCTGCCCCACTCTACACCAGAAAATTTTGAAAGGGTTCACTTAACATCTGTTAGGCCCACCATTTTAAAGTTGGGCCTAATAAATTTAGAAGTGGGACCAACAACTGTACAAGTTGTTGTAAACTCTGTGTCGCTGTTAAATTGTTTCTCCTTTATGCCCAAACAATGGGCAGGTGCTAACTCACAAAAAACCAAACATTCATAACACTAAAAGAATAATCAAATCTACTTTAATACTCCAGGTCAGTGTTTGAATCTCAACATATTCAAATCTTTTATGATGTCTGTAAGACAGCTACAAGCGTTGTTTTTGCTATCAATCACACTGTATAAGCCTAATTGGGGTTCTCTGCTTAAATTTAATGTTGACCCCCAAATAATACAGAAACTTGATTTCAATATTACAATGCATAAGCATTGCTCATTTCTTTTCCTTCGGAGCAGAAAATGGGGTCTAAATATCTGCATAAATCCTTTGTGAACTGTGTATACAATTTCAGTCATGAGGACAGTACACATTGCTCAGAAATCTGTGGCAAAGCTTTCTAAGCTGCACAAAGGTTGGGAATAATGCTGTCAAACAGTTCCCTTTGCTCTCAGCAGCCAAACAAATCCCGGCTGAATATAAAAACACAAAATGGTGGGTCTCCGGGGAGAGAGAAAGTCACATTTAATTCTAAAAGCTTTTTACAAGGAAGAGGTAATTGCTCGTGAGCACTTAACCCATTCAGCTGAAATTCATTGCTTTGCTATTAAGATGAAGGTAACCCTTTGAAGGAAACTAGATCACTGCAAAAGTGGAGTATTAGAATTCATCTACCTTCTTTATATTTAGGGAGCTTAGAAACTCATAGGCGGTGATTTTAACATCAGGCTGATATTGTGAAGGTGAGTAGTAGGGTGAACGCCAAACAGGATGACAGGCAGGGATGTTTCAGCCTCCCGGCCTCATTATAATTTCATTGACTCATTTATACAGCTGAGAAGAGAGATGCTAAAGCATGTCCACACAGGCATTCAAGTTATTGAGTATAGTCTGGAGAAGGCAAAATGTACTTTACTGATCAAATGTGAGCAATGAGATTAAACATTACTCAGAGCGGTGTTGTAAATGAAGTACAGTTGAAATAGTATCATGATGGGAGTTTGGTGTGTAGCAGGGTGAATTGTAAGGGTAAATCACTTTCATAAAATCTAAAACTGTTTGTTTGCAGTTAGCATTTCACTTTAAATTTATAGTTTCTGGTTTTAACGTTCTTCCAACTTGGGCAGGGCTGAACCAACTTGCTGATGGAGAGCAGGTGAGATTAAATAATTAACTGGTCGAATCCAGTTCTGTAATGGCAAAAGAAAACTAGTTCTATAACTGCCAGAAAGTTCACTAAACTAAATTTCAGTAGTATTCATAATGAAGAATGCAGAAATTTGAGCTGTGAGTTTCAAAACCTGAGTGATAGCTGGAGTCTCTGTGTATCTGCAAGGCAGAGAACTATGCAGAGTGCACATTTAGGGAGTTTGTCATACTGCAGTTTAGGGACATACAGGCAGGGAAGGAATTGATGACTCTCAGGAACTTTGAGAGGGAGGATGGCAGGTAGTGCAGGGCTCCATTGAGTCTGTCTTACTTGTTAATCACTGTTCTATTTTGGATACTGGTAAGGATGACAGTTCCTCAGGAGACTGTATCCAGAGCTGTATCGGTGACAAATAGGTGACTCAATTATATAGGAGCGGAGGAAGAAAAGTGGAAGAGCAAGAGTGGTGGGTGATTCAACAGTCAGGGCATCAAACAGGAAGATTTTCAGCAGTAAAAGTGACTCTAGGATGGTGTATTTCCACTTTGGTGCCAGGTTCAAGGATGTCACTGAACAGCTTCTGACCGTCATGTGGTCATACCTATAGATGAACATTACCCATGAGATCACTTGTTAATCCTAGCATATTACAGATTGCTGTAACTAAAAGAACTGGTTCCTGGGTAGGTTCTACAACATACTCCTCTGAGAAACAATCTCTATTGGATTCTATAGATTTGTCTCCCATGTCATTCTTGCTCAACCAATTTTATCCAGTCAATAAGGGTGGCACAGTGGTTCTTACTGCTGCCTCACAGCACCAGGGACCCAGGTTTGATTCCAGCCTTGGTTAACTGTCTGTGTGGAGTTTGCTCATTCTCCCTGTGTCTATGTAGTTTCTTCCAGGTGCTTCAGTTTCCACCAACAGTCCAAAGATGTGGAGGTTAGGTGCATTGGCCTAGCTAAATTGACTAGGGATGCGTAGGCCATGTGGATTAGCCAAGGTAAATGTGGGGTTACGGGGATAGGGTAGGTGGTTGTGTCTCAGTGAGATGCTCTTTAGAGGGTTATGCAGACCCGATGGTCTGAATATCCTCTTTCTGCACTGTAGGGATTGTGTGAATATTCAAATTAAAATCAACCCAATGACAGTTGTAGTACTTAAAATCCTACATTATTTCCTGATGTATACCACGTCCCAAAATGAAGTAAATCATCTCAGCTTCATATTAAAAAATCAGCTTTTAACCAAACATTTTTGGTCCAGATCTTTTACTAAACTCATGATACTGAGGCAACCTAATTTTAACATTTTTAAACTTTCTACTCCTTTATCAGCAGCAAACACCTTACACCCCCCAGTTTCAGCTATGAACTCTGCAGAACTGTCCAAGCTGTAACAAAATAAAACACATTTTTCTCCACAAGCTAGAGAGCCTCCCCTAATCAGAATAAAACATATCAATCCCTAACTTTCTAAACTGGAGACTACTGCTCAACTGTTAACTTTATTTCCTCATAAAGTTCTCCTAATATAAACGAAAACACACTACTCTCCAAGAAGTTTTTCTCACACTATTTTAAATTAAATCACCCTGACTACAGAGAAATTAAAGGTTAGTCATTAAACGGAAAATCCATATTCATTTAGTTCAATTCAAATCTTCAAACTCAAAAATAAATGACATTAAAATATACATAAATGATATACTTAACATCATAGCATAGTGACAGAGTAAACCTAATGAAAACTATTGCAGTGGAGGATGAATTTCTGGAGGGCATTGGTGTGTATTTTCAGAGTGGTATGTTGAGGAACCAGTCAGAAAACAGGCCATTTCACGTCTAGAATTATGCAACAATGAAGTACTAACTAATAATGTTGTTGCAAAAGAATTTATAGGGATGAAAGATCATAATATGCTTGAATTTTACATTCATTTAAAAGTGAGATAGATCAATCTGCCAGGGTGTCAAATTTGAACAAAATAAATCATGAAGGTATTAGGGGACAAATTAGCTGAGCTGGATAGGAATACACATTAAACGTTATAACAGTATCTATCCAATTGATAGTCAAAGAATTCTTTTACAGTTTATAGCAATTATATGTTCTTTCAGGAGATAACCTCCCCCCAACTCACCCAAAACGGTTAGTCAGCCCATCGCAAACAAAGGAAATTAAGGATTGTGGAAAATAAAAATAAAATGCCTATGTAGTTGCTAGGACTAACAGTAAACCTGGTGATTGTAAGGATTTTAAATTTTAGTGAAGGAAGGCCAAGAAACTGATAAAGAAAGGTAGAATAGAAGATGGATGTAAACGAGCAAAGCAAAAACATAAAAACAGACCATAAGAGCTCCTGTAGATAAGTGTAAAGGAAAAATTTCACTAAGACAAATTGGGTCTTTTACAGGCAGAGTCAGGAGCATTTATAATGGGAAATAGAGAAATGGCAGATAATCAAAATGATTAAATTGTGTCCACCTTCACTGAGAAAGATACAATATATCTCCAGGATTAGGAATCCAAAGGGCCAGGGAGAATGAAGAACTAACAAAAGTTATTAGGAAGAAGGTTGTGTTGGGGTTATTAAAGGGTTTGATGGTTGATAAATGTCAGGAACCTGATAATCGACATTGTTCGGTGTTGATGAAGGTGGCTTTGGGATAATGGATATATTGGTGAATGTCTTCCAAAATTCTATAGGCTATAGAATGTTTCCTTCAGAATGGAAGCTAGCAAATATTGCTCCACTATTTAAGAGATGACAGAGAAATTGGGAAGTACAGACATTTGACGTTACATCAGGAATTGATAGAATAACAGAACTGATAAAGGGCATCAGTAGATGTAGTAGCCTTGGATCAGACTGTTCTGATGAAGGGTTTAGGCCCGAAACGTCAAGTTTTCCTGCTCCTATGATGCTGCTTGACCTGCTGTGTTCATCCAGCCCCGTGCTTGTTATCTCTGGTCTACATTGGAGGGTTGGTTAGCAAAGTTAAAGCACATGGTAAAGGAGGAAATACATTGACCAAGTGAATCTCTTCCACAAATGGCAAAGGATGTAGTGTCAGTTGTTAATTTAAAGTCTGAGTGAGATAAATGTTTGTTCAGCAAAGGTATGTAGGGATATACACCAAAGACAGGCATATGGAGTTAAGCTACAAATCAGCCATGTTCTCCTTAAATAGTGGAACAGGCTCAAGGGGCTGAATGGCCTTTTCCTATTCCTACGTTCCTCTTTGTCATGCAGTTGCAGCAAACAGTTTGGAAGATGAATGATATTTTAGCCTTTATTGCAACAATGTTTTAAGTATAAGAGTGGCTAAGACTTGTGTCAATCATAGAGAACCTTGGTTAGACTGCACTTGGATTACTGAGGTGCAGTTTTGGTCCTCTCACATTAGGAAGGATGATATTGCCAGAAAGAGAGTGCAATTAAGGTTTGCCAAACTTGTTCAAAAATAGTAGAGCATCCAATGAGGACAAATTGAGCAAATTCGGTTTGCATTATCTAGAGTTTTTAAGAATGAGAGGTGATATATTTGAAAACTCCAAAATACTTTTAGAGACAGAGTTAGATGCAAGTAAGTTGTTTCTTCTGATTGGGGAGTCAAGAACCAGGCTACATAATTTCAAACTAAGTGGGAAACCATTTAGAACTGACATAGGAAGAAATCTTTTTTACACAGTTGCTTGTGATTTGTTGGAATTTTCTATATCCCTGTTCCTACATTATGAATCAAACTCAAGTTAAAAAAGCTAAGGAGCTACTCATGATGCAGGAAATTTCAAGCAGACCACAGATGAAGCTTGGAGTAGACCTAGTCAATTGCACAGGAACTGCTTATCTTCTTATAGTTGACTACTATTCAGTCTACTGTAGACCTGCTGCTGATAATGACTGCCCAGAAGATCATTGAACACCTGAAAGCACATTTAAGATGTCTTAGTTTTGCTCACATTGTGAAGAACAACACCGGCCTTAATTCACAAGTGAAGAGTTCAGACACTCCGTGAATGGTTAGGAAATTATGCAGTACACGTCATCTCCATGCTACCACAGACAAATGTAAAGGAAGAAGCAGGAGTGAAAATTGACAAAGGGATCATCAAAAAAATCTAGAACAAATGTGTATAGGCAGTTGAAGAATAGAAATACACACTTATTGAAGGAATGGAAAACAGTCCAGTCCGGCAATTTATAATATGTCACACACGGCCTGCAATCAGAAATAGAAACAACTGTGTGTGGCAAGATCAAAGTGAAATGTCAGAAAACCAGATTTGTTTCTGTTTGATTTTCTTCATGAAATAAGCACACGGACTAATACCTAGCCCAGACAATTACTGCCCTAAGAGTCTTCTCTCAATCATCAGCAAAGTAATAGGTATCAACAACAATACTATCAACAGCACATACTTCACAATAACTTGCTCACTGATGCTCAGTTTGGGTTTGCCAGGTATGAATATTTGGTCTAAATACTGACAAAAAAGCTGAAATCCAGAGTTGACAATGACTGTTCTTGACATCAAGGCAACTCTTGACAATGTGGCATCAATAAAGTCAAGTAGTAGGTAGGATTTTGGATTTTTGGGACAGTAGAATCACTTTTGGGAAAGGAAAAAACTGTTCAGAAGAGTTGGGCTTCACTAGAGCAGAAATAGAACTAATCTCCTGGATGAGAGAATAAATATGTAGTTGGGGTAGATTTAAACTAAGCCACAGGGTTGGATTGACTAATAGATCTAATTTTAGAGACATTGGACAGTGCAAAATATAGAAGATATGGAATGGGGACAAAGAAAGGAGGGAAAGCTTCAGTGTTGATAGTGAACAAAGAAATGTCTCCCTTCCAATGGGTACAAAAGGGATAAGGGCAGGGTTAAATTGGAATTACGTAAATGCATGGAGTAGAGTGAACAAAATTTAAGAACTAGAAACAGGAATTTACATGACATAGTAGCATTGACAGAAATGTGGCTCAAGCCAGAATAGGACTCAATACTTAACAATGGGCAGGGAATAGAGGGATACAGACTATGTGCAGGCAGACAGGGTTAATTTAGAATGGCATTGTGGTTGGCACAGATATGGTAGACTGAAGGACTTGTTCACTGTGCTGTACTGTTCAACGTTCTATCTTAATAGGAGTCAGGGGAAAAGCCCTGTCCTGGTTGGAGTCATATCCAGCATAAAGGAAGATGATTGTGGTAGTTGAAGATCAATGAACTTAGTCTCAGTACATCACTGTAGATGTTCCTCAAGGTAGTGTCCTTGGCCCAAACATCTTCAACTGCTTCATCAATAAACTTCCCTCCATCATTAAGGTCAGAAATCGAGGTGTTCACTAATAATTGCACTATGTTCTCTTTGCAGCTCCTTAGATATGGAAGCAGTTTGTGTGAAAATGTAACAAGATCTGGGGGCTTGGAATGGTGAGTGGTGCAAATACTACATGCCTTTACATTCCAGGCAAAAACCACTCTAACAGGAGAGAATCTATACCCTTTAAGATTCAATGTTATTACATCACTCAATTCAGCATCCTGGGGATTAGTAATAAGTAGAAGCCGAACTGCATCAGTCATAAAAATAATTGCATCTTAGAGCTGATCAGAAGCTGGGAATTCTATCATGAGTAATTCATTCTTAGCTCCACAGAACCTGTCTACAAAGCTCAAGTTAGGAGTATGATGGAATACTCCCCACTTGCCTGGATGAGTGAACAACACTCAAGAAGATTGATAGCATCCAGGACAAAACAGCTCATTTGATTCAATCTACATCTACAAGCATCCGGTCTCTCCACCACCACAGCAAAATGGCAGCATTATATATGATATACAAGATATACTGCAGAAAACCACCAAGGCTGCCTTTTCACCATCTTCCAAACACCCATCACTATGATCTGGAAGGATAAGGGCAGCGGATATATGGGAACACACACTTACAAGTTTCTTTGCAAACCCATACCATCCAGATTTGAAATATGTCACCATTCCTTCAGTGTCCCTGGGTCAAAATACTATAACCTAATGACATTGTAGGTATACCCAAGTCCAATTGAATGCAGAGGTTCAAGAAGCCAACTTACCTTCTCATGGGCAACTAGGATGGGCACGTCCTGTGAGTGAATTAGAAAATCTACTGGATGTACTGAAGCAACCCACTAAGGTTCATAGACAGCACCTTCCAAGCTCATGATGTTTACCACTTGGATGGAGAAGAGCAGCAGATACAAAGGAACACTACATGTCCTTCTCACAGTATATAGACTTGGAATTATATTACGGTTCTGTCACGGTCACTGGAATACTGGAACTCTTCTCCCTAACAGCACGGTAGATATACCTACAGCACGTGGACTACAGTGCTTCAAAACAGAGCCCACAGCCACCTTCTCAAAGGTAGTTGCAGATGAGACTAAATCCTGGCTGAGCCAGCGACACTCGTATCTTGTGAAAGAAACAAAAGAAATCATGGAAATGATCATAGATATGATATTTCTAAGTTTAGTTCAAGCGTTACCCTCTTCATAAATACCTCATGCACATTACTTAGCTCTCCATTGTCATTGACCTCTGACATGATCTGTAAACAAAGGTTTACATACTATATCAAACATCTAATCTACCTGTGTTTCTCTGTCATATCATAGGTAAAGTCACGATAGTCCCACTGAACAATAGGGCTGCCCTCTCATTAGAGAGCGACGATTGGTGATGGTTTATACTGAGGGTCACCACACCTCAGTCCAGGGCAGAGGTTGGATACAAAGTAGGTTCATGCTCAACTTACTCATCTGTTATTTCAACAGATGCATCAATTCATTTATTTTAATAAGGTGTTACCTCAATTTCAAATATATAAGCGAAGAAATTCTAGACGAATGCATTATATATTTTTCCCTGAAGTCCTTTACATTGTTTAAAGCTTTAATTTTGAATTGAGGGCAAATCTTTTCAAAGGGAAAATAAAGATCTGGGCAGATTTGAAGTTGGTCACATATTTCTCTCAGTAGAAATAGGACATCACCATCTGATGTGACTTTTATGACAAATATTTGCAGTGCTGAATGTATAAGACTATTTCAATGAACTAAATTGACGAACTAATATATACATGATTGGAGCAGAAAGCAGGGAGGTCTGCAAAACAGGCAACTGACTTTATCACTTAGTGACAAAGATTAAAATCTGCTCCATTAATATATGGGCATGTAGCTGTTACAATTTAAGATTTTGTTTGATTTTTTTTTCTTGTGCCTGCCATAAGAGATGCCTTCCTAAATTAAACATTATTGCTGCGTGCAGTCGGCCACAAGGTGAAGAGCACAAAATAATCGAGGACAGCCTGCCCTGGGTGAACAGTGCACACAGAGATCTACAGCACAGAAAATGTCCCTCTGTCCCATTGAGTCTGCACCGGTCAAAAACAATCACATAACTATTCTAATTGCATTTTCCAACACTTGGCCCATAGCCTGTGTGCCTTGGCATCTCAGGTATGCATTTAAATACATTTTGAATAGCTAAACTTGGCAATGACACATAACAAACTCATATCTTTTCCTTTGAGAAATGACTGAGTCTTTTGCAAAACCAGAAAATATAACCAGTTAATTAATCGAAAACGTGTCCGCCTAAATTGTAATAACCAGAGAGATCTTGAAATTCTGCACTGATTCAACAATCTCATGTTGTAGGTCAACAGATTTCTTCAAGTTAGAGCTTAAACATATGAGGGCAGCTCTTTATGCCATTTTCCTGTGTTGTTCTAAAGTTATGACAGTACCTCCAGAAAATGCCTGGAAATTCGTAGAGGGAAAATAGTGTGTTTAAAACAACTTTATGTAAGTATTCTTATAGGGGTCTGGCCAATGTGGGCTATGGCAGGATTTGTGTCTGAGTCAGACTAGAAGTCCGGGTGAAGACCAGCACAACCTTGGGAGCATCTCTCTCAACCTTTCCTGCTTCTGACAAAGGGCGAGTTGCCACTTAAGGCGGATTATTACTCGTTAAATGCCTTGTTAGCAGACCAACTCACCTCAATAATATTCAAATTCCTAACTCACCAAATGTGACTCAGAAGCTAAACTTTGTGAAAATTTGAAATTAAATCCAGAGTGAGTACCTGCCCAATTCTGCTCATTGTCTGCTTCAAAGGACCTCAAAGCCGTGTAGAACCAAATTCCATCCCAGGGCATGATCCAGGGGCATTGTTGCACACATCCCTCATCCACAGACATTGGCATCCAGCATTTGCCAACATCATGCAAACATCATTCTCTGAAACATCTGCAGGCCACTCCGGAAGCACAAACTTGCATTGCAGAGTGCACGGGCAATTGGCACTGTAAGGCTGCTGTAAGGACACTTTGTGTGCAGGAACAGGGGCCCAGCTCAAGGATCGCACTAAGTTGCATCTCATGGCTGCTCACTTGATCCCTTAAAGCTCACCCACTTAACACCTGCCTGCACCAGTCTCACATCAGTACCATTTTCCAGCAGTGTGTTTGGCAAGCAAACTGCATGGGCAGCCAGCAAGCAGCTGTGCCTCACTCATGGAGAGAGTAGCCCTCACCGATGCCCATGGAGGCACATATCAATTAGGGGTTCCTGACATAGTAAATCAAGGTCAGCCTCTCATATCAAGCCAGGAGATTGGGGATATTCAGGCATCCGGTTGGGGTGATCTCATCAAGGGGATTTGTGCCTTACAGACCAAAGCGTAGATTACGGTGCATCCTATGACTCTATAGTGCCCAGTCTGATGGGTAGAACTAATGTAGTCAGGGAGAAATGTGGTCACCAACCAGGGATCTCAGCACTTCTTGCCAGTGGCAATCTGGTTAAATCTGTTTTTGCTAAAGAAGGGTCCTGACCCAAAACGTCGACTTTCCTGTTCCTCTGATGCTGCCTGGCCTGCTGTGTTCCTCCACCTCCACACTGTGTTATCTCTGATTCCAGCATCGGCAGTTCTTACTATCTCTGGTTAAATCACTCGACAGGTAGGGCCATGGCCCATCTGCAGAAACCTAGAGGCTGAATGGGAGGAAACAAGGGAAAGAGATGAAATAAGGTATCGGGACTGTGGACTGCAGGCAGATGGGAATGGGCAAATTACAATTGTGAAGGGGAAACAGTATCTGTGAGCAGGTATAGGGTAAAGTATTGATGGGAAGGAAATTCATACAGGTGAGGGGGAGGTTTGGAGGGGACTTCACCCACAACCAGGAGGCACCATGGTTTCAAATGAGAGGTGGGCAGTGCATCACCTTGGTAATGGGCACCAAATGCCAGGGACTGTGGGGAGAAGCTGGGCAAGAACAGGCTCATGTACACAGGTTGGGTGAGGACCTAGTAATGTTTGAAGCTTCTGAGGTCAATGGATAGGGCAACCAGAAAGGGGATCTGGACATCTACAGGCTCATCGACGCAGAAGAGATGAAGGCTGAAAGCCGTTGGCCATGAAGCACTCAATGTGGCCTTCCCTTGTGTTGGAAATTGAAAATATGCAATGGGGAAGAAAATGGCTACCAGCACACTCAGGTGAGTGGAGTAAGTGGCTTGAACTGTGAAGGAAGAGGCTTCAAGAGTCAACAATGGTAGGGCTTTTAAATGGAATAACATTACATGCAGACCCGTGTATGGTACAGGTCATAGACCTGAAGGGTCCCTATTCCCTGTGCACTTTCATACATTGCTCCCCCCAGCTTCTGTTTGGGGGCAGAAAGGTGTAAGACAAACATTACTGACCAACTCACTCACCCCAAGAGTTTTGGACGCAAGAGGCCAGAAAAGCAAAATGATGTTGTAAGAGGAGGGCCCAAGCTGTCAGCAGCACTTACTAGCCTGTCTATGGTTTGTTTTTCTTGTTTCCAGATGGTACAGCAGGATCTCACCACAGACATTTATATGTTGAACATTATGTGTGACCACGATGTTAGCCTTCATGCTGTATCAACGACATTTGGTTGGGTAACCCCAGGGTGCTTAAGACTGGATGGCCCAGACCATGCTCAGGGTTTTCTTGCCAGATGCAAGTTGACCCTCCTAGGTGTAAACTATCAAGTGTCAGGTGGGGCCATAGGCAAGACAGAGATGGCGGGCCTAGCCAACTATGAAATGTCCTGAATGGGCACCTCTATGTGGGCTACATGTGGTTCCTCCTCCGCCTGGGGGCATCCAGCCTCTACCTGTCTCCTGTGAGGAAGGGACACCTGGAGTGTGTGACAGGTTCTTAGACCCCTGTCACCACATCTTCAGTCCTGAGGACCAATGGCTGGGCAATAAAGAGTGCAGATATATGCATTCCCTAAGGGAGCTGGGCCTGGCTGTCCATGGCAGCTGCTAACCTGTCCATGGAGGTCTGATTTGCATAACTTGCTGCAGCCCATTGTATCCCTCATTCCTGTCTCTGCTACCTCTTTTTCCTCCCTGTGCATATAGCCAAAGTCCCTGTTTGCCAACAGCATGGGGACTCCCTCTGCTGGGACTGAACAGGCTCCTGGTCTCAAGCAGTTCATTGAGTACCAGAGGCCATCACTTTTCTTCCTCAGCCAGCTGCAGTAGTTAAGATTCAACCAAATTTCTATGGGTCTGGAGTCACATCTCGGCCAAACCATGAGAGGATCATGGATTTTCTTTCCTGAAGGGCATCAGTAAACAACATCGATTTTTGCAACAGTTAGCATTTGTTTCATTATTACACGACACTAGTTTTTGTTCCAAATTCCTATTGATACAAATTCCATCATCTTTTCTATTTCACCATCATACCAGCATTTGAACCCATGTCCCCAGATCATTAGCTTGAATCTCTGGATTACCAGTCCACAGACAATGCCACTACACTACCACCTTCCTTTGATTGGGTTAAATAGGCCTGTGTTCACTGGGCTTTAGAAGAAAGAGAGGGGATCTCATTGAAACATATAAAATTCTGACAGAGTTTGCCAGACTGAATGCAAGGATAACGTTTCCCATGTACAGGAGAATCAACCACAAAGTGTCACACTGTAGACCATTTGGTCCTGAATGGGTGATGACCTGGGGAATTCTCTATCATGGAAGGCTGTGGATATGAAGTCACTGAATATATTTAAAATAGAAAGAGAAACAGATTTCTAGAAGCAAAAGGTATCAAGGGATACGGGGACAGAGCCGGAGTACACTGTTGAGATAGAGGATCTGCCATGATCATATTGAATTGTGGAGTGGGCTCAATGGGCCAAATGGCCTGCAACTGCTCCTATTCTTTGGGTTTCTATGTTACATGTCAATTTACTTTTTCTCATTTTTTTAAAATTACTGCTAAAGCCACCCCAAAATACTTGCAGTAGTTAAACTAGATTAGGGTTGAACATAAGCATTGAGACTGGGCTATGTGAGCAAATAGCATCAGTCTTTCAGCATTATAGGTAGCATTGAGACTTCAACCTGCATATTAATTCTGATCAGTATCATAAGTCCATTGAGTGACTGCATGCTTCAATAGGAGGACAAAGATCTTTTGAGTTAAAGTTGCACGACTAAAATAAACAGATTGCGTCTTTAAAGCAGGGGTGCAGTCTCAGAAATAACTTCTGGAACTGGTTACAGAGTTAAAGAGCTAGGAATTCTTACAGGGCCTTGGTAAGACCACATCTAGAATATTGTGTGCGCGTATGCAAGAGGATGGAATAAAGCAGGAAGTTTGTTGTAGGCAATGATGCTTGTTTTGAAGAACTGGTGCAGACCTGATGGGCTGAACGGTCTCCTTCCGTGTGGTATCATTTCCATGATTCTCTGAAGAACTTGGTATAAGGACTTTGGGAATGGAGCAACAGCCCAAAGGATGGGCTGTAAGATTTTGGGAGTCTTGCTGCAGGAAGTGGACTGAAGGAAATAGGTCCTCTACCCACACAAAGCGGGGAAACCCTCCAAATAGACACAATGAAAGCTGTGGGAGCAGGTAGCCATCACTGTCAATGACAATGCTCTAGTGTCAATGCATTTCAAGAACAGGTTTAGTGACCTCATAGATGCTCACATGCTTGAAAGCATCTTCAAATGTCATATTACCACTGGTCTCATATACTAAACTATTCACCAACAAATTCTATCAAAATCAATTCAGGCCTCATAGACATGGCCTTATGCTGACCTTACACACTTAGCACGACTCCAAGCACCATATCCACAACTTCAAATTATTGGAGCTGCAGGCTCACAATTTATTGTGTCCTAAAGGATTTGGTCCTTGGTCTTAAAAAAAAGGCTAGTGAGTTTGTTTATGTGTTGATTCTGACCTTCCAAAATTCCCTAGATTTGGGGAAGGTTCCATCAGGTTGGAAAATACTAAGGTAGCTCCTTTATTCAAAGAAAAAGGGACAAAACAGAAAGCAGGAAACTATAGGCCAGTTAGATTAACATCTTTCATAGGGAAAATGTTAGAAGCAATTGTTAAGGATGTTATAGTAGGGCATTAACAAAAATATAAGACAATCAGGCAGAGCCAACATGGTTTGTGAAAGGGAGATAATGCTTCTCCAATTTGTTGCTTATTTTTGTGGAAGTAACGTGTAATGTGGATGAAGTGGAATCAGTGGATGTACTATGCTTAGATTTTCAAAAGACATTTGATGAGATGCCTCATCATTCAGACCAGAAACTGAACAGGACTAGCTACATAAATGCAATGGGTTTAGGAGCAGGTCAGAGAATCATGGAATCACTATGGTGTAGAAGCAGGCCATCCAGCCCACACCACCCCTCTGAAGAACAAACCTATCCTCATAACCCTGCATTTTCCATGGTTATTCCACCCAGCCTGCTTATCCCTGGACACTATGGGCAAGTTAGCATGGCCAATCCACCTTACCTGCACATTTTTGGATTGTGAAAGGAAACCCATGCGGAGATAAGGAGAATGTGCAAACTCTACACAGACAGTTGCCCAAGGGTGGAATCAAACACAAGTCCCTAGCATTGTGAAGCAGCAGTGCTAACCACTGGGCCACTACACGTTAGGAATCTTGCATCAGTAACTCACATCCTAACTCGCCAAAAGCCTGTCTACCATCTACACGGCACAAGTCAGGACTGTAATCCAAACTACTTACCAACCTGGTAAAGTGTACCTCCAACAATGCTCAAGCAGCTTGACACTATTTTGAACAAATAATACATTGGTGACATATTTATAGACAGTGATTCCATTCATCACTGATACACAATAATAGACATATGTACTATCTACAAGATGCACTACAGAAATTCATCAAGGCTCCTTAGACAGCACCTTCCAAACTTATGACGACTACCATCTATTTAAAGAAAGAGTAATTCTGAACATGGTACTCCAAGTCCTGTCTCACCAATACTGGGTACAACAGAAGCGTAACTTCCCCTACTTTTGTATTCAATCTCTCCACAATAAATTAAAAAGCTACTGTCCTAATAACTTGTTGTACCTCCAAACTGATTTTTTAAAATTTTTGCACCAAGACATAGAGATCCTTCTGAACTTCAGAGCTTTGTAATCTGTTGTTATTTAATGGTGGGGGGAATGAATGTTTGTAGATGTGTCGTCATTTGTGTGGACAGTTGGACCTGAATGGTGTCAATCTTCTTGAGTATTTTTGGAGATACATGCTACCAGACAGTTTAGAGAAGGTTGACTAGACTAATATGTGGAAAGCGCAGGTTGTCTCCTGAGGAAAGGTTGGGAAAACTAGCTTTGCATCAGATGGAATTTAGAACAGCAAGAGGCAACTTGATTGAAACATATAAGATCCTGAGTGGTCTTGACAGGGTGCCTTTGGAAAGTATATTTCATCTTTTAGAAGAATCTAGAGCTAGAGACCATTGTTGACCAAATAAATTGTCACCCAACATAGTGAAGGAGACTTTCTTCCTCTCTCAGAGGGTCATGGGTTTTTGGAGCTCTGCCTCAAAAAGTAACAGAAGCAGAATGCTTGAGGACTTGTAAGACTGAGCTGGACATATGCTTGAGTAGCTGAGAGGTGAGAGGTTGTTGAGCGTAGGCAGGAATGTAACGTAATCAGATCAGTCTTGAGCTTATTAATTGGCATAGCTGGTTCAAGGAGCTTATCTCTGCTCCTGATGTGTACATTTCTGTGCTCATAGCTTGGGGATACTGTCAATTATCCAACTATGACAGAGACATCATTGAAATATATTACACTGAATGCATTGATAAACTTCACCCTCTGTTGAAGCACAAGATGGCGCATAACTGAAAGTTGCAGCACTATCTTGTTGGTGGAAGAACAGACGTGGCTGCATGCCCTGAGTTCCAAGAAAGAGCTAACAAACTTATTTTCTCACAACTAATTTTCCTCAAATTCTGGAACCTCTGCTAGGCCATGAGCAGTAAGTAGTGTAAGGCTATACTTCTTGATTTAGCCCTCAGGACTGATGCTACCATTTGGTCCTCTCTTCTTTCAGATACCCAAGGACCCCAATCTGGCAGAGGTACATGAAGTGAAAGAGGAACAGGACACTGCTGAAGACACCATCCCTCAATCTCTTACAGCCATTAGCTCAGATATTAACACTTTAATTACTTCAGGGGTCATATTGAGGTGGGATTCATATGTGGGCAGTCATCAGAGGTAAAACGTCATACATGAGCCAACTTCCTTCCTCCAAATGGATTCTACTTCCACTGGCGACAATTAGTGCCACGCATCCTATTAGGCTGAAGACAAGGAGATCAATGACTTAGGTATCACTCCTGTACCTCGCCCAGTCTATATCTATGATCTTTTTTGATATGAGCTGATGTAATCAAGACTTTACAGAAACTATGAAAGGTATCAGAAGTACATTTCTGGAACTTTGAAATGAAAAGAAAAAATCCTTTGGTGGGTAAAGCTTATATTGTTCGTCAATTTAATGAGTGCAAAATTGGTACCATGGAAATCAAATTACCAGCTCTCACAGCCAGTCTGTGCAAGTATTTGGATCACTGGTAAATTAAGTAGGCTATTTTTAATGAGTTGAAGTGAGACTCCTGCATTCAACGGTCACCCAGATTTACAGGTTTTCTCCATTCTGGTCAAATCCTACACTTTACAAGCTCTAACTTGTATTTCAAGATCTTAGTGGGATATCCAATGGTTCTCGAAAGAACAAACAAATGTATGCCATTGCACTTTCTATCACTGTTTCTCCTCTCGGTGTCTGAAATATGCCTTTTCAAATAAAGTCTTCTAATTTTCCATCATAATCCATTAAAGTTAGCTGTTTTGAACAGAAGGCTGATGTTAAGCAGTTATATCTTCAGGGGAGTAGCTTTTTATTTCAGACCCTGTGGAGGTGCTAGAATGGCCAGCAGTAGGCTGCATTCCCACTGTTACCTGATTACTAGATTGGGCTTGCATTCTCCCACTTGTATACACTCAAGAGGATCACCAGTGTTAATTACAACCAATGTCAAGATTGTGCAGTTTCTGCTATTGATATTTCAAAGATCTGTTTCATTGACCTTTTTTATAGGGCAGACGTAAAAGCAGTTTTATAATTAAGTTTTGATTGAATGACAAAAAGGATTAAAGAGGAAGGGTTTTCACATATGACGCTGTTACTATAGGTTCTGTACAGAGTAGGTGATTGGGTATGGAAGAGTTATAGGTTGATATGAGGAGCAATAGACTAAGGTGAAGATGCGTATGTTGACAATGATGGGCTATGAGGAGAGTGTGGGGGTGGAGATGACGAGAATTCTGTTTTCTGGCTTATTGCTTTTATTACAACTGAGACAAGGACAGCCCTCTCAAAACCCGACTGCCTCTGAACCTTTTCTGGACAGCATGCCCTACTTCACCTTTACCCCCAGAATGAAACTCATGTCTTTCTAGGGACTTTCTAACATATAGGTGATGGAGGCAGGAAATTTCTTGACTCCACTTTCCATATCCAGGATGATGATTTAGCCTGTCATCCCAGCACCATTGCACATTGCATCCTTTGTTAGACATGACATTGGGTCTTGATAACATTTATCGGGGTTGATTATGTTGTATCGTTAAAGGTATGGCTAATGAGCTAAATAGATACTATGCACTTGCTTTCACTTCTGAAGATGATATCAATTCCCCAGACTCACAATAGTGATTACAATTTAAAACCTTCGTTTTAACTAACTGTGAAAATTATTTTAACTGAGAGTTAATGAGTCTTAAGGTTGATACTAGATCAGAATCTGATGCCATTTTTCCCAGCCTGCTCTGGAAAACGGGTGAGAACACATGAGCCATTCATCTATCAAATAGCTTTTTGCAGTCTGAGCTGGTTCCCACAGATTTCAGGATGGTTTGAGTACTACTGCAAGTTTTAAAAAAGGCAAGAAATAGGATCCTGAAAATGAAAGACCTATGATTTTAACTTCAGTAATAGGGAAGCTGCTGGAACGCATTATATGGGATGTGATATGTGATTAAGCAGGAAACCTGCAGGCGTTTTGATTGCACTTACAAGCTCTCTGCAATTTTCTTCGCATAAACAGCTAATCTTTGTATTGTGGAAACCTTTCTAACAAGGACAAAAGAGTTACACATCTTGGTTTCACCAGATGTTTCCAATTAAAACTTTGGTTCGAGCTTGAACTGGACCTGATTAAAGTAGCAGACCAACAGACTGATTAATGTGCTATAGTCCTTGGATAGATAAAGTTAACAACTTAAGAAGAATCCTGAATAACAATTGGTATCAGAGACTGAGGCCTTTATCATGATTTAGACACTTGAAAAGTAGAAGGAAGATAACACTTAATTGGAAATTCTACCTCCAGGGAGATGAAAGTCGAACAGGTTTGTGACAGGCTGAAGGAACTTGGGATAGAACCTTGATTTGCTGATATTTAAACTGTGAAACAGAGTAGAAATTTCCATTGCGGGGATGACGAGGGGCATCCTGCTTGATCATGTAGCCCCAACATCCTGGAAGCACTATGAGCTTGTTTCCGGTCTAACCTGGATTTCTGATGAAGCTTATCCTGATTAGAAGTACATTTATTGCGATCTGCCCTATTATAAATATTTCAGCATACAGCTCATTTAATGTGGATGAACTCCTTAAAATACTCCATTGAGATAAAAATCGATGTGGACAAAAGAAGGATGTATTTGGCTGAATGTCCAAAAGATTCCTTAATGAGTTTAAATGAGGAGAGAAAGGTAGCATTGACGCTGCAGGCACTAAATGGCCTGGTCTTGTGAAGAAGGGTAGACAGGAAGGAGGGAGTTGAAGATAGGAGAAAGGCACAATGCTAGTGTTAGCAGAAAAGACGCTTCACAGGGGTGGGAGAATGGAGGGTTGTAGAGCTGAATGAGGTCAAAGAGAAAGAAAGGAACAAGGCCGAGAAAATAAGCTACTCATGTAAATATGTGGTATGTGCATCTTGTCTTTAAGATAATTCATTGTTGAGGACCCTATGTGTTGTGTGTAAACAATGATGTGTCTAATTTACCAACTTTTGCCCAGACTTCTCCATACGCCAATGGAATACTCAATTTTCAATCAACTTTGCAAGACTTGGTAGAAAGAGCCATTGACTGAGACAATGCATTGGAGGGAAGACTGGCGCAATTGCAAAGAGCCATTAACTGATCCAAACATACTGCACACATGGAGGATCTTCATGCTAAAATAAAGCTTATCTATCGCTCGTCAGAGGAGTGCTTGTGAAGTGATTCACAAACCAGAATCTGACAATATACACAACAAGACATACAATGGTTAACAGATGTTTAACACTGTCAAAATCTTGTGGAAAACATTGATGCTATCACATTGTCTTAACTGTTTGCAAAAACACAAATCATACGCCTTCAGAAAGCTAATGACTGCACATAAGTGTCTAAGATTAGCATGGGGTAAATGCCCATATACTAAGCCTACAAAATGTTAAAAGCCATTTAGCCACAAAATTGGGAAGCTCTGACAAAACCTGTGAATGTAAAACTTTCAGCATACAACAGTACAGTAATTTAATGTGCTGGATCTATAGTGCCGGACTTTGCAGAGTTGTAGACTCTAAGTTGTAGACATTAATGAACCAGCGGTAGCAGGTCTACCAGCGTCACATCACACAAGACTGGTCACAATCCATGGAATTAGCCAGACATCAAACAACAAATCAAATTCAGAAACTTCACTTATCACTTCAATTCACATTGATAGATCCAGAATATTTTTATAAAATTGGTCACTTCAGGGGAGTTGCTACATTGTACTAGAAAGACACTAAGCCCCATTCATTAGCCCATAATTTAAGTGCAGTGTCCACCTAAAAGACAATTTGATGAGCGGTTTACATAATACAGAGTGAGATGGACTCATTGAAAGAGTGCAGGAGCACACAAGCTGGCATACCTCAATAACTTGCATCATAATGAAGGATAGCTCTCTGAGAGGATCTTCGATTCACAAAACCTAAGCATAGCTTTGAAAATATCCCTTATAAAATGTACAACTTAGAAAAGCTAAACCTGAGTTTCAAGACGCGGAATTCTTGTTGAAGGCTTGTTGCCAAACATGGTTACTGGTCATATATGTAACAGAAGAGTCCTAGGATCTCATTCTATTACATTCCCCATTTGGATGATACTATTTTCAATGATTCCCATTTGGGATATCTGTTAGTGGAGACTTTTTTTGAGCTCACATGGACTGCATTACATCCATTGCACCAGGATGCATCTGCATTGCCAAAAGAATTACTGTGGTAGGAAGACCAAAGCAGGAATATGAGCAAACCTGTACTTATTGATGCAAGTGACACAAATGAAGGATTGGTGTCCAACAGCCAGAAACTCTATTTCTCCCAGTGTGAGCATATGCATAGTTTGAAGCAAAATAGAGAACATGAAAACCATTCCAATTCCTTAAAACAAAGACGATCTTCCAAAATATCTAGGGGTCTTTAACTTATTATTGCTACACATTCAAATTTCATTCCAAAGTCTTCATCACTAAGGGAATTGTTGAATAAGAATATAACTTCATTATGGCTTTAGGGCCACCAATGCCTCTTTAAAATTAACAAAGCTCATATCTTCAAAACTAATAAAAAGTAAATGAAACAGTCACCAATGGCAGAATCAAACTGGGGAGATAATCGCCCTGATTTTGATTTGATTTATTATTGTCACATGTACTGAGATACAGCGAAAATTGTTTTGTGTACTGTCCAGGTGAATCATACCTTTCATATGTATGTCAGAGTAATAGAACAGAATGCAGAATATAGTGTTATAGCTACGGAGAAGGTGCAGCGAAAGACCAACCCTAATATGTGAGAGGTCTGATCAAAAGTCTGATAACATTGGGGAAGAAGCTGTTCTTGAATCTGTTGATATGTGTTTTTAAACATTAATATCTTCTCCTCTACACAAAACAGTGGAAGAGAGTATAACCGAGGTGAGAGGGGTCTTTAATTATGCTAGTTGCTTTCCCAAGGCAGCAGGAAGTATAGGCAGAGTTAATGTCCCAGTTCGCACTGAACAACTGCACCTCCCAGTCGCGAACCATTTCAACTCCCCCTCCCATTCCGCAGACGACATGTCCATTCTGAACCTCCTGCAGTGCCACACTGATGTTACCTGAAGGTTGCAGGAACAGTAACTCATATTCCGCTTGGGAACCCTGCAGCCCAATGGTATCAATGTGGACTTCACAAGTTTCAAAATCTCCCCTCCCCCTACCGCATCCCAAAACCAGCCCAGCTCGTCCCCGCCTCCCTAACCTGTCCTTCCTCCCACCTATCCCCTCCTCCCACCCCAAACCCCACCCCCATCTCCTACCTACTAACCTCATCCCGCCCCCTTGACCTGTCCGTCCTCCATGGACCGACCTCCCCACCTACAAACTCCTCTATTGGCTCCATCGCCGCCTCTTTGACCTGTCTGTCTCCTCTCCACCTATCTTCTCCTCTATCCATCTTCTATCCGCCTCCCCCTCTCTCCCTATTTATTTCAGAACTCCCTTCCCTTCCCCCATTTCTGAAGAAGGGTCTTGGCCTGAAACATCAGCCTTCCTGCTCCTCTGATGCTGCTTGGCCTGCTGTGTTCATCGAGCTCTACACCTTGTTATCTCTAATGGATGGACAGCTGGTTTGTGAGACAGACTGGGCTGCATTCACAACTCTCTGTTGTTTCTTGCAGCCGTGGTCAGAGCAGTCGCCATACCAAGCTGTGATGCATCCTGATAAGATGCTTTCATGGTGCATCTCTAAAAATTTGTAAGAGTCCTTGTGGACATGCCGAATTTCCTTAGACTTCTCAGGGCGTAGAGGCATTGGTGTACTTTGATGTACTTTCTTGACCGTAACGTCAATGTGGATGGAGCAGGATAGATTGTTGGTGATATTTAGTCCTAGGAACTTGAAGCTTTCGCCCTGGTGAAAACAGAAATAAATCCTTGTTTCTTCAAGTATCCCACTATTTGTCAACTACATGGTACGCTAAACACAACTGTTATACAGTCTAAACTCCAATTTTAGTTTATTCAGTGATCCTTAAAAGATCATTAAGGGCACTGATTCACAATTCATGAGCTGATTGAAAAAGCTATCCAATCCTCAAATGTGGACAGACGATGCAAGATTTAAACATGACAATGTTATATTTGAAAGTGACATCTCCGAGTGTAATCATTCTGTCAGTGACAAAGTTCATATTTGGCAGACAAGTGCGCACCAATTTATGAAATTGTATCCACAGCACTCTTTTTGAAACTTGCGAGTTGTTGCTTGTCATCTTCTCTTGTAAATTTACAAATGTGCATGATAAAAATGCGAGTCCTCGCATGCGAGTAAAAATGATAAAAATTGACAAAATTATGAATAGGGCCACAAGTTTGCTTTCAAGATTCTACACTAGATACATGCTAACAAGCTAAGGTGAGAAGAACGTGTTCAGAACCAAGATCCAATGACACATAATAGTAAGAAAGAACAGATCAGGTCTTTTGTAGATGCCCATCTGCTTTCCACTGGGTACAAGATCCTGAACACAAAACGAATGATAGAAAACATGAATGTCATGAGATTTGGATGTATCAGCAAATTACCTGTTTACTTTAATGCAAGGAGTGTGCCAGGTATTGCAGATGAACTTAGAGTTTGGTTTGTACATGTAGCTATGATGTTGCAGCGATTACAGAGACTTGGTTGAGAGACGAACAAGACTGGCAGCTTAATGTTCTCCGATTTAAATGTTTCAGGAGTGATCGACGGGGATGTAAAAGTGATGAGGGAATCACATTACTGTTTAGGGAGAATATCACAGTTGTATTGAGGAATGACACCTTGGAGGGCTCATCCAGTGGGGACATATGTGTAGAGCTCAGGAACAGGAAGGGGGCAATCACTTTGATGGAGTTGTACTACAGGCCTCCCAACAGCCAGCAGGACACAGGGGAACAGACATGTGGACAGATTACGGAAAAATGTAAAATCAACAGGGTTGTTATGATGGATGATTTTAACTTCACCAATATTGACTGGGACTCCCTTAGTGCCAATGGCTTGGATGGGAGGATTTTTTTAGGCCTGGTACTGAGGAATGAACTTGGCCAGGTGACTGTAGTTTCAGTGGGAGTGCATTTCAGGAAAAGTGACCATAATTCCAAGTTACTTATGGATAAAGATAAGAGTAGTTCTGGGGTCAAAGTACTAAATTGGGTGAAGGCTGGCTATGATAATATTAGGTAGGAAGTGGGGAATGTTGATTGGGGTGGCAGTTTGAGGGTAAAACTACATCTGTTTTGTGTGAATCTTTTAAAGGCCAGTTGATTAGACTTCAGGGCCAGCATATTCCTGTGAAAATTAAGTATAAGGATGGCACGATTCGGGAACTGTGGATGACAAGAGAAATTGTGAACTTAGTCAAAAAGAAAAAGGAGACATACAAAAGGTTGAAGAAACTGAAGACAGCTAGATCCCTGGATGGATATAAAGAAAGCAGGAAAGACCTTAAACAAGGAGTTAGGAAGGCTAAAAGGAACTGTGAAATGTCTTTAACAAGCAGGATTAAGGAAAATCTCCAGACATTTTATAAGTGTATAAGGAGCAAGAAGTATAATTAGAGAAAGGATAGGTCACTCAAGAATAAAACAAGTAATTTATGCCTGGAACTGGAGGAAGTTGGTGAGGACCTTGACAACTACTTTATATTGGTATTTGCAAAGAAGTAGGACTTGGTGGATGGTCAATACTAGAGAGGGGTACATTGATCTTCTAGGGCATGTTGATATAAAAAAGGAAGTGTTACGTGTGCTGAAAAGCATTAAGGCAGACAAGTCTCCAGGACCTAATGGAATCTATCCCAGAATACTGAAGGAGGAAATTGCTAGGGCATTGTACGAAATCTTTGTATCCTCTTTAGTTATAGAAGACGTCCCAGAGAACTGGAGAATAGTCAGTGTTGCTCTTTTGTTAAGAATGGCAACAGGGATAATCTGAGAAATTACAGTCCAATGAGCATCACATCAGTGACAGGGAAATTATTAGAGAAGATTTTCAGGAACAGGATCAATTCACTTTTGATGAGCAATTGATCACTAGACCATTGTTATTGATATGACCTGCATCACCCCTATTTTATAAACCATAAGAATAGAGGGATGAGGAGTGAAGTAAATCCACAAAGACTGGTATCCCATCACCAAGGCACCCTTTTTTTATACGAGCATAGTACATGACATTGACCTGGCTAGCTCAGAGCTAGCTCCTACAGTGAACAGAACTCCTTACACTTTCTATCTGTCAGTCAGGGCTCCCTGATTGGATCAGATTAACAGCCCCAATTGGGGAACTCGTATTCTATGAGGTCAACCTGGCTGCCCTCATTCCACCCACTACAAGGAGGAAGTTTGAATTGCGAAAGTGGGTAAGATCAGAACATGCCAACATCCTCGATGGTTTCAGTACCATCGCTGGTCAAATCCTCAGTCAGGCTAAAGCAATTATCGCAAGCCCAACCATACCTATCTCAATTGACTTCAATTTCTAACTATAATCAGATGACAATCACAAACTATGAATTTAAAAAAGGCAGCATCAAGTGAAAGCACAGTTTGGGAAATAGGAAAAGAATATGAGAAATGATCAATAATAAAAAAGAACAGGACATAGATAGAGTAAAGAGAAGCATTGGCAGATAATTCTGCCCTTAGCAGAATTCATTGAAAGTGTAACATACTTGACTCAGGCTGAAAAGCAGCTGCACTGGCATCATAGAATTACCAGATACGAACCAACTTTGAGAGGAGCAAAAATGGCTAGTCAGGAACAGATCAGCTACCTTCATTATGCCAGATGCCATAGTGCAGATGTCATCTTGAGAAGACAGGAAATTAATAAAGAGTCAGTTCCACACAAATAAGTCACAAAAGCAATTAACATAAGATTCTGGATTGGGAGTAAGGTACTTAACTCCTCTAATTTGCACTACCTTTCAATAAGGTCATAGTTGATACAATTGCTGCGTCAACTCCACTTGCTTCCACATCCTATAATTTGCCACAAAATTCACTAAGACTTTGTACAAAGAATTTTCCAAATCCACGACCACTATCATCTAGAAAGGTCACTTGCAAATTCCTTTCCAAACCACTCGCCATCTGATTTGGAAAAATACCAACACCCCTTCAATGTTGGTAAGTCAAAATCTTGGAACTTCCTCTCTAATCATTAAGGTGCACTTACACCAAGTGGACTGCGGCAGTTTAAGAAGGCAGCTAATAATCGCCTTCTTAAGGACAACTCGGATAAATGCTGGCCCAATCACATGTCCACACACCCTGAATGAATAACAAAAACCTGACTGTTGTCTATCAAAACTTTATCCGACTTTATCTTGAATAAATTTAAAGGCCCAGCCTTCGTTACCTTTCTGTGGAAGAAAATTCAATATCTAATCACTCTGAGACAAAAAAAAATTTATTCTCACCTCTGTCCGAAAGGCAAGACCTCTTATTCTTAATCTCTGTCTCTTTAGTTTTATTTTGCCCTTTCCCTGTGAAGGGAAAGCAGAATCGATGTTTTGGATCCAGTGATTCTTCTTCAGAATTGTCTGTAACTTGAAAAAGTTGGTATATGTGCTGAAGAATCGGAGGGCAGAGCAACAAAGGAATGAGGAATAAGTAGAGATTGAGCCAAGAGAAAGAAAGAGAGAGAAGACAAAGGAATGGACAATGGTGACTGTGGAGGAGGCAAAGTTGTTAAAGGGGACCATTACTGGGTGAGAACGGGTTGGCAGTGATGAAAGCAGGCCATGTGATGGCAGGACCTGTGGTGTGGGGATTGGTAAAGGGTGGCATGGTGGCTCAGCGGTTAGCACTGCTGCCTCACAGCACCAGCAACCCAGGTTCGATTCCACCCTCGGGCAACTGTCTGTGTGGAGTTTGCACATTCTCGCCATGTCTGTGTGGGTTTCCTCCGGGCGCTCCAGTTTCATCCCACAGCCCAAATATGTGCAGGCTTGGTGGATTGGCCATGCAAAATTGCCTGTAGTGTTCAGGGATGGGTTTAGGGGGATGGGTCTGGGTGGGAAGCTCTGAGGGTTGGTGTGGACTTGTTGGGCCAAAGGGACTGTTTCCACATTGTAGGGATTCTATGATATGGAAGAAAGAGTTTAGACCCTAAAATTATCGGACTTCATATTGACTCTTGAAGGCTGCAGGGTCTGCAAGTGGATACAGAGATGCTATTCTTCAAGTTTACACTGACTCTCATCGGAGGACTGCAACAGGCCTGAGACAAAAATGTTTGGCAGGGAACACAATGGTGTATTGAAGAGGCAGGCAACTGGAAACTCGGAGTCATTTTTGTGGACAGAACATAGGTGTTCTGCAAAGCAGTCACCCATTCTGTTTTGTCTCCTCGGTGTAGAGCAGATCACATTGTGAGCAGCAAACACAGTTGGCTAGATCAAGTGAAGTGCAATTAATAGTGCCCCAACACTTGTACAGCCCATTTCTGCCTTCTTCCCAAAATCAACAAACAGGAATGCCCTGGGACACCCATTGATTATGTCTGATCCTGTCTTTTGAAACTCATCTTGTCTTACCTCAAAATAATCCTTTTTCTCCTCTTCTCTAGTCTCTTCCCATTTACATTCACGATTCCTCTGACACTTTACATCAGTTTCAGAATTTCCAGTTTGTGGTCTCCAGCCTCCTCCTCTTCATCATGAACATACAATCTCTTTACACCTCCGTCCCCCAACATGATGGT
This sequence comes from Ginglymostoma cirratum, assembly GCA_024137785.1. Lineage (NCBI taxonomy): Eukaryota > Metazoa > Chordata > Chondrichthyes > Orectolobiformes > Ginglymostomatidae > Ginglymostoma > Ginglymostoma cirratum. The sequence goes on along the minus strand of JAHRHZ010000263.1, from coordinate 8,135,298 downwards.
ATCAGGGCTCTCCGTTTCTTCCTGGAAAAAAGGCCTGAACCATCCCCATCCACCATCACACTCTTCCACCTGGCTGAGCTCCCCCTTCACTTTGAACAACTTCTCTACTAACCCCTCACAGTTTCTTCGGGTCGAAGATGTGGCCGTGGGTACCAGCATAGCCCCAGTTATGCCTGCCTCTTTGCTGGTTGCATAGAACATTCATTGCTCCAGTCCTGTTCGGGTCCCTCTCCACAACTCTTCCTTGAGGTTGTAGATTTGCTTGCTGAGCCGGTGGGTTTGGTTGCAGACATTTCATCACCCTGCTCGGTAACAACGTCAGTGTGCCTCCGGTGAAGCGTTGGTGTTCTGTCCCTCTTGTTATATATATGCCTCGGTTTGCTGGGGTGGTTGGTATTACTTCTGGTTCTGTTTAACAGTGGTTTGTATATCGGATCCAGTTCAATGTGTTTGTCGACGGAGTTCTGGTTGGAATGCCCATCCTCCAGGAATTCCCTGGCATATCTCTGTTTGGCTCGTGCTATTACGGACGTGTTCTCCCAGTGGAATTTGTGTCCTTCTTTGTCAGTGTGTACTGAGACCGGTGAGAATTGGTCGTGTCTCTTGGTGACTAGTTGGTGTTCGTGTATCCTTATTGTCAGCTTTCTTCCTTCCAGTCTGGCCAGTGTAATGTTTTTCACTGTCCTTGCATGGTATTTTGTAGACTATGCTAGTTTTATTGGTTGTGACTATGGGATCCTTTATGTTCATCAGTAGCTGTTGCAGGTTGGTTGACAGTTTGTGGGCCACTCTGACACATAGGGGTCTGAATAGTCTTGTGGTTATCTCTGACATGTCTCTGATGTATGGTAGGGTGACTAGTGTGTCTGGCTGTGTTGCGTCTTCTTATTGTGGTCTGTCGTGGAGATAATGGCTGATTGTACTTTTTGGGTGTCCCTTCCTTTTAAAAACTCCATATAAGTGCTCCTGTTCTGCTTTGCACAATTCCAGGTTGCTGCAGTTGTGGCCCGTTTGAAAAGTGTCCCGATGCAGCTCTGTTTATGGGTGCTGGGGTGGTTGCTGGAGTAACTAAATATCTGCTCCATAGGTGTGGTTTTTCTCTATATGCTAGTCTGGAGTTCCTGCTTGTTCTTACCATTGGTGTTCCATTGATTTGTTTGGATATACCATATATTCATACGAATCAATGGAATACTAATGGGATCCCCAATACCAGGACTGATTGCGGAAGCAGTAATGCAAAGGTTAGAGCGGACAGTGCTCCCCACTTTACAACCCAAACTCTGGGTCCACGATGTAGATGACACCTTCAGCATTATCAAACGCACAAGACCAGGAGAAACCCACCGAAACATAAACAACATCCTCACTGGAAGAAGATTCACAAAAGAAGAAGGGAACAATAACCGACTACCCTTCCCAGACATAATGGTGGAACGTAACAACAACAGGGAATTCCAGACTAGCATAGCAGGGTGTCAAAACGTCTGCAACCAAGCCCACCAGCTCGGTGAGCAAGTCTACAACCTCATCCACAACCCGAACTACAAATCTTCTCAAAAACTTTAAACTCTTCCTTTGATGCATCAATGACATCATCTACATTATGCTTGCAAAAATAAACCTTGAACTACCTGTTACCTGCCACTTTAACGCACCACCCTGTTCCCTGGCCAACATCTCTGTCTCTGGTTTGCTGTAGCATTCCAGGAAAGCTCAACATAAGCTGGAAGAGCAACACCCCATTTTCCACTTGGGGACCCTGCAGCACTCTATATTGAGTTCAATAATTTTAGGGCCGAATTCTCCCATGTCCTAATCCCCTACCCCACACACCAGACCTTGTTTTCACATAACCTGCCATTACACACTACCTATTGTTAGCCCCTAACAGTACCCATTAACAACTATTCACTCTCCTAGCCAGATCATTATCAACTCCTTCGTCTGTCCAACTGCTCTTCTATGTCTTTGAGCTCCATCCTATTGTTTACTCCCTACTGCATCCCCCTCCTATTTTCTGCATATAAACTCACGTTTTCCCAGATACTATCAGTTTTGAGGAAGGGTCACCGGATCCGAAATGTTAACTCTGATGTTTTCTTCACAGACGCTGCCAGACCAGCTGAGCTTTTCCAGCAACTTCTGTTTTTGTTCATCGGTGCTGCTTCCCTCTCTTGCCCGGAATTGGAAAGATTTTTGTTCCTCCCTCCTCTCTATCCAAGGTCGCAGACACACTTTCCAGGTGAAGCAGTGATCTATTGTACTTTACTCAATCTAGTCTACTGCATTCACTGTGCGACAATATGGTCTCCTCTATACTGGGGAGATGAAACGCAGACTGGGCCACCTACAATCTGCCCACAAAAATGATCCCAAGTTTCCAGTTGCCTGCTGCCTCAACACGCGTTCCCTGGTCAATATTTCTGTCCCGGGCCTCCTGCAGTGCTCCAGTGAAACTCAGTGTAAACTGAAAGAATGGATCTCATTTTTTGCTGGGGCGGTCTGCAGCAGTCAGGAGTCAAAATGGCATTCAATAATTTTAGAGCCTGAGCATCTTCGTCCACATCCTTTACCCACGCCCACACCCCAGGCCTTGTCACCTTGTCATCACACACGCTGCTTTCATCACAGTGATCCCATTTTTCCTCACTAATGGCCCCGAATTAATAGGGTATTTATTTTTGCCCGCAGCTCACCATTATCCATCCCTTTGTCTAATCAACTGCTGCTCTCTCTCTCTCTGAGCTCTGTTTTCACCTGTCATTTACTACTCTCTTCCCTTCCCCTGTCTTCCGCATATCTACCACCTTTTCCGAACTACAATCATTTCTGAAGAAGGGTCACTGCTTTCTCTCCACAGATGTTGTCAGACCTGCTGAATTTCTCCAGCAATTTTCTGTTTTTAGTTTCAATTTACAGGCTGTTGACTTTTATCTTGGTGTCAATGGCAAATTTAACTGCTGTACATTTGGTGCCCTCATCCAAATCATTGACATAGATTATAAGTCATTAAGGAACCAGAAATGATCCTTGTGGCATACCACAAATGAGAGCTTGCCAACCTGAGAAGGATAAAATTCTTCCTAGTCTCTGCTTCATGCTAGCTAAACAATCCTTTATTCATGCTTATGTTTTATTCTCTACATCAGGTGCACTTTTCTTGTACAGCAGCTTCATCAAATGCATTTTGGAAATTGAAGAACATCACATCTATTAGTTGTACTCTATCCACCATGAATATTACTTAATCAATAATTTCTAATAGACTGGTAAGAATATGGTTTCCCTTTTCCAAAATCATCTTGGATCTGCCTGATTAAATTGTGATTTGTAGACATCCGACAATAACCTCCTTATTAATAGCATGTAAGATCTTCCCTACGATAAATGTTAGGTTAACTGGTCTGTAGTTTTCTGCTTTCTGTCTGAATGAATGAATGATTTTATTGCCACATGTACTTTACAGTGAGAAAAGCAGTAAAATACAGTGAAAGGCTTTTCCACTGTTGCTACAATCTGGTGCCATTTTGAACAGTTTTAAGAATAAGGAAAGAAATCGAAAGATATAGCTGAAAGAGAGTCCATCAGTCCTGAGCCAGCTTATCATCAATGATGCCTATGCTGCCATTCCTCCTTCACCTACCCTTTTTGAATAATGGTGTTATACCTACTATTGTCCAATCTGTTGGGACCCTTCCAAAGTCTGGAGACTCTTAGGAGATTAAAAAAGATGCATCTACTTTCTGTGCTGCCATTTCTTTTAAGATTCTAAGCAATAGGCCATCTGGTCCTGACATTCATCAGCTTTTGGGTCCAATAATTTTTCTAACAGCTTAATCACCTTGTCTTGGTGATGGCATTATTTTAAATTCATCCCTCATGTTATCTCTTGATTTTCAGTTATCTTTGGGAAGGTTTCTAAGCCTATTACCGTGAAAACAGCCACAAAATCTCTGTCAGAGTCCATTCCATTTTTTTTGTTTTCCATTATTAATTCTCCAAACTCACTGTCCACAGAATGACCACTAGTTTTAGCTATTCTGTTCCCTTTCAAACCCTTGTAGGAACTTTTGCCACCTACTTTTCTCTTACGAGCTAATTTGTTCTCATCCTCCGCTTTCTACGTCATTGTTATATTTTCTGGCAATTATTTGTTGTTTCTTAAAACATGCTCAATCCTTTGACCTACCACTCATGTTCTTAGATTCATACAGGGTTTTGTTCAATTTAAAAATAAAATTAATTCCCTTATTGAGTCACAGATGATGCATCCTCATCAAAGAACCTTCTTTCTCCCTGGGATGTATACTTGCTGATGGTCATTAAATATCTTCTCACAAGTCTGCCACTGCCACTCCTACATTTTCATATTTATTCCCAGGTCACCTTTTCTTTCATATCCTCGTAGTACCTTTATTTAGTTTAAAACACTAGTCATGGGACTTGTACTGAGATCAGTGACGTTTTTTAAAAAGATTTTACTGTAAGTCATGCTGCTTCACATGTTTTCCATGCAAAGGTGCTTTGTATTTTACACTAGACAATTTCTAGTCTCTAGAGAATGATGAATCTGACAACTGATGAACATCAAAAAGGGACAGAGACAAAAAACAGGTAACTATAGGCCAGTTAGCCTATCATCTATTTTTGGAAAAATGTTGAAATCAATTATTAGGAAAATAATAGCAGAACATTTGGAAAATCATCATCTAATCAAACTGACCCAGCATAGCTCCATGAAAGGGCAATCATGTCTGACCAATTTGAGTTTTTTGAGGAAGTCTCAGCCAAAGTGGATTGAGGGGAACCAGTAGGTGTGTTGCATTTGGACTTCCAGAGGTGTTTGACAAGATACCTCACAAAAGATTAAGTCATAAGGTATTGGAGGTAGTATATTGGATAGAGAATTGGCTAATGAGCAGGAGCCAGATTGGCGACCTGTGACCATTGGGGTTCCACAGGGATTAGTGCTGAACTGCAACTGTTTAAAATCTATATATATTAATGACTTGGAAGAAGGAAGTGAATATACTTTAGCCTAATTTGCAGACAACACAAAAGTAAGTAAAAAGGCAAGTTGAAATGGGAACACAGTTTACAGAGAGATATTAATAAGTTAAGTAGGTGGCAAAATGTTGGCAAATTAAATATTGTGTGGGAAAGTATGAAGTTATGCATTTTGAAAGGAAGAACAAAAGAATAGGGTTATATTTAAATGGATAAAAGCCTACAGAAAGCTACAGCACAAAGGGACTTAGGGTACCTGTGCATGAAACACAGAAAGGTAGCATACAGTTACAGTAGGTAATTAGGAATGCTGATGGGATGTTGGCCTTTATTTCAAGGGTTTTGGAGTATAAGAGTAGGGAAGTCTTACAGCAACTGTACAAGGTGCTGGTGAGACCACATCTGGAGTATTGTGAGCAGTTTTCATTCCCTTGTTTAAGGGAAGATATTATTTCATTGGAGGCAGTTCAGAGAAGATTCACTAGAATGATCTGGTTGCAACTTTACTCACTGGAGTTTGAAGGAATGAGAAATGACATTATTAAAACATATTGGATTCTCAAGGGGCTTGACAATGTAATTGCTGAAAGGATTCCCCTCATGGGAGATTTCAGGACATAGTCAGTATAAAAAGGCACCGACTTAAGACTGAGATAAGGAGAAATTCTTCTTTCAGGTTGTTGAGAGCCTTTGGAAGTCCTTGGCACAGAGAGCTGTGGGGAAGAGTCCTTGTGTACATTTAAAACTGAAAATAGTTAGTATCTTGATCAGTAGGGGAATCAAGGTTATGTGGAAAAGGCAGGAAAATGGATGTGCGAAATTTCGGATCTGCCAAGTTCCTATTGAATGATGATGCAGGCTAAAGGGGCTGAATGAACTACTCCTGATCCTTTTTCTTACGGTTTTATTGTGTTATCACAAATGTGTCATGTTTTCCATATCAATTTGATCAAATAACTCATTAAGATTTGCTTACATCTCTAAGGAAAGATTTTTATCTCTTGCTCTTAATGAACATTGGCAAAAGACTTTAGCTTGCAGTCACTGTTCACCACTTCTATCCACTGTATGATATTTACACAACACAATCCTAGGACAATTATAAATTCAACTGATAGATTGTTCACAATGTGATTTGCTATGTCAGTTGAAAACACAATTTCAGCTTTTCCAGTTACTGTGACAGTTCAGCTCTTAACGTGAACAAACACATCCATTCCTTCAGGTGAGCATGGATGCCATGATATTTTCCTAATCATTAGATTATCGCCAACTTTCATGTTATCTCTTTCTTATTTCATTTGAATTTAATTTTATTGACTTCATTTTGGCCGGCCCCGCAAATTTTAGATGAAAATTTACAGCTTCCAAGGAGGTGAACAGTTTGCATGTGTGAATATTTGTGCATAAGCCATCAGACACTCAGGAAGGAAGGAGTTGTCCTTTCTTTGCACTAAAAGCCACCCCAAGCCCGATGTAGGCTAATTTATTAGCCTCATCAATTGTTGTACATGTGATTTTAACCAACACTTCAGAGGCTTCATAAATGCAAACGAGACGCCTTTTATCTACCTTGAGAAGATCAAAGAGCAACACATACTGCCAAGCAGAAAGGATCATTTCATGTATCCTATGGCCAGGGACCATTGAATTACCTTCCCATCGCCAATGACACTTATTATTCTTCTGTATGTTTGTGTAGAAATAATTTATACAGAGCTTAGACTTTTAACCAGTACAATTATATGTTGACAGTTCATAGATAAAAGCAGAGACGTTCATAGGAAAAGGATTTGTGTACGGGTGCAGTTATGCTTTGCTGCAAATTTGCATGGCCTTGGTGGGACGATACCAGGAATAGTTGTATGCAGATTTTGTCTCCTTACTTGAAGAAGGATGCTCCAGTTATGGAAGGAGAACCATGAAGGTTTACCAGACTGATTACTGGGATGGCAGGACTGAATTGTTTCGGACTATATTCAATAGAGTTGAGAAGAATGAAGGAGGGACCTCATAGGAATCTGTAAAATTCTAACAGGACTAGATGCGTATGTACAGGAAGGATGTTCCTGATGACTATGAGTCCAGAATCAGAAATCATAGTTTAAGGATATGGGACAGATCATTGAGGACTGAAGTGAGGAGAAATTTCTTCATCCATTGACTGAAGAGTGCAATCAGCAGCTTGATGAGCAGAGAGTTGAAATTGGGACTGATGGGCAGCAAGTCGAGCTAACCTTTGCTGTTTACATTCTCTAAGGTGAGAAGCATTTTGGAAAGTCATTATTTCAGGTGAGTTGGACCAGGAAATATAGCCGGTGCTCCCTTACACTGTGGAACTCTTTGCCACAGAAAGCAGTGAGGCCAAAAGATTGAATGTTTTCAAGAATGAGGTACAGCGTTTAGGGTTAAACGGATTAAAGGTCATGAGGAGAATAGGGAAACAAGGTACTGAGTTGGATGATCAGTCATGATCATATTGAATGGTGGAATAGGTTCAAATGGCTGAATAGCCTACTCTTGCTACAATTTTCTAAATCCCTATGTTTTATATTTCTAACTAATCAAGGAACGGTGGTGCAGAAAGGATTCAAGCAGGCTAGTAAATAGTAAGAAGTAGTACAGTCGGGGGATAGACACAGTTCTCTGTCACTGACAGTGATTGTTAAAACCCATGAGTTGCTTGCAGAACCCTACTTGCCAGAGTACGGGATATCTGCCCTGGGCTGGAAAGACATTTGTAGTTGGACAGGATGGATCTAGTTGTGGTGATTCACATCAGTATCATCAAGATTCAAAGAGGCTCCACAGCCAGAATCTATTTATTTGTAATAATAAGTAATTCTTGTTAAATATAAAACCCAGTCCATGCTTTCTGTTAACCTGGGAAATTGGAGAATTTTGCATAATTTTCTAAAATCCTTAAATTTTGTGATGACTCAAGGATTAGCTGGCTTGAGTTTTGGGATATATTCCAGTGAGGTGTAATGCAATCTCTGGCCTTATATATTGATGTGCTCTTCCATTTGTCCACTCTGTCCCTTCCTGTCGCACTATGATAATCATTACTCAAATTGCTGCTGTGATCAGTTACTTTGTTGTTTTAACTTGATCCTTTCCACCTACTAGTTAACTTAAAGTCCTCACAACTGTCTTAGTAATATGATTCAACAGATGATCCCAGTATAGACTATGTCTCCCCCTTTCCTCATTATGAGATCTAGTGCCCATCTTCAATAAACAATTTCTTTCACACTAATTTTAAGCCACACATTAATTTTTCTAAATTTTTTTTATCATGCACCAATTTCTCTTGGTTAGATATAACAATCCAGAGATTATTGCCTTTGAGTTTCTGTTTTCTAACTTGCTCCTAGCTGCTTATACCTCCTAAGCAGAACAACTTGACAATAGTGGAAGATTTATGATAAGACAACAGAATGGTTATTTCAAAGTCGATGCAAACAGGAATCCTGTAGAAACTCCACAGAGGACATGTAGGTATCACATAATGCAAAGCAAATAGAGTGATGGCACAGTGGGTCAGTGGTTAGCACTGCTGTCTCACAGCACCAGGGACCCGGGTTTGGTTCCACCCTCAGGTGACTGTCTGTGTGGAGTTTGCACATTCTCCCTGTGCCTACTTGGGTTTTCGTTGGGTGCTCTGGTTTCTACCCATAGTCCAAAAATGTATAGGTTAGGTGGATTAGCCATGGGAATTACAGATTAGGGTAGGGGGATGGGTCTGGGTGGGATGCTGTTCAGAGGCTCAGTACGGTCTCAATGAGCCAAATGGTTTGCTTCCACACAGTAGGGATTCTATGAAGAGCAATCCATTTGGTAGTCATGTATTTTGAAAGACATACAAAATATGTTGTGCCTAGTGACAATAGAGCAAATGATTTTATCAAGATTTCCAGAAAGTCAATGGAAAATGCTAGCAACTGATTTATTTGATTTCAGGAGAAAGGTATATTTAGTCCTAGTCAGCAATTATTCAAAAGGGACTGAATTGGCAATACACAATAGATCATGGGCTCAATGATTAGAACATCGTAAAGTATTTTTGTGATACGCTGTTTCCGAGAAGAATTAATATGGGACTATGGACCTCAATTTGTGAACAGGAATTTCAGGAATTTCACTTTGGAGGCAGGTACCAGTCAGCTGATAAATTTTCCACTCCATCCTAAATTGACTTCAATGGGCTGTTCAATCTCCTCTATTGTCGAAAACAGAGTTGCCACAATCACACTGTCCCTAAGTTTCATAAACTGCTGTCCTTCTTTTATCAGATATTTGGTTATTAGTTTTTGAGGTCAAAATTATAGCTATCATAAAATTTACGTTCCAAGACCCCTGATGTTTTTCTAATTTTAACAGGCAGGATATTTCCTTCTTCCATCAAATTGATTTTTCTCTTCTCTACATTTTTTTAATAATCTCTGTCCTATTAATACTCCTGCCTTCTGTGTGTTTATGTCTTTCATATTGACTAAGTCCTTTATTAAAGTTAAATTTTAAACCACATAATTTACAGTCAAAATTACTATCAGTAATCTTCAGATCCTTGCAATTACAATAATTTCATACAACTGCATGGTAACTGTCCTCCTTACTAGTTTTACTACATCTGTTCCAATAGAATGCTTATTCCTAACATGTTCTTTAATCATTCCCATGACATTTTGAATCTCAGAACATATCTCACAAACCAACTGCTCACTAGGATACCTAATCCTCACAGAATTTAACCTTTTATCTTTTGCAGAGATATGGGTAAGATAAGAGATGAGAAAGAATAGTCAAGACTGTGAAATCACTCATGCAGAAGAATCAAGACAGGGAATTAGCTCTGTTCAGTTACTGGACAATACAATTTTATAATGGGCACTTGCTAGAAAAACTGTTGAGAAGGTGATTTAAACGATGGACCAGTTTTAGAACGCAACCTAAAACAAAATATAAACTCTCAAGATGACTAGGTGGTAAAACAACTGGAGAAAAGCCACAGCACAAAACACTGGAGACGGTGCCACTCTGAACATAGGGCAAAATTGCTATACTATTAATCCAGGGTAGAACACCATCACCCTAGCGTTGACCACATGGGAGCAAGATCAGTACATCCAGTCAGAGTTACAGATCATCTTAACCAATGAAATTCAAAAAATTGGAGAAGCCAGAAGATAATAGTGATGATAACAGCGCAAAATGTCATTGATGAACGTTCTTAGTCTCTCTCATACATTCATGCTGTCAGACTGTCTACACACTCACACTCTCAGTCTCTCTCACACATTCATATTCTCAGTCTCTGTCACACCCTCTCTCTCTTCCCTCTCATACACTCACGATCTAGAAGGAGCCTGTGAAGAGAGAGGTCTTAGACATTATACTCAAGAGACTTTACATTGCTCAATGAATGTCAAGACACTAGGAGGCTTAGAGGAACAGAGGGATCTTGGACTACTTGTCCATGGATCCCCAGAAGACAGCAAGATAGGTCATTAAGGTAGTTAAGAAGGGATATGGGACACTAGCCTTAATCAGTCATGGCACACTTCATAAAAGCAGAAGGTTACATTGGAGCTGTACAAGACTTGGGTTAGACCACAGCTAGAGTACTGTGTGCAGTTTTAATCTCCATACTACATGAAGGATATGCTTGCACTGGAGGGGCTGCAGGGGAGATTCACCATGACGTTGCCTGGGATGGAGCAGCTTAGCTATGAAGAGAAGCTTGATAAACTCAGGTTGCTTTCTTTAGAGCAAAGAGGTCTGACAGGGGGCATGAATGAGATGAATAAGATTATGGGATGTGTGGACAGAGTGAAAAGAAAGCAGCTATTCCTCTTAGTTAATGACATTGGGCATAATTTTAATGTGAAGGGGAGGAGGTTTAGAGAGGATTTGTGGAAAAATGTTTTCAACCAGAGGAGGTGGAAATCCCAAATGTGTTATCTGTGAAGGTAGCTGAGGTCAGAAACCTCACAAAGTACTTGGATGGGCACTTGAAACGTCATAATATTCAAGGCTATGGGCCGAGTCACAAAAAAGTAGGACTAGTGTAGACTTAGAATAGTTACATGCGGTGTAAACTCATTACTGAAGGACTTCTTCAGTCCTGTGTAATTCCTTGATGGAAGTTGCATTTAATAACACATGTAAATAAAGAGTGTTTCAGTACATAAGGTGTTGAAGACCTTACTTAAGAATCAAGCAGTCTTGGAAACAACGTGTTTGTAGTCATTCACAGCCCAAGATATGCAAGGATTAGTATCTCATCGCCCAGACAGTAGCATTGACTTAAAGTAGAAGATAAGACATGCTACTCTTCAGTATTAAGGAAGAAATTTTACTGAAATTTTGTATGAAATCCAGAACCTGCACTGTAAACTTTTAAGTAGAGAGTTTTTCACAGAATTGGGATTTGTTCCATGCTAAATGAATTCAGGACAGAATTGTTCTTACAACTATTTAGAAGCCTTGTGAAGCTTAAACATCTTATCACATCACATTATGGTCACATACCAGACTTGTTTGTTCACTATGAGGAAAGCTCTTCACCCACTTTTATACAGGTGAAGCAAGAAATTGAATCAATGCTATAAAAAGGAGTTGGCTCACCTGTGGAAAAATCCTTCAAGTTGGTATTCAGGTATGATTCTGCTAATGAAGCCATACTGGTCACTGCAATCTCTGTTGATCTCACACAGTTAATTAAACTGTGGAAATGGTGATTCGTTCAAAGGCATTTCTGGATGACAGTTTGGCTATGGTAGCAAAAGTTTCAATTTTTACTGAGCTAGACATGAATAGTGGTTTTTGGCTGTTACCCTTAGACAAGGAATGCTAATTAATTTTAACCTTCATCACACTGTCAGGAAGATATTGTTTTAATTGATTACCATTTGATATCACAATAGCAACTTCTCAGAGGATGATGATAAGTACTCTTGAAGGATTAGAGGGAGCAATCTGGCACATGGACGACATCCTAATACATGCTTCCATTATAATAGAGCACGTGAGAGCAGTACGACAACACGTACGAGAATCAGATTAACTTTCAATGACAAATTTAGGATTTCATAACTAACCATCATATTTCCACAGCATATTGTACATGCATCCTGTGAATGATCTCGAAAAAGCCATGAATTTACACCTATTTCTATGTCACAGTGTTTCAACAATTTATGGGAATGGAGAACTAAGGTGGGAATGTTCTTAATTCAAAGTGGCATTTGTTCATAAACAGTGATATCAATGCTAAAGCAAAACCAAGCACAGTGTTAGGGAAAGAACAAGAAATCTCATTTCCGAGGGTAAAAGAGACACAAATTTCACTAGGCATATTGACTCATTATGATTCAGAACTGTCTACAATTATTGCTGTGGATACTTCAACAACTAGAAAGAGAACTGTACTTTACCAGATTCAGAGGTGGTAAATGTAGACCAGTGTGTCATGCATATCATTCTTTGACAGAAGCAGGGCAAAGATATGTAGTAATTGAAAAAAAGGCATTAGCTGTTACTTGAACTTGTGAAATGTTTGAAGACTGTGTCTTAGACCTTGAGTTCACTGTTGAGACGCGTCACAAACCATTTGTTATTTTATTAAATGCGAAACATTGAGCAAAAGTGCCACAAAAACTACAGAGATTTTGATTGAGATAGATGGGATTGGTGCCAATACTGAATATATCCAAAAATATTAAAAAAGACTACAGCAGTTGCAGTGTCATACATTCCTATAACATATCCTGAAAAAGAGGACATAAATTTGTTTGAAGATTGTATATGTTTATGTCAGCATTTACTGAACATTTACTGGCAACAACACAGAGACTAAATGAAATTCAAAAGACTGAAAAGTCAGGTGGAGAGTGTGCTCACATCCATGAGTACTGCATCAAAGGGTGGGCAGAATATGTCCCATATAATCCTATTCTGAAAGAATACTCCAAACAAAGCAGACATCTCATTATTGTGGATTTATTGTTGGTTTATGATGAAAGGTTGGTCAAACTTAATGTCCTCAAACTCACTAAACTTCAAAGGTTAAACCAGGGTGACTTGGATTTGCGAAATGTTATGTCTAAGTGTGAAATTCAGGTCAGTAGTCAGGTACCTCAAAATTAGTAGAAAAAATGTTTTCAAATTCTACCATGTGTGCTATCTACCAGTAGGAGAAAATGATACCATTGATGCTAACATGTTTTCCAGATTAAGCAAGGGAGAAGGAAGACAGCTAAGTTCTTGAAAATAAAAACGCATTGCAATCTTAGATAAAACGTTGTGGAGCTGGATGAACACAGCAGACCGAGCAGCATCAGAGGAGCAGGAAAGTTGATGTTTCGGGTTGAGACCCTTCTTC
>JAHRHZ010000263.1:2386897-2460453 GCA_024137785.1 Ginglymostoma cirratum | reverse complement strand
TTTTTTTTAAGCTTAGTCTCTGTTTCCTAGTGCTCCGATTTACTGGTAAGAGAATTTCATTCAAGTGAAATGCTGACAATTTAACAGTACAGGTTCCTGTATAAATACGATGTCAACAAGTACGTTTTATAAGTCAATAGTTACCGCTATCAGTCAGACACGTGCACCTTAATGACCATTTTCAAACAAAATTTCGATAAACGTTCTCACATCTACTTAAACAGCCATATTCCACCAGGAAAATATGATGAGAGGTTCTGTTTATCACTTCTCGCTCGTTTGTTATTTCACTCATTGAAATTGACAGCAAAATAATTACCGGAATGTATTCTGGAAATTGCATAGTCTAGAGTAATCGCAAGAATTTTACACTGTATTTACCTGAAATAATGAATTGCACTGTAGTCTCCAAACGGGAGAGATCCAACGTGACCTGTAAAAGTTTCTGTTACAAAAGGAAATAAGGAACCTCTGTTGATCGGAGACTAACAGCCGGGGTGGCAACCCGGCGGCTGTAAAATGTTGAAGCTGTTCCTGTAGCTGACGAAGGCATCCCGATTTCTTTGATGACCTTGCCGCAGGTAAGCAGTTACTGACCGGCGCTGGGGGGAAGGGGGGAAGAGGGTTTGAGGGAAGGGTGCATTCAGCGTCTGTGTTTTGTAACGCTGCCCGGGGGCAGTGTGTCTGCACAGGAAGGAGTGTTCGCGAAGACGCGCACTGAAACGTGTTACCAGCCTGAAGCTGGGGAGATTGGTGGCACTTTATAACTGTGAAATATCACGCGGTTGCGCCTGTTTTATAGAAAAGAACATTAAATGGAGGGAAAAAAAACAACCGTAGGGCATATGTTTTGTAAAAATTGCGGCAATAAATACAGTCATGTTCTTTGACTAGTGAATAAGATTTGCAGCTGCCGCATGTGTTTATAAAGGTTGAACGTTCGAAGCATTTCATCAAACTCCCAATGAGTCCCATGCTGACACTGAAGTCTGTTGTTTTCACATTGGGGCGAGAAGACAGCTAAAGGCTTGTCCAATAAAATACACGATATTAATGTATTCTTTAATGTCTAACGGTCATTACAAGTCAAATCGACAGGTATATACATCGAACCATCCGATTAACAGTGGATTGTACAATACGGGGCTACATACCTGAGTTAAACTGTTGACACTTCCCATGCCCGCTCAATCTCCCCCAATCTGTCTTCTAAAACCAGTGCGGCTGAGGTTTTCGTTGTATCTGTCAGTAGGTCACTGCTGACACATGTGGGAGTCACCAGATGTGACAGCACCTCTTCACTGCATCCTTGGAATGCTGACACGGCGAGTATTGCTTCCCTCTTCCTACGGGCGGTAGTAGTTTCTGGGAGTGGAGCTGAGAGGCAGGGCGCTGTATGACTGCAGCTGCTAATACTCCTCTCCAAAAGCAGCTCCCAAGTATGTGCACTAAAGCTCATGCTCTCCTTCACACACACACAAACATAGCTGCCTCCTCTGGGCATTGCGATGTGACACGCATACTAAACGAGCTGTGTCCGGGACTAGTGCTCCCGTAGCAGACCCTGAGCAGCTCTGTTAATAATTACACACAATCGACCTCCACGGCACACATTCAAGCAATTAAAACACTGCGGCCGTGTTCTCTGCCGGACAATTGCACCGCATGTCACGATTAAAGAAGCCGCCCGGAAGGATGCAACGCTACCAAGACATATTTTTGCCGGCGAATACTAATTTCAACTGGAAGTCCCGCTACTAATGTCCACGTTTAGCCGAATCTCTCATTGTTCCATCCATTCTCTCTCAAGTAGCCTGAGACAGACAGGAACCAGAGACCAAGAGCTTTGGGATCCTCTACGAGGCAGAGCTGCCAAGGGTGGTGAAGATCTGCATGAATGTCATACAGAGCAGATTATAAGCAAGCTGTTAACTGGTATGAATTTCGGATCCATTGCGTTGGTACATTGTGGAAAACAGAGGTGGAAGTGCAGTCGTGTTGACGGATTTAGCTAATTCCAGGAAGGGTCAAATTCCCAAAGTGTCAAACAAATGACGAAAAGCTTCCAAAACTTTTCCTAAAATCTAGTTCAAGTTTGAATAAAACACATTTTTGTTCGAAAATAACATTGTTTTATAAGTGAATATAGTATCGTTTCTACTGAACTCGGGATATAAACTAAACAGGAATAGCAAGTTGCAATAACAATTCAGATTAACGTGTGCCGAAATAGTGGAGGCCAGAATTTTTTTGAAAAAGACCAGTCGATCCGGATAATATCATTGTTGTAAATATAAGATCCTGTGTTTTCATTACGCGTTCCTTGGTGGTTATTTTAATTTTTATTTCGCTTAAACCTATTTAAATTCATACAATTTGCTGATGTTCTAAAGTTATAGGTAACAATCCAGCAATTGCCGCACCAGATTCAGAGAGTTAAGTGAAGACGAATATTATTAATTGTTGTGTTAGTCTTCATGTTATGGCTAAACAAAAATGTATTTTGTTTTTAGGATTAAATTGTCACCTCTAAACCATAATCCAATTTGACTGCAAATATTTAATTGTAAAGAGATGAATTCAGGACTGTTTCACCAAAACGTGTCAGATATCATGGGACTGAAGTTTTTTTTGGCAACGTTCAAATTGTGCTGAGATTTTTTTGCAGGGTTTGCCACAGTGAGGTCCAACACATTCTCTCACTTTAACTTACCAGACTAATCACATTCATTGCCTACCCTCGCCCCATCGCATCTCTCACGTCCGACTCCCACCCCATCTGACGAGGCAACGTCCTACAACAATTCGCCCTTCACTGGATATCTGCCTAAAGACAGGCATCCCTGATACCCACATCATCTTCGAAACTTCGAAGTGTACCTGGACAAGTTTTGGCATTCTGAATGTACACACAGTAAGAATAAGAGAAGGAATAAGAGGAGGAGAAGGAATAAGAGAAGGATTACAGTGTGTGATATGGCTGTCAATGCCGATATATGTGGCGGAAAGCTGGTTAGGTGTAATGAAAGACAAGAAAGTGGGGGGGGGACCCTGACCGAGCAGAAGAGATCATTAACCGTTTTCCTCCACTGCTGGAGCTCCTTCAAATCGTGGAGACAGCATTGACCCAGGCGGCAACCTCAGATCAAGCTTGCAGGGTTCAATGGTGTGACCTCCTTTGGTAGTTTTTCCAAGTCATCCAATGAATCACAGTGCCATCTTTCCCGTCTCTCACATCTCGTGGTCATTTCCGTCCTCAAAAGTGTTGAGGTTACTTTGGTCCATAAATTGTGTGCCTGCAACTTCCAGCATCTGTTTTTTTTTGAGTTTTTTTCTACGTGGGCGCTCAACACATTGTCACACCATCTGGCAGCACTTCATGGCCAAATAAGAATCTTCATGGATTGAAATGTGTGCACACAGCCAACACTAACAGCTACAATCAGGGAGAATAATGTGGACTCCTGGCACCTTTAGCCTTCCTGGATGATGATCATGGCTCCTGCTATAGCTGTCAAAACATTGTCCAGCATTCGCTGAGCTACTGAGGTGAATATCTTCAGAGAGGGTCAAAGGTGCAAGTGGCCAAGGAGTTTGCATTTTGCAAGCCTTTCTGTTACACCCTTTAGATGCATATAACGTTGTTCTGTTTTCCCCCTTTGAACCGGGTGAGGTGCAGTCCCCTAGCTCATAGATCGAGTCACTTACCTCATCGACATCAGTGTGGTCACAGCCAGTTCCTTTCCATTGTGCACTTTCTATTTTTATTGTGGTGGAAGGCGACAGCGAGCATATCTCCATGCCTCGGCCTGTCTGTGTCAGTGTGGCACCAAATATCCATCTACCTTTTCAAGTATCCCCGCCTGTTGACGCCACAGGACCCACACGTTCCGGATTTACATTCACCAAAACATATCTACCGTTTCCACCGCGGCACAGGCATGTGATGTGAACGTGCCTGGAGTTATCATTCAGGCTTTCCCCCTCTCCCCTTGAAGCCAGTATGTTACTGACTGTGGATGTCCCCTCCTCCCTTATTCCACACTTCCTGGCCGTGCATTTCAGTCTGGCACTTTCAAATTAATGCTGCCTTCCGCCACCGCCTTACAACATCGCCCAGAGTTTTCAGCCCCCAATGCTGAGACTCACCCACTATTTCACCCCTACCATCGCGCACGCAACCTCTCCAAAATTCATCCTCAGAATTTTCAGAGCAAGCGGCAATCTTAGTTTGCCATGTGCATGGTTTGGTTTCTTTGTTAAGTTTTTCCATCATCAATGTTGTTTGGAGAGTTTGCTGAGATAAGAGTGTGAATATTAATGAAGTGGTGTAACCAAGGAGTGCTAATTCTTGTTAATCAGTATCTCACTTGTTCCTGGCAAGAATCCCATCACAAACGCTTGCAAAAATAACTATGAAATGGAGTAAAATAATCTCACGTCACACTTCTTGCCTGATTCTACCGCACGTTTTGTCATATGCCATATTGCTCACATCCCTAAAAGATTCTGCGCACAGTTACGGATAACTATTGACATCAGATTTTCTTCTTCCAGGATTATATTCCTGCACTCACGCGTTATAACTGTATTAAGGTCTCCACTCTTATCATGACAAAAACTTCTCATGAGCTGAAAAACAAAACAAAAATTCACATTCTCAAGAATGTGAAAAGGTGAATTGCAGATGGCATGAGAAATCTTCAAGTGTTCGCATTGTTACACGAGTTAAAATTTAGCAGCTTTTATGTTACTATTTTCAAACAGATTGGCTTTTGCTGCACATTGAGGTGGAAGTGGTGGCATAAACATGGAGTTAGTTTCCAATCTGGCAGCAGAACAGTCTACAATTGAACAGTTTTAGCTTTATGGGCGTGAGGGAATCTCACACTGTTTACTTTGGGGAACATGACCTCAGTGTGGATATGAAAAAAGGCTTTAAATGCTCTGTCATGATGGACAATGTGCATCTGGCTTCACATAACATAATAGGTTATAAATTTGACAATCTGAAACTGATAAATGCAGTGGCATAACTACAGTCTTATACTACATCCCAGATTATGCGATTTTAAGGCATTGACATTAGGGCTTAAACTGAAAATTAATATAATTTTCAGGCTACTCCAATGACAAGGCTAGGAAATGCATTAGATAGTCTGTTACATAAATATATGCATGAGTAAAACTGGATCATTGTACCCAATTGGTGCAGTTCGATCTATCTACAATGCCTAATTTTGCAATTCCATCCAGTCGAACAAGTCTTCAGGAGAATCTGGACAGCTTGAAAAGAAATTGTCTTTTAAACAGAAACACAATCTCCTGGTGTAAAGTTGTTATGAACAGTCACATTTTGCCTTGAATATTGCATTATTATATGGACTAAAATTCATATAATTTGTTTGGAAACTGGGAAGTATTAAGCAATTACCTTACAAATGGATGGGAACAATGTATATTTCAATGGAAGGTGAGAACTGACCTCACATAACAGGTAATCATAGTTTGGGAGTACAGAATGTGAATATTGCTGACAAAGACATTTTGTTGAAAGTTTTCATCTTGCACTCTTAAGAACATTTGTAAGAATACTATTCAATGGGAAAGCCAACATTTATACTGGATCAATTTTCTGGTAAACTGGCCTGATGAATGCAAGAAGAAAAACTTAGATAAAATATCTTTTTCAGAATACTTAAATGACTGTTCATATTTAAATTGCTACCTTATCTGATTATTAATAAAATACTGCATTTATTATATTTAAACATTGTGATGTACTTCTATGGTCACTTAGATAAGGCAATTGAAAATGATCTGAAAAATTGTATGGTAGGAAATTTATATTTTTTAGCACAGCAATTGGTGACATGATAAACTGACAAAAATTAAATTGCAATTCAGGATATTATTAAAAACTACTTTTTATGGGTTTTCCACAGGTTGTACTGAGTACGTTAGGAAATTAAAATATTGGCCTGTCAAATCTTGTTCACTTGGGATTTAGTGAAAGATATGTTATGGTGATTACGAGTTGTGTGAACTTTATTTTAAATGTGATAAGTGAGCCTGGTGGAGAAGAGCAACGACTGCACACACATTGTTTGAAACCAAATACACTCTTCTATGTTGGGGTCAACTGTAGTACCTGACAAGTTTTCATTACATTGTTACTTTTCCATCCTAAGGGAATGCTGCAACCCGCTTTGCTAAGTGGATATATTACAAGCTTTGTGCCATCATAGAAGCACAAATTAAATTATATTCAGCAAGAACATGAAAATTAAAGAAAAACAATGGTGAATTTGTGCGTGGCATAGTGAAATTGAATTTTTTAATCGGAAAATTGTTACGAGGGGAGAATACAGTCAAAACAAATTTAGACCCTGTCGCTAGTTGGTCTAGAGGGTTTCAAAATCCAGCACTAAGTGCAGGATTTCCATCTGTGGAATAAACCGTGACATTACAGTCCCTTCAGATTCCAATGCTGAATCCTTGCCGCAACATGGTTAAGTTGCAGTTTTAAAATGGAAAACAGTTTGTTAGCCTAAGCATTCATGCACAAGACAGCACTGAGCCTGGCTTGCAGGATGTTTGCGAACCATTGCTCAGACTGACATTCATCTAAAGGGCATGGAGGAGGAACAGTGAGGAGGGAGGCTGCTGTGCCAGGACAAGATTGAGGTAGTAATAAGGGGGGAGACACCCTTCATGGGGCTCCAACACAATCTGCCTCGATGTTCCCACCAGTCAACAAAGCATCTGTAGAGTGATCACCTGTGACAAGATGCTGGCCCTACAACAATGCCAGTGCAGTAACTGTAGCAGAATCCTTGTCACCTTCACACTGAGCCCATCACACTCAAGCATTACGAACCTGGACAGGCGCTAGTGAACTGTCTGCATCTACCACATAGCCACCCACAGGAAGAGTAGCTTTTATGAGTGGCAGTGAAAGCAAGCCACCAGGTTGGTAATAACAGATAACACAGTGTGGAGCTGGTGGAATACAGCCGGCCAGGCAGCATCAAAGGAGCAGGAAAGCTGATGTTTCGGATCAGCTCCCCTCCACCAGGTTGGTGTCTCATTTTACAGGTCACTTGTGTGTTTCTGTACATAAGTAAGTGAGAAAGTAATAGAAAATTTGCCACAAAAAGTTTAAAGTATGTTTACATCTCATCATAATACCGCATAGGAACAGATGTAGGCCATTCGGCCCATTGGGTGTGTTCTGTCATTCAGTGAGATTATGACTGATTTGATAATCCTTAATGTCACTTTCCTGCCCTATCCCCAGAACCCTTGATTCCTTTACTGATTAAAAATCATTCCATTTCATCCTTGAGTATACTTAACTAAATAAGCCTGCTCAGCCATTTGTGGGAAAGAATCCAACAGATTCACTACCCTCTGAGAGAAAACAAAACATCTTCCTCATTAATGTCTTGAATATCTTTACTCTGAGGTTATGTCCTTTAGTCCTAGATGCTCCTACAAGGAGAAGCAAACTGTCTACATCTACCCAGAACCTTTTATGTTTCAATAAGACTTCCTGTCATTCTTCTAAACTCCTATAATTACATGCTTAACGTATTCAACCTGTCCTCATATGAAAATCCTTCTATACGTGGAATTAACTGATTGAACCTTCTCTGGACTGCCTCCTATACTGGTATATCTTTCTTTAGATAAGGGGCCCAAAACAATTCACATACTTCCCGGTGTGATCTGACTAGCGCTTTGTATGGTTTTAGTAAGACCTCCCTATATTTGTACTTCATTGTCTTTGAAATAAAGGCCAACACTCCATTTACCTTGCTTATTACCCACTGTGATAAGTGCTAACTTTTTATGAGGTATGCCCAAGGACGCCCAAATTTCTCTATGCTATAGCTTTCTGCAGTCTTTTTCCATTTAAAAAATATTCAACTCTTCCATTCTTCCTGCCAAAATGCATATCATCATATTTCCATGCATTATATTTCAACTGCAAAGATTTTGCTCTGGTACTTAGCCTGTCCAAGTCCCTCTGTGGACTCATTGTGTCATCTTCACTATTGACATTCTCATCTATTTTTGTGTCATCAGCAAACTTGAAAGTACGTTCCATTCTGTCATTCAGTTCATAAATATATATGGAAAATAATTTTGCCTTAACACTGATCTCTATAACAATCTACTAGTGACAGTTTGACATCCTGAATTGCCCCCTTTATCCCAACTATTGATTAGCGAATCCTCTATCCAGGTTAATATACAACCCCCATACCACTGGCTCTTAGTAAGTAATATTATGTACTGTCCTTTACTGAACACTTTTTGGAAATCCAAATATCTTACAACTACTACTTCCTCTTTACCTATGCTGCTATTCTCATAATGCATCAGGCATGATTTTCCCTTCATGAGACCATGCTGTCTCCACTTGATTTTACAATTATTTCTAAATGATGCGCAATTCCGTCCTTTATAATGGACGCTAACATTTTTCTGAAAGCAGGAGTTAATGAGCTGATAATTACCATGTTTTTGACTCCCTCCCTTTTTGAATAAATATGTTACATTGACAACTTTCTAATACCCCAGCACCTTGATTGAATCTGTAATTCATGGGAGAGTACTGTTTATGCACCCATATTTCTGAAGCTACTTCTCATAAAATCTTAATCTGTAACCCATCAAGTCCAGGAGCCTTATCAGGATTTAACCCCATTAGTTTCTCTTGTACTTTTTCTATAGTGGTAGTTATTACATTTATTCCCTCCCCACCTCCTTTGGGCCTCATTTTGGAAGGCTCTTAATGCCTCTACTATGAAAATGGATACAAAGCATTTATTCAAACCCTCTGCCATTTTGAGGTTTGCCATTGTTATTTCTCTAGTCTTACGCTCTAATGAGATTTGTTCGCTTTTACCTTTCTTTTCCTTTCCTAAGTTTAAAGACAGTCCCATTGTGTATCTTAATATTACTTGCTAGTTTGGCCTCATGGCATATTTTCTCCACCTTTATAACTTTTTGATAATCTTGTTGGCTTTTAAAGCTTTCTCAATTCTTTAGTTCACCACCAGCCTTTGCTGCATTGTATATTTTTTCTTTCAATTTGATATTATTCTTAACTTGCTTGGTTAACCATGGTCAGCTTATCCCCTTCCGAAAATCCTTCTGTCTCACAGGAATATGTCTTTGTTGTGAGTCATTGATTTATATACTCAAACATCTGCAATTATTCTGCACCTATCCTTTCCGCTAGATTCCTTTCCCAGTCTACTCCAGCCACATTTCTGTGTAATTTTTCTTGTTTAAGTTTAGCACAGTTGTTTCTGACCTAAGTTGCTCAATTCTAACCTGAAGTTGAATGCTAAATCCTACGATATTATGGCAGCTGTTCCCTTGGAGTCTTGTTCTCTGAGACCATTTATTAAAACTTCCTCTTACACAATACCAGATCCATAATAGTCAGATTCCAGGCTGAAGCCATAACTTTTTGTCCCAGTTAACCGTCCCAAATATACACTATGAATTCTTCCTCACGGCTACTTTTGCCAATTTTATTTTCCAAATCGACACAAAGCTTAAAGTCATGCACAATTAGTATACTATCTTTTTTACAAGCCCACCGTATCTCCTGATTTATTCACTGTCCTTCAGAACAGCTATTGTCATGGAGGGAGGTGGGGTGGTGTTGTGGACTACTCCTACCAATATTACCTTTCCATTTTTATTTCTTTCCTCCATTCATATGGATTCTGCTTCATAAGAGCCAAGATCGTTTCTTGGCATCATACTCATTATATCCTGTATTAATAAAGCCACCCACCACAGTTGTCTTCCTGCCTGTCCTTTCCAATCATCATATGACCCTGAATATTTAATTCCCAGCTTTGAGCTCCTTGTAATCATCTCTGTGTAATGGCTACACGATCATGACCAATTAACTCTATTTGTTCTATTCATTCATTTATTTGTTCTGACACGCACTCAAGTACAGAGACATTAGCTTTGTCATTTTTTTCCGTCATTCCCCCTTTGAATCTATTTGCTGCCGTTTTCTTGCTGTTGCAGACTCTGTCCCTTCTGTACAACTCTGGGCATAATTTTCAAAATAATTGCCCCATAATGCTGTCAATCCTTTTGCTTTGTAAACTTAGGTACCCATCTCATACTCCTACTCCCCACCCCCACTCTAATTAGTTCAAAACCCTCTCTACACCTCAGATATTCGGTTTGCCAGCATGGTTCAAGTGAAACTGGTCCCTGTGGCACAACTTATTTCAGCCCCAATACTAGTGCCTGTCCCTTAGCAACTGAAATGTATTCCTCCCACATCAATTTGTAAGCCACGCATTAACCCTTTGACTGTATTTACCCTGACCAGTTTGCCTGTAGCTCAGATAGTAATCCTAGGATTTTTGCCTTGGAGTTTCTACTTTTTAGCTCCTAATTGTTCAAAATCATACAACAGAAACTCCTTTCCGGTCCTTTCAATGTCATTAGTACCAATGTTGATGACAACAACTGGAACCTCCCCTCCCACATTAAGTTCCTCTTCAGCTTTTTAGTGATGTCCTGAGTCCTGGCATGAGGCAAACAATGCAGCCTTCATGACTCTCACTGATGGCTGCTGAGTGCTGGTGCTGAGGCTTCACAATGATTGTGCGCATTCTTCTATTGTCTTAAAACCTATGCTGAATTTATGATCTATTACTTTCCCACCCCTTGTTCCACAGCCATACACCCCTATTTCCCAAGGCCTGTAAATGCTGCTCTTCATCACTTGTCAGATTAAGCTAAGAATAGTATGAGTCCATATCCTTTTATGTCCTACGCTCTCATTGAAACTTTGGGCTAAATGGTCTCGTCCTGTCTCCCTAATCTCCTACCACAATCCCCTCACCCAGCAATATGAACCTTGGATACTTAAATTCCCAGCCAGTGTCCTCTGCCACCCAAAAGTAGATGCCCCCACAATATCCTTATCAAGAGGACAGAGATATGATAGATAGCTACTGTCACTGAGTACAACCGGTTTGCTGTGAATGAGGGCCTACTTTGAGTCTTTCCTCTTCCCTGATGCATCCCTGCTATTCCAGCTTGTCGCATGGGATGTCATTACATCTCCCAGCATCCCCTCACTGAATCCTAGACCTTAAAAGAAAAATTCAAAACTGTACCTAACTTACTGATAACAAGATCGTTCAGAGGCAGGCTGGAAGAACACAGCAAGCCAGGCAGCATCTGGAGGAAGGGAGAAATCAACGTTTCGGGTATTATTCTTCTACCTTGGATTCTAGCATCTGCAGTATTTTTGTCTCTAACCTTGTTCAGAAGCATAACAGGACACTTGTGCATTTGGATAGGTTGTTTCTTTTGCATCCCTTTTGCAGCCTTTTAAACCCAGAACATGCAGGTATGCAGGGAAAATTGACACGCTAAGCAAAAGGACCAGTTTAAGTCCATATGCCTCAAATAAGCCCTCTAATAGAAATACAGGTTAAATTGTGTGAGACTTTTATGACAAATTGGCTAGATTAAGTTGGTTTGGCAGGTCCTTTCAGAAAGGCGCTTGTGAATTTAGATAATCTTTTTGCGAGGGAATCAGCTCCAAACCCCACTCCTCTGGATCCAGACCTGCCCATTGCAATTTGCAACTTTCGCATGACTACATACTCAGGTCAAGTGAACACATCTGGTTAACTGAGTGGTATATTTATTTGCATGTCTCAGCATATCCACCAGGATGGACATGATAGGAAAAGAAGTGATAATCATTGCAAGGAGCACACAATGGGAGTTCCAGGAAAAAAATTAAGCATCAAAAATAGAAGCAAGTATTGACATAGAGACTAAATTTCTTGCTAGAAGGCTTTCCTGTAACTGTTATTTTTTAGTCCTCTTGGTGCTTTAAATTTTGAAGCAAGATTTGTCAGGTTTTTAATGAAGTAATCAAAAAGATTGATGAAGGCAGAGTGGTAGACGTTGTTTACTTGGACTTTCGTAAAGCCTTTGGCAAGGTTCCACATGGTAGACTAATTATTAAAGTTAGATCACATTGGATTCAGGGGGAGTGCGCTAATGGGTTACAAAATTGGCTTTATGTTAGAAGACAGAGGGTGGTGGTGGATTGTTGTTTTTCAGACTGGAGGCTTGTGACCAGCAGTGTGACTGGGTCCACTTTTGTTTGTCATTTATACAAAGAGTTTGGATGAGAATGTAGGAGGAATGGTTAGTAAGTTTGCAGATGACACCAACATTGGTGGTATGGTGGACAGTAAAGAACGTTATCTAAGATTACAAAGAGATCTTGATCAATTGAGTCAGTGGGCTCAGGAGCAGCAGATAGAGTTTATTTTTGATAAACGTGTAGTATTGCAATTTGATAATACAAACCTGAACAGAACTTGTGTCCCCCCCCACCCCCGATTAATGGTGGAGCCCCGGTTAGTGTTGTGGAACAGATAGTCCTCGGGTTTCAAGTACATAATTGGACAGTAAGGTGGCTCATTGAGGGCGGCGCAGTGGTTAGCACTGCTGCCTCACAGCACCAGGGGCCCGGATTCAATTCGACCCTCAGGCGACTGTGTGGAGTTTGCACATTCTCCCCGTATCTGCGTGTGTTTTTGCTGGGTGTTCCGGTTTCCGGTTTCCAAAGGTGTGCAAGTTAGGTGGATTGGCCATGCTAAATTCCCAATGGTGTTCGGAGATGTACAGGCTAGGTGGGTTAGCCATGGGAATGCAGGGTTACAGGGATAGGTAGGGTTACAGGGATAGGTAGGGGGGTGGGCTTGGGTGGGGTGCTGTTTGGAGGGTTGGTATGGACCCATTGGGCTGAATGGCCTGTTTTCACACTTTAGGGATTCTATGATTTTATGAATTCTTTGAAATCCATGTCACAGGTAGACAGGGTGCTTAAGGAGGTAGTTTACAGTTACAACTTCCTCCTTCCTCTCCATCCAAGGGTCCAAATGCACCTTCCAGGTGAACCAGCGCTTTACCTACTGAACTTCACTTAATCTAGTCTACTGCATTTACTACTCACAATGTGGTCTCCTCAACACTAGGGAAACAAAAAATAGTTTGAGTTACTGCTTCGCAGAACACCAATGTTTTGTCTGCAATAAAGGACCCTGAGCTATCAGAGATAGCAGGAACTGCCGATGCTGGGGAATCTGAGATAACAATGTGTAGAGCTGGATGAACACAGCAGACCAGGCAGCATCAGAGGAGCAGGAAAGCTGATGTTTCAGGCCTGGACCCTTCTTCAGAAATGGGGGAGGGGAAGGGGGCTATGGAATCAATCAAGAGATGGGGGAGGCGCTGATGGAAGGTGGATATCAGAGGGTTGCAGTGGGACAGAGATCACTGAGGTCTTTCCAGAGGGAGGAGGGTAACTTCTTCAAGGTAGGCATCCTTAGAAGGGGCTTCGCAGTGGGGTTAAAACTCACTCAGAGATAATAGGAACTGCTGATGCTGGAGTCTGAGATAACAAGGTGTAGAGCTGGATGAACACAGCAGGCCAAACAGCATCAGAGGAGCAGGAAAGGTCCACCTTCCATCAGCGCCGCGCCGCCCCCCCCACTCTATTTATTCCAGAGTCCCCTTCCCCTCCCCCATTTCTGAAGAAGGGTCTAGACCCAAAACGTCAACTTTCCTGCTCCTCTGATGCTGCCTGGCCTGCTGTGTTCATCTAGCTCTACACCTTGTTATCCCTGAGCTACCAGTTGCCCGACACTTCAACACACCACCTTTTTGCTTGGCCAACATCCCTGTCTCATGCTTGATGTAGTACTCCAGTAAAGCTGAGCACTAGCTGGAAGAACAACACCTCATTTTCTGTTTGGGGACTCTACAGCCTTCTAGACTCAATATTGAGTTCAACAATTTTAGAGTGTCAGGCATCTTCTCCCGTGTCCTTACCTGAACCCCCACACACCAGGCCTTGTTATCACATTGGTTGGCCTTTACACACAGCCCATTGTTAGCCACTTCTGTCCCCATTCATAGTATTCATTCTCCTAGGCTGATCATTATTCATTCTTTTTTTCTGTCCAACTATTCTTCTCTCTCTGTTTAGGCTCTATCTCCACCTATTATTCATTCCTTACCTCTCCCCACACCCTATCTTCTGCATAAATACCAACCTTTTCCTAGCTACCATCAGTTCTGATGAAGGGTCACTCGAACCTTTTTCTCTACAGATGCTGCTAGACCTACTGAGCTTTTCCAGCAATTTCTGTTTTTTGTTTTTGTTGGTTAAGAAGGCATTTAGCATGCTTGCCTGCATTGCTCAGATCTTTGAGTACTGGAGTGGAGATGTCATGTTGAGGTTGTACAGGATATTGGTGAGGCCTCTTCTGGAATACAGTGTGCAGTTCTCATCACCCTTTTATAGGAAAGATATTATTAAACCTGAAAGGTTCAGAAAAGACCCACCAGGATGCAACCGGGAATGGAGGGTTTGAGATATAAAAATAGACTGGAAGGACTGGGACTTTTTTCACTGGAGCGTAGGAGGTTGAAGGGTGGACTTATTGAGATGTATAAAATCATGAGGGGCATTGATAATATGAATGACATAGGTCTTTGTGGAATGAACTGCCAGAGGTGATGGATGCAGGTACAGTTACAGCGTTTAAAAAACATTTGGATAGGTACATGAATAGGATTTGATGTTGTGCTAAGGAATATTGGACTGTTACATTTGATAGATGGAAAAATCCCACCATAAGTGAATGATTCAGTTAGGTTCAGAACCCAACACAAAACCAAAGTGTGTGGGTAGCATTTTGGTTTTGGGTGTTTCATCTAAATATTCAACTGTTCTCATGGAAAAGTATTATAAATGCCATTTGAACGTAGACCTGATCATTTTTCAAAACAAGTCTAAAGCTTTTTGATCATTGACAGATAGTATCCTCAAAGGAGCAACATCAATATTCTGCCAATCATTCCCTTTGCATGGATCACCCAGTCTAATTGGCTGACAATGATTTTGCATAACTAATCAACTAATTTGACTACCGATAATTTGTAAATGAGAAGCATCCTCAGTTTATTGAGAACCATCAATCTGAATGTAATTAATTATTGATGCTATAACACTAAATAATTATATAGACAAATATATTTAAAATAGTGGAACTACAGAGCTGGAGTTTGTGATTTCTGGTGGGGTGAGCGTGGTAGAATATGTCGTATAAGTCTGCTTGTTTCCAGCTACCTCTACCATTTCAGCACAGTGCATCGATCATCAATTAGCCAGTTAGTGGCTGCTCAACATGAAGGTCAGACAATGAAAACTGAGAAGGGGACCCCATATCTGTCATGGCCCCAGAACATAATACAGGAACATCTATGGGCATATTGAACTTTATTTTCTAAGTTTATGTTTTCAAAGAAGGACATACAGCCAACAGAATGCAAATTCAGCGGCTTTCTGGAGAGAGACAGAAAGAGAGAGAGAGAGACTCCAGAATGTCATACCTGACAATGTATCACAAATGCTTCTAAGGAGAAAATGCACTTCGACCGAAGCCTGTATTGTCCCGGGAGCTCTCAGGCAAAAAATAGATCGCAGTCTGGGCATGAGACATATTTTTAATAAAAACAGAAATGGCTGGAGACTCTCAGCAGGTCTGGCAGCATCTGTGGGGAGAAAGCAGAGTCAACATTTCAGGTCTAGTGACCCTTCTTCAGAACTGATTTGTATCTCCACCTTTCAAGTGAGCTTCAACCCTGGTCTCTATGTGTTAGTAACCTGAGGACTTAGAGTGAGTACTAGTGTAGTATGAGGGTCGCAGCTCTGAAAACAGCCATTTAAACACCTTTGTATCACAGGTAAAGAAACAAAATACTCTTACTCTGAGAGTGCCAGTCAGCAACTGTGCAAAGGAATCAGGACAAAAGTGTTTTAATCAAACTACAAAGTCAAGAATCTTGAAATTGACTGAATATTGACCAATGTAAATGCTACTGGTATCATCCATTCCAGCAGCTGTAATATTGAACCATCTGCTTTTCACAAACAATTCTGGTCTCACTGTCATAGGAAGGATATTATCAAACTGGAGAGAGTTCAGAAGAGATTTACCAGATGTTGCCAGGAATGGAGGGTTTGAGTTATACAAATAGGCTGGGATTTTGTTCATTGGAGTGTCCGAGGTTGACAGTTCACTTTATAGAAGTTTATAAAATCTTGAGTGGTATAGATAAGGTGAATGGCAGGTGTTTTTTTTTTCCCTTGAGTGGAGAATTTCAAGACTAGAGGGCATATTTTTAAGGTGAGAGGAGAAAGATATATAAAAAAGGGGGCAATTTTGTTTTTACAAGGAGAGTGGTTCCTATGCGGAATGAACATCCAGAAGAAGTAGTGGATGCAGGTACCATTACAACATTTAAAAGCCATCTAGATAAGTACATGAATAAGAAATTTTTGAGGGATATGGCCAAGTGCAGGCAGGTGGGACTTGCTTAGTTTGGATTATGGTCGGCATGGACTGGTTGGAG
Organism: Ginglymostoma cirratum; assembly: GCA_024137785.1. Taxonomy (NCBI): domain Eukaryota; kingdom Metazoa; phylum Chordata; class Chondrichthyes; order Orectolobiformes; family Ginglymostomatidae; genus Ginglymostoma; species Ginglymostoma cirratum. Next base: position 2,443,947 of record JAHRHZ010000263.1, on the reverse strand, counting down.
CAAAGGGTCTGTTTCTGTGCAGTGTGACTCAATGACTATGACTATAATTCAGATCTGGATCCATACATCTTCTCTATAACTGTTGCCTTTTGAATTCACCTCTTACTTATAATCTCCATATGTGTCACATTAGTATTTCTTCTTTGTGTTTAGCAACTAGTAAATTCTCTCCATGCTAAATCAAGGAAGCCTAATTAAATTTCCTTCTTCTAAAACGTAAGTTTATTTGAGCTAGCGAAAAAGTTATCCACAAGTGGAAGGATCTTTTAAAATCTGCCTTGTGACCAGCTGAGTGGACTGACTGAATATGCAAGGGATCCCGTTCACCTCCCCCACCTTGCTTGAGAGAAGACATTTTAATGGATCCCATTTGGGACCATATCAAACTGGGAAACCTCATCTGAGGACTGGGTGCAACAAATTCCCCAAAAAGGATGTGCAGGATAAGTGAAAATTTAGGCAGTGAACCAGAAATCAGTCACAACAGCTATTTGAACTCACACTGGCATCAGGTTAATACAGTTTCATGAGGAATCCAGGTGTGGTGATCGATGTTGGTTGAAATCACTCTGGGGAAGAAGGCGGCATGCATAGCTAACACTATGCATTGGAGCAGCAATGGGTGAGAGCAAGTTTCCTTTCATTTTGGTTACTATCATGCCAACAGTGACTCATTCAGACCCCTTGCCAGGCAGGAAATAACATCTGATTCTAATTGACATGAAGGTTTACATTATAGGGCAAGAGCAGAAAGATGGCATTGGGCCTGGCATTCAGACAAAGTCTGGATGGAAAGAGTTAAGAAATGAGAGTGCTACTGTTTTCAGCATGTTCTATGTGCGAAAATAGTCAGACAGTTCAGATGATATTTAAGAAGGATAGAGCGTGTTGTCCAATATGAGTCACTGGTTATTCATAGGTTGTGGTTAGGTTAACATCATTTTAGCCACATGTATTAATTTTAGTAAAAATATATTGCATAAATGTAAATACAGATAGATAGTTTGAACAAATATCTATAAGCATTCAGAAGCACAGGAGAAAGTGCTCTGAAGAGCACTTAAAAACAACTTTTCTTAGCAATCTGTGCCAATGATTATTCAGAGCCTCAATGACAATGTCTGTTATTTTTTCAAAAATGTAATTGGCCATATCTGGATTATCAGTTAGTCAAGCAAGGCTAATGCATTGGACACAGCTCATTGGTCCAATAATATCAAGTGATTATGTGTATTCCAAGACAGGATGAAATAAAGACAATATTTGGTAAAATAGGGAAAACACTTTGACTGGTTTGTGAATAAGTATCTCTCATGATCAATCGCAAAACTATTGCTTGATTTAGTTCTGAATAACAAAATGAAGCAAATAACCAACAGTGGGAAAACAAAAATGAAATAGTAACCTCAACATAGCTTCATTAGGAAAGGAAAATGAGGAGTTGAAGAGTACTCAATTCAAAAAAACAGCAAAGATGAGCAAGGTAGAATGTGTGGACCCAAGTAGCTACGGGGAAAAGTCATCAAACAGGCATTGAGAAATTTTCAAATATGAAACCATTACATTTGCAAATATTAAACACAAAAACAAGGGTAAAGGGGACATATTAAAGAATAGTTTCCTTTGGTGAAGAGATTAAACTGAGATGTTGGAGAACTAAAGGATAACATTTAAAGCAAGGAAAATCATTAGGAGCATTAAAAATGTAGTGGGAAGGTGAAGAGGGACATTAGAGAGCGTGAAAGGCAAATTTTAATACAATCTAATAGATAAGATGAAAGGAAATTGCCTTGACTTTTGTTGCATATTAAAAGGAAGAGAAAGTAATTAAAGTGATGGTCAGATGTCTCAGAGGAAGGAAGGAAGGAATCAGTTTGATCAAGACATTTATCATGATAGCAGTTATTTCACAAATGGTAGTTGAAATCAGAAAATACCTGTGCTGGGGGAGAATTTGGAATATTTGATAGAGATAACTACAGAAAATGAATTTACTCTGTAGAATATCCAAGCTGAGGCAAATTGATGTTACTGAGATTGGTAAAGGTCATGTAGTTTATTCAAGAACTTGTTTTACTTTTATTTCTGCATAAGTACCACAATCTCCATTCCTTGATAACAGAAGTAGGGACATTAACCAAAGGAAAGGTTCAGGAAATGATTAACAGATAAATAGAATAAACAAAAGGATTGCAGTTTAATTTCAATGTGAACAGAGTATATTTATACATGCTGACCAGAAAAATGCAGTGAAAGTATGCATTCAATGGGAGGACCTGAAGGAAATGAATGAACATAGAATCCTAGGAATTGAAATAATGAGACTTTGGTTTTACTTTCAGTGGTAAAGGGCAAGAGGTCACTGCTAACCTCGAAGATGGCTGCTGACAAAAATGTACTAAACCCTGGGGCATTGCTTTATACCCTGTGACATTGTTGTGATGCTGTTAACGGACATTAATTTTGAAAGAGAAATCCAAACACCCAGTCAATAACTGACAGAGCTGTACCACAAGAGTTTAATTCATAAAAACGAAAACAAATTTAATGTAAAGAGAAAATTAACTAAAGTAAATAGCACTAACTTAACATGATTGTTTAGAATCCCTGCAGTGTGGAAACAGGCCCTTTGGCCCAACAAGTCCACACCGAACCTTGGAGCATCCCACCCACACCTGTTCCCTTGTAAACCACCTAAACTACACATCCCTGAACACTACAGGCAATTTAGCATGGCCAATCCACCTAACCTTCTTTGGACTGTGGGAGGAAACTGGAGCACCCAGAGGAAACCCATGCAGACACAGGGAAAATGTGCAAACGCCACACAGACAGTCACCCGAGGCTGGAATCGAACCTGGGTCCCTGGCGCTATGAGGCTGCAGTGCTAACCACTGAGCCACTGTGCCGCCCAAAAAGACTTATGAGCACAAAGACTTTATAAAGACTTATGAGCGCAGCTTGACTCTTTACTTCCCCAAAGGGTTTCTTGTTATGTTAAAATAATCTTGAAGGTTCATTTGCCTCTTCTGGGACAGCATAAAGATTTGCCAAAACATATCAAACTTTTACATTCATTTTCCTCAGTATTGCAGCATTCAACAAGGTTAAAATGAATCCAAAGCAAATCTTCTGTTTAGTTTTTCTTTAAAGACTCTCATTAAAGAACTGTGGACTCTTCTGCACCTTGATTGAGCTACCAGCAGATATCCAACTGGAGTATTTGTAACAATTTTCAGCTAAATATGCCGTGGGTGTGTCATTTTAGCCTCCAAAGGTCACCAGCAAGTACAGCCAATTCAACTCACTCCATGTGATATCAGGAAATGGCTGAAGGCACTGGATACTATAAAGGCTATGAGCCTTGACAACACTCCAGCATCGATACAGAAAACATGCACTCCAGAACTTGCCCTAACCATACCAAACTGTTCCAGTACAGTCATAACACTGACATCTACCCAACAATGTGAAAAATTGCCCAGGTACACCCTATACACAAAAGGTAAGACAAATCCAGCCCTGCCAGCTGCCACCCTATCAGTCTACTCTTGATCAAGTGTAAATTGACCTAAGGTACCATCAACAATGCTATCTATAAAAGTATAGGGGCATTCTTAAGAGGTAGATTAGGAAGACAAAGAGAGGATATGAGATAACATTGACAAATAAGGTTAAGGATAATCCAAAGAGATCTACAAGTACATTATGAGCAAGAGGGCAACTACAGAGAGAGTAGGCCCACTTAAAGATCAAAGAGGTCATCATAGTGTGGACCTTCAGGAGATGGGAGAGGTATTAAATGAATATTTCACATCAGTTTTTACTGTGAAGAAAGAAATGGAGGCTAGAGAACTCAGGGAAATAAATATTGATGTTTTGAAACCAGTTCACATTAGAGATGAGGAAGTGCTGGAGGTCTTAGAAAATATAAAAGTGGATAAATCTCCAGGACTTGATTTATTGTATTTTAAGGTGGCCAAGACTGAATGCAGCCATAGCTGCTTTGGTGGGGCAGAACACCAACAAGGACATAAAATTACCATCAGCTGCTCCCCTACATTCGAGTGAATGGCCGAGTAAACCTTGGACTCAATGAAACATCGAATATGCAGGTCTAATCATGATCTCAATGTTCTTAATCGTTGTGGATGCCCACATGAAGTGGCTGAACATGCGTAGAGTTCATTTGTCAAACAGAGGGATGATGAAAGAAAAACTGCATGCATCTTTTGCAATACACAGGCTCCTAGAAGTGTTAGTCTCGGATAATAGGCCATCATTTACCAGCAGGGAATTTGAGTATTTCCTAAAGTCAAATGGTAATTGACATAAGGACAGTTCTGGCAGAAAGAGTAGTCTAAACTTTGAAAGCAGGCTTAATGAAACAGCCTACTGATTTACTAGACACAAAACTGCCCTAGTTCCTATTTGATTATAGGACCACCCCGATGCAACTACAGGGATAGCTCCAGAAGAGTTGTTAATGGGGAGAAGACTCTGCATTAGATTAAATCTGATCTTCCCAGACCTGGAGTAGAGGATGAAATGGCATCAGGAACGATCATGCCAGACACAAGACTTCAGTAAGCGAGAGGGAAAGATTACTTCAGGGGACAAAGTTTGGTGTATGAAGCACAGGAATGGCCCTGCATGGATAACAGGCATAGTTGACATAAGGTTAGGTGCGGTGATGTATAAAATTCAAGTAGGTGCAACGGTCCTGAACAAGCATGTGGACCGTATGAAAACTGCAAACTTGCAAACAGCGCCGGAGCAAAATGTGCCCAGCTCCTCCTCAGGCTTCCTGACTGTTCCAGAACCCATGGTTTCTCCCTCGCCACCTTGACACTTTTGCTGCCTGAAGAAGAGAATGAATTTCTGCCGAGATGCTCCAGGCACAAGAGACAAGCTACAATGTGTTACACACCGCTCCTATCAGAGGCAGAGTTGGAGGAACCTGACCCATTGCTTAAATGCCGCAGGATGAGCTACAAAAAAAAACAACTGGGTTATGTACTTGGACTCAAAACAGAAGGGATGTAGTGATTATAGCAATATCAGCCAGATGGACCTCACAGAATATGAGTTCCCTGATTGGAACTGTTAATCTGGTCCAGCCCTGGCTGACAGATAACTACAGGAGTGCCAGACATCCTGCTCACTCTGAGACCTGGTTCTGAAGGAGCTGGATCAGTGTCAAGGACTCTCCACGTGTAAATAATGGGTGATGGGATATCGGCCTCTGCGGTGTTATTTCAGCTGCAAAAGCAGGTCAGGAACTGGGAATCCTGCAGTAACTGATTTCCTGCCTTCCAAAGCCTGTCCACTGCCTGTGACTATATTGTAATTACCTGTTACAAGGTGCAAGTCATGAGTGCGATTGAATACTTCTTCCTTCCTTTCTGAAGTTCCTCTTTAAGCCACCCACCATCATGCCTTCACCATACATTGACATTGCTTCTGTATCACTAGGTCAAAGTCCTGGAGCCCTCTCTTTCATGGCATTGTGAGTGTATCTATACCAAATGGACTGCAGCGGTCCAGCTGGCAGCCACCATTTTCTCAATTGAAACAAGGGATGGACAATAAATACTGCAAAACATGGGGCAAACAGCTTGAAGAGTTAGGTCGATTATAGGTTTGGATGCCTGATAATTCATTTTCACCTATGCATGAGACCCCTAAGATCTCGTTCTGTGTTTGGTGCCTCCTGACACTCCCTTTCAGTTGGTCACAATCCAGAGACTTCCATGATTCAACAGCATTTCCAGCTTCTTCTTTACAGTCTCCTGTCATGACTGACTTTCAAGTGGAACTGCCACTTCAGAGTTCTGGTGCCTGACATATGACTGAGATGTCTTGTCCAACAGAGTTGGCTTTAAGCACTGATTCTCAAAGCTGGAAAAGTTATAAGCCTCAGATAATAACCAACCATTAAGCATATTTTCTGCACAGAAAAATATCATCTAATATCCCTGAAAATGACCAGTCTCGACTGCACTGTGAAAGGTCCATTAGCAGATGAAGCCATGCATAACAGAAGCGATCAGTATTTTTTGGTCCTGATCCTTGCAGAGTTCTATGGAGACATTAAACCAATCCAAACCTAAATTCACAATGGCTTCCATTTTATTAATGCCCAATTAGTCTCAGAGCATACCATTAGAATTATATAAGGCATTGTCAGATCTGCATGATTTGTTTACCATTCAGCAGCCAAACATCTCCCAACTTTTCTAATAATGACCAAAATGTCAAAGATGGCTGCTCAGGGACAAAGGCTTAATTGTACTAATTTGGCTCATGATTACCCAAGCAAAACTCCACAATATTTGAGCTGGCTTGAAATAATCATCACCATGGCATAGCAAACAGGAGTATCAAACTGTTTATAGAAATCCTAAACCAAAAAATTATATTAATTTTGTCGATCTGGATCTCGCTCCCTAAGTATTACAGAGTAGTTTGCAAGTAAGTGTAACCTGCTGCATACTTCATAATATAACTGACTGGTGACAATTTCAGAAGGAGACAGTGTGAATATAAGGAGCCATCTAATGCAGAGCAGTTGGTCAAAGCAAGATTGAAACATGAAAACGAGAGGTATTGTAAGACTGTTCATTAAGAATTTAATTACATGACAGTTTAGCTCAAGAGGTCTCAACAATGCAATGAAGCCCATTGGGACTAGCAGTCCTGGAATCCCTCATTGCTACTCCTTTAATCCTACAATCATAAACATTGAAATCATTCTGCCAATTTCACACCCAGAGTTCCTGTAATACAGAACCATAAATTGCTCTTTATTAAAATAGGAGTGCAGCATTAAATCACCTGAGCCAGTTCTGCCATCCAATTAGATTATGGTGATCTGCACCTCATTTGCATTTACCTGCCTATACCTTGCAATTCATATATTTTGATACCCTTAGAACAATAAAAATCAACGAGCTTCATTTGTGAAGATCTGAATAGACCCAAAACTTGCTTTTTGGAAAAGTGTGTTCCTCAATTCCACTATCCTTTGTGGGAATAAGTATTTCCTATTTTCACAAATTCTAATTTTAAGATTCTGTTCTCTGCGTCTGGAGTTTTTTTAACAGAGGAAATTATTTATTTGCTTTTATTCTGTCAAATCCTTTTAAAATTTTGAACACTGAACAATACTTTATCCATGGTGCACTGTTCCCAATGGCAGAACCACATTTCTGTTCTCCTCCATTTGCCCTGTTGCCCCATTCTACTGATTATTGTTAAAAATTGAAGGGCAGAGGCAGACAAACAAGACACGTAATCACACAGTAGGGCGCTTTTCATGGTACAACTTACTGTGAGTTAAGAATGCATCATGTGTGAGCGTGATAATAGAGCCTGCTACATAAACAGGGAGGCTCTGCAGCACAATTTGTATCGACTGGAGACCTGAGCATTATTTATTTATTTGTCTGTTTGTAGAAGCTGGTAGTTAATCTCAATTCACTCTGCCCTGCACCTTCGTCCCACTGTCTCATGCATTTCCATATGGGCAGGTTACAATGCACTAAAATATCATGGTTTGTGTAAATGGATAGTGAAGCATCAAATTTCTCAAAGCTCTTGGTTGCGTAATTAAATAATTTTAAACTTGTTTTCTTACTTACTATCCTTGGATCGAGTATAAATATGGCCTCATATTTCTCAATATTAAATTCTAATCAGCCACAGATGTCTCTATTTTTTATCAATAAAGGGTAAAACTGTCCTTAGTATAGTTGGTGGTGAACAGAGTTGTGAACATCTTTTTAGTTTGTCCATGTGATGTAACCATTAATGGCAAACACAGGATCTGTGGTCCTCCCTAATTTCACTTCAGAAGTTGCCAAATTGAGAGTATAAAATGCTCCAAGATGCAAGTTAGTGGGTGGACAGCTCTTTTAATATGCCTGCAATGGAATCAATTCTTGTGATCTAAGTATATGTATGTAAGTATGAACATGATTGAACAATTGCAGATTTATATTTTATTAGAAAATCTGATTTCTTTGTGATATAGAAAATAAAATGCACAAGTAATGCCTTGGCATGGCATACAGTGGCAGATTTGTAACTCAAGCAAATACAATGTGCTAGTTTCCAAAAAGATCTGTTTTTTTTTGAGCAGTCCTCAAACAAAATGTTCATCTTGGCACTGACGTTGCTGATGTACAACTTTAGTATGTACTGAAACTGTCCTTTCATAAACTTACTTATCTATCAGATTCTGCTCTGCAGTTCTGTCTTGTAGCTACCAAATGCACAATTTATAATTTAATGGTATACATAATGTGAAAACATATCATTGCCTTTGATTGACATAACTGTCTTCTTCCTTTTGTTTACTTGCAGTCAGCTCCTAGAGATGGAAATACTGCATTTTTTATTTATTCATAAGTTGGTTATGCTGGCTAGGCCATACTCCATTGCCAATTCGTAATTGATTGAGAGCAGAAAATAGTCAACCACATTGCTGTATGTCTGGAGTCACATTTAGGCCAGACCAGGCAGCTGGCCTTAATTGAAGGACATTAGTCATTATCCTGCTGTTCTAGACTACTAGCCCAGTGACATTGACACTACAACTTTGTCTTTCCTTTTTCTCCCATTCTCTTAACATCAAAAACTGAGAAGTTTTGGAACCTTTCTTAAGCATCCTCCAGAAAACCCTGTAAGGGCTCTTAGTTAAGTAGCTCAAGTACAGCTTGACAGAGCATGCACAGTGCAAGCTTCATCCACTGTGACCTAAAATTCATGGCATGAGCCCTATCCAATGCTAACTGATGTTTCAAGGGAGCAGTCTCAATATTGAAATTGGTCATTCCATCATGGTATCCAGTGCACTTCTCATTCACATCAGGTGAGAATGTGTTAAAGCCCATAATTTCAAGGCTTGATACCTTTTTACAGGCATAAAGTAGGATGCAATGGTTGAAATTGTCTATAATTGCTGTATTTGCAACAAAAACTAAAAGCACAATGTGCTAATATTATAGGTCTACAAAGATCAATGTATGGATTTTCAAACTCAGGAGAATAAACCTTAAATCCATGCAATTTAGTTATTCTTAACATAATCATAATTGTATTAAGTATTGACGACACAGGACCAAAGCTATATCTTACAATTTTCTTCACTGTTTATCAATGCTCCTGAAAAGATAAAACACAATTTAAAATGAACAAGAATGATCTGTCATAACTTATTTTAGATTTTAGTTTTCTGTAATGTTTCCTTTTGATCTGAAATGATCATTTATCAAAGTATTTCATAAAATATAATACATTTACATCACTGTAATCTACTGCAATGAAAACATCTTTGATGTAAAACTACAAACAAATATTTGGTGTCCAGCAGTGGAAACCTCTATTGATTGGTTAAGCACACCAGGTTTTCATGAGGCTAACTAAATGTCTGAAATACACATCGCACTAACCTCTTCCAAATAGCTTTTGACAACAGGATCAGAGAGATTGCATGTGTGTAACATCTTGAAGATAATATGTTCGACTCAGATGAACATTAATGACCTTTAGCAAAGGCTATCATCCACAAAGGCAACATTGCAGGCACAGGGATAAAGTGGCAGCTTTTCAGTGCAGCTATCGGGTTACTGCATGGTTCTGCTCCATCATCAATCACCATAGACAAAGCTGCAACTCCTGACAATCATGGAAAAGCACCAGGAGCACAGAACCTCTGACTGCTGTAAAAAGACAAATGGTGTGGTAGGTCATTTAGAAATCTCTCTTTACACTATTTGTTTTTTTTAAAAAATCAATGTTAAGATCAAATACGTTTTCTTTTCTTACAATGGAAATCTCTAAAAAAATCAAAGAAGTTTGCTTGTTATTAAGCTGATGCCTTTCAACCCAATCTTGTCATCTTACACTGTACTCAATGTATGGATCAAAATGATTTCTACTTTAGAAACTTGGGACAGTAAATTCAGCTCCTCAGCACCCAGCTTTTCTGGTGCAAGTCACTCTGGCTGCCACTTTTGTGATGGCATCAGCATTCATTGATGCTATTGTCAGGCTCTATATCCGAACTATGCACTTAGTTAACTTTGCACAGCTGAACACATGATTAGATGAAAAAAATGTCCTGTTGGCCAGGGAACAAGGTGGTGCATTGAGTCTGGAGTCATTTTTGCAGACAGAATGTAGGTATTCTGCAACGTGGTCACTCATTCTGTGTTTATCTCCCCAGTGTAGAAGAGACCACCTTGTGAGTGAATACTGAAGACTGATTGAGTGAGGTGCAGTTAAATCACTGCTTCACCAGGAAGGTGCATTTGGGGCCTTGGCTAGTGAGGAGGGAGGAAGTAAAACGGGCAAGTGTTGCGCCTTCTGCAATTGCATACGAGAGCGTGGGGAGGTGTTAGGAGTGAAGGAGGAGTGGACCTGGGGTGAGCGGTCCCTGCGAGATGCTGACAAGGGAGGGAAAGGGAATATTTGTCTACTCGTAGCAATCCGCTGGAGATGGTGGAAATGGCAGCTTATGATCCTTTTGTTGTGGATGATGATGGATGGAAAATGAAGACTGGTTGACCCTACGAGTGTTCCGGGACAGAAGAGAATCTGTGAGGGCAGAAGTGTGGGAAATGGGTCGAACATGCCAGCCACGGTGGCAGGGACTCTTAAGTTGAGGAAAAAGGTGGACACTTCTAAGGTGCCTCACAGGCAGATAGCATCATTGCAGCAGATATGACAGAGATGGAGAAACTAGAAGAATGGAGTCTTTAAAAGAAGCAGGGTGTGAGAGTGCATAGTCCAGGTAACTGAAGGAGGCATAAGTGTCAGTTTCAGATCTCAGAATTGGTCACCTTTTAACTATGTCTTTGAAATGGTTACTAGGTCATGCACATTTATTTCTGTCTGAATGATCAATTCATCCATTTTTTTATGAATGCACATTAATTCATATACAGGGCTCTAATTCTGTCTTTGTAACTCCTACAAACTCTGGCCTTAACTTCTCCCACTCCTTTAAGCTTTAATACTCTGTCTCTTCCTGTCACACTCACATTATCGTCACCCACCTCACTTGTCCACTCAATATTGTTGTCACAGACAGTGTGTGAGTGGAGCTCTGATGAGATATAAAATGGATGAATAAACAGCAACGTAATTTCTTTTTGTAATGAGTTCAAAAAGCTAGAAGGCAAAGAGTATGGCAGTGAAGAAGTTTTAAGTAGAACAGCAGAATGGAATGAGCGTGAGCATCAGGAAGTGAGCTAAAAGAAAAACAGAAGTGATGTTCACACACGTAGTTCTGGTGAATAGCTGGTGAAGTTTTATTGTATGTATTATTTTTTAATATATCTTGAGTTAATATCTTGTCGGATGGCCTAATAAATAGAGGCTTGGCAGGGCACATGATGCTTTGTGTGGGAACTCCAGAAGCTACACATCTTGGACAAATGTATTCTCATTGGATGCTTATCAGCTGAACGAGTTTGACATCCAGGTTTCAGTGTTAGAGCAGTAGCTGGAGTCACTGTGGTGCATCTACATGGCCAAAAGCTACATGAATAGCACGTTTCTGGAGGTTGTCAACCCAGGGGTTAAGAAGGTGCAGGCGGTGGGGAAATGCTAGCACTGTTATTGTCAAGCTCTACACTCCGAACTATGCACATAGCTAACTTTGCACAACTGAACACATGTTTAGATGAAAAAATGTCCTGTTGGCCAGGGAACAAGGTGGTGAATTGAGTTTGGGGTCATTTTTGCAGATAGAATGTAGGTGTTCTGCAAAGTGGTCACCCATTCTTGTGTTTGTCTTCCCAGTGATCACTAGATTATGAAGAAGGACCAGGCAGGTAGTGCAGGAATTCCTGACTGCATCTTACTCTCTAACCAGTATACGGTTCTGAATATTGATGAGAGTGACGGTTCCTATGAGGAACCATTGAACATAATGGGTAGCACAGTTTTCCAGAGGAAAAAAGGAGATTTAGCAAAGCAATTATATAAAGGATTAGGAGTGTGGCAGATGATAAATAAAAGACCAGTTAGACAAATGCAGTGAGAATTGTTGCAAAATAAAGACCAAAACCAGTGGGAGAAACACCAAGACAGCAGCAATAGTACAAAAAGCAGGATCAACAATAGAAACACAGTGAGAGCAATAAAGCATGAGACCAGTCGCAGGAACATAGTGAAAATGATGGCTGTTCAAAGAGCAATAACAGCAATATAAACAGAAAGGAAGTGGCTGCTGTGAAGAGTGAGATTAGTACAGAAACACTAGCGTGGCAATGGTGTAAAGAGTGAATGCTGTGGTGGGGACACAGTGAGAGTGGCAGCCTGTGTGTGATGAAAGTTTGTAGGGTATTATTATTTTGGAACTTGGTTCAAAAGTAGATTTAAAATGGAGTTTTGGTCTTAGTCATGTTGAATTGAGTTTTTGTTAGGCAAAGGTCAGAAAGTCATGCTTTGAACAGGGAATTCAAAACAGCCTTTTCAATAAATCAAGTGCATTATACCAAATTATTAGAAAGCTCCCTGCGAAGATAATTGCTGGGGTGTTTATAAAATGGATTGTTTACATATTGCAAAAAAGACAGATGGCCAGGAGCCACAGGCAGGTTGAGTTCAGAAGCAAAGATCCATTCCAGCAGTACAACAATTCTTAGTTTGTCGAAGACTTCAGACCAATAGAGCTGGGAAGAAATATTAAGCTATCTTAGTCATTCAACAAGCACTGAATAAAAAATGTTATTTTTTAGGGTTCAGTATGGAAAAGTTAGTGAGTTAGAATGTCTGTGTGTTTCAGGGAGATACAGTAATAAAGAGATTGACATCTGTTGAATGTACAGAAATTGAACAGAAGGAAACACTTTTTTAAAATTCATTCACAGGATGAGGGCGTTACTTGCTAGACAGCATTTATTGCCAATCTCCAACTGCCCTGAGGACAGTTAAGAGTCAACCACATTGCTGTGGGTCAGGCATCACATGTAGGCCAGACCAGGTAAGGATGGCAATTTCCTTCCCTAAAGCTCAGTAGTGAAACAGATCGGTTTTTACAACAATCGACAATGGATTCATGGACATCATTAGATGATTAATTCCAGATATATTATTGAATTCCATTTCCACCATCTGCCATGGTGGGATTCAAACCTGGGTCCCCAGAACATTATCTGGGTCGCTGGATTAACATTCCAGCAATAAAACCACTAGGCCATCTTTTCCCCACTATGTAGGGACACTTATGACCTCATCCGTTGAGTAAGACACTTTGAAGCAAGGATTTGAATGCTATTTTACCGTGGTTGAGTGCTGCTAAAAGACACTGCAGGGAGAAATATCTGAATCTTTCTCTTTGCTATGAATTCAGTGTCTGAGTGCCATGTAACCAAATGCAGAAATAAAACATATGGTCTACCAAAAGACATTTCACTCTAGAATCTTACAATCAGCAGGAATTTAAAAGTGAGTCGGCATTTAGTGAGAACAGATGTGGTATAAAGAGCGAGTGCTGCCATGGGGACACAGTGCAAGTGGAGATGGCGTTAAGAGTTAGAGTAGCAGTGGGGGTATAAAGAAAGTGGAAGTGGTGTATAAAGTGAAAGCCGTGGTGGAGCCACATTGAGAGTGATAACGGTATGAAGCATGAGAGCAGTAGTGGATACAAAGTGAGAGTGGTAGTGGTAGAAACAGTGAGGATAGGGGTGGTATCAGAATGGGAGCAGTAATGGACACAGTGAGAGTGGAGGTGGTGTACAGAGAGAACCGTAGTGGGACACAATGATACTGAAGGTGGCACAGTGAAAGCAGTACTATAGTGACATACAGTATACAGCACAGTGACAGCGACAGTGTGTAAAGAGTGAGAACAGAAGTAGGGACACAGTGAAAAAGTTTTTCTCACCCCACATTTGCTTCTTTTGTAAAAAAACTGTAAAACTGTGCCTGTTGGCTCCGTCAGTCTTCTTATAAGCAAGTAGAAGCTTCTCCTATACACTCTGTCCAGACTGTTCATGAATTTGAAATCTTCTTAGCCCATACATTTTCAAGGAAAACAGTCCCAAATTCTCCATCCATGCTCAGAACTGAAGTTTCTTACCCCAGGAATCATTCTCTTCAATGCATTCACATCCTTCCTAAAGTCTGGAGCATGGAACTGTACACAATACTCTGGTTGAGATTTAAATAATGCCCTGTATAAGTTAAGGCAAACTATTCAGTTACAAACAGTAGCATGCTTTCACCAGTGCGTCATATTTCTCGTGACCCCAGTTAAGACATCACCTCCATGCTCAGTCATCCATCTAATCAGCAGGGTTGTTGATATTGCAGCTTTTAAGTTTACACATTGTCTGCTTCATAATCAAGGAATGAGGCTTTGTGACCCATTTAATCTAGCGCTCGCAATGTTAGAGGTGTACATGAACTGTGACTAGGCTTTTGAAAAAGCAAATAGAGATTCAGGTTGAATTAGGAGGATGACACAGTATTAAGATAAGAACAAGATAAATTATTTATACAAGGTTTTAGTAAATCCATACTATCCAGTTTCTCTGAATAATATGAGAGATTCACTGAGGCTCTGGAAATGCTGTAAAAGATTGTTACTCAAAGGATATTCGGTTTTAGGGTTTTGAATTACAGGGAGAGGCTCCCTGAGTTGGTACAATTTTCTTTAGGGAAGTATAAGTTTAGAGATGATATGATTGATATTGTTAAAAATGATGAAATAATTAAATCCTATCCAATGGTGCAGGTTATTTGAGATGGTGAGGGCAGGTAGGATTAAGATACATATGGGTAAAATATAACGGTGAGATGAGACATTAGGAAGAAAGACAATTGGGAAGAAGAGCTAAATAATGGCTTGTGTATGTGTTCTCGTATCCCAACAAGAATAAAAGTGCAAAAAAAGGATGAAATTTACAACTTTTGCAGGTGAGTTTCAGGTTGGCTGGCCTTAGCATATTTTTTGGCCTCCTGCAGTCTGCTAAAACTTTTGTTGATTAGATCAGAAGGTAACAGAGGAGTTTTTCCATTTTTTCTAAACTCACCTGAGTGTTTTTGTTTTTCAGTATTTGACTTTTGAAAAATATGCTTTGATTTGAGTATGGGTTGACGTTGTGAGTAGTTGGACAGTGTCATTTTGATGAAGGTTTGATGTACTGGATGGTCTTTTCCTGTCCTTCCCAAACTCGTGTTAATTACCTCAACTGGCTTAGCTTAATTTGAAACTAATGAGTAAATTGATTGGTTTCATAGTGATCTATGAATAGACCCATCATTAGGTCGCTGAATACATCAATAACTTCACAATAATACCCACACTTTAAACAATGGTAATATTTAATCACAGAATAATCAGTCTCAGTGCAGTGACGGTCATACATTTGGTACAGAATTGATTTAATACCCTCCTTTCCACCAGTTTACTTCCTCCGTCCCCTCCTATTCTAATAGTATTAACCTCTAGCTGAGGTATAGGGCCAAATACTCTGAAAGTCCTTCAGTATGCTGCTCAAGTGCCCCTTCATTTGCATATTTAGTAAGGGACTTTTGCATCAAAGGAGAATTACATCTTCATATACAAAACATCGAGTAGTACCGAAATCGTGAGCAGAGAATCTGGCCAGTTGTCTCTCCCAACCTCGGTAATATTGTGGTCCATTCAATTCCCCCTTGCCTTTTTTGTATTCCTAGCCATGGATCAAATTTGACACCATTCTGGTCTGTGTCACTTAGCCATTCATTCTATTAAAGCACTTTGGCCATCAGGAAAACCCGATGTATATTTTTGTAAACCCATCACAAATAGAGGCATATTTTCCAATATTAAACCAAAAGAGTTCAAATGGTAATTGAGAATCAGTCAGATTTATGACTCAAATTTAACAAGAAAGAATACAATAACACGAGCAAAAAAACTAAACAATTTGTCAATTATTACTTTCAGTTTAAAATAATTGCAAATTTTCCTTAAGCGTATAGAGCACATCATCCACTGACTCGTATTTCGAAAATTAATTTATTAATTTTGCTTATCTAGTGTTAAAGTTATGATCTAATAAGGTGAAGTGACATAGAAATTAGAGGCCGCATTTCCTTCTCATTTTTGCAGTGTCAATGAAAACAAAGGTTAATGTGGCTTAGCTCAGTAACTCCAATTCAGCAAGTAACCACTAGCATTTTACTTCTCAATGCCTATCACTCCCCCTCAGTCTTGTTTATGTGGACAAGGCCAAGTTGAGGTATAGAGGCATTGACTGCCAGCTGGAGAGCCCATGAGAATCCAAAATTGTCTATTTGCGGGCAGGTAACTGAATTGACTGTCAATCAGGCAATTAACCAGCATCAGCGGCCTTCTCCAGGATTAAGTGCCACTTCCTCTCAAGAGTTGCCAGCAAATCAGTGGTATAAAAGCTGTAAATTACTCAGCAGCACCACTGGGCATATACAAACCAGAGGCCCACAATTGCTAATGCACACAGGCAAAACTAGATAATGATGCGGGCGGGAGGCGGGAGTGTCCAGATTGAAGCTACAGTGTTTGAATGGAGCTTTGGCTCAGTTTCTGATTCTAGGTCCCTTCAACAGGCATGGAGCATCTTTGAATGAGGAATCTATAACTCTGGATGCCAGCGAACAGCTCAGTCAATGTTTATTTTTGGTCTTCTTGTATGGTGAGTCTCCTGTCTGTAGTCAAGCAAATACCAGTGATGGAAATGGGGCCAGTAAGTGGGCACTAAGGCTTCCAGAAATGTATGTGATGCTAATACATGGTGACACAATTATTTTGTGATTTTTGAGCCATTTAGCGGGGATTCCAGCTCAGAGCCAGGAGGACTTTTGTCAACATTATAGTCAATGGCCAAGAAACACATTTAAAATTGGATACTGGAGCTGGAGTGTCATGTTTTTCTGACTTGGAGCAATAGCTGGAGTCTCATTTTCTCCTCCCATCAACTATACATCTTCATGGTTGACAGAACATTGAATTCAATTTGTAGGGAATGTTGACTGGTATGTTTTAATATAATGGAGGAGAAATGTTCTCTGTTATTCAGTATCAGAAGGGTTATTTTGTGTTGGACAGCTGGTTTGGATTTGGAACTTGTCTCCAAGATAGAGGACCTATAAAAGCCAGTACAAATTGGAGAAATTGAAGTTAGAATTTCCCAAATGATTCACAGGTCTGGGGAAAATTTATATGTCTTACCATATGACACAAGGCATGTTGTCTGTATGTATGAATGCAGTAAGCTAGATACAACATTGGCTCAGTGACAAGAAACAAAGGATGATTATTGACAAGTGTTTCTATGACTGGAAGATCATTCCAGTAGGCTTCTACTGGGCTTATACTAGTTTCCCTGCTTTTGTGTATATATTAATGAGTAACATGTAAATGTAGAGCGTAAGATCAAGAAGTTTTCGGATGACACAAAAATTGTTTGCATAATTGATAGTAAGGAGACTGTAGGAAGATACCAACGGATTGGTCACATTGACAGACAAATGGCAAATGGAATTCAACCATGAAAAGTGTGAGATGATGCATTTGGGGATGTCAAGCAAGATAAAGGGACTCAATTAAAAGGGGAATTTTGAAGGGTATAGAGGAAGTTGAGGACATTGAAGGGAATGTCCATGGATCCCTGAAGCTAGGTCGACAAGTCATTAAGATGGTTAAGAAGGCATGCAGATTTTTTTTCTTTATTAGCTGAGGTATAGAAGGTAAGAACAGGGAGGTTATACAGAACAGTACGAATCATTAGATATGCCACAATTCAAGTACTTTGAGCAGTTCAGCTCACCTACACAAAGGATTTAATTGCACTAGAAAGGATACAGAAGAGATTTATGGCAATATTGCCAGAATAGGAAAAATGCAGTCATGAGGAAAGATTGGACAAGCTGGTGTTATTCTCCTGGAACAGATAAGGCTGAGGAAGGATTTGATTCAGATGTATGAAATTGTGAGGGGCATGGATTGAGTGGATGTGCAGAGCCTATTTACCTTAGCAGAGAGATCACTTATTAGGGAGCATAGAGTAAAGGTGATCGATAGAAAGATTAGATGGAAGATGAGGATATTTCATTTTCAGTTAGAGGACAGTAGGGGTCTAGAATTCACTGTACGAAAGAGTAGCAGAGGCAGAAAATCACAACTCATTTAAAAGGTGGCTGAATAAGCACCTCAACCTGCAGGAAAAATGCTGGAAAGTGGGATTAGGCTGGATGGCTCATTTTTCTCTGTGCCTTAAAACTTCTTTCACTCTTTAATTACCAATAACACAATCTACCTATCGACATTCAGGGAGCATTTCTGTACTCACATGTAACAGCTCACTGCAGTCTTACTAAACTAGCAAAGAAATAAGAATTTTACAAAGCTGAATGTGAACAATCTCTTCTAAACAAGCAATCCAAATCAGTCATGAAATTCCTCACACAACTTGGATGACATTGCATCTATTATCTAGAATTGCCTTGGCCCCGGAAATGTTTTAACATACTATGACCAGCATTTTGGAAGGACTGAAAGGGGTCTTCTGCAACATAGACAATATCATTGTTCTTGGAGCATGATGACAGGACCAGACAAATATTGCAATGCTTGCAGGCTGCAGGCCTCAAACTCGACCATAAATGTCAATCCCAAAACACTACATCCAATTTTTAGTCCTTATTGTTCATGCAACATGCAAGGCTGATTCACAGAAATAAGCGCCATCAATGCTTTTCCAACACCCTTTAAAGTTATATTGCTTTAACATATAATGGGCACGGTCAGTCAATTGCAATGTTTCTGCTTAATTTAGTTCACATTAATGAACCACTACTTTTGAAGTAGGTCCAGGCTTGGTATGAGGATGAATATCAATATTCAACAGATCACTCAACAGAAAGAAAGAAATGCTCACTTGAACAGAAATACTGGCCCCTTACGATCTAGACTTACAGAACATAGTCAAAACTGGTACATTGCCCGTTGGAGTAGGGGCTGCATTAATCCAAATTCAATGTGCTGTTTAGAAAATAAGAGCAGGAGTAAGCCATTTGGCCATTTGAACCTGCCTCACCATTCAATATGATTATAGTTGATCGTCTAAATCAAGCTCCTGCTTTCTCCCCACACCATTTGATCATTTTAGCCCCAAAAACTTATATCACCCCTTCTTGAAAACATTCAATTTTTGGCCTCAACCACTTCTGTGACAGTGAATTCCAGTGAATGAATTTCTCCTCATCTCAATCCTAAGTGGCTTACCCCATACCCTTAGGCTGACACCACTGGTTCTGGACTCTCTGCTCGTCAGCAACATCCTTCTTCCATTTACTCTGTCTAGTCCTGTAAGATTTTACAGGTTTTCATGAGATTCCCCTTCGTGCTTCTAAACTCCAGTGAATATAGTCCTGGCAAAGTTACAATCTCTTCAACATCAATCCTGCCACCCCAGAAATCAGCCTGAGAGTTGTCAGTTCTTGCAGAGCAGCATACGATATCTCCAATGCACTGACAGAAACACGGCAGGCCAATGCTGCCATAGTAAAAGTGGCCCTGGCTGTTAGCTGAGCCTACAAAATTTTTTCTAGTTACATTCTAAGCTTCAGCTTTCCTGTTCAGATTAACCAGAATACATTGGCCACCCTGCTCAACATGAAAACATTGCTGAAGATGCCACACAGAAAACAGATGTTTTGCTTACAACTCATGAGGTGTGACACTACTCCTGAATGTGTTCAGGGCAAGCAGCAAACCACTGCAGTTGTGGAAGCCTACAGCCAGGAAGAATATATTATCTGAGCAGCCCAAAAGCTGATGCTGATTGTGCGCACCTATATGGCGTTCTGTGTTACAGGATGGCCTGTGAATATTCCAAACAATTGCACTTTTAAAAATACTTCAAACAATGTTGCCACCTCTGGTCTCCTGGATGACTTGTTGATCTATGATGAAGAAAAGTCATTTACATATCCTTAAGTTTAGGACCTCTTTAGCAGTTATGCTCGGGGTATCTCAGTATAATTGATTGTCAGACCAGGGCCCCCAAGTCAGTTGAGTGATCAGGAATTTCCAGATCTTATATTACAAAGACATGATTTTTAATTGTATTATTGAGACATCCATAAGCGAGGAAGTGTACCAGGAAAAAGTGTCAACCAATTAAGACTGAGGTGAGAAGAAATTCCTTCATTCAAAGGTTGGCAAATCTTTAGAATTTGCATTTTTAAATGATTGTGATATTAAATCATTGGATACTTTTAAGACAGAGATCTATAGTTTTAAAAGCGCTAAAGCAAGAAAGATATATAATCATTGGGTAGGAAAGTACAGTTAGCGTAAAAGTCCCTCTATGCTCTTATTAATTGGCAGAGCATGCTCATTTGGCCATATATTCTACTCTCACTTTCATCTCTTAATTTCTTGTGTTCTTAGAAAAACAAGTAATGAATGGGTTGGGAGCAGGAGGATATAGATTGTTAACATAAGAAGACACATGGTAAAAACAATATTGTGCAGATGTGTTTGATGTATCGTATAGCACAGAGAGGCAAGAATAACCAGAATGGTATTAGTTTATGGGGAGAGGGATCTGGAAATGCATGTGCACAAATCTACTCAGGTAACAGGACAAGTTGATATGGTGGTAAGGATAGTGTTTGGGGTTCCTTGGCATTGCAATAAGAGTCACTGAATACGAGAAACGCATGCTAAATCTTTAGTAATCACTCGTTGGCATTCATTTGGAAGGACTTTTCCTTCTTTAACCGATGAGCAGCCTGCAAAGTTAAAACAGCCTGCTACACATTAAGTGCAAACCTCTCCAGCAGCTGATTAAGTCAAAGGAGCAATAGTTTGAGGATTGGGACACTCTTGTGGTGCAGTAGTAGTGTCTCTCCCCCTGGACTGAGAGATCTGGATTCAAGTCCCACCTGCTTCATAGGTGTATAATAATATCTCAGTTGATTTGATAAATAGGTTAATTTAAAAGAAAATGTGGATAGTGTACTACCCACTTAATGGCCTCACTGGGCAATGAATGGATGACTCATTCAACATCTCTCCTTCCATTCATAGAAATTTCCATTGTAGTTCGTTGCCTGGTCTATACCAGGCGTGCCTGGTAGTAAGACAATGGGTCTGGGGGGGATCTCTGGCTTGCGTATCTTGGGGAGAAAACTGACAATTAAGATACACGAACGCCAACTAGCTACCAAGAGACACGACCAACTCTCACTGATCTCAGTACACATGGACAAAGAAGGACATGGATTCAACTGGGACAACACATCCATAATAGCACAAGCCAAACAGAGACATGCCAGGGAATTCCTGGAGGCCTGGCATTCCAACTGAAACTCCAGCAACAAACACGTTGAACTGGACCCGACATACAAACCACTGAAAAACAGAACCAAAAGTAATACCAACCACCCCATCAAACCAAGGCATATAAATAACAAGCGCGACAGAACACCAACACTTCACGGAGACAGACTGATGATGTTACCCAGTAGAGTGACGAAATGTCTGCAACCAAACACACCAGCTCGGCAAGCAAGTCTACAGCCACAAATAAAATGCACTGTAAAAATATTTTGTGGAAGTTTTTGATATATTCTTTGAAGAATAACTTCCCCAGGGGTTGTAGATTTCTATTTTTATTAGGATCTAACACCAGTTTAATGAGTCTACACTCACTATTCTCCACTACTCAAGAATAAGAAAATATATTTTTCCAAAAGATTGCAAAAACAAAGAATAACGGATAACTTCTGTTCCTTAATTCTAGCCTGGATTTCTTGCAATTATTGGCAGCTCAGTGGCTCAGTGGTTAGCACTGCTGCCTCGCACACTTGGGACCCAGGTTGATTCCACCTAGGGCAACTGTCTGTGTGGAGTTTGCACATTCTTCCCATGTCTGTTAGGTTTTGTACTCCAGTTTCCTCCCACAGTCCAAAGATGTGCAGGTTATGTGGATTGGCTATGGGCAAAGCAAGGTTACGGGGACAGAGGATGGGGGTGGGTCTAGGTGGTGTGCTCCGCAGAGGGTTGGTCTGGATGCAATGAGCCAAATGGGTTGCTTGCGCAAATTTTGGGATTTTATGATTCCATGAATTTACAGAGATGAGAGGAATGTGTCTGTGTCAACCATCTTCAAGGCATTTCTGCCTTTGTTTTAATCGAGTTTAAATGGCAACATCAATATATAGCATTGTAATATGCTAATGTATGAGCTGAGGAGAACAGCATGGTAACAGAAAGTAATTGTGAACCACTTAACACGGTGAAATTTAAATTTAAATCTAGCAAAATCCAGCTGATTGTTTTGCAGCAGATGAATATTATTGATTTCTAAAATTTGCTGAAAAGAGCTTTTAATTGTTTATCACTTCCAAAGTAGGAGATTGGAATCATTAACTATTAATTTACCCCCTAAATCTATATGTCATTGCCAAATCTTGTTACATGTCTTGAATCCAATTCTCTTCAAATCAGTAAGGGATGGATTTCCTTGGGCTGCTTCACTCTTGTTCTTGATAGACATCCAAATGTAAATTGTTTCAATGAAACTAATTGAACTATTTGAGTGAGTAACAGAAAAGATAAATTAGTGTAATGAGGTTGATGCATAGATTTAAATTTCCAAAAAACCTTAAATAAGGTTTCGGTGTAGTAGACTCAGAATTATGACCAGAACATGAGGAATCAGGAAGCAACAAGTGTAATGCATAGTAAATGATCCAGAAATTTAAAAGAAAACAACTTATATCAGCTAAAGGCAGTAACTCAACTTGACAGATGGGGGAAGGGTGTTCCACAAAAGTCCATTATGGGACTTTGTGCTGTTCACCATTGACATAAATAATTTGGAATATGGAAACAGACAATTTCAAATTTTGAGTTACACAAAATACATGGTTTACTTAACACAGCAGGAAAACAATGGTAAACAGAGAAAGAACACACATTTATATACACAAAAATGACTCTAGTTAATAAAGCCATTTAAATAAAGCAAACAATGTTCATGGTTTAGTCCCGGAGGGATAAAAGTTAAAAAAAGTACAGGCAAGTTCAATTAAGCTTGGTTGGACCACATTGTAAATTGTATTGGCCTACACAAACCTATCCATGATTTAACATTCCAAATATTCCTCAAGATGGCTTGCTAAAAGAAAATGTGCTGAAACAAAAATCACTCTGCCTCAAGGAAAACTGTAATTAGGATTGGCATTTTCATGACTGTAAATTTTATTTTAAAAACCTATTGGCAGCCTTGAATCTTACTGGCCCAAAAAAAATCATCTATTTCTCACTTGCAACTCTTACTACTGATTTACTACTTACCACCTACATATCACTTCCCACCTGTTTTTACTGCCTCTCTCACTCTCTTCAATAATATTGTTGCAGCTAAATGAACTCTCCCATTCCCACCAATTCTATCATATGATAAATGTTTTTCCCATATGCAGTATGTTTAGTAGATTGACTATCACCAATCCCTATTAATTGTATTTGTTGAGCTACTGACACCTTGTGGGGAAGGATGCCCACAGAATGCTTTAAGTCAAAGATAGGTCCTGACTTGATGAAACAGTAAACAATTATTACATGTTATTTAGTAGCTAGTTACATTACATTTAAAGTATACCATTGTCTCTTGGGAGACATGAGGTTTATCTTTAGAGTAAATACAGATTACTACTTTAGTTACGTACTGTAAACCTGAAGAACAATCACTCAGGAACCTCTTTATAACTTTGGTGAAGATACGGAGAACTCCGCACACACTCCTCAAAGATAACAAGGCGTGGGGCTGGATGAACACAGCAGGCCAAGCAGCATCATAGGAGCAGGAAAACTTGACGTTTCGGGCCTAGACCCTTCAATCCTGTTTATGCCCTCCTAGGAACAATCCTTTAATCCTGATATGCAGGCCTTATCTTTTAACATTAGTTAACCATTTCAGATACAAAAAGCCTGATACAACACCTCCTTCTTCTGGCTCCTTTAAGTTGATTAGTATCTTTCTGAGCCATAGTGTCCCAAAGCACTTTACAGCCAACTGGGCATTTAACGTGGAACATTTTTTCTAAAATAGAAAGTATAGAAGACAATTTGTGCACAGCAAGCTCCACTAATAGAAGTGTCATTATGTTTTTGAAAGTTGGATGAGGCACAAATATTGGCAGGATGCTGACAAAAATACCCCAGTTCTTCTTCAAAAGAATGACACTGAATCCATCTGAGACAGAGCGGAGGTTTGTGTTTAATGTTTCATCAAAATGTAGCATGTTTGGCAGTGTTAACAATCTCAGTACTGCTCTGTGGTTGTTTATACCACACAATCCCTCTTGAAAGAGGGATTTATTATGATCAGGAGTATTATGATTCATCAAGAATTCTGTCTTTCATAAGGGTTAACAATAAACAAAAATAACCTTTTTTGATGGGTTACAGAGACAGGGACAAAGTTCTTAAGCATAGCAGTTAACAAAAATAACACACCTGTAGATTTGGGCAACAATTTGTGGACCATATAGAGAGTTCAACCTCTTAAAGGTCTGCACTTAATTTTCCGTTCAATGAAGGTTGAGACAAAGATAAAGCACAGCAACCTCTACCATTGCAATTGTCCGATAGCTTTGAAGGTTTTTCCACTTGGCTGCATGAGAGTGAAGGTAGATGAGTCAACTGGCATCATGGTACAGGAAACCAGTCAAATGGGGGGAGCATAAAGGAATGTATTGTGAGGAGGGGACACTATTGTTAGCAGGACCATCAGTGTGTGAGTGTGAGTCCAGATGGTTGTATTGTCTGTCCAGTGCCAAGGTTTGTGGTATCTGCTCTGGGCTAGAGAAGGACTTGCAATGGGAGAAATAGAACCTAGTGCTCACAGTCTATGTCAGTACCAATGTTATAATGGATAAGTGTAGGACTGAGGTTATGCTGAGGCAGTTTGAACAACTAGGCACTAAATTAAGAAGCAGAATTTCAAATCCCCAGGGGTAATACCTGAGCCACATGCAAAATGGGAAAGGGTTAATTTGGCTGCAGAAATGGACGCATAAATCAAAGACTAATTTGAAAGAAGTGGTTTCCAGTTCTTCGGCACTGCTACTAGCTCTGGGGAAAATGGGATCTGTCCACTTGGAATGGCCTATATCTGAAACATACCTGGAATATTGTTCCAGTGAGCTGCAAAATTAGGGAAATAGAACGGGCTTTGAACCAAGTAAGGGGGTTTGTGTGGGCATGTGTGGGTAAGGATCATGTTTGGATAAGAACGGAGTTGAGGTAGGAGAGCAAAATAGCGATGTGGGAATAGAGGTCAAAACATGGTAACAAGTAACAGAGAAAAAACATTCAAAAATGCACCAACCGTAAATGTTAGATGTTAAAAAGATAAGAAAAAAGCCAGAACTAAAGACTCTGTGATCTGAATGTGTAAAGCAAGTTAACAAGCAAGTTAATTTATCACATACATCAAAATAAATGAATGTGACCTGATAGCATTTGAGAGATGTTGCTGCAGGTTGTAAAGAATTGGGTCGTGAATATTGAGGGTTTGGTTACATTTAAGAAGAATAGGAAGCTGGGTAAAGGTGTTGGGGGAAGCACTGTGAATCAAAGATGGCACTGCCACATTCGGTAGAAATGACCTTGATTCAGGAGATCAGGATGTATAATCCTAACAGTAACTACAATGTAAGACAAAATGTACAAGAAGATATATTTGGATTTTATTACAAAGCAAAGGTATTAGTCATGAATGATTCTAATCTACATCTAAACTAGAAAAATCAAATAGCCTGGATGAGTTTATGAAATGCTTTCAAGATTGTTTTAGACCGGCACTTTCTAGAATTAATGAGAAAGCAGGTAATTTTAGATTTGATATTGTGTAATGAGCTAAGGTTAGTTAATGACCTCAGAGCAAAGGCACCCCAAGGTAGCAGCAACCACATAATATTAAAGAAGTTTACATCCAGACTAAAAGGAGAAGACAGTGTCTAAGGTGAACATTTTGCTCTAAAATAAAGGCAACTGCGTGGGTGTGAAATACGAACGAGTTCACTGGCATACTATGCTGGGAAATAGATCAATAGTGAAGCAGCAGCAGACATATAAAGTAATATTTCAGAATACTCAAAGTAAATGCATTTCCACACGAAAGAAAAATTCAAAAGAAAGGATTTCTGTGGTTAACTGAAGGAGCTAAAGAAAGCATCAAATCCAAGAAACCACTTATAATTGTGCAAAGGTAAGTAACAATTCAGATGATTGATCAGAATGGAAGAGAATGACTACAACGTTAACCTAAAGAAATGAATTAGGATATGAGAGGACGGTAGCTAGAAAAGCAGAACTGGGTGGCAAGAGTTTCCACCGATCGCGAAAAAGGAAAAATATAAATGAAGTGAGTGTTTTCCCTCGAAAACATTCCGAAAAGGGGGTATTAATAGCTGTTACTAAGGAAATGAACAAATATTTTGTGGTTGTCGTATTGAGGATGTAAAAAAAACCTTAAACTGTAAATGAGGAGGTGGAAGAAAATGAAGAACATAGTGAAATTATAATAACTAAAAGGGATGGTACAGAGACTATTGATGGACTACTAATAGTTGACAAGTCCCCAGATCCTGATGGACTTAAACATAGGGTCAAAAATTTGTGGCTAATGATGTAATAGCTGCATTGCTGTTAATCTCTGAAAATTTCTTACATTCAGGAAAGGTTACACCAGAATTGGAAGTAACAAATTTAAGACTCTATTCAAGAAGGGAGGGATGCAGAAACTATTAAACTCTAGGCTAGATAGTGTGATTTCTGCTCTGATTAAGGTGTAGAATGGATCATTATGGTGGTTATGGCCTGGCACTTCAGAAAATTCAAGAAATTGGGTTTTGTCAAAGAGAAATTATGTTTAAACTGATTTTTTGGAGTTTTTTGAAAGAGTAACATACACTGTCGTTAAGGGGGACCACACTGACATATTAAGTTTCCAGAAGGCATTTGACAAGGTTATTGCACAAAGTAGAAGCGTACTGTATAAGGGGTAACAATCCAGGCATGAACTCAAGATTGGCTGGCTGGAAAAATCAGCCATTTCATTAATTGGTATTTTTCTGATTGGTCGGAGATGATGAGTGGAGTCTCACATTGGTTTCTGCTGGGGCCTCAACATTTTACAATCTATATCAATGAGTTAGGTGAGGGGGGTGTAAAGATATTTTAGCTAAACTTGCAGATGATACAAAGTTAGTAGGAAAGTATGTTGTGAGAGGACATAGCAATGCCACACAGATATAGAAGATTCAATAGTGGTTAAAAATCTGGCAGATGAAGTATAATATTGGAAAATGTAAAATTGTTCACTTTGGTGGGAAGAATACAAAGTACAGATCGAGAATCCTTTATCTGGAACATTGGGACTAACCCTTTCTTGAATAAAGGATACTTTCAGTTTTCAGATATACTTGCTATAGGGCCACTTGCTTCTGTTTAGATCTGTTCAGGCCCTTTGAAGAAAATCTTCACTTGGCCTGAATGAACCCAAACAGGTCTAAAAACAAGGTTTTATCAAATAGCCTAAGCAGACATGAACAGATGCATAGACACCCTGATTTCAGGCCTTCAGGGGAAAATACAAATTGCTTTTAGGTCTTTACAGGCCTGTTCCAGCCAAGCAAAGTTTTTTGTGCCCAAGGTCCCGAACTCACTCTGATTTCAGGATAACTTTTAAAATGAGCTTTGGTTTTCTGGTCTCTTCAGATTTTAAATGTATGGATTAAAGATACACAACTCGTATTACCTAAAAATGAAGATGACTGCAGATTCCCAGATGCAGAGAGATCTAGGTATACAGTGAGTGAGTCAGCTAGCGCAAGTAATTAAGGAGGCTAATGGAATGCTATCTTTTATCATTCATATAAGTGAATTTACATAAAAGGAAGATGTTATTCTTCAGGTATACAGGGCATTGGAAAGACCACATCTTGAATGCTGTGAGAAGTTTTGGACTCCTCATTTAAGGGAGGATGTAAATGCATTGGAAGTGGTTCAGAGGAGGTTTACTAGATAGATACCTGGAATGAGAAGGTTGTCTTATAAGGAAAGGTTGGAGTTTAGAAAAGTGGGGGATGACTTGATTGACGTATCTAAGATCTTGAACTATATTGTCAAGGTGGAAGTGGAAATGATGTTTCTACTTTTGGGTGAATCCAGAATGTGGAGCTCTGTTTTCAAATCAAGAGTCACCCTTTTAGGACAGAGACAAGAAGAATCATTTTCTCACAGCTGGTTGACTTTGAAGCACATTGCATCGGATGTTGTTGGAAGGGAAGTCATTTAATATTTTTAAGACAAATGGATAGGTTCTTGTTAGGCATTGAACTCAAAGGTTATTGAGAGTGGGTAGGAATTTTCACTTTGAGACACAAACAGGTCAGTGTGATCTTGTTGATTGGCAGAGCAGGCTCAAAGTACTAAATGGTCTACTTCTGCTCCTAATTTATATGCTCATATATAGCTTTAATGTGGAGTACATATTTAAACTTGTGCAAATTCCTAATATGAAAGACAAAGCAGGTAGCTGGTGGCTGAAACTTATCAATTCTTGTTCCGGTCATCATCCTATCGTGTTCTCAACACAACAGACCTGCATGCTTCATGGACACCATCCTTCTCCTTTTTTATCCATGTTAGTCAGGCCTCATCATATCATCAAACCTGCTCTTGGTCCATCTCTCACACCATTTCAACCCTTCAGGATTTAGAGCTCAGAAACAACTACAACTTAAATGGTTCTACCAAGCGGATTTGTGCACAGGGACACACACTCATTCTATGAATTGAAACAGGAGACGTTGTGTGGCTCTTAGCTTCATTTCTTAATCTTCACTCACTTTGTACCTATTTGAAAGTAGCTAGTCTCTTGTGGCTAGTAATGCTTTTAGTGAAAATCATGAGGCTGGAAATAATTCATAATTGGGAGCACTGAACAGTCAAGATGGACATTTCGCTGCATGGCACTGTGCTACATGAATGTCGCATGTTGAGCATACCCCAGCAGCTTAAATACACTGCACATAATTTGGCCAATTGCCCTTGTCTGAAAGTCAAAGGGGAACAGACCTTAAAAAATTCATGGATGTCTGCAGTCAGATAGGCCTAAACCACAGTCAGCCAAGGAGCTCACTGGATTACAGCAAGTTGGGCAGGTTCAGGCAGGTACTTATTTCTACCAGTCCAATTATGAGACTATAGTGAATCCTGTAGGTCAAGTGTATCCAGTTTAAATATCACCAATTCATCAATTGGGTTTCTCTGGAGATATCAGTCTGAGAAATGGGCTGTAGTCAGTTGGGTTCTCCTGTTGTCAGTTCAGGGTTGTATAATGGTCAGTCCTGAGGGTTTGGGCAATTGGGGTCTTCTCAGATCGCAGTTCCTGGGGAAATTGGGAAACTTAAATCAGTGAGTAGGCTTCATTGGACTGGATTGCTGAAGGAATTACTTCAGCAAAAGGGCACAATTTAAAACAGAAGGATGGAACCTTATAAAACATCAGAGGGGCCTGGGAGCTCGAGGGAATGTGGGGAAGGTTGGTCTAAGAGGCCACTTTCACTCTCATCTCGACATGTGGACAGTATATGACGAATGCAACTGCATGGAGATTTGCAAAGCTGTAGCTTTATAGTGAAGTGTGAACTTAACAGCTACATAAAGGGGCTGAATGGAAATTTGGGGAGGCTGAAAGGTCATCAGACAGACATGGACAGCAACACAAAAGGGAACATGAAGGTTGTGGAGATCACCCTGTGTCTCACATGTTGAAACATTGACATCTTAGATTCAAAGTTGACTGTGAATAGTGATATAAAATGGCTGTCACCACATGCTCAGTGGGGAGAGTAAGTTATGATTTTCCCTTTCAAGGCACAGTAAAATTGTATCAATTTGAGGCCTTGTTTAGGGTTATTGAATAAATGATGAATATACTGATTCAGTAATGCCGCTCCTCTGGGATTAAATTACACCTCATTGGCTGATCTTTCATTGTTCAGAATACACTTTACAAATTACAGCCTCTGGCAAACATAGACCATTACATTGTTTGCAGAAATTGCCTCCTCTTCAAGTCAGCTAAACAAATGCGGTTTGATGCTAACTTAAAAGTGTCACTTGGTATAGCATTTCTAAAACACATTCAATAGCTATAAGTGGAAGACAATCCTTTGGAGCTGCCATGTTCACATAGTGAATCGTAAAGACATGCTCTATGATACACAAGGGTGCCTCTTTTGTAAGAGGGATCGTTATAGTGGCTTACCACCAGAATTCCATTCCCAAATGTAACATGAACATTTGTGTAATGTTAGCTACCTCTAAGCTCCTTATTGAAATATGACATTGTTTTTCTTGCAAAGATCCCCAGTTTACTCTGTCTAAGACATGCCATGGCACTTCACTGCCATTGATGTAAGGGCTCAGAGATACCATTCATGAAATAGTATTCCTTTTCTAACCTTCTCCAAAGATTATCTGCTTTCATGTTGGACACTGTCATCCACAGATGCTCGCTATGTATTACCAGTATTTTCTGTTTTTATTCAGCACCACTGATCCATTCAGAGGACCGGCTTTACAATGCTGACACTTTGGTAAAAAAAAAACAGATTTGCAATCTGCCAATTCATATCACGTTCATGTTTGCCTTCCAGAATCGATGAACTTGGAAGATCCATTTTCAGAAATGTCAAGGTACTCAAAACTCCATACACGTCATGCAGAAACCCTAAAAAAGTTAGGAGAAATCATTCTTTTCCTACAGATTAAGCTATGTGCAGATACAAAGCAATATTTCATCAATTTCAAAAGTCACAACAGATGTGTGAGATTGACATGCCCATTCACCATCAGAACGTCTGGTGGAAATAGCTCTGAAAGGTACCAAATTTGATCTGTCTATTCTATTACAAGGAGGTCAGCAATGCAGGAAAATAAAACTACAGCATCAGTACTGATACAAATTCCAGCAGGTTCAATATTTTCACAATAAAATCAGACTTTCACTTTGAAAATGCAACACATAAATTAAGTTTATTGCTGTTATAAAATGTCAAATCTTTTCATCTTGCGTTATCAGGACAGATGCAAGAACATCAAAGGTTGAACAGCTCATACCGCACGAGAAACGTGTGTTCATTAGTTGACAGGTTGACTCTGATTTGTCAAGATGTTGCCATGGAAATGGACTAAGTACCTATTGTCGCCCTTTTGTTTAATCGAAGAAATAATATTTGCCAGAATGTTCTTTCTGTTTGCAGAGGTCAGGGCCCTGTGCATGATTATATTTAGCTTGTAGCAAGTGGAAATGATCCACATTTCAAGCCAAACTGATCATTTAAATTGATTGTTAGTGTACAAGTCAACAACATTGGTAGGTCTGGAGTCACGTATAAGCAAGAATGGCAATTTCCTTTCCTAAAGGACATTAGTGAACCAGATGGGTTCTTCCCTAACAAATGATTTATGGTTATCATTAGACTCTTAATTCCAGATGTTTTATTGAATTCAAATTCCACCATCTGCTGTGGATTTGAATCTGGGTCCCCAGGATATTACCTGGGTCTTTGGATTAACAGACCAGCAAAAATGCCACGAGGCTATCACCTCCCCGCCCCCGTTCAATACATTAGAAACAAGGGTTTTTACATTGTTATGACTAAGAAGCCAAAGAAAGCCTAATTGAAAACTGTTCCAGAATGAATCAGCTGGGTTGGACTTCCTATAATTGTTCAAAATTCTGTTGCTTATCATGCAGTCGGTCCCTTCTCGGTGCGATGAACCTTCTTATTTTTGCAGTCCTTGACCTTTTCCGTTGTGGAATAAATGTTTCATTATCCTTCTGGTGATCTCACGTTCATGTATCTGCGCATTATAATGTATTTTGCTCCATCAATGCTGAAAACCTGTGGCTATTGCAATTGAGTGTAGGTCAGTGCACGTATCCAGTAGATGCTGACTGTGCTGGACATGACTCTCCTAAAAGTTGCCAACCTCTCCATGGAGACGGCTAGATTGATGCTGCAGCCAGCATGGTACTGATAACATTAGTAGCTTCTCCATCCTTCAATCCAATTTTCTAGCTGCCTCTAACAGTCCTGTCTGATCTTTCTGATACGTCTGTGCATTTTCATGAAGGTGTTAACAGCCATGTTAATCTTTTGTTGGGTTGAGCTGCTACCATGCTTCTGGCTGTCTCTTCAGTGCCAGACACATGAGGTATTCTCTTCAGTGCCAGACACATGAGGTATTTCTTCCTCAGTCAGCGACAGAGACATGTCAGTTTGGTGCTCCAGCATCTAATCTATGAGGAATATCTGCTGAGGTGAAAGTCTCTGAGCTGGGGATTGTGCAGGTGAAAGCCTTGCCTGTTCATCCTCTGAGCATGATTGACTTCCTCCTTAGAGATAAAGCTGATGGTCTCTGGTGTTGACAACAAAATCAGAAGTTGCTGGAAAAGCTCAGCAGATCTGGCAGCATCTGTGAAGGAAAAAATGGAGTTAACTTTTCGGGTCCGGTGACCCTTCCTCAGAGCTTCAGTGGTGTTGACGTCTTGAGGGTAGAGTTTTGTTGGATGCCTCTAGTGTCTGCTGAAGAGAAGAGAGAGAATTAGCTGTGAAAGAGGATTGAAAAAAAAACCTTACGTAGGTTAGGAATAAATTAGTATTGGTGGTAATGGGACAGCAATGCAGCACAGCAAGGTTTCCTGACTTGGTCGCCCACTGACGTTTCTCCATCTCTACATGATGCACTCTTCTCTGGCTCGCTTTAATATTTTCTAATATATGGCGTGTGAGGCTTTATTCCCACAAGCACTCTTCCCCCACCCATCTTGGCCATCTCGGTCTGGTCTATCTGATGAGACAAAGGGAGGGATTGAGTCGGGTGGAAGTGGATGGGAGATCTGTTAGTAATGTTGCAGGAGCAGGAGATATGGTGAGTTGTCCTCAGTAAGTGAATGGGAAGTGCAGAGGTCAGGACGCATGAGAAGTTTGGGAGGATGAAGTGAATGAGAGCCTGTTGATTGGACACAATGCAAGTAATAGTGAGCTGTAGTACATGAGCTTTGGTGAGAGGTGAGTGACAGAGTTAGAGTAAGTGAGAACAAGAAAGCAAAAGGAGGAGTTGGCACTTTGCCTTGCAGAGGGCAGAAGACCAGTCACCTTCTCCCTGCGCTGTTAGCAAGTCTAAATCGCTTTCATGTGATTCCACAAGAAAAGTGTCCTCAAATCTTCATTAAAGAGATAAAGAGCAAAGTACCTAAGAAAAGTTGCTGCGAGCCAGATTAGACCATGCAACCTGAATCTCATTCCAAAAGATACTTTAACTGAAAATGGGAAAATTCAGCCCATAATTTCAGCCAACCTCTGAACTTTTTGAGTGTGTGCTATATTAATATTTTGATGGCTAGAGCTCTTGCAAGCAACAGTGAATTTTAAGTAGCATGAAAGACAGCACCTACCCTCCAGAAAAAATAACAGTCTAAAAGTTAGCAGGCAGCTGATTGAACTGTACATGAAACACACAAACAAAAACTAATTAGAAGCAGAGATACTGAGAAGACGATCAACACTTGCAAACTCCTACTCAAGGAAGCTGAAAATAAAACAAATTAAAACAAAATTGACTGAAAATCAAGGGTATTTCAAAATATTTTGAAGTTTCAATAACTCTTTGCAAGAAATAATTATTTGCAAGAAACAGAATAAATTTAAAATATAACTTGTTGAGAAGGAAAGCAAAACCTACAGAACAATAGAACAAAGATCTTGTACCAATAAGAACATAATTTGCGCAAAATAACCCGAGGGTAAAGATTCAACAAATAAACCTATTTCTGGGAATAAAGACATAGTGGCTCAAAACTGAATTTTAAGAAGTCAGTATCAATGCATGTAATTCAATTTAACACTGAAAATTAAATTTTTCCACATAATTTAGAGCACCGAAACATCTACCATCGACAATTTGCTTCCATGTGTCATTATGGACTTCAGATAACAGTTGTAGAAAGGAGGTTTTGGTAATTATTGATTCAACCTCTGGGACTGGAGTTTCCTCAAACCTGATTCTGCTGTATGCATGAACATTACACTCCTAGGGTACAGTTGTAAAGCCCAAGCAGCTTCAAGGAAGCTTCTGGCCGTAATACCACTTGCCCCGAAAAGTTAACATATGGTGTGACTTTTATCATATGAGCTTCCTGCTTTTGCTTGTGGCTTGAGCATTTCATTGTACATTTCTTTTTATATGCTCTAAATAATTAAGTGAGAGTTAAGGGAATGCCTTTGGATGTGCTATATGTGGATTTCCAGAAGGCATTCAATAAAATTCTACATAAGAGAATGGTAATAGAAATAAAAACACATTGCAGGAGTCTTGTTTACATGGGATGGGAATCTATTGGGAACTAGGAGACAAGGAAAACGTTATAATTCACTTGGCAGGATGAGATTAGTGACGTTCGCCAGGGCTATGTATAGCAGCCTTGGCTACTTATGAAATTTAGGAACATCTTCACCAAAGGAATAGAACTTTATATCCAAATTGCGGTTAACTCCCACGTTAGATACTATTATAACTGTTACAAATTAGTTTCAATGTGGGCAAAGTGTGAGATGATCCAAGAAGGAAGATTGATGATACATTTTATAACTGATGAAAAACTTGAAACTGTGATTGGATCCAAGTACGGAAATCATTCAGAGCTCACGAACAGGTGCAAAAATTGATTTAAAAGGCCAATGGAATGTTGACTTTGTTTTAAACAGGCTGGCACAAAATGACGTGCAAATAATGCTTCGGTAATAGAATGTCTTTGTGAGGCTTATTGTACAGTGAACAGGAGTTGGGAGACTGAGGGTAAGCTGGCATTTACCACAGCCAGCAACCAAAGCAGTGTAAACCAAGCAGTAAGTTATGGCAGGAGCAAATTACTACGGAGACAAAACAACTGCAGATGCTGGAATCCAAGGTAGACAAACAGGAGGCTGGAAGTACACAGCTAGCCAGGCAGCATCTGGAGGAAAGGAGAAGTCAATATTTCAGGTATTACCCTTCTTTAGGACTAGATGTGGGGATAGACGGAGCTGCAGATAAAGAAGCATGGGAGGAGGGGTAGCAGAATGGTGGTGATAGGTGGACACCGGTATTAGGTATGACCTGGTTGGTTGATGGGAGGGACGAATCTGGTTGGTAGCTGGAAAGGAAGATCAGTAGGTGGAATAGAAGGGAGGAGGTGGGGTCGGAGAGGGGAGCCGGGAGATGGGTGGGAAGGTTATTTGAAATTAGAGAACTCAATGTTGAGTCCCTGCGTTGTAGGGTGCCCAGGCAGAAGATAAGATGTTGTTCCTCAAATTGTGTTTTGAATCGCTATGACACCTGAGGGGGCTGAAGGCGGACTTGTCGGAGGGGGAGGGGTGAGTTGAAATGGGTGGTGACTGGGAGGTTCGGCTGGTCGTTACGGGCCAGGTGAAGATGCTCAGCAAAATGGTCACCTAGTCTACATTTGGTCTCACCGACGTAGAAAAGACCACATCGGGAGCACCGGATGCAGTAGACTAGGTTGGACGAGATGCAGGTGAAGCTCTGTCTCCCTTGGAAGGACTGTTTAGGGGCCTGGATGGAGGTGAAGGTGGTGGCGTGTGGGCAGGGGTTGCATCTTTTATGGTTAGAGAGGAAGGTACTGGGCGGGTTGGAGTGGTTGGTCGGGAGTATGGCATGAACTAAGGAGTGGCGAAGGGAATGGTCCTTGCGGAAGGCAGAAAGGGGTGGGAGTGGAAGATATTCCAGGTTGTGGGATCCAATTGAAGTTGGCGGAAGTGTTTGAGGGTGATATGTTGGTTGTGGAGGCTGGTGGGGTGGAAAGTGAGGACAAGGAGAACCCTACCTTTATTATGTTTGGGAGGGGGTGGTTTAGGCTGGGAAGCAGGGAATGGAGTAGGTGGAGGCTGCCTGGATGACAGTGGGGAAAAGGAATGTTTTCTGAAGAAGGCCGACATCCGGGATGCTTGGGAGTGGAACATTTCCTCATCAGAGCAGATAAAACTGAGAAGGAGGAATTGGGAAAATGCGATGGAGTTTTTGCAGGATACAGGGTGGGAGGAGGTGTAGTCTAGGTAGCTATGGGAGACTGTGGGTGTATTCTGTCCCTCTTGGTCCAGGGCCTCCCCACCTACATTCGAGACACAAACCACGCCCTCTACCACTTTGGAATCCTCCAATTCCTTGGCCCCCAGCACTTCATCTTTACTATGGATGTGCAATCCCTATACACATCCGTACCCCACAATGACGACCTAGATGCCCTCAGTTTTTTCCTCTCCAACAGACACATCCACTGTCCCCCACCAATACCCTCCACCGCCTCGCCAAATTAGTTCTCATCCTCAATAACTCTTCCCTCAATAATATTTCCTTCAATTCTTCCCATTTTTTCCAAATCCAGGGGGTGGCCATGGGCACTTGCATGGGCCCCAGCTATGCCTGCCTCTTTGTCGATTATGTCGAACAGGCCCTCTTCAGTACATTCACCAATACTTTCCCCAACTCTTCCTCCGCTACATCGATGACTGCATCGGTGCTGCATTCTGCACCCAGGCTCAACTGGAGCACTTTATCGCCTTCACTAACAACTTCCACCCCTCCACCTCAAGTTCACTTGGTCTGTCTCAAACACTTCCCTCCCCTTTCTTGACCTCTCCGTTTCCATTTCCAGTGACAGTTTACAGACAGACATTTACTATAAACCCACAGACTCCCATACCTACCGAGAACTCCCCTCCTCCCACCCTGTATCCTGCAAAAACTCCATCCTGTTTTCCCATTTCTCCTCCGTCTCCATCTCATCTGCTCTGATGAGGAGACGTTCCACTCCCAAGCATCCCGGCTGTCAGCCTTTTCCCCCTCTGTCATTCAGACAGACCTCTCATTGTGCCTCCTTCGTGCCACGCTCTTCAGCTTGAAACAACCCCCCTCAAACATAATAAAGATAGGGTCCACCTCGTCCTCACTTTCTACCCCACCAGCCTCCCCAACCAAATTCTCATCCTTAAACACATCCGTGAAGTCTAATTAGACCCCACTATTCCGTGCCTTCTGCAAGGACCATTCCCTTTGCCACTGCTTAGTTCATGCCACACTCCCCACCAACCATTCCAAACTCCCAGTATCTTGCCCTGTGACTGTAAAAAGGAAACATCTGCCCACACCCGACCTCCCTCATCTCCATCCAGGGCCCTAAACATTCCCCCAGATGAGACAGAGCTTCACCTGCATCTCCTCCAACCTCGTCTACTGCATCTGGTGCTCCTGATGTGGTCTTCTCTACATTGGTGAGACCAAATGTAGACTAGGTGACCATTTCGCCGAGCATCTTCAACTTGTCCATAACGATCAGTCTAACTTCCCAGCCACTGCCCATTTCAACTCCCCCTACGACATGTCCGCCCTTGGCTTCCTCCAGTGTCATAGCAATTCAGAACGCAAATTTGAGGAACAACACCTTATCTTCCGCCTGGGCACCCTACTGTCTGGAGGATTCAACACTGAGTTATCCAATTTCTAGTTATCTTCCTACCCATCCCCCAGCTCCATTTCCAGCCCCACTTCCTCCCTTCCATTCTACCTACTGAACCTCCCTTCCGGCTACCAACTGGATTCATCCCTTCCATCGACCAACCAGGTCGTACCTACTACTGGTGCCCATCTATCACCACCATTCTGCTACCCCCTGCGCCACCCCTTTTTCTGCAGCTCCCTCTACCCCCACATCCAGTCCTGAAGAAGGGTAATACCCAAAACATTGACTTTGCCTTTC
The DNA here is from genome assembly GCA_024137785.1 of Ginglymostoma cirratum. Taxonomy (NCBI): domain Eukaryota; kingdom Metazoa; phylum Chordata; class Chondrichthyes; order Orectolobiformes; family Ginglymostomatidae; genus Ginglymostoma; species Ginglymostoma cirratum. The sequence goes on along the minus strand of JAHRHZ010000263.1, from coordinate 2,406,052 downwards.
CTCCAGATGCTGCCTGGCTTGCTGCGTTCTTCCAAATTACTACAGATGCTGGAATCTGTACTGGAAACAACAATTGCTGGAGATCACAGCAAGTCAGACAGCATCCATGGAGAAAGAGCAAGCTAAAGTTTTGAGACAAGATAACTCTTCATCATAAATGAAGTGTGCAGGGAGGCAGTATTTATGCTATAGTTGGGGGAGGGTGGCAGTGGTGAGGAGTAGAGTGCTGGTGGAGAAAATTTGTCAATAGTTGAGATTAAGTGATCGGGGTGTGAGAATGGCAGAGCAATAGTGCTTCTAACTGCCAGACTTGAAAGAGAAGACTATCCCTCTGGGTTTGGGGGATGGGAGAGAGCACGTGGTGATGGAGAATGTAACAAGTAAAGCTAAAAGGGAAGAAATGGGAGTTGGTTCACAATTTGAGGGTGTTGAACCCAATATTGAGTCCAGAAGAGTGGAAAATGCCTTAAACTTTGTAGTATAACTCTCCTTCACCAGAACTTGCTGTCCATTTTGTGCATTCAGGACGTGCCATTATCTTTCTAGCAAGATTTGGAATATGGTTTGTGCCACACTTCTGGTGTGGAGCGCATATAGCTCCATGGAATTCTTCAGCTCTCATACGACACAGCTTCAAATGATCTCCCTTGTCTTAAAATGGCATATGGACACTTTGAATGCCGGAGTCAGCACCAATAGAACAAATGGCTTATTATCAGGAACTAGTGTCAAAACGTTGTTCAAAACATTCTCTCCCACTTGAGGTGTTTCTAAGGAAAATTCAATTGCCGACAGTTTTAAAGAAAATACCACTGGATACATCACTATGCCTGCATGTTGAGAGAAGGAGCAGAATAAACATTTGAAGAACTTGCAGCAAAGCATTGCAACATCATGATGGGAAAGTCCTGCTCTGTATCCAGGTCAAGAAAATCATATCCTGATATTTCCGGACAGGTTAGAGCATGGGCAATATGCAGCTATTTTTTTTTTCCACGGGCCCTGCTGGGAATATAACAGATGCATCTTTACCTGAAACTCTTGATGCAAGAACACCTTGGACCAAACTACTAAATTCATGTCATAATTTGGCTAAGGACCAGTAACTTGGGGTAAAATCTTACCAAGATCTGAGCGATGTAGGGCATGGTCAGTTGGGTAGTAGAATTGGGTGAGATGGTCATCTTACCATTGAGATTATCACACCACAACGTCTCTAGTTTGTTCAAATGGGCATAGTGAGATTCTTGCGAGGGAATGGGGAGCTCCCAACTGATGATCTTTATTGCTTGTTAACAACCCAAGTCGCATGGGTTGCAATCTTACCAAACTTGGCTTACAAATTAGTCATCAGAAAAATGCGACATGGAAACCAAACCAGGTCCTTGGTGAGTTCAACTAGCTCCATAAGACTTATATGTTGGACACTGGGCAGCAATATCTTGGACACACTCCATGAGTAGTAGCCACACGTACCCCTCACCCATGAACATTGACATCTGACATGTGTCAGTCTCTCTTAACCCCCATGACACATCTCCAATTCACGTACAGGACACATCGACACTTTAATGTTTCACCTTGAGCTGCACCAGTAACTATCATTGTAATGCTGTAGCAAGGACACTTTGTGCTCAGGGACTTGCATCCAGCTTATGGACAGGACTAGGCTACATCTCTGGGCTGTTTGCTCACTGTCATAACACTCCAACACTTTGAGTCTATCCTGTCTTGTATTGACTTGCCTTGTGTTTTTTATATTTTATCTTCTCAGCCAACGATACTTGGCTCAAATTATGACTATCTTGACACTGCAATTTAATGCAGACACAAAGCCAAGAAGATTGCTATTGTTGTCAAGAGGCCTCAGTCCAGTCAAGCGGTTAAACACTCCTCAGAGAATCCTGGTACAGCAAGTCAAGGGCAGCCTCCAACACCAGTCGAGGCCCTTCTCAGGGCTATCAGGATCCTATGCTCATGATGGTAGCTGTCATAGTAACAAAAGAACATAGGCTGCTTGCCCATTAGAGAGAGATGACTGCTGATGGTTTAACATAGGTTCACTATGCCTCAGGGAAGACACAAGATTAAGAAGGTGGTGTCTTCATGATGACCTCAGCAGGTATGAGAATTGAACCCATGCTGTTGGCATCCCTCTGCATCAATTGTTCGGTCAACTGATCTAACCAACCCCCATGAGGAGCTGAATGATGGGCAACACATCACCTGAATCGACTCTTTCTGTCTTATTGTGGACTGCTTTCGTTGAATGAAAGAATTATGGAAGGTGAAAGTTGATGGGATAGTCATTACAATTGGAGCAGATGGGAACATTTCCCGAGCAAGTGAGTAGGCAGTGCAGTGGGTATGCAGAGTTAGTGAAATCACAGTATGTGAGGTGAATATGGAAAATGTTACTGCTAGAGTGGCAGAGCATGATCCTTGGTGGGTGATAGGTCAAGAGCAGACATAAAGTGAGAGTGAGGTGTCATATTATAGTGAAACTTACACTGGAGGAGTGGAGAAGATTTTCTCCCTACGATGTTGGACATTCCTCCAGGTGGTAGGCACTGCTTTACCACACACGGCAACCTCGGACCCAGGCTAGCACGGTCTGATGTCCTGATCTCCACTGCTGAACCTGGATGAACAGAAAATCCCACTGCTGCACCACACCAACCAGGATCATGTGAGAGGGATTTCCTCCATCTGCCAAATCTGAGGCAAATGTCAGGAGCAATGGAGGACATCTCCAGGCTAACTGTTTTTTTTCAGGTGAACAATGGCCTTTTAAATATAGCATTGCGCCTGGGATGCCAATCAATTCAAGAATCTCCAGTGAATGGTGAGTTGCTTTGGGAATAGCTTGTGGGAAGTTGGGCTGAAATACAACATGTGCCTCACTGGGAGGGCTTAAATAGCAATTAAAGTGATGAGTTTGATAAGATACCTTGACAAAGTTCTCTCAGCCTCATAGAGAGAATGCTTCCACCAAATGCAATACAGTTAGCATGGCCAAAAGATGGTAAGATTCTACCCCTTTTTTTAAGTTGCAGAAAAAAGTGAGATCCAGGTACTTACTGAGAGTATAAATCCCCAAGGCTCTATAGTCTTTAATCAATAACCATAAACATCATGATACAAAATAACGTCAGTGCAATCTACTATATTTGTACATACAATTTATATTCTAAAATCCAGAATTAACCCGTGGTAGCTACTGGTAACAAACAAACTGTGCTGAAACACCATAAGATCAGAAGTTGTAGAAGCAGAAGTAGGCTATTCAGCTGTTCAAGTCTGCTCCACTATTCAATGAGATCTGGCTGATTTAATGATCCTCAACTCCAATTTCCTATCTTTTCCCCACAACCCGCAATTCCTTTGCAGAATAAAAATCTGTCAATCCCAATCTTGAATATCCATGGTACAGAATTCATGAAATTCAATACTGTCTGAGAGAAGAGGGTTCTTTCATATCTGTCTCAAATGGGCATCTGAGACTATGCCCTGTTGTCCTAAGCTCTCCTAAAATGTCAGGATTTACACTGTCAAGTCCCGTAAGAATTTTATATGTTGTTCTAAATTCCAATGAGTACATTCTCAATCTGATCAACCTTCCCTCATAATAGTATCCCTCTATATCTGGTATCAACCTTCTCTGGGCTGCCTGTCTGAGATCTGACATCTCAATGTCCTTATATCTTTCCTTAGGTAAGGGTACTGTGGTCAGGTGGCCAGCAGCAGAAATGCTTACAAGACTGGTTAAGAGCTACAATCAAGCATGCTGGGAATTTTGGTCTAGCTAGTTTAAACTCTGACCTCTGTTAAACTGCAGTCAGAACCCACAGTTTCTGAAGAAGCCTTCAAACCACATTGGGAACTCATGCGCCCCGAAGTTACTTTCAGAGAAGACAAAGAGCCATGTGGCGATATCTGCACAGAGAAGAAAGTTAGCCACTTAACTCAAATCAGGACAGTATTTGATTCAAGCCAAGCTTATAGAGTTAAATTTAGAGTTTGGGTTAAATGTGGATTAAGTAGAGTAAGATAACATGAAGTTAAATGAAATGAGTTAAAGTTGAAATAAGATGAAATACGAAGTAAATTTTGCAATGAATCTATGTTTTATACTAAGTATTGGTACATATCAGACAGGGGTTCACTTGCACATCCATCAGCTTGATCTACTGCATCCGCTGCTCCCGATGTGGCCTCCTCTACATCGATGAGACCAAGCGTAGATTTGGACACCATTTCGTACAGTATCTGCATTCTGTACATGCCAACGGCAACACCTTCCAGTCGCCAACAATTTTAATTCCACTTCCCATTCCCTGGGTGACATGTCCATCTTGGACCTCCTCCAATGTCACAATGACACCACCTGCAAGCTGGAGGAGAAACACCTCATAATCCACCTCGGGACCCTAAAGCCTGATGGCCTAAACATGGAATTCACCAGTTTTAAAATCTCTCCATCCCCGGTCTCATCCAATTTTCAAGCCTCCCTCTCATCCCTTCCTCCTTGACCTGTCCATCTTCTCTCCCACCTATCCGCTCCTCCCATCCTACTGACTAATCTCCACCACTCCCGACCTGCATTCACCTATCACCATCCCACCTACCTTCCCCAGCCCCACCCTTACTCTCTCTATTTATTTCCCAGCTCGCTTGTCCCTCTCCATTGCTGAAGAAGGGTCCCGACCTGGAATCTCAACTTTCCTGCTCCTCTGATGCTGCCTGGACTGCTGCTTTCCTCCAGCTCCACACTGTGTTGTCTCATACAAAATAAAGAAAGATTTATTTAATTAAGGCCTGAGTCAGTTCCCTGTCTTTTGTCTGTCGCACAAGAGAAGAATATCTGGGTGAAAAGGTTTGAGTACCCCTTTTCAGGCAGTAGCACCAAAACAATTCACGGTACTTTAAGCGTGGCCTTTTCTGGTGCCTTGAATAACTTTAGCAACACTTCCTCATATTTATATTCTACTCTACTTGAAATAAAGATCAAGTCTATGTGCCTTCCATAATACCTGCTGAACTTGTTTCATTTGTTTGCCTTTAGTGATTCACACACGAGGATTCCCAAATTTCTCTGTGCTACAGCTTTCTGTAGTCTTTTGCCATTTAAAATAAACCTATTCTTCCTGCCAAAGCGCCTAACCTCACATTTTCCCTCATTATATTTAACCTGTCTATGTGTCTTTGCACATTCTTTCTATCACCTTCACTATTTGCCATCTCCTTTATTTTTATGTTATCACAAGCTTGGTGATACTACATTCACTTCCATCATCCAAGTCATTATTATAAACGTATATTTGATACCTGTGGCACAACACTAGTTAAAGTTTGCCATCCTAAAAATGTTCCCTTTTTCCAATTCTCTGTCTTCCCTTATTAAGCCAAATCTCTATCCATGCTGATATATTACCCTCAAAAGCAACTTGTCTTATTAAGTAGCCTAATGCACAGTACCTTATCGAACGCCTTTTTTTGAAATCAAATATATTCAAATTACTGGTTCCCTTTCATCTATGCTGTTTTATTCTCCCCAAATAATTCTAATAAATTCGTCAGGCATGTTTCCTCTTCATGAAGCTATGCTGACTCAACTTGATTCTATCATTTATTCCTGGATGCTGTGCTTTTCCATTTTGTATAGTGGAATCTAACATTTTCCCAATGACAGATATTAAATGTTATTGTTATCTGCTTTTTGTCTCGCTCCCTTTTTGAACAAGGATGTTACATTGGCAAGTTTTTCTATCCTCTGGGAATTGTTTAGAATCTAAGAATTTTTTGAGGCTTAATACCAGTGCGTCCCCTAACAGAATAGCTACTTCCTTTTAATACCTTAGGATGCAGCTCATTAGGTTCAAGGAACTTAACTGCCTTTAGACAGTGAAGAAACTCATACTGCAGGGACTCAGTATGCAGTGCTTAAACGTGTATTGAAACTTGTCAGATTTGGTTTTCATCTGCAGTTCAGGGAAAATAAATTAAGGTGAGCATTTTTCATATTACTGCTGTTGTAAAAAGCTTATGGATGCATTGAAGTAGTGAAGATTAATAGCACCATGGTTGTATTTGTAACTTCTATAATATAGGGAGAAATTGAACTACTCTGGACCTCAATTCTCTGGAGGGTTGAAGAATGAGTAGCAATCTTATTGAAAAAAAAATATTCTGAAGTGACTTGCTAGGGTAGATGCTGAGAGATCTTTTCTGCTGGTTAGGAATCAAAAACACAAGGATACACACTTAGGATGAGTTGGCAATCATTCAGGACTGAGAAGAGGATACCTTCTTCACTCAAGGTTTTATGAATCTGTGAAATACTTAACTAAAGACTGTTTTAGTGCTCCATCACTGAAAACATTAGGTCTCTCAGACAACTGACGAAACAGGGGGAGCATGCAGAAAGATGGAATTGAAACTCATATTTAGCCATGATCATAATAAGTGGTTTAGCCATGATCATAATAAGTGGTGGTTAAAATTGTATCAGAGATATTAGGTACTGCAGATGCTGGAGAATCCGAGATAACAAGGTGTGGAGCTGGATGAACACAGCAGGCCAACCAGCATCATAGGAGCAGGAAAGCTTGACATTTCGGGCCTAGATCCTTCATCAGAAATGGGGGAGGGGAAGAGGGTTCTGAAATAAATAGGGAGAGAGGGGGAGGCAGATAGAAGATGGATAGAGGAGAGGATAGGTGGAGAGGAGGCAGACAAGTCGAAGAGGCGGGGATGGAGCCAATAAAGGTGAATGTAGGTGGGGGTTAGGGAGGAGATAGGTCAGACCAGGGAGGACAGACAGGTCAAGGGGGCGGAATGATGTTAGTAGATAGGAGATGGGGGTGGGGCTTGAGGTGGGAGGAGGGGATAGGTGAGAGGAAGGACAGGTTAGGGAGGCAGAGATGAGCTGGGCTGGTTTTGGGAAGCGGTTGGGAGAGGGGAGATTTTGAAGCTTGTGAAATCCACATTGATACTATTGGGCTGCAGGGTACCCAGGCTGAATATGATTTGCTGTTCCTGCAGCCTTCGGGTGGCATCACTGTGGCATTGCAGGAGGCCCAGGATGGACATGTCGTCTGAGGAATGGGAGGGGCAGTTGTTTGTTGCGAACTGAGCGCAGGTGTTCTGCAAAGTGGTCTCCAAGCCTCCGCTTGGTTTCCCCGATGTAGAGGAAGCCATAACGGGTACAGCGGATGCAGTATACCACATTGGCAGATGTGCAGGTGAACACCTGCCTGATGTGGAAAATCTTCTTGGGGCCTGGGATTGGGGTGAGGGAGGAGGTGTGGGGGCAGGTGTAGCACTTCCTGCGGTTGCAGGGAAAAGTGCTGGGTGTGGTGGGGCTGGAGGGGAGTGTGGAGTGGACAAGGGAGTCGCGGAGGGAGTAGTCCCTCCGGAAAGCAGATAAGGGTGGGGAGGGAAAAATGTCTTTGGTGGTGGGGTCGGATTGCAGATGGCGGACGTGTCGGAGGATGATGCGTTGGATCCAGAGGCTGGTGGGGTGGTACGTGAGGACGAGGGGGATTCTTTTTTGGTTATTATTGTGGGGACGGGGTGTGAGGGATGAGTTGCGGGAAATGCGGGAGACACGGTCGAGGGCGTTCTCGACCACTGTCGGGGGGAAGTTGCGGTCCTTGAAGAATGAGGACATCTGAGATGTACGGGAGTGGAATGCCTCATCCTGGGAGCAGATGCGGCAGAGGTGAAGGAATTGGGAATAGGGGATGGCATTTTTGCAGGAAGGTGGGTGGGAGGAGGTGTATTCCAGGTAGCTGTGGGAGTCAGTGGGCTTGAAATGGACATCGGTTTCTAGGTGGTTACACGAGATGGAGACAGAGAGGTCCAGGAAGGAGAGAGAAGTGTTGGAGATGGTCCAGGTGAACTTCAGGTTGGGGTGGAAGGTGTTGGTGAAGTGGATGAACTGTTCGAGCTCCTCATGGGAGCATGAGGCGGCGCCGATACAGTCATCAATGTAACGGAGGAAGAGGTGGGGTTTAGGGCCAGTGTAGGTACGGAAGAGGGATTGTTCCACGTAACCTACAAAGAGGCAGGCATAGCTTGGGCCCATGCGGGTACCCATGGCCACCCCCTTTATGGAGTAGGTTTGATGGGCCATATGGCATACTTCTGGCCTACTTCCTGTGTTCTTATGTTTAGCCCAAAGCACCCATGGAGATATCAAATAGCAAATGTGGTTAAGAAATTCACACAAATCTCTGCCCTACCTCACAATCCAGGAGTGAGTGGCAATGTGGGCCATCAAACTTCATTAAAAGTTTACAAGGGATTCCAATTCTATTTTTTTAAACACATGGCTTCAGAAGTTTCTCAAATGATGCTGTTACAGACTGCCTCAACTACTGTCATGTTTTTGTCATTCGGTCTCTCAATCAGGATTGCAATTCCCTGGATTCTGGGTATTGCAGCCCAGCCAAACTCATGGAAACAATTTCAACTTGTCTACACAAGTATTGGCTTCACAAAACTAGCACACCACCTACGTTTGTCGGAACTCTAACCTTGTTCAACTACATCAAACTGTTACTGCCTATGGACTTGTTTCGTCCCATTTCCTGCTGCATTGAATTACAAATGGCACACTACTTCTTGGATCTTCAGAGATCTTAGAGTTTTGCTTGAGCCTTTTCGTCTGGCTGCCTCCATCCAACTGACTAAAAGTGATTGTTCAGTAACTCTTGAACTGTTCTGAGTGAACTATTGAAAATCTCACAACCTCATTCCAAGGCAGAATTAGATGCAAAAACCATTTTGTTATGGACCAGATCGAACTCCCTGCAAGTATAGCCTAGACCCTAACTTCTATCTTACTAAAGGGCAAGTGTAAGGTGCTGTGTCTAGATGTAATTCAATTAGTTACACTACTCATCTTAAAGAAAAAACACGCTTTATTCTTACCTTATAGTTAAAATACAAACAAAAGAAAGATGAATTAGAATAACAACTCTACTGGAAAACTTAATAGAATAATGGATTATTTAATTACTTAACAGCAACTGTTCCAACATAGTAAAATCCCACAAACACTTCCATGGCAAAGGCAAATTCAGTAAAATAGATTGTCTCGCATACAATGTTTTTCCAGTCCAGATGGAAATAGCATCAAGAGAAATTTCTGGCAGGGAGAGAGAACTAAAGTTTTTAGCTGTAGATGAGAGAGAGATGTATGTCAGCTTCAAAATCCCAACAACTGCTAAAAGAGTTACTGAACAATCACTATTAGTCAGTTGGATGGTGGCAGTCAGAGGAAAAGGCTCAAGCAAAACTCTAAGACCCGGGAAAAGGCTCAAGCAAAACTCTAAGACCCGTGAAGATTCATGAAGTAGTGTGCCATTTGTAATTCAGTGCAGCAGGAAATGGGAGCATTGACTCTATCCATTGTGAAGTCAATACTTGTGTAGACAAATTAAAATTGTTTCCACTAGTTAGGTTGGGCTGCAGTTTCCAGAATTCGGGGGATCACAATCCTGATTGAGAGAAGCTGCTTCTATTCTTCTGACATTTAAAAATACCCAAGGCCCCACAAGCTGCTTATTTTATTGACTTGGAGCAGTCCACTCAATACCTCTTTCTCAACTTCTCCTCATAAACAAAAGGACAAAATATACCCCTTAAAGCATGTTATTGTCATAATTTGAACAGTTAAACATTGTAACCATTTCAACACCATGTTACCAGAATGTTGCAATATTCATAGATTGTTGGCATTTACAGTATAAATTGACACAGAAAATGGACTTCATCATAAGAAATATGTACACCCAAATGCCACATATATATGTACTTTAAAACTTGCATCTCCACATCTATGTTTGGAGAACATTGTAAAATATCACAGAAATGAGAGGATATGCATGGATAGTTCCCTAGTTTTATCAAACTGTGGAGAGCTTTTAAAGAGAATGCATTTGAAATTTGAATATACCAAGAGGTATTGCATTAGATTTCCAAGAGAAAGCTGATTGTAAAACCTAATAGAAAAACTTAGAGTTGGGCAGAACAAAGATCAATTAAAGATTGGAAGAGACTGTCAACTATCTAACCTAATTTAAACAGAACCCCACACAATTAACCCAGTCTGCCAACCAGAAAATCAATCCCTTTCCTTTAAAATATGTGTATTTTTTATTCAAGGGAAATAAAATACTCAGGTTCAAATGCGACTTTCACCATTAGATGAGTTAATTTTGTACCTTCTTGATTGTCGTGTAGAACACTGTCCAAGTATGTTAAATGACCTGGAGACAGATAATAGTTTTATCAAATCATTGCATAATTAAGTTAGTGATGGATATATATAAATTATTTAACATCAATAATAATCTACAATCCTTACCAAAAGAAGAAAAAGCTTTTTTCCTTCCTGCAGTGTAAAATAGATAGTGAGATATAAAAATTATGACTAAGGTAATGAATCACAAGGCACCAAATTTAATCTGTTTTGATTTCCATCGTGTCCACCACATGAGCTGATATCAATCGCAATATTGTTATGAATAGAAATTAATTTTGTGGAAATAAATTGATCTTCTGTTAGATTAAGCATCTAAAAAGCTTGAGAACATCTCTTAAGTTTGTTACATGATAAACAGATAAGTGAAAATAGACAGATATACATCAGTAAAACCTATGCAATCAAATTTATGTCATTAGATATTTTAAGTAACTGACCTTCTAATGAACACATGTTCATTCTAGCTTGACATTATTCTTATTGCACCTGTTCTTTTTGACCTACATGTCACTAGTGTAATCTTCAGCGAAAGAAAATTCATTATTTCTGGCTGACATATTAATTAATTGTGCTAAAATCAATATAACATATTAACTGCAATGCCCGATGAGATGCCCCTGGGTAGATGATCTGGTGAAGAAGATTTGAGTTTAGAGAACTTGGTTTCAGTGACAGCCTTATTTGATATTGATGGACTATAAAGTATATAAACATTTATTTCTAAAGTGTTTTAGGTAATTAAATATTTCTTCATGTGTTGACTTTTAACATGTAATTATGTAGTTACTTAATATATTTTTAATATAGCACGTCATCAATCTTACTAACAACTAAAAGTATATCTTTTTTCAGAACTGAGACACAAGTGTCTGAAAATTTAATGTTCTTGATGTCAACTGATGACATTTTGTGGCACAATAAACTTATTTGACCTGATTTAATAAAGGAGAGTTGTATATTCTGAAAGCTTAAACATTTATTGTCGCAATCTGTGGTTATATTTACTACCAAACGATAAAAAGGTACAAAGCTTGTAATATCAATTTCTTTATTCATATTATTCATTGTGTTTCCAAGGTTTCCACAGTTCTTGCAATAATGTTCCAGTAAGCAATTGGAGAAATCCTATGTTAATTTACCTCCACTCTTTTATAGTGAGCATTTCATTTAACCCAAAATGCTGCTGCCAGTTGGGAATTGTGTACTCCATGAAATGAATCTTTAAGACAGTGGTCTAATGGCTTATGCATTCTGAGGTCAATTTTAGGGCAATTATATATGTTCTGTCTAGTGGTAGCACTTATATCTCTGTGTCAGAGGGTAATTGGCATGGGCTGAATGTAAGCTCTAGGATAACAGTTCTGTGTGACACACAGTGTTCAAATATTGGAGCTGCCATCTCTTGGGTCAAGTATGAGATAAGGCTTCCTAGTTACCTGTTGTGGCTAATCAATCACAGGCACAAAACTGGACATTCCAAGCAGACCCTCAGCTGGAGAAATCGGGCCTGAAAGAAAACTGACCAAAAAAAATTCAACAACAGCCAGTAGCTATTGGCAACAGAAAAAACAAGGCCAAAGAGATCACAAAGGTTCAGGGGAATCAGTTACAACCACCCTGAGGGTTGCGTATTGAAGAAACATCAGTCAGACTTTCTGGCATCTTGACTTCCAGACATATGCATTACATCTCCTTGGCATGGCAACAATGAAAGGTATAAGTGGGACCCCTGTTGGATGCTTTGAACCCCACTCATGATAGGCAAATGGGTTTGGACATGAAAAGGAGGAGGAGGAGGCAACAAAGAAGAAGGAGAAGAAGGAAAGAGGAACCAGAAAATATTAGGAGGTGAAATGGAAAGGACAAAGGAGTATTAGGGGAGTTGGGGAGCAATGATGATGGAAATAAGAAGGGAGTGAGACAGAAATGAAAACTGAGAGACAGGGAATTTAAAATAACCTCCAGAATTTTTTTTTCTTTGTAAATACAAAATCAACAAGCTGAAAGTGCAGAAGATGGATGGAAGTTAGTAGCAACTACAAAGGAGCACCTTCAATCACAGGAATGAGAAAAATCAGCACTAATATTTGAAGTGATAGGATGGTTTTCTGGAACAGAAGCTAAAAATCAGTTTTAGCTTTGAACAAGGAGTTGAAATCAGCAGAAATAAAAAACAAGCGGTTTTCAAAATATGCACCAGATTTGCAACGCCATTTTGATATCCTGTCTGTAAATTAAACATATATGTCTCTTTATTTTGTGCTTAGCTTAGCAAATCCAGGTTTTATATACACTGTCTCCATTGTGGTCTTACCAATTCATATATTTTTATCAATACTAGTCCCTATTCCTAAATACTGATGGATGATTTAAAGCACTTTAATTGTCTTCACTGAAAGTGGTTAAAAGCAGCGATTAAGTCAACCACTAGATGGGTGAGTCCCATTAAGTTAGGTAAACTCCATTAATGTACGGTACTTAAATGCTTTATTGGCATTAGTGGTCACATTTTGACTCGGTCTTATTCTATCTTTGTAGACTAAAGTCAATATGTTACAACAAATCTGACAGCGTCTATGGAGAGACAAACATCTTGAAGCTAGGCAAACCCACATCAGACACTTGAAAAACCAGGCAGGGACGATAAATTTAAATTCCCCAGGTGATTCTGGCCAGCTGTCATTTTGATGTGCTTAAGAAATGTGCTGGCTGTGACCTAATATGCCCCCAAAATAACATTGCGTTCAGCACTTTAATGGCTAGCTTAATTGTGATTTTTTTTCCGAGTTTGAGATCTTTAGTGAAGTATGTAGCTTCCATAGGAATGTGTGAACATATTAGATAAATCAGTTTGTACTGGGGGAAGCTGTTAAAGCATTTGAAATTTTTGAAAGATAAAATATATGGACTTGCCAATTTCAAGAGTCATGATTAGATTCTGTATGATAAGTTAATTATGGTTTAATGCAGTGCTTGATTATTTGGTTCTGGTTTAAAGGTAAGTGATCTTGAAACTGACCAACACAGTAAACTTTCACCAATGGATAAAGTGCTGTCACGCATTGTATACTTTTGAGAACCAGATATTAATGGGTGACCTAAATCCTGTGATTTGATTTTTATGTGATTTAATGTTAATACATCAGACTTATTATCATTGATGTAGGGACTGTGGTGAGGTGAGTTTCAAACCTTTCATTGTACTTTTCATGTAAAAGTACGTGTGACAGTAAATTTCTATTCTATTCTTCTATCCTATTATTTGATTGAAGGTCCGTTGAGTAACACATTGGAAAAAAAATGTGTGGCTAGCTGTCCAGCTATTCAATCATTTTTATATGCCATGAAATTCCAATATGAATGTCTGGCTGAGGGTGTCACTATTAGATATTGCTTACTCGTGGTTGTTCACATAGCCATGAAAGAACTTTTAGCCTTATTTGCTAGTTTTATGAGCAGGTATTGGATTGAAGCATTTGAATAAATTTTTGAACGTCTGCCAGTTCGTTTTGGCAGATATATGACCCAGAACAAGAATGAGTGTTTTAATCAGATTTTGTAAGTCTTTATGTTTAACAATGTTTCTGACCTTCTCTGAAGAATAACTTTTTAATTAATGAAGTTTCAAAGGATGAGTCATTACTTATTTACTTTTCAAACATTTCAAAGACTTCCCAGTATTATGGGTTCCATTAGTTCTGCATGTAATTGACACTGAGTCAGTGAGCATTGAGGGGGAAGGAGGAAGTATGGAGGAGGCATAGAGAAATAATGAGTTATGGGAGATATTGAAGAATGATTTTAGGAATCAGAAAGAGTGCAGTAGGGTCCCGAGTCATAGAATCATAGAATCCCTACAGTGTAATCCCTGCAATGGAAACAGGCCTTTTGGCCCAACAAGTCCACACCAACCCTTGGAGCATCCCACCCAGACCCATCCTCCTATAACCCATCTAATTTACACATCCCTGAACACTATGGGAAATTTAGCATGGTCAATCCACCCAGCCTGCACATCTTTGGATTGTGGGAGGAAACCGGAGTACCTGGAGGAAACCCACGCAGACATGGGGAGAATGTGCAAACTCCACAGACAGTCGCCCGAAGGTGGAATCGAACCCAGGTCCCTGGTGCTGTGAGGCTACAGTGCTAACCAGTGAGCTACAGTGTTGCCCCAAGGAGGCATGTGGGTGAATACCTGGCAAAAGATAAAGACCAGAGAATGAACAACCATGCATGGAACTTAATCAATGGCCTAATGAACAAAAGTGAGCTTTCTAATCTGGTACCCTCAGTAATCAACAATTTATGATTCTACCTTACACTGCTTAAGGAGATAACAACAGTCCCTATTCAAGCCCAACTCCAAGTCCCATGGGTGGGAGGGAAGGAATAGTTTGTGCATGTGGATTCATTCATCACTTGGGAACATGGTGTTGGAAAACTCATGATTCTGAGTCTATCATTCAAATTTAGTTCAAGTTTATAACTGTTTACATCTGTCAGCCAGGACTCCCTGAATGGCCAGGGTTAACAGCCCCAATCAGGGAACTCATACTCAATAAGATCCACCTGGCCAACCTCACTCCAATCACTACACTTATAATTCTTAGCAATTGGTTTCAATAACTGAGAGTTCTTCTAGCTTCTGATTCGGGCTGTTTTTGATCTCTGTTCTGAAACAAGAGTCATTGGACTCAAAATTCTGTTTGTCACACCACAGATGCTGCCAGTCCTGCTGAGTTTCTCCAGAACTTTCAGTTTTTTTCTTCAGATCTCCAGCATCCACATTACTTTGTGCTTATCTAGCTTCTGCAGCTTATCTTCCACGACTCATTCCATGGTAAGAACCATTGCAGGAAATGCTACAATAATGATTTTAACCTGTGTTCTACCTGGTTTGCATTTATTACAAGTAAAACAAAGCTTTTGAAATTTTTCCAGTGTATTCTGAGAGTTTGAATGATTGAATTTGTCTCATGAATGTGCATTGATGCTTATTTGAATCCTAACACAACAATAGGATAAGTGAAAAAGAGTTCAAGGAGCAAAATTCTTGAATAACTACACAATGGCTTACGTAAAATGGAAATGTCTACATAAGAAATGATGCTTTGAGAAATTGTGTGATGTTATGTTGCATTATGTTGCTTACATATTATTCCAAAACAAATTAAGATCTCATTTTAACACATAGGTAGACATTTTAGCCAAAATACCACATTACTCTCTCCTGCAATAGAGTTTGCATCTGACATAAAGAGTTGGGGACTTTGAAGGGTTCTGACTTAAATTATTTTAATTGTTAGTCAGGAAATGGGAGAGGAATTTAAATATTGTCTAACTCCTGCCTATGTATAAAACTGTCATCACCTCTCCTCCCTTTTACTGGTAATGAACACCCCTCAATCTGAACAGCCACCTCTCCACCATGTTTGCCCAACAGCACCCACTATCTGCCACCTGTAACTTGATCCATCTGCCAACTTATCCCTTCATCCACACATCCTCCAATCCACCACCTCAACCTACCAAAGTGGTTTTGGACCCTTCATGATCTTATTCGTTCTAATACCACAGCTACTACCATAAAAAAGGGACAGTGGTATCTTAGCCTCCAATGCTGATCTAGCACTGAGTGGTTTCTTAGCCAGTAACTTATGGTGGAGGTATCTAGAATAAGCTGGACCCAGAAATGTGTTCAAAAGACTTGCTGACACATAAATGGGCAATCTTTAATGTTAGTTGATCTGTTCTATGAGTAGTTGGAAGATCTGGGTCATTGTATAGTTCAACAGTAAGATCTGAAGAAATGCACTCAAAATCAGCTTCAATACAATTTCAAAAAGTGAGGTTATTTCAGAGTTTTGGAAACCAAAAGAAGTGACATGAAGTAAAGATGAACAGTCTGTTATCTAGACTCACCATAAAACAATTTAGACAACTCCGACCAGAATGTTATGAATGAATTTGCCCAGGTGTCCCATAATAGCAAAGCATTCAAATTAACACAAAGACAAGCAGGTACCATTGCAAAACAGTCCCAAACTAATTAGGAACAAAGTTACAATAGCCTTTAATACTAACATACTATCTCTAATACTATTTGGCCCCTAGAGGTTACAATACTTCTCAAGCTTCTTGTAGATTTAGGCAGTCACTCTGTCTCTCTGGCTGTGTCTCTGGGTCTGTGAAGCTGCTTTCTTGCTTCTTTTTTCTTTTTTCTTTTCTTTTTTCTTTTCTCTCTTTTTTTCTCTCTCTCTCTCTCTCTCTCTCTCTATGGTCAGCTGGTCTCTTCTGAAACCTCAAGAAGAGTGGTTCCAAGAGCGACGTCTGCAGGTAAATGCTGTTTTTATACCTTTAAGATGGTTTTCTGGAACTTTCTATAGTTCTGACCAATCAGGGAGAGACACTGAGTTTGAAACAGAGTCAATCATTTGAATGGCATGCTACTATTAATTTCTTTATGTATCAGCACCTGGTGCCTTTCTGTCTGGGCTCTCCTTTGTTTAATGGATAAGTTAATTGAGATATGTCTGTCCAGGTTAACTATTGCCTTTTACATTCTGCTAATGTAATTAGCACCTAGCTGCTGAGTTTGCACTGTGTCTGGTGTGTGGGTTTTGTGATTTCAGAGTTTTACTTGGCCAATATACCCAGCATCCCTTGATGTTTGGCTGTTAGCAATATATTTGTGTGTTAGCAGCCAGAAGGCTGCTACAAGTCATTTACAAAACTACCTGTTTAATCATTTTATTCTTCCACTTGATGTGGATGTCACTGGTTAAACCAGCATTTCATGATTATCTCTGATTGCTCTTGAGATGGTTGCAGTGAGACACTTTGTTAACCATTACTGTCCATTCGGCTCAGGTCTACCCACTATTATGTTGGTAGGGAGTTCCTGAATTTTGACTTGGTAATAGTGAAGAGATTTGATCTAGCTCCAGATCAGAATGTACCTTATTGGGAGCTGGTGGTGTTCAAACTTCTCTGGTGCCTGCATTCTTGTGGGTAATGGAGGCTGCAGATTTGGATGCTACTATCGAAGGAGGGTTGGTGAACTGTTGCAGTGCATACTCCATTTATAGTGGAGAGAATAAATGTTTAAAGTGGTGGGTTGGGTATCGATCAAGTGAGCTGCTTTGTCCTCGAGGGAATTGAGCTTCTTGACTGTTATATTCTTCAAGATTGGCATTATTAATTTTCGATTTTGAGTGTTACCCTAGCTCAGTGGATGATTCTTGATATTTTGCAAGGAAAGCTTAAGTTTTATATCTTCTAGACATAATTGTGATTTGTATTCTTCAGAACATAATATTTTGGCCAGCTCTATGAAGCATATAAATAATAAAGGTACACAATTAACATATGTAGATGTTCATTTTTTGAATAAATCATTTTGTCAGTTTATGATACAACTTGACATATGTATGAAAATCATAAATTTTTATTGTTTAAAAAGAATACAAATTGCTGTGCAGGCCATGTAACACAACAGGAGCATTCCTACCTCTGGGGAGAGGCTGTGCATTTAGGTGCTATGATAGAGCTTATTGTTCCTGGAAGGTGAGTTTCAACATGGCCAAACAGGTTGATTATCAGTCTGTAAATCATTCTTCTGTTATACACTCCCAAGATATGGGTGCTGATGGCCCAGCTATAGTTATTGTCCATCCTAATTGCCCTTGAGAAGGTGATGGTCAGTTGCCTTCTTGAACTACTGTGATTCACCTTTGACCTTATGATAGAAGGAAGGTCAATATGCCAGGCCAGAGGTGGTAAGAGCAGGACACGATTTCCTGGTTCAGCCACCCTGAAGAAGGCAATAGCCTTTTACCATAAGCTTTGACCATATGCATGAACCAATCCAATGGCTCCATCTGAGGAAGCAAATATGGCACAAAAACAGATTTAAAATTAGCTGAGTATGTTTGAGAGATTATCAACAAGCTTATTTGTGTATTTAAAAACCAAAAGAACTGTGGATGCTGTAAATCAGGAACTCTGAGGAAGGGTCACTGGACCCGATACGTTAACTCTGTTTTCTCCTCCACAGATGCTGCCAGACCCGCTGAGCTTTTCCAGCAACTTTGTTTTTGTTCCTTATTTGTGTATTTATTATTATGGTTTCACTAATGTACAAGATAACATTTTTGGCCCTGTTTAATTGAGTCTAATACATAATTATGGGAGAGAGGAAAATAAATAAATATGAGAGGTTAGAGAAAAGTGGTTAATAAATAGTGTAATAACAGAGTATCCATTAGAACTAATGAGATTTATACTTGACCATCAAAGTGACTAATTATTTTGTGCTACAATCCTCTTCTGGCCCTACTCTTGCTTCAGCAGATCAAGTAGATAAAAGATGAAAGTCCAAAGATCCTTTTAGAGGGAGATCAACTGTAACTCAGAGATAATAGACAGGTTTCAGTTTTAAAAGGCATGAGTGGCAGCAGTAATGAAATTTAGGGAGACCATAAAATACTGAAATTGCTGGTAAACACACAAAGACTCTCAGGCTCCCCTTCAAGGGACAGATAATAAGTGATTAATGGGCCAACTATTCAACACCAATTTTAAATGCACACATGGTCCCAGCAATGCTCTCCAAGTACTGAGACTTTATTATGCAGCAAAGACTTCATTATATTTGTTGAGGCCTAAAATAATCTGACGTCAAGGTTCTCAGTGCCACAAATGCTCCAAAATCTTAGATCTCATTGCCTGATAGTATGTGCCACCTTTAACTAATACAGCTTAATGTTATGAGAGATAAAAGGTACTGCAGATGCTGGAGAATCCGAGATAACAAGCATGGGGCTGGATGAACACAGCAGGTCAAGCATTTCCTGCTCCTATGATGCTGCTTGACCTGC
>JAHRHZ010000263.1:2229410-2386497 GCA_024137785.1 Ginglymostoma cirratum | reverse complement strand
AACCCTTCATCAGAAGGGTTTAGGCCCGAAACGTCAAGTTTTCCTGCTCCTATGATGCTGCTTGACCTGCTGTGTTCATCCAGCCCCATGCTTGTTATCTCGGATTCTCCAGCATCTGCAGTACCTTTTATCTCTAATTCAAACCAAGCATTTAGTGACTGAAAGCCAATTGAATTTAAATCTGATGGTTTTGACAGCCTCTGACCAATGCTATTGTAAGAAAATTGTTATGTCATGCAAGGTATATAAAGAGAGGGTTTCTGAAAATTGATGTGAGGGCGAACCGGCATCTAAGAAATAAACACTTAGCTCTCACAAGAAATCATTAAGGGCTCTAAGAAAGCATGATCTATCCATAGAAGGTGTCGCGGCACTTCTAGCTAAAAGTCCTTATAGAAGACTTCACAGAGAAAACATCCCTGACAGCTGGATTAGCACAGCCAACAGCCTGGTAGGGATACATGCCAGGCATTTATGACTTGAGAACAGCAGAAAAAAGATGTGTAGACTTTAAGAGGCTAAATCTTAATTTGTTTTCTTATTATTTGGTTTTATATAAGTTGGATTTGTGTTTATTGGAACAACATACCAGTAGCATTTTGTTCAGTTAGGGAATGGTTAGTAGTAAAGGGGGAATTGTTCGGTTTGTTACTAATTCTATTAATTTGTTCACTGTTAGGGTTAAATAAATAAATGGTCACTTGTTACTTATAAAGTGAATATCTGGAATTTTCTTTCATTTCTCCCCTTCTCTGTAACAGTTTAACAGATTAGGTGAGGTGAGGCGAGCTTCTCCAGGTGTTTCAGATTTTAATTATTAGAAGGGAACCTCTACTCCAGCCATAACAGATTGGGGGCTTGTGTTTTGATTTTAATTATCAGAGGGATTTGACTTCCCTTTCTGTAACAGTTTGGGAGCTCAAGTCCGGCATCTGGCCAGTTTGTGTGCAGGATCTGAACGGATCTGAACAGATTTGGGTGGATTTAAACTTTGGGATTAGTGTCCTAGATCTTTAATTAAAACTTAGGTGAGAAAACTTTGTTTAATTTCAGTTACTTGTGGTTGGTTAACTCACAAGAGAGGGAAATGGCTCTGAGCATGACTAAAGAAGTTCTAGGGTTTGAAGATACTTCTCAAATTTGGCAAGGAAGTTTAGAAAAACAGAGGAAGGATGCACTTGTAGAATTAGCAAATTTGGTTTCAACCAGAGACAAGAGGAAAGCTGAAATTGTAAAGGAGTTAGTCAAGCATCTAGGTATACCAGAAAAACAGTAAATTGCAGGGAAGCTAGAAACAATTAAATTGCAAGTAAGACAACTGGAGTTAGAGAATGTAAGGGAATTGAAACAGTTTAAACCACTGTTACAAACAGAGGAAAAGCAAAAAAGAAAGAACGCTCATGTTGGAAAAGATAAAGTTGGAGCTAGAAGCAAAAAGATTTCAAATTGCAGAAGGAAAAGTACGAGATAAAAGTGAGATTGAGCAAACTCATCGTAGCCAACAGCCTGGAAGTGTGCCTACAAATATGTACAAACATGACCAAAATTTGATGAAAATGACATAAAAGCGTTTTTTATTTCCTTTGAGAAGTCGACTAGGCAGATGAATTGGCCAGAGACTATGTGGGTAATGTTAATTCAGACCAAGTTGGTAGGCAGGGCTAGTGAGGAGTTTGCAGCACTGTCAGAGGAAGTGTCATGAGTTTATGAAGGAGTGAAACAGGCTATTTTGAGTGCCTATAAATTGATACCAGAAGGAAATAGACAGCGATTCAGAAATATAAGGAAGGAACCAAATCAGAACTTATGTGGAGTTTGAAAGATTTAAATGTAACAACTTCAATAGGTGGATGAGAGCACTAAAGATAGAAAAGACATATGAGAATTTTAGAGAGATTATTCTGCTGGACGAGTTGAAAAACTCATCTTCAAAAATGATGAGAACTCATGTTGAGCAACAAATAGTTCAAACAATGAGAAGAGCTGCTGAAATGGCGATAAACACACATTAGTGCATAAATCGAAACTTAGCTACCGACAGCAATTTCATTCCGTGAAAGATAGAAATTGGGTAAAAGAGAGATCCTTTGATGAGAAGCAAAATGTAGATCACACCAGGAACAGTTTACCACAGATGAAAAAAGAGCCCCAAGAGTTTGAAAAGGAGGTGAAAGGCCTCGTAAAATCACAGTGCTGGTGATTTAAGAATGGCACTAGGAAAAAGGATGTGGTAAAAGAGACTAAACCAGTGGAATTAATTGAGATAGTGAAAGAAATCCCAAAATAAGTCAAGGAGCTGCATAAAAGCACACAACCTCGTCACAGGTTGGATAGTAAGATAGTGGTGAACCTCTACAAAGATTTCACCTCTGTGGGTAAGGTTTACTCATGAAGAACGGGGAAGAAGGTAAAAAGTTACAATATTGAGAGATACGGGTCTCTAATAGTAAGAGATGAAAGTATTTGTACTCCTTCTGACATTACCCAAGAGAGTCGTAATCTTTGGCATAAATGGAGATAGATTTAGCATTCCCCTGTATAAGATCAGGTTGGAAAGTCCAATCAAGACTGGGGGAGTGACAGTGGGAAATTGATTCCAGGAATATAGTTTGTTCTTGGAAACGACCTAGCAGGATCAAAGGTAGGAATGATACCCCTTGTTGTGGAGAAGCCAAAGGAAAAACAAGGAACTGAGGAGTTAAAAAAAAGTACACTGGAATTTTTCTGGACTGTGTGGTAGCAAGATCCTACAGTCATAAGTTACAGCAAGAAGAAAAAACCAAAGAGAAAGAGAGATGAAGGAGGTGAGGTCCAGTTAGCTCTCACTCTCTTTGATGAAATGGTAAAAGAAAGATTTGAAAACGTAAAGGATCAGGCAGAGGTGTTCCGTTCTAAAAGATTAATGCAGTTACAACAAAAAGATGAGACCATAAAAGGTTTATATCATAAAACCTACTCGGAAAAGGAATCAGAATATATTTCTGAATGTTATTCTCTTAAGGATAGAATCCTAAGGTGAAAGTGGAGACCTTGGCAAGTTTGTGCAGAGGAGAAATAGATGGATGTTCACCAGATTGTTTTACCGGTAGAATGCAGACGGGAAGTATTGCAGGTAGCACATGAATTACCTGTAGGAGGTCATCTAGGAGTGAGGAAGACTCAGGCTAAGATACAAAAACATTTCTATTGGCCTGGATTCCATAACAATGTGGTTGAAATTTGCCGTACCTGTCATATGCGTCTGGTAGGAAAGCCGCTGACAGTAATAAAACCAACACCTTTAATGCCATTTCCCGCGTTTGAAGAACCTTTCACACAGGTTATGATCAATTGTGCAGGGGCACTCCCTAAAACCAGAAGTGCAAACCAGTATCTGCTAACCACCATGGATGTGTCCACCAGGTTTCCAGAGGCAATTCCATTACAAATGTCAAACAAAAAATGTTGTGGAAGAGTTGCTTGCTTTCTGCACCTGTTATGGAGTAACGAAATATATTCAATCACACCAAGTGTCCAATTTTACTGCTAAACTATTTAAGAAGATCATGGATAGTTTAGGCATCCAATGCCTTAAATCAAGTGTGTATTGTCCTGAATTCCAGGGAGCATTGGAAAGGTGGCATCAGACCCTAAAGACCATGCTGATGGCTTATTGTCAAGATTACCCAAATGACTGGGATAAAGGTATCCCATTTATATTGTTTGCCATTTGAGATGCCACAAATGAATCAACTCATTTTACGCCATTTGAGTTGATATTTGGACACGAAGTAAGAGGACCTTTAAAATTAATTCAGGAAAAGTTGATAGGTCTGAAGTCAGAGATCGCACAGTTTAATTATGTATATGTGCTGAGAGAAAGATTAAATAGAGTAGGTGAATTAGCTAGACAACATCTGAAGGTGGCACAGCATCTAATGAAGCAAGAAGCAGATAAGAAATCTAAAATTCGTACATTTGCCAATGGGGATAAAGTATTGGTGCTGTTACCAGCGGTTGGAGATCCCTTCAAAGCAAGGTTTAGTGGTTCTTATCAGATTGAGAAGAAGTTGAGTCAGGTGAATTATCTGGTCAAGATACTAGATAGAAAAAAACTTTATCGGGTATGTCATGCGGAAACCTGACTATGACAGGAACGAGAAACCGGAGAAAGAGGTATTAGTTACTGCCTCTCAGAGTGAGGAATGAAAGGACTTGGATTTTGATGTGGCTCAAAATAAAAGTCAAATAATGAAGAAGTTCTTGGAGAATGGGATAAGATATGAGCTATCTGCCTCAGGAACAGAGAACTGAATTAAAAGACTTGTTGCAGCAATATGAGGACATATGTAGGAATAGAATGGGGAGGACTAATATTTTAGTACATGAGGTTGAAATGGGGAATGCTATTCTGATAAAACAACACTCTTACAGGCTTAATCCTCTCAAAGTAGCACAGGTACAGAAGGAAGTAGAAACAATGCTCCAAGAAAACATCATCAAGCCGAGTCAAAGCAAGAGGAGTTCACCAATCGTGTTGGTTCCCAAACCTAATGGTACTCAACGATACTGCGTGGATTATCGCAAGGTCAACGGCATAACTAAATTGCAAAGCTGGAGGACTGTGTGGAAAATGTTGGACAAGACACTTACATCACAAAGTTAGACTTACTTTGTGGTTACTGGCAAGTACATTTGTCAGAGAGACCGAAAGACGTTTCTGCATTTGTAACCTCAAATGAGCCGTATCAATTTAAAGTAATACACTTTGGAATGAAGAATACACCAGCCACATTTCAAAGATTTAGAAACAGTGTTGTGGTGGGACTGACTAATTTTGTTGTCTATTTAGATGACTTAGTGATCTTTGGCTGTTGATGAAAAAATCAAATGGTGCATTTGGCAGAACTGTTTGAAAGAGGCAAAACTAGTTACAAATTTAGCAAAAACTGAATTTGCAAATTTGCAATTCCTACAGAAGTGACATTCTTGGAACACAACATCGGACATGGAAGCATGACCCTAAAGAACATGAAGATGAAGGTCATCAAGGAATTTCCAAGACCATCCTTGAAGAAAAATGTGCTTCAATTTTTGGGACTAAGCAGATTATACTGGAAGATTGTACCAAACATTAGTAGCGTGGTGACACGCTATGGATTTGCTAAAGAAGAACACAAAATTTCAGTGGACAGAACAATGTCAGGAGGCATTTGAGAATTTAAAAGCCATGTTAACAACTGCACCAGTTTTGGCCACACCAAATTTCTTGAAACCCTTTAAAGTCGCTATCAACGCCAACAATGTAGGAGTAGGTGCTCTGTTGATGCAGGAGAATGATGGCAAAATTGAAAGGTCAGTTGGTTATTTTTCAAAGAAACTCAATACCCAACAGAGAAAAAAACTCCACCATTGAAAAAGGGTTATGAGTTTGGTACTGGCCTTACAATATTTTAATGTTTATGTTACAAACAATATTTCAGAGGCTGTTGTTTATACAGACCATAACTCTCTCACCTTTTTGGAAAGATTTAGTGACAAGAATACAAGACTATTTCATTGGAGTCTTATGTTACAGAGTTTTAATTCACAAATTATACATGCTATGGTTCGTAAAAATGTTACTGCAGGTGCATTATTATGGGTTTAAAAGAAAATGTGTAGACAAGATAGAACCAGTATGATCCAATGTTAGATAACAAGGTGTAGAGCTGGATGAACACAACAAGCCAAGCAGCATCAGAGGAGCGGGAAAGTTGACGTTTCGGGTCTGGACCCTTCTTCAGAAATGGGGGCCGGGAAGGGGACTTCACAAGCTTCAAAATCTCCCCGCCCCCGACCGCATCCCAAAACCAGCCCAGCTCATCCCCACCTACCTAACCTGTCCATCCTTTCTCCCACCTATCCACTCACCCCCCATCAACACCCACCCCCACCTCCTACCTACCAGCCTCATCCCCGCCTGCTTGATCTGTCCGTCTTCCCTGGACTGGCCAACCCACACCCTAACTCCCCACCTACCCTCACCTTTACTGGCTCCATCCCTGCCGCCTTGACCTGTCTGTCTCCTCTCCACCTATCTGCTCCTTCATCCATCTTCCATCTGCTTCCTCCTCTCTATCTATTTATTTCAGAATCCCCTTCCCCTCACCCATTTTTGAAGAAGGGTCCAGACCCGAAACATCAGCTTTCCTGCTCCTCTGATGCTGCTCAGCCTGCTGTGTTCATCCAGCTCTACACCTTGTTATCTCAGATTCTCCAGCATCGGCAGTTCTCACGATCCAATGTTATATATGTATGCAGAATTAGTATGAAAGGTATAACTTTAGATTACTGACCTATGTATCTCATGATAATGGTGCTAAGATTTAAACAAAAGAAGCCATCTTTTCATAATGGTGATAACAAGGTGTGGGACTGGATGAACACAGCAGGCCAAGCAGCATCATAGGAGCAGGAACGCTTGACGTTTCGGGCCTAGACCCTTCATCAGAAAATGATTTTCTGATTTTCTGATGAAGGGTCTAGGCCCGAAACGTCAAGCTTTCCTGCTCCTATGATGCTGCTTGCCCTGTTATGTTCATCCAGCCCCACACCTTGTTATCTCGGATTCTCCAGCATCTGCAGTACCTTTTATCTCTTTTCATAATGGTGGTTCATTTTGTTCCTTAAGCGGGGAGGTGTTATGAAGTTGTGTAGAGTAGCCGTGAATTGGAAGGCCGGAAGCTAGAATTCGTTTGCTAAAAAGTAATAAAGGAGAAGAGTGAATGACTCCTTTAAGCAGTAAAGTGCTTTTCTAAGCTTAGAGATTTATATCGAAAATGTATGTACACAGCTGATGGGGTATAGAAGTTGAAACATGTGTCAATTAGCTGTGTGATCAGAAACCTTAGGCTTGTTTTGATGTTTTGGCAACTAGCTGGAATCAGCCATTTAATTTAAACCAACCACTTAGCAAATGAAAGGCAATTGAATTTAAATCTGATGGTTTTGACAACCCTGGAACAATGGTATTTTTAGAAAATTGATATGTCATCCAAGGTATATAAGGAGAGGGTTTTTGAAAATCAATGTGAAGCAAACCGGCATCTGAGAAATAAGCATCTATCTTTCACTAGAAATTGCTAAGGTCTCTATGAAAGCACCATTTATCTTTAAACGATACTATGGCACTTCTAGATAAGAATCCTAACTGAAGACTTCACAGGGAAAACATCCCTGACAGCTGGACCAGCAGAAAAAAGGCCTTTATGACTTGAGAACAGAAGAAGAAAGGAGTGTAGACTTTGAGAGACTCAATTTTAATTTATTTTCTTATTACTTGCGTTTATATAAGTGGGACTTGTGTTTATTGGAACAGCATACCAGTAGAATTTAGTTCAGTTAGGGAATAGTTAGTAGTAAAGGGAAAATTCTTCGGTTTGTTAGTAATTCTGTTAATTTCTTCACTGTTAGGGTTAAATAAATAAATGGTTACCTGTTACTTATAAAGTGATTATCAGGGATTTTCATTCATTTAACATCCCCTTCTCTGTAACAGTTTAACAGATGAGGTGAAGTAAGGCGAGCTTCTCTGGGCATTTCGGGTTTAATCATTAGAAGGGATCCTCTAATCCTGCCATTACAGATTGGGGGCATGTGCTTCAGTTTAATTATCAGAGGGGTTCGATCTCCCCTTCCTAACAGTGATTGTTCATCTCAGGCAATCTTTTATTTCTAATACTTTGTGGCTTAATTTTGAGTAAATGTTTTAATCGCACAATATTTTCCATTTCATCACTTATTTGAATCAATTGATTGATCTATGACAATTTTGAGGATTTTGTTGAATGTAACATTTTATTGATATTACTGAATTCTAAGGAACATTTTGGATTATGTGAAAATCTGCATGTCTTTATAATATAGCTTCATCCAGAATTTGCTTTCTTTAACTGCCAAACAAAATGATGTTTTGTTCCTGCTCATTGGAACCATAGTTTGGAATCCTCTCAACAAATCTCTAATGAAATATTTTAACACTGTGTCAATGGGTGGAAATGCAGAATTAAATGCTTCCACACACAAGTCTCAAAATCACAATGTTCTCTTTCAACCAATAAAGTTTCTCTCTTAATCCTCCACCATGGCTTCTAAAATGAAATGCAAAGCATTGAATGAGATCATGGAGCTGCTTTGGAGTCCTTTGCACAGTCAACAGTGAATAACAATGCATGTAATGAAACCACATAGCTGAAACCTAAACCTTCTACGCGTTACTTCTGCACAATGCATATAACCAGGGATTATAATTATCTCAGTTGTAATACTGTCCATGGATTATTCAAAGCATTGTACTGCACTCCCAACCTCCCTTCAACATCAGAAAATATTACACATAGTTCAGAGATAGAGGGAAAATAATCCAAAACATTGGCAGAATCAAATAAAGTTTTTTTTAAACTGCAGTGAGCTAAATAAATAACTGTGTTTGTGACAACAAGAATAGCCTTTCCTTCATTGTGTGCCATGCCTAAAGGCAGTTTTTGGCTCATTGTTAAATGATGCTTTATTCTGAGTTTTTCTTTGGCAATTCCTTTTTATCAGTTGGCATTTACCATTGCTTTTTGTGTTTATGGGCAACGAATTGGACAACACCAAGTCTACGTCAGTTTGTATGAAGTGTATTTCTGAGCCACATTCCAGTCAACTGAGCTAACAAATCCACGTCGAGAGGAACCTTTTTCTATGTTCACAAAGCAGCAGTCTGACCTATTCTGTGTCATTGATGAACTGTCTGTGAGATGGCTGCCTCTCTACTCAAGTCCCAGGTTGCCACCATTGCAGGGATCATTGCAGGTTTGTATTTGACTCGCTTGCCAATACTCAGCTTTGGCAATGGTTTGACAAACGTGTCAATATTAAATTTGGCTTTCTACCATTTCACCTTGATTTTGTCACTCATGCCTATTACGCCTTCTGGCTTCAATAATTTTTCTTGCTATTGGAAGATTAACTTGGAAACAGCATGACATTAGTCATTACATTGGCCTATTCTTCTTCAGTCTCCTTTATTTGGTGGTTTTCTTCACTCAAAGACTGTCTTGTGCTGGATTTGCTTGAATTGTTTATGATTCCTTTGATGATTTTCACTGTCACTTCAACATTTCCATTTGACTGGGGATGGTGTGAAGATAATGTTTGGTGTGGAATTCCTCAGTCCTTTGTGAAGTGGCCGAATTGTTCATGGGTGAACCGAGAGCCATTGTTACTCATCACAATGTCACAAATACTGTAACAGCTGAAATGTACTTTTAGGCATCCGATGCTCTCAACAGAAATCATTGAAGTCAGGGATCCATCTCCCAAAGTCCAAAAATGTGCAGGCTAGGTGGATTAGCTATGTTAAATTGCCCCATAGTGTCCTGGGATGTGTAGGTTAGATGGATTAGCCATGGGAAATGCAGGGTTACAGGGGTTGGATAGGGGGCATGAGTTTGGGTGGGATGCTCTTTGGAGGGACGGTGTGGACTCAGTGGACCAAATAGCCTGTTTCCACACTGCAGGGATTCTATGATTCTCTGATTCTATTCTATGATTCAATCTCCCAGTTGTCAGAATAGCTGGCTACTGTGACAAGACAATCAATTCCTGCTTTCATTCAGCTTCACTTACCAGTATCCATTCTTTTTATCCAGGCCAGTGAAGATCATTGCCTTTGTATATTGTGGAAAAATTCTTTCAATTGTTGGCATGGCAGAGTGAGATTTTTTTCAGGGCTTTGGATTGATACATAGTCTTAGCTTTCCAGGTTGGTTCACTGTTACCATCCTGATAATTGAGTCTTTGGAGTTCTCACGTGTGTGATTACTCCTTCCTTCCAGCTCATCTTTCAATCTGGCCTTGAAGGAAGTTGGATCTTTTCTCAGCAAACACTGAATTGGTCTTGCATTGTCATCTACTTCAAGATGATATTCTCCAGGAAGAGATCCTAACCTTGTAAATACATTGATATACACCTCCAGAATCTGTTCTGCAGTCATTGGTTTAGTATGCTGAAACATATTGCAAGTCCCTTTTGCCACGTTGAAGGTTATCAGTTTAGGCTTTAGACTGGCTCCGGATATGATGAGGGGCTTTTCCTTGCTAACTGTGATCTAGAACTCCAAATCTTCATTCATGCCATTGCAGTAGCCTCATAAACTGATCTGTCCACTCTGGTCAAAAGTTATGTAATTATTAATTTTAACTCACTTCTAAGGACTTCATTTTTTAATTTGTGTGTGAACAACTTCACAACAGTGAAGTGAAGACCATGATGATATATGACACATGGGTGTCTATCTGACATCTTAGTTTCTCTTCTCTCAAAAGATATGGCCTGATTATAAGATTTCTTATGCTGAATATTATCCTGCCTTTAACTAGATCATCTTTTAGTTGCATAAATTCAGAGAAATCTGTGAATTGAGTTAATGAAATCATGTTTTGAACAACGACCCTGGCTTGTTAGGCAGTTTTGTTGCTGGTTTGTAATTTTTGCTTCTTATTATCTTTTTTATTTCAACTGGAGCTTGAAGAGAACAGTTGCAGCCATTGTCTCTTCCCCAGTGTTTTAGCTGCGGCTTGTTTCTTGTTCTTATTTCAGCTTTTTCAGTTGTAACAGTTTTCTTAGCTCTAAACATTCCTGTGTCTCTGTCAGTAGCTGTGTTTTATTGCATAAAATAAAACAAAGAACTGAGAGTGCTGAAGATCTGAAACAAAAATAGAAATTGTTGGAGAAACTTAGCAGACATGGCAGCATCTGTGGAGAGAAGGCATATTGAACATTTTGAGTCTAATGACTCTTCTCAGGACTGATGCTTTTTTGAAGCATTTCAACACTTAGTGTCAAAGTGGAGCTGAGATTATATGTCCTGTGTTCACAAGGCAGTGACCTGGTGTTGATTGTGTCTTTATTAAAGTACATGTTAGATGATTGCTTTCAGTATGTGTCCCACCTGGTATAGGTCACATGACTATTGCAAAGTCAAGTGGTGCATTGGTACAGATTGTGTATCTATCGCCATCAAACCTCTTGGAATAAAAATTGAAAAGTTGATCAGAAATTATTTTTCAAAGTAAAATTGCAAAAAAGCAGGAAAATTGCCTTTGAATAAATAAATTAAAAGAGGAGTTAATACTGGTTTTTGTCAACTCCATATTAGTTTTATTGTTCTGAGAATTCAATGATTTAAGAAAACAAATATTTTACAAACACAGAATGGATAGTGCCAGTTCTTGGCAGCACACTGTTACCAAAGGGTACAAGAGTTCGTAGGAATTTCACGTAGATTTTAACATCAGTAAACAGTGCTCTGGTCACTGATTATCACTTTATGTGAGGGATAAACCACCTTCTTCAGGAACCAATATGTTTCACTAATTATGAAGTCCACAGGTTCAGTGATGAAGACAGAATTTTTGCCTACTCTATAGTTGTGACACAGCAAGAACATTTCAATTGCTTTTCACCGTATATTTCCTCCTGGTCATTGCTTTATAATTCTTATCAGGTAGATCAGATTTGTTTGGTCAGGAGTGCACATGTATAATCATGTAATATGACATCATTCTGAGAGTGCACTAGTTTTGGAATTCACGACATTATTAGCAGTGGAATGTGCGTGAGAGCAGATTAAATGCTTTAAATAGTTTTTTATACGGTGCCAATTCCAATATATCAATCGATATTATACTGGTGGGCAGATATACCTGAATTTAGTTCAAAGGAGAAGCACTAACAGGAATTAGTGAACCAAAACAAATATAGGATTGATCACATTAGTTTAATTAATTACCGACACCAGCGGCACACAAAACTGACTCAGTTGATTCTGAAAACAAGTCCTTCAGCTTTATTTCTATTTCCTCACTGCACGTAGATGATAAATAAATAATTGGGTGAGCTAACATTTAGTGAAGATCACATTGCTGTTCAATGGACAAAAATTCAACTCCATGATGGAGTGTTGCATATTTCTTTCCAAATATTTGCAATGAAGCAAGGTGAACATTTCAGCATTTAGCAACAGATCCTGCTAATGGAATTCAGGGAAGGAGAGTGGCTTTAGGAAAGGAGGGTGAACAAGGCTGTGCTAACTTCAAGTTCAATTACATCAAGAACATATATATGCAACATTCATGGGCATCAGCAGAGTGTCATGATACATGACCCCTTTGTATATGTGCCTTCTGTTTCCTATAGAGTCATGTCTTCAATATCAATGGCTCCTTCCTGTGCCTTCAATAAGCAACTATTCGCTTTTTCTAGTAATATTTATCTTACCATGGAGAATATGGCTGTAATTGGACATAATATTTTCTCATTTGTACTCTTCTACGTTTTATTGGACTATGACCGTTGCCAGAACACCACAGAGAAGATTAGGGCAGAAATTAGAATAGCTATGCTCAAGCAGATCCCTCATGATGAGGCCACTGCTTTTCCTTTTCTCATGCAAAATCTGTGGACGTGATTGACATATATTGGAGTGTGGTACCATCTCAAAGAAAGCAAGCCCTTTACCTACAATAACGCTTCTCGCAATCAATGCCAGGATCCCTTAATTTGGAGCTACACATGTTTAACGGGCTGCAATGCAATCTATCTAATCTTGTGGAAATTTTCCAAGGGAAAGGGGATGTGTGTTTGTCTGTGCGGGATGGGGGTGGGGGCTAAATGCTCTAAAAGAGACATTGGTTCAAGCTGTTGATATCTTCTTCAGCTCATTTGGTTTCTCCGCTGTTGGTTAGCAGGGAAGTGGGGTACGCTCGTGGAGTCAAGCAAATGATCAAAAAACGTGAGGAATTAATTGTTTTAATAAGATGGGTGGACTGCTGAGGAGTGCTTATTCGGTAAAACTAAAGGCTGTGAGGCCTGTGGTCAGTAAAATTGAAGAGCTACAGACATGAGGGGCTTGTGTTCTTTGTTCTCCTTTGCAAAGAGTGCTTTCACTGCTTTGTCACATGCTTGAGAACTTTTTTGGACTTTACTCACCTTCAGCTAAACTTTTATGCTGCCAGTCTTCACCGTATCAGTACATATATGTACAAATGAGGTTGTTGACTTGCTCGCTGAGCTGGCTTGTTCTCGTTCAGACGTTTCATCACCATGCGAGGTGACATCATCAATGGATCCTCCCATGAAGTGGTGTTATTCTTTTCTGCTTGGAATTTATACTGTTTAGTCCATTATGGTGAGCAGTGTCATTTCCAGTTTTGATCTATATGGGTTTGTATACGGGGTCAAATTCCATATGTTTGTTGATTGCATTATGGGAGGGGAGCCATGCCTCTAGGAATTCCCGGTGTGTCTATGTTTGGCCTGGGCTGCTATGGTTACCTTGTCCCAGGTAAACTGATGGCCTTCATTGTCTGAGTGTACCAATATTAAGGAGAGTTCGTTGTGCTGTTTTGTTGCTAGTTGATGTTCATGTTCAACTGGGTCAAGGTAACCATAGCAGCCCAAGCCAAACATAAACATGCGTGGGAATTCCTGGAGGCATGGTTCTCCACCCATAATGCAATCAACAAACACATAGATTTGGACCCGATATAGAAACCTATATAGGTCAAAACCAGAAATGACAGTTCTCACCATAATGGACCAAACAGTATAAATTCCAGGCAGAGTAGAATAACACCACTTCATCAGAGGCTCCACAGAGATGCCACCTAGCATGGTGATGAAAAATCGGAACGATAACAAGCCAGCTTGGCGAGCAAGTCAACAACATCACCCACAATCCAAGCTATAGATCTTTACCAAAACTTTGAATATGTAAAGGAGAATTAACAGTAGGAGTGGAAATATGCCCTTCAGCACCTCGAGACTGCATTGCCATTCAATAAGACCATAGCTGATCTGATTGTATCCTCAACTCAACATTTCTGCCTATTTCTGATAAACTTTGCAGTAACCACAGCTTGGGAGCAACATATACAGTTCTACTTTACATCTCTGAGGAACAAGGCAGCAACATCAACACTAATAGGATCAATTATATCAAAGCCAGCAAAAGCACCAAATCACTTGCCTCTTCTCAGCCAGATGTTATTCCACAGGGCAGAGGGAATAGACACAGATGTCCAGTTCAAAGGAAATAAGATCCTCAATTGAACACCAATAAACAGAGGATCAAATCTCTCAAAATATACAGCCACCGCTTATGGGTCAGACCTACATGGTGGGCTTTACTGACATCTACGGCTTCTTACAACTCGATTGCATTGAAACAGGTGGGCACACGTTTGCAAAGGCCATCAAGATGTCTGTCATTAGATGACCAAATGCCAAAATTCCACACCCCCATGACCACCTCCAAGCCCTCATCCCTCTTTCTCTCCCTGGAGTTGTGCATGTTCTTCTTTTGCAAGCAGAGATACAATTGTTAGAAAGGCTTATGTGAACGGGAGAAATAGATAAAACCTGTGGAGACACTGTGAGGAATGGATGAATGTGAATGCAGTTGGATGAGTGTAAATGTTGGCTGTTTGAGTAGCTTGGAGATGGAAGAATGTGTGGCAGTAGAAGTTATGTTATTCTTCAAAGTGTTGAGCCGGAGAATGTTGGGACAGCCATGGGATGGAGTCTGGCACCTGAAAGTATTATTGCACTTACGTTTCCAGTCATTTTGAGGTTCAGAATCTTCTTTGGACACTGTTTCAAGGTCAGCAGGACAGATTGCTCCCTTGGTCACTTCCCCATTTGTCTTTGGAGAGCAGTTTCTTCCTCTTGTGAAAGCATCACCTCACGTCAGTTAAAAACCAAAAGAACTGTGGATGCTGTAAATCAGGAACAAAAACAAAGTTGCTGGTAAAGCTCAGCAAGTCTGACAGCATCTGTAGAGGAGAAAACAGAGTTAACGTTTCGGGTCAGGTGACCCTTCCTCAGAAGTTCTGAGGAAGGGTCACCGGACCCGAAATGTTAACTCTGTTTTCTCTTCCACAGACGCTGCCAGACCTGCTGAGCTTTTCCAACAACTTTGTTTTTGTACCTTACTTCAGTTCCTCAGATCTTAGCGCAGAACCATCACATAAGACTGAGAGTCCCAGAGTTCAGCCTTCCAGTTCTCCTCGCTGTTTCTATTTCTGCATTCTCAGCAATACGTAGACAGTTGAACTTTTCTGACCCATGCTGTGCCCATTTAATTCAAAATCCTTCCCTTTTGACAGACTTGGCCTTTTGTCATTTCCCTGCTGTCTCGACTTGTTGAGTAAATCCAGAAACCAGACACTAATGTTGCGATTGAGTTCAACAGCTCATGTAAAGACCGCTGCTGAGTCCAATAGGTTAACTCTCTAACAAAGGCTTCACCACTTCACCACCTTGTCTGTGGAAATTTTTCCCTTGTGTGTCCTTAAGAACATTTTCTTGTGGATTCATTGCAACTCTTCTTTTTCTTTCCGTAGATGAGATTAAACTAAGTGACTTTCCACATTATAGTACATTATATAGTGCACTTCCATTGCTCCATTACCAGTGCAATAAAGCTATTGATATCAAGTAAAGCTTAGGAATGTGTTTTAGCCTGATATAGGTGAGTCATAAGTCACAAGTAAGAATAAGCCAATGAAGGTGACAGGGATGGAAGAGAAAAGATCTGGCCAAATTTCAAGACATCAATTAACTGAATGAGCAAAGGAATTCAGCATCTTGCTTCTGATGAACAACAACTGCGTAAATTGCTATTTCTCTTTACAGGTGCCAGTTGATCTGTACTGTTTCAAAATTATTTTTCAATCTGTCCTCATTGCTCAGATGCTCTAAACAAACTTTCATGTTTTTTATTCAGGTTAGCTGGACCTCTCCAGAAAGACTCAAAAAAACCCTAAAAATCTGACGGTAAAGTTGTTCAGAAAATGTTACGCAGCCTTCTCACAAAGACTCCTTATCATTTTCTTTGTTTTATGCCTCATGCCTCTATACATATTCTTACTCCACGCCTGTAGCTCCATGAATCAATTACCTGTGTAGATTCATCTCAATTTTTTGAACACTGCGACTAGACTAAGTGACTCATTTGAAGGATTATGATAGAAAGTTTGGTGGCAAGTTTAGGAGTGTGGACAGAAATAAAACATTATAAAAAGAAATTGATGGATTAGGTGAGTGGCAAACTGCACCAGCAGAATTTCAGAGCATTTATGCATCAGGCTGTTTACTTTTGTATGGCAAGAAAAAACTCTCATTCATTTTTTAAATGCTTAAAAATTAGGAACAATGGTGGTCCAGACAGATTTAATAGTAAATGAAGTGGTTACATTAAAAATAAACATAATGCCGAAGCTAATGCAATATTGCAAGAATATAAAGAGGATGATGTTTTTCTCCAGAGATAAAAGGTACTGCAGATGCTGGAGAATCCGAGATAACAAGCATGGGGCTGGATGAACACAGCAGGTCAAGCAGCATCATAGGAGCAGGAAAACTTGACGTTTCGGGCCTAAACCCTTCATCAGAAAAAATCCTGATGTTTTTCTCCATGCTGGTTAAATGACCTTTAGAGTACAGTGCCCAATTTGGAGCATTGCAACTTCCTGGTCTTGAGTTGAATGAAGCACAGATTTACCAAAGTATCATCATTTTAAGGATTAAATTATGAGTTCAGATTACATTAGTTAGGTTGGTTTGCCCTGGACTACAGAAGGTTTGATTTGATTTGATTTGCGGGAAATTCATTTGACTTGAGACTTTAGAATTTTGAAAGAATTGAGATTGATAGACATTTAGTGTCCCAGGGAAACCAAAGATACAGGATGTGAGCAGAACATGGAGTGAACTAGAAAATCATCCCTGGTTTGCTTAAAGATGATGCTGGCTTGAGGGGCCAAATGACTATTCCTGCTCCTTTTTCTTGTGTTTTTAATATTAATACTTTTCATATTACGCATACACCAGATGTCCTGAATCAATGTCGTGTTCATTTTGAAAGATAGATTGTTAGCTATTTTCTAATCTCAGAAACTACTTCTGTTTCTTTAAAGATAATGGTTAGTGCATTCTTAATTTTACTTATTTTGTTGACTATTCTTGGTTGAAATCTGTC
This sequence comes from Ginglymostoma cirratum, assembly GCA_024137785.1. Taxonomy (NCBI): domain Eukaryota; kingdom Metazoa; phylum Chordata; class Chondrichthyes; order Orectolobiformes; family Ginglymostomatidae; genus Ginglymostoma; species Ginglymostoma cirratum. The sequence goes on along the minus strand of JAHRHZ010000263.1, from coordinate 2,369,449 downwards.
TGATGTTTTATCTTTGTCCAATTTGCTTTGTGCATCATTGACGAACATCAGATATATCTATTTCTTTTTGTATTTCCAGCACACTGATCCTCCCCACAGGAATTAAACTTTAATACTGGAATACTTAATATAGCAAACATAAGACAAGAAGAAATCACTCAGAATATTTGCCATGCCTTCTGTTCTTGATGTCATGACATTTTTGAGATTATTGAAAATTCTCACGATTCCTTTTTACCTGCTAACCACGAATATAAATATAAATCTCTTTGTTACCTCCCTTGACTAATTTATGAACCTCTTTTTTCTTTTTTCTCTTACATTTGTTGGACTCCTGTGGAAGTATATTTATAAATATATTTTGTGAAGCAATTGCATATTTTGATTGCACAGTGCCTGTGGGAGAAATATATTAATGCATCCGGGGGTCAAGATATGGTTATACTGTAAGCAATGAGTGTAAAGTCTTGTGACAATTTATTTGGCTTTGAATTTTAGACATTAGTTGGGGTGAGGGATAGAGGAGAAAGTGGAAGAAGGCAAGATATTTCCTACATATCATCTGTCATCTTGGTTAGGACAAAGCCTAGTTGTAAGTTGCTTTGTTGGAATGGGGAATAGTATTATAAAATGAGTATTCAAGAATAAGCCACAGCCTGTTTGCATTTCTCCAGTCCTGAACATCACTCATACTGTTATAAAATCTTCAGCCAGTTTTGGGAGAATTCTTTGAAGCTAGTAGCTAAACCTTTGCTTGTCTGTTCCTTCATTCAAATGGTCAGACTTGATCAACATTGAGCTAGATTCTGTGGAATAATAAAATATATACTATTCCTTTCATCAGTGGTGTTAATGTTCTAAGATGGGAATGTCCTGACTCTGAAGATGTGTGTATTTACGTGTCACACTATTAATCAGAATAGTTGGATGCAGAATCAGGACCAGCATGTGTGGAGGAGAGAAGCCTTCTGCTAATTAAAACTGAAACCTTATAATAGTCTTCTGACCGTAGTTTTCAGTTAGCGATGCCACGCTTTAAACATTCAAAACTAGCAGGGTCTTGTTGAAAGATGGAAAGTAGGTCCTGATGAGGGCAAAACTGACTGCAACAGGCAATAGGACCAGAAAAGATCCCGCAAGATAATTTTCAAAAGCTTGTTTTTAACTTCCTTCTGGGTTAGGTAGACTAAGGGAACTGTGTGGGTCTCAAAGGAAACTTGGGTTTCCTCTAGCCCTTGCTAGCCCTTCCACTAGCTTCTTGCCTTTTGATCACAAGAGCCCACCTGGCCACTTCTCTTCTGGTCAACAAACATTCCCTCTGGTCAGCATACCATCCAAAAATCCTGAACCTATCTGATAGCATCTTCATCATTCTGGCAGGTTCAGACAGCAGTCCTTCCTGCAGAATGCATGAGCTCCATGGCTGATGAAGTTGATGGGTTTGCTTCCTGCTGCTCTCTTGCTATGTATCTGACTTCTGATCAAGTTTCTGATTTGATCAATCCACATTCTTCTTGCACCACACTTTCCTTAACAACTTCCTAAGCTTTCCTCATGCCTCCTCTCCCGTTCTCGGTCATGCAGGTTAACATGGAATGCAGAATGAAATTGCTACAACAGGAGCATTTTAAGAAATGGAGAATATTTTCCATGGGTTTGGCACAAATGAAACGATGTTAAGTCTGTGAAAGTATCTCAGGAAATAGAATTAACTCTATTGGATGAGGTGAAATTTGTCAGCTAACAAGTAGAAGAGGAAAATGTTTCCAGGAATATAAGAAAGAGCATATTATATATAAAACTCTTCATGACCTCAGGATGTCCTGTAGTACATTATAACTGATGCAGTACTTTGAAGCATTGTCATTGTTGTAATGTAGGAAATGCAGCAACCAATTTGCAACATAGCAGGTCCACAAGCAGAAACGTGATAGTCACCAAATGTCTAGTACTGTTAATTGAAGGATAAATATTTACCAGGACAATCGGGCTTACTCCATTTCTTTTTCTCAAAAGAGTGTCATGCTGCCTTTGAAGTTCACCTGAGAGGGAAGACTAAACCCTGAAGGGTCCAGACCTGAAATGTCAATTTTCCTACTCCTCTGATGCTTCTTGACCTGCTGTGTTCCTCCAGCTCCACACTGTCATGACCCTGGTTACTATCTCACCTGAAAGTCTGTGCCTACAACAGTGCAACACTGCCTAGTACTGCCCTGTACTGTTACTATGGACTTTTGTGCTGGAAACTCTGTAGAGTAGCGTAATTCACAAACTTCTAACTACATAATGAGTGTGGAGTTGTTCTCCCTCTTGGGTGAACAAGGTCAAGTTCAGCAGCTGGAGTATTTTTTACAGTTTTGGTGAATAGAACATAGAACATAGAACAGTACAGCATAGTTGTGCCAAGCTTTTACCCTAATCCTAAGGTCTATCTAACCTCCACACCTACCTTATACTATCATCCATATGCCTAACTAATAGCCGCTTAAATGCCCCTAATGAGGCCGACTCCATTACCCTCTCTGGCAATGCATTCCACGCCCCGACCACACTCTGAGTAAAGAACCTACCTCTGACATCTCCCCTATAACTACCTCCACTCACTTTAAAACTATGCCCCCTCGTAAAAGCTACCTCCCCCCTGGGAAAAAGTCTCTGGCTGTCTACTCTATCTATACCTCTGATCATTTTGTACACCTCTATCAAGTCACCTCTCATCCTTCGTCGTTCTAAAGAGGAAAGCCCTAGCTCTCTCAACCTTTCCTCGTAAGACCTTCCCTCCATTCCAGGCAAATCTCCTGGTAAATCTCCTCTGCACCTTTTCCAATGCTTCCACATCTTTCCTGTAATGAGGCAACCAGAACTGGACACAATACTCCAGATGTGGCCGAACCAGGTTTTTGTATAGTTGGTGCATAACTTCACGGCTCTTGAACTCAATCCCTCTATTAATGAAAGCTAACACACCATACGCCTTCTTAACAACTCTATCCACCTGGGTGGCAGCTTTCAGGGAACTGTGGGCATGAACCCCAAGATCCCTCTGCTCCTCCACACTGTCAAGAATCTTTCCGTTAACCCTATATTCTGCTTTCAAGTTTTTCCTTCCAAAATGAATCACCTCACACTTTTCAGGGTTAAACTCCATCTGCCACTTCTCAGCCCAGCTCTGCATCCTATCAATGTCCGTTTGTTACTTAGAACAGCCCTCCGCACTGTCCACAACGTGAACCACCTTCGTATCATCCGTGAACTTGCTAATCCACCCCTCCACTCCTTCATCCAAATCATTTACAAAAATCACAAATAGGAGAGGACCCAGGACAGATCCTTGTGGTACACCACTCGTAACTGAGCACCATGTTGAATATTTTCCTTCCACTATCACCCTTTTGTCTTCTAAGGGTCAGCCAATTCTTAATCAAATTTGTCACATTTCCCCCTATCCCATGCCTCCTTACCTTCTGCATGAACCTACCATGGGGAACATTATCAAATGCCTTACTTAAATCCGTGTATACTACTCAAATACCTTACTTAAATACATGAGTGACTTCCAAGTATGATCACACTAGGAAGGCTATGCAGCAAATAGGACAGTATTGTGCAGATAACTGACTTTTGGATGAGTTACTGGTTCAAATCTTCTATTCCTCACATTTTCTCTCTGCCTCTGATGCGCTTGATTTTTCAGGAAGCCGCACTGTTTTTTGTTTGTTTTCACCAGGTACAACAATCCTGGGGCAAGGTTCACGCAGGACTCAGGATCAGTCTGAAAGCTCTAAAGCTTCAAAGTGTCCTTGTAGCACTTCCTTTGATGACCATGTGTATGTATTAGGTGGTGTTGGGCATTCTGGCTACATATAACCAGCTGCCAAATGAGCCATATTGATGAGGCATTTTAAACTTGAACTATTTTCAGCCTCACTTTTCTCCCTCCTAACGAAGTCATGCAGTTAAATTCGCTAAACTCAAATCTCACAATCTGCCTTTCTTAAGTTTAAAGTATTAATTATACTACAATTTTCATCACCATTGAAACCCCAACCTTAAACTTCAGGATAATGTAACAGTTTCTGTTTTGGCTCTGGTGAGCTCTATTGCCTTTTTGTGCTTACCATCTGATATTGGTGCTCATTTTCAATGGTCTTCCAATTGATTTATTTTTTATCATTGTGCCTTTCGTAGATTTATTAATTTCTCAATCTGTCCACTTTAATTTTAACTCAGCTGTAACATCTAAATTTGCCCCTGCACATTTTTTTTTTGTCTCATAATACATGGTGCAATCCATCTGTGGATCAAGTCATCAACAGTAGATGTTCTCCCTTATGTCTACCATCACTATTCATAGAGATTCTACTGTGCCCACATCAGGCCCATCTTCATGTTCTCTTTCATATGAGAAGCTGTGCTGCTTTCTAACTTACCTTTTCAACATCTAGAAAGTGACCTTCATCATTGTACACTTACCCAACTAATGTAATTTTTGAAATAGTAGGAACTGCAGATGCTGGAGAATCTGAGATAACAAGGTGTAGAGCTGGATGAACACAACAGGTCAAGCAGCATCATAGGAGCAGGAAGGCTGACGTTTCGGGCCTAGACCCTTCTTCATTTTTCTGATGCTGCTTGACCTGCAGTGTTCATCCAGCTCTACACCTTGTTATCTCTAATGTAATTTTTGAATCTGGTTTTGACATAGTGTTCTTCTTAAAGGCATCAAGGTGTCCATTTGCAAGAACTTTGAGACATATATTTCCCCCACTTTCTGAATTTATACTTTTGCTCTATCATTTCCAACCTTATTTCTGGATAAAACTAACAGAGGCTAAGAGGGCAAGAGGATGTCATATTTTAGATTAAAGAAGGTTGGTAGTTGTTTTTTTGAGTTTTACCCAAAAGCTACTCCCTATTCTAAGTAAACACATAAGCAAAGCAACTGCATGGAGTAGTTTGATTATGATTCAAGAAGACAGTATAATTCGGTGAGATTTTCATGTGAAAGAAAAAAAAGCATCAAATGATACACAACAGAAAAATATTGTTTGTTCATGTACCTCGTGAATCCCCTACACTTTCCCCGAACCCTTGAAAAAGTTGTCCTTCAGGTTTTTTATGCAATCCTTTTTGAAAGATATTATTTAATCTACCTCCCTTTCAGGAAGAGTGTTCCAAATTAGGATTACTTACTCAATAAGATCTTCTCACCTCAATTTAATTTTTTTTTGTAATTTACAGCTCAGACTGAAAATGTTTTGCTTTTGACAAATGGTTTCTAATTATTCAGTCTCATAATTGAGAAAGCAGGTGGAAAAAGTGTGGAGTTATTCATGCCCATAGATGTCAACAAGTTTGGGAGACATCCATTAAAGCAAAGTGAAATGTGGGGTTTTGTTGTATGCAGTTGTCCTAGCAATTATGCCTGACCAAATGTAGTTGTACCTATTGCTAAAATGCAATACACCTTTCTGTTATCTAGGAGCACTGCTTCTTCTATTGATACTTCATAGTGATGTATTTCCCACAATAAATCACTAGATAGCACAAGACTAAATATAGGTAATGGAGACATTGTGAAAACAAGCAACCTCGAACAACTCTTATGCAGTACCATATACTGGTAGATGTGGAAAATGCCACAAGGTGCCAGCAGTGTTCATCTGTGAAAATACTATAGGATCCCATCTGCCCAATTTTGGAGTAAAACTGAATCGAAGGAAATAAACTGAATGAGAAATAATGTAAATAATAATTTAAAATACCAAAGGAAATGTGCAGATTGGCCAATATGTGAAATGAAAAAAATAGGTGAACATTTCAAGCAGAGCCTTTCAACAGCATCCCACAACCAGCAGCTCGATTGCCAACTCTACCTGAAATTGAATTGCAATGCTGAGATGAAGTGCAACATGGAATAGATACCCCATTAAGATCGGAGTAATTCTGCACTGTTAATTTAAATTTGTTATTGAAACAACAGACTACAGTTGGCACAGGAGACACACTTCTTATTCAACACTATTACAATGCTGAAGTGGAAGGGAAAGACTGATTGAGCCTTTCAACTACATACATCAGGGGTACAACCAGGTTCATGTCACTGTTCACTAGGACAGGCTAGAGTTTCCAACAAATTATAAGTGTCTAGGTGTGCAGCTTGCACTGAAGTAATTAAGTTTAATGAAACCAGACCAGAATGTTAAACTATGATTTTAAATCCTCATACTTGTTCCAGTTAAGGCAAAGACAAAACAAGGAGATTTCCTTTTAAATGTGGTGTCACTCCACTTGCAATATCAGTCACCTTTTTTAAACTTGAGTCGAGCCATTCTTTTTTGTGAAAATTAATCAACATGAGCGGTGTAACATATTTTGCCTGTAGATGGACAACAGATACAATCAGAAACAGTGACAACAAAATAGAGTAGAAAAGAATGGAAAGACATTATTCATCATTATAAAACAGGCACATTGTGCATCTTACATAAAGTATTTCCTACCTGCTAAACAGAAAAATTTGTAGTGCCGATTAATATTCCGCATGTTTCTGAGAGAATGTCCCACCGTCATTAATTTAATTACTTTATTAAATACAAATGTACTTGTTTTATGCTTTGCTGGTATGGAAGATTGTTACAATTTTGTAAGAAGCTCTAAGTAATTGTTGAGCATGTGATATTTGTTTTAATTTGGCCAACTTTAGAAGTCTCTTTTCAATTGCATTTTTGCCTGTCTGCAGTATTTTATTCCAGAGATGTTGTCTCTCTGAAGACCATTAAGGTGTTAAGTGCAATTTCAACTGATTGAATCTGGCTCCAGACAGTCTGAGATAGCACACATTGGTTTACTGCGACTGATATTCAAGGCAAGTACAGTTTGATTACATCCAATGCAGTTTACCACACTTTGAAAGAAAAAGGACATACAAACATTGCAGTCCTGCTGAGACTAAATATATCTTTACAAGTCCTTAAAGGAGAGTATTCTTTAAATGAGAGCTATAAAGGAAATAGCGCTTTCAAAAGGTCAAATATAATGAGTCCCTTTGCTATTTTGAAATGCTCACATACCGTATATATTCCAGTAAAAGTCGATCTCATGTAAAAGTTGACCCCCTATTTTTGGCCAAAAAATCTGGATTTTTCCATATATCTCTTGTAAAAGTCGATCCTGGTTCCTCTCACGTAACAGATCAACATTTGTGTGTTAAGGTATTGTCCTGTACATAAATGTTACGACGAGAAAATATTTTTCTGCTGTTATGTGTTTTGAAATTTCTTCATCGTTTTATGTAAAAATACCCTCCAGAAAAGAAACAGAAAAATCTTTAACATTTAGTTATTGGAGTTATTGAAAGTTATTGAAGTTGCAAAGAAGACAAATAACAATGTAGCAGTGAGAGAATTTTGTGTTTCAGGGTAACTTGGACGAGACTGGAGAACGATATTGAACCAACTTCAATCAACGCTAAAATGAGAGAGTATCAACAGAGGTAAACCTAGCAAGTGGCCACAATTGGAGAAAAAAGTTGCTGAGTGGGTCTCAAAAATCGTCAAAATGGAAAATGTGTTGATCGTCAAGCCATCCAAATCCATACATGAAACGAATCAAAGGAGGATGGAATTTCGGATTTTAAGGCACATGCTGGATGGTGCACAAGGTTCATGACAAGGCAATGACTTAGTACTTTGGCAGAGAACTAAGATTGCGCAAAAGCAGCCTGCTGAACTAGAACATAAGATATTACAGTAATTACCATAATTTGTTGGGTTATTTTAATTTAGAAATCAATTGGGCTTCTGCTAATGATACAATATTTTGGACTATAGCAGGAATGTCAGCCGCTCAGAAGTAGTATCCATGCGATAATTGACCCCAGAAATTCAACCTAAAAAAAGTCTAAAAAAATGCGACTTTCACATGAGTATATACAGTAAACGATCTTCAAGTCATATGCTCAGCAAATCAAATAGAGCTTTGCTTTTTAGATTCTTGATAAATGATCTTTGTTTCTTAAATGTCAAGAATATAGGTATACTTGGATACTGTTAAAAGCCAACTGCATTATCCTTTCCTATTTGCTATATTGGAGTTAAAGCTTCACTGTATCCATTCACCTATAGCACTTCCCAAGGTGCACAGAATTTTCTGTAGGCAAAGCAATGCACTTCATCACAACAAGCATGCCAGAAAGATTACTGGGAAATTATGTTATGTTCAATCTATGTACTTTGAAAGTCTTTTCAAGAAATGATGTTTTTAAAGAAATAGAAATAGATACTTGAATCAAGAGTTTGCATTGTTGTTCCACATTTTTTTAAAAAGAAAAACTCAAGCCCTAAATTTTTTAGATCCCCTCCTCCCATGGCCAGGTATTCGGCGGGCCATGTACAATGTATTGGTGACCAAATTACCACCTTCCTGCCCATTTCTGACCTGTTCCACATAATTGAAGGGTTGGTAAGGCACTCATTTGCCTGCCTGCCTTCGGGTGTATTGAGTGCATTAAGTGGCCAATTATTGCCCACTTAGGGGCCTAAATTCAATTTCACTGCCGTAAAAGAATTTGGGCTGTGGCAGATGGGTGGCAATAAGAAGAGTTATGTTTTACCACTTAGTTGAAAAGGGTGGAAGGAAGGGAGGAGTACATCATTCAGGGGATTCCCGTGGGACACTTCCTCGTCGACTGGTCGCCAAACAACTTCCATCTCCACCCTGATCCACTTATCTACATTCCTAGAATCTCTAATCCCTCCCCATTCAATACATTCTACTCATCCTTGTCTGCAAAGGCTTCTTCCCAGGGATTGTTTGTAGTCGCAGAAGCACCCACAACAAAGTTCTAGGATAACTGGGATGTCTAGAGCCTTTGGCAAATCAGATTGGCGAGCAGTTCTCAGGAGTAGGACTTCTTCTCACTGAGAGGCAGAGGTCTCATGGTTCCTCTGTCAAGACTATCTGAGTCCATTTTGGCTATGGGGAGTTGGAAGCCTAATTTAAAATCCATCAGTTCAGGATCAATTTGTTGCAGCCAAGAGGACAAACTATTTGCTCCCTGGCCACCCCATAAAATCCAGACTAAAATAGATTCCCTTACAGGGCATAGGTGTTTAAAAAAACTTTATTATCTTTGCTTAATTTCACTCCAAAGTTTTGTTTCAATTACCTAATGGCCAAAGGGAAATCTCTTCCAACTAAATTTACTGCATTCAATTTTAGAAAACTAGCAATTGTGCTGCACGTAATATTTTGGAACAGGCCTGTTGACATAAGTAACACTTTCTAATGCAATGCTAGAAATTTGTTCTCTATAAATGTACGCACTTTACTGTCTGTGCTAACCCAGTTCCTAAATAGAATCCACGTTTTTTGTTAAAATGGAAGATGACCAGCTTGGTGTCACTTTTCATGGCTTATCACCACAGAATCCACTTGATCCATGATTTTATAAAAATTGCATACTTTTTATGATTGTGAACAAGAGCAAGGATTTTACTGATTAATGTTCTGCTACTTGGTTTCTAACCAATATGTGATTAGATGCATATTCTCTGAAGTCAACCTCGGGAATAGAACCACAAAATACATCCAGTGTGGAAGCAGGCCATTCAGCCCATCAAGTCCATATCAACTCGCTGAAGAGCATTCCACTAAGACCCACCCCTCTACCTGTGACCCTCCATTTCCCATGGCCCATCCACCTAAGCTGCACATCTTTGGACTGTGGGAGGAAACCGGAGCACCTGGAGAAAACCCACGCAGACACAGGGAGAATATGCAAACTCCACACAGAACCAAGGGTGGAATTGAACCCAGGTCCCTGTGAAGCAGCAGTGCTAACCACTGAGTCACCATGCCGCCCAACACAAATTTACATAAGAACATAAGAACATTAGAACTAGGAGCAGGAATAGGCCATCTGGCCCCTCGAGCCTGCCCCGCCATTTAATAAGATCATGGCTGATCTTTTTGAGACTCAGCTCCACTTACCCACCCACTCACCATAACCCTTAATTCCTTTACTGTTCAAAAATTTATCTAGCCTTGCCTTAAACACATTCAGCGAGGTAGCTTCAACCGCTTCACTGGGCAGGGAATTCCACAGATTCACAGCCCTTTGGGTGAAGAAGTTCCTTCTGACCTCAGTCCTACATCTGCTTGCCTTTATTTTGAGGCGATGCCCTCTAGACCTAGTTTCACCTGCTAGCGGAAACAACCTCCCTTCCTCCACCTTATCTATTGCCTTCATAATCTTATATGTTTCTATAAGATCTCCCCTCATTCTTCTGAATTCCAATGAGTATAATCCCAGTCTACTCAGTCTCTCGTCATAATCCAACCCTCTCAACTCCGGAATCAACCAAGTGAATATCCTCTGCACCCCCTCCAGTGCTAGTATATCTCTTCTCAAGTAAGGAGACCAAAACTGCACACAGTACTCCAGGTGTGGCCTCACCAGGACCCTATACAGCTGCAGCATAGCCTCCCTGTTTTTAAACTCCATCCCTCTAGCATTGGCAGACAAAATTCCATTTGCCTTTTTAATTACCTGCTGCACCTGCAATCCTACTTTTAGCGATTCATGCACAAGGACACACAAGTCCCTCTGCACAGCAGCGTGCTGCAATTTTTTACTATTTAAAACATAGTCCATTTTGCTGTTATTCCTACCAAAATGGATGACCTCACACTTATCAACATTGTACTCCAACTGCCAGACCTTTGCCCACTCACATAGACTATCTATATCCCTCTGCAGACTTTCAGTGTCTTCTGCACACTGCTCTACCACTCACCTTAGTGTCATCTGCAAATTTCGACACACCACACTTAGTCCCCAACTCCAAATCATCTATGTAAATTGTAAACAATTGAGGACCCAACACTGATCCCTGAGGCACACCACTAGCCACTGACCGCCAACCAGAAAAACACTCATTTACCCCTACACTTTGCTTTCTACTGGTCAACCAATCCTCTATCCATGCCAATACATTACCTGTAATACCGTGCAACTTCATCTTATGTAGCAGCCTTTGGTGTGGCACTTTGTCAAATGCCTTCTGGAAATCCAGATACACCACATCCACAGGTTCCCCATTGTCCACCATGCAAGTAATGTCCTCAAAGAATTCCACCAAATTAGTTAAACATGACCTACCTTCATGAACCCATGCTGGGTGTTCCCAATGGGACAATTTATATCCAGATGTCTTGCTATTTCTTCCTTAATGATAGATTCAAGCATTTTCCCCAGTACTGAAGTTAAGCTAACTGGCCTATAGTTACCTGCTTTTTGTCTACTTCCTTTTTTAAACAGTGGCGTCACATTGGCTGTTTTCCAATCTGCGGGAACCACCCCAGAGTCCAGTGAATTTTGATAAATAATTACTAGTGCATTTGTCATTTCCCCCATCACCTCTTTTAGTACCCTGGGATGCATTTCATCAGGGCCAGAAGACTTGTCTACCTTTAGTCCCATTAGCTTGCCCAGCACTGCCACAGCAATTAATTTGGTTTATGTCAGATTATTGTTACATGTTGAATTTGTTGTATAAGTTAGTTCGCACTTGAAAGGGTCAACTGTCATCATCCACATAAGCTCCATCCATCAGCTAAAAAGATTTAACCGAGTCGGAGCTAACTAGTGTGTATTTACTGCATTTTTGTGTGTACACATAACTGATAGTAATGCATACGCTCAAGTTGAACTTGATAGTGTCATAAGAGACAATCCTGTATATAGTGCAAGTATCTATTAAATACTCAACAATAAATGTTCGCTGCCTGTCAAAATTGAGACTATCTTCTGCTGCAGACTGTGTGTGGCCATCTTATCCCATACATTAGCAATAGATTAATACCAACCAGAAAGAACGTTTGCAGTGAAACTACTCAAAACTACTCAACTCCACCATTATACTAAAATAGGCTGACTGTCACAGTGAAAGCGATATGTCCAGTAAACAACGCTTTAATAACAATGACAATTTGCCTTTAATGTAATAAAATATCCCAAGACACTCCTGAAGCATTAAAATTGATGCTGACCAAAGAGGGAAATATTGGGAGACTTGACTAAATTTGGGTAAATAAAAGATAATGAGGATTATTTTAATGGTTGATATAAAGTGAGGGGTTTGTGGTGTAATTCTAGAATTTAGGGCCTTGAGCACTGAAGTGGTGATTGGAAATAATAGGTTGTGGTGGGGAGAGTAAGTGGGTAATCCATAAAAAGACATAAATAAAGGAATGCAGAGCTTCTTGAGAGAGGTGGCGGTTATAGGGCTGGAAAATATAAAAAAGATAACAAGGGATGAGGCCTTGAAGGGATTTAGAAGCAAAGGAAAGAATTTCAAATCTGATGCTTTGGTTAACAAAATGTCAATGTGGATCAACAGAGAAGAAATAGATGACTATGAATTGATAAGCTTGTAGGATACAGTTGCCAAGGGTGGATGAGCTGAAATTTTTGGAAAAGGAGATAAGATACCCACTAAGACAACCTTGGAACATTTAAGAGTGGAGGTTAAAAATGCATTAGAATCATAAAATCCTTTAGAGTGTGGAAAGATGCTATTCGGCCCATCGAATCTGCACTGGCCCTCCAAAAAGCATACCAACCAGATGCAGCAACCCCCACCCCCCCCATCCCCATAAGCTCACATTTACCCTGGCTAATCCACCTTGGACTGTGGGAGGAAACCCACGCAGACACAGGGAGAATGTGCAAAATCCACACAGACAGTCACCTGAGGACTGGCATCAAACCCACGTCCAGAATTGAATAGCTGGCTGATGAGTTCAGCTCCTGGAGACTGAACCTGAGTGCATGAAGAGTTAAATGTCTTCTCAGACGTCATCAATATTGCTACATTTTCATATGACATTTCCTCATTCTATGCGAACAAGAGCTCATGTTGTTCGATGCACCACAAGGCCATCATGCATCCGGTGACATTTTGACAATCAGGGAGTGAATCATATTTATGTTCTCTAACTCAGCCTCATATACTTATCGACACTTCAAGCTTCATGCTCACTTCCGTCTACTTCCACAGCTGTTCAACTATGCCAGGATCTCTATCCAAAAACAGTTTGAGACAATCGAAATTGTAAACAGTGCATGGAGAAGCATTGATACATTACTGGACTGCAATCAGATCAGGAATAAAGAGCGATTTTTTTCCAAGCTCATGAGAGATCTAGGACATGTCACTAAATTCTACTGCAGAACACCCAGCTGAGGATCTCCATGAGGCAACATTCAGAAGGGCACTGACTCAATAACAACATGATATTGTGTGAATTGGCTGGTCATTCAGGCAAGCTCCTGTCATTTTCAAAAGGGATAGAGAGGTTTAGCTGCAAGTTAGCAGAGGATATCATGCAGCTGTTGTTCTCTCCACATTCTCTGATCATTCACCATTAATACTGGACATTCAGTGCCTCCACTCCTGTTGCAATTTTTGTATGGTATAATGAGAGGCCTATAAATCATGATGATGTAACTGATGAGATAACTCTGACATCAGTCAAATAGAAGACACCAATCCAAAATGAGCATGTGAATAGAGTCGTCTTGGATACATCACTAGATAGGTGTGTTTGAGATTTTACTTTACACAGACATAAATAAAGAAGTATTACAGTATACGCAGAGCTGAAAAGTCTTGCTTAGAGATAAGAGAAAAGCAGTCTCAGCAATTGTCTGTATGCAGAAACCCACAGACAGATGTAATCCAGACTGATATCTCAATGTGCAGTCAGCAGTATTGGCTTAAAGCACAAGATAATGAAGGATGGGCAAGATATCTATTTCTCTTCAATCCCCAAGAGAATGCAGCTAAACTCTCTCCACGACCTCACTGTAACACTCTAAAAGCATTGACAGAGACTTTACAGTAGCAGGAGTCCAAAACAATTGACACTTGGTATCTGTAGATATCTGAAGACATCGCCCTTTGATTTGTGTGGCCTAAAATGATGTCCTAACATTGCATCAGGATTGTCTGGCATCAGGGTAGGGGTCCTTAACAGAAGTCTGGTGAAGATTGGCAATACTGATTTGTGCAACCTTCACAACATGGCACACTCTAAGTTTTACAGGAGAAGCAACTAATCCCGCAGCATGTCCCAGCAAATTAAAGCTGGTGCTCGCTGTACTGGGTGGCACAGTGGCTCAGCGGTTAGCACTGTTGCCTCACAGCGCCAGGGACCCAGGTTTGATTCCAGCCTCAAGTGACTGTCAGTGTGGAGTTTGCACATTCTCCCCATGTCTGCGTGGGTTTCCTCTGGGTGCTCGGGTTTCTTCCCATAGTCCAAAGATGTGCAGGTTAGGTGGATTGGCTATGCTAAATTGTCCATAATGTCCAGGGTGGGAAATGGGGGGTGTGTCTGGGTAGGATGCTCTTTGGAGGTGAGGGTAGGGACTTGATGGGACGAATAGCCTGCTTCTACACTGTAGGGATTCTATGATACTATCAGAAACAGCAGTGCAGAGATGAATTACTCTTTTTTTCCTGCCTCTTTGGAATAACATCATTCAGGATTTCACGACAACAATCCAGATCATTTAACAGGTAAATAAATTAGGTGAATTATATCATTACTTTGCTCAACACTTGATATTTTGAAATTTGATTATGACCAGGATTCACAAATCAATTCATAAAGGGCAATTTTGTTTGAGGCAGAGATTTTGAGGAGGTGGTTTTCAAAGTACAAAATGAGTTAGACAAAGACAATAAGTGAAAATAGAACAACTGCAGATAAAAATAAACAATAAGGCATGTCTGGAGATTAGCAGGTAGCAAAAACTGGGTGTAATAATCTCTGGAAGGAAAACAAGTATTTGTGTGTGGCAGTATTGATTAAGAATATGAAAATTTTGAATAGAATTTAGTAGATCTCCTCAGAGTGAATTTATTTGGGGTTTGAGTCAAGGAGTAAAGGGGAAACTATTATATTGCTGGACAATTTTTATATTAAATCCAAACTATTGAAAAACATTTTCCAAATGTGTGTTGGAGAACCTTCTCAATCAGTACATCTCCAGTACAACAAGAACACAAATCATTTTGGAAAAGGAAACAAGGAAATGGTTCTGGGAAATGAAGTAAGGTAGGCAGAGTGCAGTTGGGTAGACAATAATTTAGTATCTGTAAATAATTCAGTTTGCAATTATTATGGAAATACATTAGAAAATAGCCAAGATAACATTCAAAATGACCAGCAGTCATTTTAGCAAATTCGATGGTAAATGTATCCTATGAATTACTTTGGTTTATAAGGGATTTCAGTTATGAGGAAAAGTTGAAAAAGTTAACAAAGGTCTTCTTGAAATAGAAAAAGTTGAAAGGTAACTTATAGGGTGTTTCTGGATGATGAGAGAATTTGATAGAGACAAAGATCAATAAACAATAACCATGGATTTAAAATAATTGACAAAAGATCTAGAAGGGAGATGATAATTTTTTTTTCACTCAGAGTTTTCAGAATCTGGAACACTATCTGAAAAAGTGGCAGAAGCTGATTTCAGAACTAATTTTAAAGAGAATTGGTGAATTTAAAAAGAGGTTGGTGAATTTCCAGGGCTATAGATAATGGGACTTATTACATTTGTATTTTCAAAGATCCACAACAAACATGATGAGCTGCGTGAACTTTATCTGTGCAGCCTTCAGTAATTAATTTCAGGAGAAATGTCAATGTGTTATCTCATTTTGACAGTATTTCAGAAGTCGAATTCTACTCCACATCCATAAAATCTATCTCTACCAAGACTCTATACATCATTGGCCTTGTAAGAGGCAGCCTAGAATTGGTGGTAACTAGATACAGTTTGGTTCTTACCATTTTCTGGGAGGCTCCATCAGGCTCTGCAAGGAATATAAGGCTTGGATAGCTTTAAAAGAGGCATTTTGTGTCAGGTCTGTTCATGGTTGATACCCGCGCAGTACAAGCAGCTAACAACAGGCAGGTAACATACTTCCAGTGTGTATGGAATTTAAAACATTCCTTTGAATAAGTTTTTCAACCAGGTGTCAGTGAAAATCTAATCTGTATGTAGCAGTAATAGATTTTGTGACAAAGAAACACTATTAATATTTGTAACACACAATTTATGAGTACGACAAGCAATTGCATGTTACACTTTCGAACTAAATGTACATTTGAGTCTTTAATTTAAACCAAGATGTATTGTTCTGAGTGAGCACTTGTCTCACAGCTGTGACCAATGTGATCCCTATTGGTTAGATTGCTTTTTAATCAATCACATTGAAATTCTGAGAAGGGACTGAATTGATCTTCTTGCATTGTCACTCGTCCTGTTTTCTGCTCCTTGCTTTAATTCATTGTGCTCAGAGCTGGGTTTTCGAAATAACCACAGAATTAGTATCTGCTGTTTCAGTATGACTATTCTTCAGGCTACTCACATTTGAATATTATTGAATCACTGGCTGCAATTGTTAAAACGTGAGTTTATATCTCCATGAGTTAACAGAAATTATTTTCCACCCAACATAAAATCAGCAACATAGCATGTAAAAAACTACATTTTTTCAGAAAGGGCACATTTTGCATACAAGTATTCTCTACTACAGCGTAAGTGATCGAGTATAATCCCTTTAAATGGGATGTTCCAGCTCTATAGCAGATAAGAAGAGCGGGATGTGAGGAATCTTACATAGGTGAGAGTCAGAAATTCAGAATTAAATGGTGGGATAAACTTCTGCAATAAGGATCTTTGTTCTTAAAATGCGGGTCGGCCTTCCCGGGTCATACATGTCAGGAAGACTAATCTGCACACAGTCGCATCTTATTCTAACCACAACTTGCTAGAATTAAGTGTGTCATCCCAATTATGTTCTACTAATTAAGAAATCAATCCCTTCTGATATCTGACTGCTTTTAAGGGGCAAATACCTGACGCTATTATCTTCTTCCTGGTTGTGGAAGTAACTGCTGCATATTTGCCACTATAGAAATGGAGATTTAAATTAAAGTTGCATTGAGTTGCATGTTAATGTATCTAAATATCAATGAGGCAGCTTAAGGAAGAGGGTCAGTGGGGCAAAGGTAAGGCTTTGTCTGTCTAGGTGTGGAACACCATTGCAGATGTAGCAAGGTGGGTCATCACATCATTTTCTGACCTGCCCTACTTTGCTTGGGACAATGGCTGAAAAGAGGGGGTCACTGAGTGTTGGGTATCCAAAGCATGACCCTTGCTTTGGAAAGTTCATGTGTGGGGTCTATTTGGTGGAATTGTGTGGCAGAGGCTTGATCACAGCCAGACCATGGTTTATGTGGTACAATGGGAATTGTACGGTCATGGCTAGGGATCGTATGTTGCCATAGAAGGTTGGGGAATTAATGGAAGGTGAGAATACAATTGACTAGAGATTAGAGGGTCAGGAGATGCATTGGGATTTGAATTGTTATGGGCTCTGGCAAAGAAGGGAAGTAGGTGTCGATATCTGTGAAAACAGCTGAGAGCTTCTACGGTAACAATGTTGACAGGGAGTACAAAGTGGTGTGGGTGCAAAAATTGAGGGAGCTTTGTGGGTGACATGGGAAGCCAAAGAGATATTTTAAAATAAAAGTTTAAAACACTATCATGCAGAATTAAGCTAAACTAACAGGCTGCTGTCAAAAAGGAAACTCTCCTGGTGGGAGGATGGTATTTTTGGGTAACAGAGTTAAAGTCCAGTTTTTTGGCCAAGTGAAAGGCACCCTATGGATCAGAAATCCAGTGGATGGAGACCCATGCTCTGTTGGATTCCATTACCAATGAAGCAACATAGCTCCTAAACTAATAGCATCACATTCCAATGAGTTTCCAGGAAGGTAATCAGCCACAGCACATTCGCATTTTTTGATATCTGCAGTATGGGTATAACCCTATAGGAATGGAGACAGATGCAATCCATAAGATGTTGGCAGAGGCCAACTATCTTGTGAACTGAAAGCTCTCCAATCCCAGAGGAATCGTGTGTCAGACATGGGAAAGGGTAAGAGGCGATGAGGGTAGTTTGCTTGCAGGGCTGGAATTCCAAAGCAAGCTCATAACCGTTCTGCTGCAACTTTGCTGACAGAAAGCTGACTTGTGGATGGGAAAAGTCATTCATATGCAATCTATCTCCGTGCACCTGATTGGTTCCTCACAAGGAATTGTCTGCTGAGGCCACACTGGATGAACCTCACTATTATTTTTTTTAAGTTCATATATGGGATGAGGGTATTACTGGCTAGGCCAGCATTTATTGGCCGTCCCTAATTACCCATTGTGGACATACTTATTGAATAGAAGGCCAAGGGAAGATTGAGGTTTAGCAGGGGCATAGTGAAACAGATTTGGTGGGCAAAGCTCACGAGAGTGATGACTGTGTGTATTAATGAAATGTATTCACCGATCTCCGGAAATTATGGTACAGTAAAACCCTGCCTTTCTTCTTGCCATTGTGCAGCTGAGAAAGAAACAGTGTAGAATCATGCAGAAGCAACAACAGTGGGCACAGGTAGACTAGCTTAGAGAAGCACAGCATTCAGGCAGCCAGGGTCACAGTGATGACAAACATTCGTTGGAAGTTAAATTGACAAGTCTTCACATACCTACCTCCACTTGACAGAGACACAATGCAGAGGATGTCTGAAAAGGTTGCCTCCTGTACATGGTGACTTTGAATGAGGACCTGTGACTCTGTGAGCAAATTGGCATCAGATAACAAATGCTCTAGAGCTGATTTCATAACTCAAAACTTGATGTGAGATAAATGGGTTCGGATTTGCTGTACTGTACTGAAGAAAAAGGGTGCTGTACCACCAGAAAGGACATCACCTGACCTATGCAGGGTCCATTGTACTAGCAAATGGTATAACAAGGTCTATAGAGGGATTGTTTAATTAAACAGCTGGGGGTAGTTGTATTGGGAGAGAAGGGTTTCTTTGGAGAGATTCGTAAATTTTAAGATAAAGGGAAAAGCATTGGTGTAGTATGGCAAAGTGGATGCTGATCAGAGAATCCCTACAGGGTGGAAACAGGCCCTTTGGCTCAACAAGTCCACACCAACTCTCACAGCATCCCACCCAATCTAAACAGCCCTGAACACTGTGGACAATTTAGCATGGCCAATCCACCTACCCTGCACATCTTCAGACTGTGGGAGGAAACCCATGCAGACACAGGGAGAATGTGCAAACTCCATACAGATAGTCACCCAAGGGTGGAATTGAACCTGGGTCCCTGGCACTCTGAAGCTACAATGCTCACCACTGAGCCACCATGCCATCCAACATTAATGTGAGTGTCTTACTAATCCAGAATTCGTTCTAATATTCTGTATTTGAATCCCACTATGCAGATGGTGATATTTGAATTCAATGAAAATTTGGAACAAAAAGCTAGCCTAATGGTACCACTGCCAGTTGTCAAAAAATCCTGTCTGTTTCCTTAATGTCCATTAAGTAAGAAAATTTGCCACCCTTACTTAATCTAGCCTACATCTGACCCCAAAGCCACAGTAATGTGGTTTACTCTTGACTAGCTTCTGGGTAATTAGACTGGGCAACTAATATTGGCCTGGTAGCTCACTTCTGTATAGGAGATTTTATTATTCAAATAGATTAGACAAAATGCATTGCAAATGTACAGTAGCCCAGAGGGTGATTTTATAGAGTTCAGAACAGTTTCTTTCAAAAAATATGTTCTGGAAGCAACCGGAGAGAACGTTATTTTAAACCTGATGAGTGTAATACAATAGATTTAATTAATTACATTACAGTGGAAGTTCCTCTCGGTAAAAGTAATAATAACATGACAGTATTTCACATTTAGTTTCAGAGTGAGAAACTTGGATTTGACAATCATGCCCTTAACTTAAATAAAGGCAATTAAAGAGCTAGGTAAAGTGGCATGGGAAACTATGTTAAAATGCAAGATGGTAGAGAAGCAGTGGCAGGCATTTTAGAAGATGTTTTACACTCTCGAAAGAAAAGATTCATTTAGAAAGAAATATGCCACAAGAAATATTTACTATCCACGATGAACTAATGAGGTTCAGGATGGTGTCAAATTGAAAGAGATGACGTATTGTGCTGTAAATTTATTTAGCAGCCTACAATACTAGGACAATTTTAGGAAGCTACAACTGGTGTTTAAATTTAAAAAGGGGCAAAATTAGGGGTATCAGAGGCTAACAGGAAACATAAAACAGAAAGTAAAAGTTTCAATTAGTATGTAAAAATGAATAGAATAGCTAAAGTGTTTCAGAGTAGATTTCTGAAGAAGGGTCTAGGCCCGAAACGTTAGCTTGCATGCTCCTCTGATGCTGCTTGGCCTGCTGTGTTCATCCAGCTCCACACCTTGTTATCTCTGAATAGCTAAAGTGTTGGTCCCTTAGTAGGTACAACTGGGCAATTAGAAACAGTAAACAAAGTACTGGCAGATAGTTTGTACAAGTATCTTCTAACTACCTTCATAGGAATAAAAACAGAAAGCAAGATGAATATAATAGAAAATGAATAGGGGAAAAGGAGGGAGTGTTAAATGATCACAATCATCAGAGAAAAATTTGTAGCAAAATTAATTGGGCTAACGAAATCTGGTTTGTGTTCTGAACCCAATTCATGGTGCTACTGGACAATGCAGATCCCAGCATGAAATCTGGCCTAATAAGTCGTTTTTTTATTATTTCGGATGATGTCAAATTGAAAGAGATGACATATACATGAAGTGTAGTCCATGAAGCTGCAGAATTTCTGTGACAATAGAAGTCCATTATATAAAAGATGAAAATACTTTTAATAAACTACCAATTATTAACATAGCTGGAAAAATCTTAAAACACCCAACAAAGTGAATTTTTACCCCATTCTCCTATCCAATTACTTTGTAATAATTCTAATTCATAAAAATTATACCTTTATAAAGTAAGGATGCCACGATCCCAGAAGAGAGATGACGTGGTGGTTTAACCTGAGGTTACCCTTGCCTCAGGCATGGGACAAGGTTGAGAAGGTATGAATTTACTGGTGACCTGGGATTTGAACATATGCTATTGGTGTCACTCTGAATTACAAACCAGCCACCCACTTAACTGACTCTCCCCTGTTTCTGTCCTGTGAGCAGTGTAGTCTTCTTAAACAAATACTCACAAAAATGAGAACTTAGACTTCCTCAACCTCAAATAACCTGCTCATTCTAAGAAAACACCCCTGCTTTAGAAGTTGTACAAACCAAACGTTTCTACTGAGGTAACTTATTTCCTTAACCGCTCGAGATAAAACTCCTTTCTCGGAGGTAGACTATGCTTCTGGCCCTGGCCAGGTGTTCTTCAAACTGTACTCCAAGAAGTCATGGGCACTCGCTTCCTGAAACATGCTGGATTAAGCCATCCCAGAATGACTGTTAAAAACATGAGTGGATGTATTGGGTTTAACCTTCCAAAAATCCCTAGATCCTCAAAATGTCCCAGCAGATTGGAATACCATGAATGTAACACTACTTTTCAAGAAAGACAGAACATAAAATAGGTAATTGTATACGAGTTAGCCTAATACCTGACATTGAGAATAATCTTCAAATCCATTATAAAGGATGTAACAGGATATTTAGGAGGTTATAATGTATTTAAAATGGTCAAGCTGGTTTTCTGAAAGAAAGATTTTATTTGACAAATGTTTTAGAGTTCTTTGAGAATGCAACAAATAGGGTAGATCCAGGGTAGCCAGAAGATGCAGTATTTGGTTTGGTTTTCCAAAGGTATCTAATGAAGTGCCAAATAAAATTGCTGTACAAGATACAAACTCATGCTTTGTACGGATGGACGATTGGCTAATGAATAAAAAACAGGGAATTGGGAAATGTTTTGTTTTTCAGATTGGCAAGCAGATGAATGAACCAAAAACGAAGTTGCTGGAAAAGCCCAGCATGTCTGGCAGCATCTGTGAAGGAAAAAACAGTTAATGTTTTGGGTCCGGTGACCCTTCCTCAGAACACAACTGGGCTTTTCCAGTAACTTTGTTTTTGTTCCTGATTTACAGCACCCACAGTTCTTTCTGTTTTTATTTAGATGAATGAACCAAATGTATTGTTGGCAAATACTGCTGATGTCAAAATAATTAGCAGAAAATCAAAATTTGAAGATGACAGAGGAGTGTGTGAAGGAATGTAGATAGGTTAAGTGATTGGTAGTTGGAATGTAAAGTGGGAAAATGTGATGAAGCACTTATGAAGAGCAAAATATTATTTAAGTTGAGAAAGACTGCAGAATACTGCAGTATAGAGGGGTATAGATGTCCTTGAACACAAATCACTACAAGTTAACATTGCAGGTACAGGGAATAATTAGGAGGATAAATGGGGTTTTGGTCTTTATTGCAAGAGCTAGAGTTTGAAAGTAGTTGTTGGAATTGTATAGCGCATTGATGAAATTGTACCCGTACTGTGTACAGTTGGTGTCTTTACTTAAGGAGGGATATATTTGCATTTCATGCAGTCAGAAAATGTTCACTCGGCTGATTCTTGGAAAATGGTGGTAATCTTATGAAGAAAGGTTGAATAGGGTGAATCTATACTCATTGCAGGTTAAATTCCTGAGTGGTGGTATTTTGAGGGCACATGACTGAGTAGATGTTGTGAGGATATCTCCTCTTATGTAGATAGGGGATTTAGAAATGTAGTCACAGTTTAAAAATAAAGATTCTTCCAATTAAGACAAATGATGAAGAACTTATTTCCACAGAACTAGACAGAACCTGCAAGATAAAGTGTTATGTGGGAGGAGGTTAGTTAGAATCATAATGAATGATGGAGCAGGCACAAATGGGCTGAATGGCCTATTCCTGTTCAAAAACAAAAATATGTGAATACAAATAAACCAATGGCTTTCATATGTCACAGTCCAATGTAATCCTGGGCTCATCTAATGTTTAAGTCTATGTATATTTTAGCAGGAATCACTACATAACAGAGATAATAAGAACTGCCGATGCTGGAGTCAGAGATAACACAGAAAATAAAGGAGGGTCCCGACCCAAAATGTCAACTCTCCTGCTCCTCTGATGCTGCCTGGCCTGCTGTGCTCCTCCAGCTCCACACTGCGTTATATCTGTCACTATATAACAAGTTGGTACAGGATGCAAACTTTCATTTATCCAGGAATAATGAGATTAATTGTGGTTATTTCACCAGTGCACAGTTTAGATCAGTTAACTCAGAATAGACCAGAGATCAATAGTATTAAGCTTTGGAGAGAGCTCCATTGCTTTTATTCCTTATCAGTGCATGCTTGTTGAAAACTTGGTGCCATTTATACTGATGTTATGCCTCTTTAACTTTGACCGCGATGACTTTAAGTGAGCAAAAAACTATAATACTCTTTCATTCTTTCTTTGTTTATAGTCAAGCTTCGTTGCAGAAGAACATTTTCTCTCTAATTACATATTGACTTGACAGCAAAGGTGGAGAACAATTTAAAATGAGCACATCTCTTGCAACAGAAAATGAAAATAGAATGTCAACTTTCATTTTTTTTCCGGATAGAAGAGAAAAGTTACCCGTATTCTGAATCAATATGTACTGTACAATTCCCTGCTGAAAAGACAGCTCTATAAATATATATATATATATTCTTTTTAAGTAATTCAGAGCCAGATTCCTGCTAGTTAAAGTAAAATATTGTTATTGAATTGGTTGGTTGACAAGTTCTATATGCAATGAAACAACTCGTGCTGGTTGCAACAATTGATAACACCATCAAACAAGAGGTTGAACATGAATACTACATTATTTAAAACCTTCGGAAATGGTACATTTTAAAGATTATACATAGATCATGGTAACTTGGCCAGATTCTTTAAAGGCCCTGTACCTCATGAGCTATGGCTGAAATTTGGAAAAATCGCATGAGATATCAAGTGAGCCTTTCCTGACAATAAAACAGAAGAAGGGTCTAGGCACGAAATGTCAGCCTTCCTGCTCCTCTGATGCTGCTTGGCCTGCTGTGTTCATCCAGCTCTACACCTTGTTATCTCTATAAAAATGACAAGTTGCTTTTTCCAGGGAAGTCACAGATGTGGAGACAAGATTCTCGCCAGTGAGGTGAGAGGCCTATTATGAGGGCATATTGATTGTAATCAAAGTATTACTTAATCACACCTTATTATTAAGGGTCCTGTCTTCCTATCCACTGAACAGAAATTAGAGCCAAGAGACCCTGACTTGAAAGTTTGAATGGTTACCTGGCAATTGCAGCTCTACTGGGCCTCTCACTTGGACACCCAGCACCAAAGTCTCAGTCCAATCTACAGGGCAGTGACTGCACTCATCCCATGTCTATGGAAGTTGGCATCCAACACGCGCCAACCTCATTGCATCATCATGGCACATCTCGAATTCACTGGCAGTACAATTCAGTACTGCAAAGCTACACTTTGGAGTGCACCAGCGCCTGTCATTGGAATGCAGCTACAAGAGCACCTTGTGTCAGTAGAGATAGGCACCCAGATTACAGACATTACCCGGGTGAATCTCAGAGTTGCTAGCCTACTCTCTTACCGCACTCAGTTTGTGCTTACCTGGACACTCAAAGTTTGGGGAGATCAGGGTCAGGGTCTTCATCTCACTAGAGTCCAGAGAATGGGCTGCAGTCAGTTGGTTAGTCCAGTGCAAGTAGTCAGGGGACTTCTGGATAATCAGGTGGGGATCTGCGTAGAGAACGTTCAGGGATACGGTCAGTCATCATAGAGTCAAAGAGTCATGCAACATGGAAACAGATCTTTCGGTCCAGCCAGTCCCTGCCGAGCATAATCCCAAACTAAGCTAGTCCCACCTGCCTGCTCCTGCCCATATCCCTCCAGACCTTTCCTATTCATATATTTATCTAAATGTCTTTTAAACATTGTAATTGGATCCACATCCACTAGTTCCTCAGGAGATTCATTCTACAGGGGAACAAACCTCTGTGTAAAACATTTTCGCCTCATGTCTTTTTTAAATCTCTCACCTCAAAAATGTGCGCCATAGTTTTGAAATCCCTCATCCTAGGGAAAAAACAACTACCATTAACTCTATTTATACCCCTCATTATTTTATAATCTTCCATAAGGATGCCTCTGAAACTCCTGTGCTCCAGTGAAAGAAGTCCCTGCCTATCCAGCCTTTCTCCATAACTTAAACTTTCCATACCCAGCAACATTCTGATAAATCTGTTCTGAACACTCTCCAGCTTAATAAAATCCTTCTTGTAACTCGACGATCCGAACTGGACACAGTATTCCGGAAGATGCCTCACCAATGTCCTGTACAAGCTCAACATCATTTCCGAACTCCTATATTTGAAGGACTGAGCAATGAAAGCAACTGTGCAGAACGTCTTTTTAAACACCCTGTGTATGTGATGCAAACTTCAAAGAATTATTTACCTGCACCGCTAGGTCGTTCTGTTCTACAACATTACCCAAGGCCCTACCATTAATTGTGTAAGCCCAACTGTTGTTTGTTGTACAAAAACTCAATTTTTCGCGTTTATCCAGATTGAACTCCATCTGCCATTTTTCAACACATTGACCCATTTGATCTAAGAAAACCTTCTTTACTGTCTACTATGCCACCAATTTTAGCGTTGTCTGCAAACTTACTAACCATGCCTTCTGTATTCTCATCAAAATCATTTATAGAATTGACAAGCAAAAGATGTTCCAGAACCAATCCCTGTGGAATACTGCTGGGGACAGGCCTCCAGTTTGAAAAGCAGCCGTCCACCACCACCCACTGTCTCCTGCTGTTAAGCCAATTATGTATCCAATAAACAAGCTCATCCTGAATCCCATGTGACCGAGCTTTACTAATTAGTCTACCATGCGAAACCTTGTCCTCTCTATCCAAGTCAGCCAGGGAGGTCAATTCAGTCCTGAGGGTTTGTGCAATGAACATCAAGAGTGGGAGGTGTATGTATCTGGACAGATTGCTGTGGTAAGGAATTGAAGGGATTCAATGCTACAACTGCAGTCAGCAACTTGGGATACTGATGGGACGAAGATGTTGAAAGGAGAAGATTTGACATAAAAAGCAGGGAGCTGATATTGCATGGAAAGACATGACATGCGCAAGAGGGGCGTCAAAAGCCATCACCAGCATGCTTTCAAAAGGGCGGGGTGTGTATCATGATGGTAGATCAGGCTAATCAATAGGGACTGACTCAGGGGATAAGGATAAGAGTTTCAGTCATAATTCCAGATGGTGTATAGAACACAGACTGATAAATATTTACAGCGCAACAAAGCCATTTGACCCATTGTGCTCATGCCAGTCAACAGAGATCTGGCTACATTAATCCCATTTTCCAGATCTTGGCCCATAGCTCTGGAGGCTATGGCAATACATTCTAAATGCTGCTGAAATTTTACAAGAGTTTCTGAGCTCCCTTCCCCCTCCCCCATTTCTGAAGACGGGTGCTGACCCGAAACATCAACTTTCTTGCTCCTCTGGTGCTGCTTGGCCTACTGTGTTCCTCCAGCTCCACACTGTGTTATCTCTAACTCCAGCATCTGCAGGTCTTGCTATCTCTGAGTGAATCTTGCTTTCTGGCAGTGTGCTCTAGACACCCAATTTCTGAATGAAAATGATTTCCCTCAACCCTTAATCTTGTACCTCTTGCCTGTGAATCCATGCCTCCCTGGATATTGATTTCAGAATTCCTGCTGACTATTTGTCCAAGCATTTGCAGCTCTTGACTGCCTGGATCGGTGAGCAACAGTGTTCCCTATTGGTAACTATTTAGTAGTTGTGGGTAGAAAGATGCTGCAACCATTCCTCTTTACTTGAATAAGTTTCAGAGCCTATTTGGTTTACAGTATTAGAGGAGCAACTACCAATGAGTGTAAACAAGAACGTGTTTGTCTTAACAAGATGTAATTTATTGCACAATACCAGTTTGATATAAGCTGTATTAGCTAGTTACACATTTTTGCTAAGATTATTGGGAAACCTAGGTGTCAAAATCTGTCCCTTGATGATTCAGGGCTATTCTCGTAAATTCCCTACAAAGGCTCTATGTCTGTGGAGTTTAATCCAGTCTGCAATGTTAGCCCTTTCAGAGAGTGGGGACATGACTACTGGGAGATTGAAGCCTGAAAGAGGAGCAAATTGAGGAAAGAAGACAATCACTAAGATGGGGAGAAGAGTGAAGTAAGGTGGGGAGGATCTAGGGTGAAAGAATCAGAAGAAACATTATGTGAACTATTCTGCTCTTCAGTTGGGTTGTTATAGAATTCCGTTCAGAGAATGCACAGTAGAAATGGGAGGGCCCTGTGGTTATTTTGCATAAGTCTCTTCACAACTGAAAGATTCAAATGTGTGTCAAGTGAAACAAAAACCAAAGATATGATTGTGTGAGCACCCAAGTAAAGAATTGTGTGCTAAAATGAAGCTCTCACTGCAGCATTAAAGTTAACAGGCTCTGCCCATTCGTAACACTGACATCCTGACCAGGTCATACAATGCATTCAACTGAGATGAAGGACAACTCACTCTTGTTATGAAGTTGTGTAGAGTTATCGTGAATTGGAAGGCAGGAAGCTAGAATTTGTAAAAACAAATGAAAAGGGAGAAGAGTGCATAGTTATTTTAAGAGGTAAATTGTTTTTCTAAGCTTAGAGATTTATACAGAAAAGGAAATGTCTGTCTATAACTGAAGGTGTACAGCCAGTTCTGAAATTGAAGCGTGTATCAATTAGTTGTGTGATTGGAAACCTTAGGCTTGATTTGAAGTTTTGGCAACTGGCTGGATTCAGCCAAATAATTTAATCCAAGCATTTAGCGATTGAAAGACAATTGAATTTAAGTCTGATGATTTTGATAACCTTGGACCATTGCTATTATAAGAAAATTGATATGTCACCCAAGGTATATAAGGAGAGGGTTTTCTAAAAATCAATGTGAGCGCAAACCGCCATCTGAGAAATAAGCATCTATCTTTCACTAGAAATCGTTAAGGTCTCTAAGAAAGCACGATCTATCCATAAAAGGTACCGTGGCACTGCTAGCTAAGAGTCTTCACAGAAGACTTCACAAAGAAAACATCCCTGACAGCTGGATCAGCAGAAAAAAGGCCTTTATGACTTGAGAACAGCAGAAGAAAGGCGTGTAGACTTTGAGAGACTAAGTTTTAATTTATTTTCTTATTACTTGGGTTTATATAAGTGGGACTTGTGTTTATTGGAGCAGCATACCAGTAGAATTTAGTTCAATTAGGGAATAAGTAGTAGTTAAGGGGAAATTGTTCAGTTTGTTAATTTGTTTACTGTTCGGGTTAAATAAATAAATTGTCACCTGTTACTTATAAAGTGAATATCAGGGATTTTCTTTCATTTAACCTCCCCTTCTCCATAGCAGTTTAACAGATTAGATGAGGTAGGGCGAGCTTCTCTGGGTGTTTCAGGTTTAATTATTAGAAGGGAACTTCTACTCCCTCAAATAACAGATTGGGGGTAGTAAGAACTGCCAGTGCTCGAGTCAGAGATAACTCAACGTAGAGCTGGAGCAGCACAGCGGGCCAGGCAGCGTCAGAGGAGCAGGAAAATTGATGTTTCGGGCCGGACCCTTTTTAAACGTCAACTTTCCTGCTCCTCTGATGCTGCCTGGCCCACTGTGCTCCTCCAGCTCCACACTGTGTTACAACAGATTGGGGCCTTGTGTTTCTATTTTAGTTATCAGAGGGATTTGACCTCCCTTTCTGCAACAGTTTGGGGGCTCAAGTCCGGCATCTGACTGGTTCGTGTACAGGATCTGAATGGATCTTAACAGATTTAGGCGGATTTAAACAGACTTTGGAATTGGTGTCCTAGATCATTAAATAAAACTTAGGTGAGAACAATCTGTTTAATTTTGGCTACTTGTGGTTGGTTAAATCAAAACTGAGGGAAATAGCTCCAAACATTGCTGGGATTTGAAGATGCTTCCCAAATTTGACAAGAAAGTTTAGAAAAACAGAGGAAGGATATACTTTTAGAATTAGCAAATTGGCTAGATTTGGGTTTAGCTGGAGACAAGAAAAAAGCTGGAATTGTAAAGGAGTTAGTCGAGCATTTAAGTATACCAGAGAAACAGGAAAGTGCAGGGGAGCTAGAAACAATTAAATTGCAAGTAAGACAACTGGAGTTAGAAAATGTAAGTGAATTGAAACAGTTTAAACCACTGTTACAAAATGAGGAAAAGCAAAAAAGAATAGTCATGTTGGAAAAGGTAAGTTGGAACTAGAAGCAAAAAGATTTCAAATGGCAGAAGGAAAAGTACAAGATTGAAGTAATAATGAGCAAACTCATTGTAGCTAACAGACTGGTAGGGATATATACAAATGCGTCCAAATATTACCAACATTCTATGAAAATGATATAGAAGCCTTTTTCTTATTTCCTTTGAGAAATTGGCTAGGCAGAAGAATTGGCCAGAAACTGAGTGTGTAATGTTAATTCAGACCAAGTTGGTAGGCAGGGCTAGTGAGGTGGTGTAGCGCTGAGATGTCATGAGACTTTGAAGGAGTAAAACAGGCTATTTTGAGTGCCTACAAATTGCTACCAGAAGCATTTCGACAACAGCTCAGAAATATAAGGAAGGAACCAGGTCAGACTTATGTCAAGTTTGAAAGATTTAAACATAGCAACTTTGATAGACAGGTGAGAGCATTAAAGATAGAAAAGACATATGAGGATCTTAGAGAGATTATTCTACTGAAGGAGTTCAAAAACTCACTTCCAGAAATGATAAGAACTCATGTTGAGGAAGACAAAGTTAAAACAGCGAGAAGAGCTGCAGAGATGGTGGATGAATAACCATTATTGCATACACCAAAACTTGGATTCTGACAGGAATTTCGTTCCATCAGGGATAGAAATCGGGAGAAAGGAAGATCCTTCAATGAAAAACATGAAGTAGATCACAGTGGGAACAGTTTACCACAGGTGAAAAAAGAAACCCAAGGGGGTGAAAAGGAGATGAAAGGCCTCAGGTGTTTTCACTGTAAGGAGTGAGCCACAAAGTCACAGTACCATGATTTAAGAAAGGCACTGAGAGAAAGGATGTGGTAAAAGAAGATAAACCAGTGGGATTATTTGAGATAGTGAAGGAAATCCCAAAAGAAGTCAAGGAGCTGCACGAGAGTGCACAGCCAAGTCATGAGCTGGATAGTGAGATGGTACCCAATCTCTACAAAGACTTCACCTCTGTGGGTAAGTTTTACGCAGGAAGAACAGCGGGAGAAGGTAAAGAAGTTAAAATATTGAGAGATACGGGAGCTGGTCTGTCTCTAATACTAAGGCCTTACTATGAAATGGACAGGGACAGGAGAAACTGGTATTAGTTATTGCCACTCAGACTGAGGAATCAAATCCAGATGATTTAGATTTTGATGTGCCTCAAAATAAATTGAGTTATGAGGAAGTCCTTAGAGAATGGAATAGGATAGTGAGCTATCTGTTGCAGGAATAGCGAACTGAATTGAAAGTCTTGTGGCAGCAATATGACAACATATGCAGAAGTAGGATAGGGATGACCAATACCATAGTACATGACTTTGACAGAGGGAATCATATTCCGATAAAACAACACCCCCCACAGGCTTAATCATCTCAAAGCGGGTCAGGTACGGAAGGAAGTGGAAGCGATGCTCCAAGAAGACGTCATCAAGTCAAAGTGAGTGGAGATCGCCGATTGTGTTGGTTCCCAAACGTGATGGTACTCAATGATTCTGCGTGGATTATCGAAAGGTCAACGTCATAACTAAATTGAACTCATACTCAGTTCCAAGGCTGGATGACTGAGTGGGAAAAAGTTGGACAAGTCCCTTACATCACAAAGTTGGACTTTCTTTGTGGTTACTGGCAAGTACATTTGTCGGAGAGAGTGAAAGAAGTTTCTGTGTTTGTAATCCCAAATGGGCTGTATCATTTTAAAGTAATGCCCTTTGGAATGAAGAAAACATCAGCCACTTTTCAGACTTACGAACAGAGCTGTGGCAGGAATGACTAATTTTGCTGTCTATATAGACGACTTAGTGATCTTTAGCCATTCATGGAAAAATCACATGGTACATTTGGTAGAGCTCTCTGAAGGACTATGGGAACCAAAACTGGTTATAAATTTAGCAAAAACTGAATTTGCAAAGGCAGAAGTGACATTCCTTAGAACACAACATCGGACATGGGGGGATGATGCCAAAGAACATGAGAGCAAAGGTGATCGAGGAATTTCTGAGACCATCCTTGAAGAAAGAAGTGCTTCGACTTTTGGGACTGAGCGGATTATACCAGAAGATTGTATGAAATATTAGTACCATGGTGGCACTGCTGATGTATTTGCTAAAGAAGAAGACAAAATTTTGGTAGACAGAACAAATCCAGGAGGCATTTGAGAATTTAAAAGCCGCGTTTACCACTGCACCAGTTTTAGCCCCAGCAAATTTCTTGAAACCCTTTAAAGTCACTATCGACACCAGTGATGTATTTGTTGAAGCTATGTTGATCCAGGAGGATGTGGGCAGAGTTGAAAGGCCACCATTGATTGAAAACCTATTGTGTTTGGTACTGGTCTTGCAACATTTTAATACTAATGTTATAAACAATGTTTCAGAGACATTTGTGTAAACAGACCATAACCCTCTCAGCTTTTTGGGAAGATTTAAGGACAAGAATATGAGGCTATTTAGTTGGAGTCTTATGTTACAGGCTTTTAATTTGCAGATTGTGCATGTTGTGGGTCATAAAATGTTATTGCAGATGCATTATCACGTGTTTAAAAGAAAATGTGTAGATAAGAAAGAACTGCTATGATCCAATGTTATTTATATAAGCAGAATTAGTATGAAAGGTGTAAGTTTAGATTGCTATTATTACTGACCTATGTATCTTGCAATATTGGCGTTAACATTAAAAAAGCCATTTCTTCATAATGATGGTTATTTTTCTCTTAAGTGGAGAGGTGTTATGAAGTTGTGTAGAGTTATCATGAATTGGACGGCAGAAGTTTGTACAAAAAAAGGGAGAAGCATGCATGGTTACTTTTACAGGTAAAGTGCTTTTCTAAGCTTAGAGATTTATACAGAACAAAAACGTGTCTGCGTGTTATTGAAAACATACAGCTAATTCTGAAATGGAAATATGCATCACTTGACTTTGTAATTGGAAACCCTAGGCTTGTTTTGATGTTTTGGCAACTAGCTGGAATCAGCCAATTAATTTAAACGAAGCAATTTTTGATTGAAAGCTAATTGAATTTAAATCTGATAGTTTTGACAATTTCAGACCAATATTATTATAAGCAAATTGATATGTCATCCAAGGTATATAAGGAGAGGGTTTTGAAAATCAATGTGAGAGCAAACTGCCAAAAGAGATGTAAGCATCTAGCTGTCACAAGAAATTGTTAATCGCTCTAAGAAAGCACAATCTATCCATAAAAGGTACCATGGCACTTTGAGCTAACAGTCCTCACAGAAGCCCCTCAGACAAAACATCCCTGATAGCCAGATCAGTGGAAGAAAGGTATTTATGACTTGAGAACAGCAGAAGAAAGGTGTGTAGACTTTGAGAGACTAAGTTTTAATTTATTTTCTTATTACTTGGGTTTATATAAGTGGGACTTGTGTTTATTGGAACAACATACCAGTAGAATTTAGTTCAGTTAGGGAATAGTTAGTGGTAAAAGGGGAGTTGTTTGGTTTGTTAGCAATTCAGTTAATTTGTTCACTGTTAGGGTTAAATAAATAAATTATTACTTGTTCCTTATGAGGTGAGTATCTGGGATTTTCTTTCATTTAACCACAATTGTTACCAAATTATAAAGCCGAGGTGAGCTTGTCTGGGTGTTTCAGGTTTAATTATTAGAGGGGAACCCCTAATCCTGTCATAACAGTTTGGGGGCTTGTGTTTCAGTTTAATTATCGGACGTGTTTGACCTCCCCCTCCGTAAAACTTTCAACAACATTGGTAACGGTGGCGGAGGGTAGATTTGTATGAATCCATGCAGTACACTTCAGTCTCCTGGGTATTGAAATGGTTATGAACATATGGTGAAACTGTTCTGCAAATTGTTGATTTCAATGTTGCAGGGCTGTGGCACAGAAAATAATGACGACCACCAAGAGTGAAATTAAACTACATGCAACATATGGTGTAAGAGGCACTCATAAAACACGGAGCCACATTCTGGTATTAGATGTCTTCAGGAGTGGGTGAGGTGAGCAACAAAAACTGAATGATCTTCCTAGCTTGCAGAGAATGGTGTGTTGTATGAGTGCCAAAGATAATGACTAGAAATTTAACCCCATGGAATTCTGGAAGGCTTTAGAACTTTCAGTTCATGATGTTTGGCATTATCTTTGTATATGCATAAGCAAATAAGCTGGGAAGAATATCATTGTATGAGACAACCTGACACAGCTGCAAGTGGAAGTACATGTTACTTTTAACCCTGATGCTACACTTAATCTCAAGCAAGCAAGATCCTGCACACCATTGGTCGTGGTCTCTAAAAGGCAGCATGCTAATGTTCTTATGGAAGGATCTCTTCAATCAATCCTACCAGAATGGATTATCTGCCTGGTTACATCATTGTGATTTGTAGAACCTGTGCAATGATACAGCTTGCACTTCATCAGTATTTCATTAGCTTTGACTTGCTTTGCAATATCTCAATAAAGGGAAAACATATATAATTGCAAACTGTCTCTTCTTTAAAATCACCCAAGTTGAGGATTTTTCTTTGAAATCTTTCCTCCTCTTCTGAAGGTAGTAACTCACTTTGGGAATAATGCCACTGACACCAGCTGTAAAACAATTGCTCACCAAATAGTCAGTCTTTTTCCAGCAAGGCATGCATTTGTTCCCATAGGATTGGCAACTACTCACGATTACCACACTCACCACTTCAATGGGAAGATATATTGACATTAGAGAAGGTTCACTCCATTGATACTAGGTATGGAGGGACTGTTTTATGAAGAAAGCTTAAGTAGGTTGGGTCTATGCCCATTTTGGTTGACAAGAATGAGAAGTGATCTTATTGAATATACAAGATTTTAAGTGGATTTGATGGTAGATATGAACAGTCAGTTCCTCTTATGGGAGCATCTAGGACCAGAGGGCATAATCACAGATTGAGGTGTCACTCACTCAAGGCAGACATGAGGAAGAATTCCTTCTCTCAGAGAGTGGTGAGTCTGTGGAATTTGTTACCACAGAGGGGTGAAGGCGCTCAGTTGTTAATTATATTCAGGGATGAGATAGACACATTTTAATGCATAAAGGAATCAGGGTTATTGGAAAAGGAAGGAAAGTGGAATTGAAAATTATCAGGTCTGCCATGATCTCACTGAAGGGCAGAACAGAGTCAATAGGTGTTTGGCCAACTTCTGCCCTATGACTTTGATATTAAGATCAATCCTCTCATGTACTGTTCAGCTACTAGCACTAAGTATATTCATTATCCTTTCGCAGGTCATTAAAAATATTACTATAATTAGAGCCCCAGCGCTGATCCCTGTGACACTCCACTAGTTACTGTGCCAACCAATAAATAAGGT
This sequence comes from Ginglymostoma cirratum, assembly GCA_024137785.1. NCBI lineage: Eukaryota > Metazoa > Chordata > Chondrichthyes > Orectolobiformes > Ginglymostomatidae > Ginglymostoma > Ginglymostoma cirratum. The sequence goes on along the minus strand of JAHRHZ010000263.1, from coordinate 2,334,869 downwards.
AAATGAAACTGAAGACCACTGTGCTTTCTAACTGCTGTTAGGTACAAGCTACTATTATAAAGAACCCAACATCATTTAGATAGCATTCATTTCCTGAACTAGGAGCAAATGTGTTTACGAATTAGAGCAATAACATCCACAGTGTACAGAGATACTGGAGCTGAACATGCATGACTGTGCCGAGAGGTAAATATTCAATATCATCAGATGATATATCAGCACATTTTCATACCTTTTGTAATTTTGAGAAAATTGACCATCATGTCTCAAGAAAGCTAAGTCTGGAAGTTGGCTTTTGTAGTAAAACAAGAATAGAAATTGTTGATGAAGCCCAGCAGGTCTGGCAGCATCTGAGGGTAAAAAGGAGAGTTAATGTTTCAAGTCTGGTGACTCTTAATCAGAACTTGGACAGAACAGATCAGATCTCCAGTAGCCGTAGATCTTTGTTTTATTTTTATACATACGACAACGAATTGGTTATTTTATCCTATTTGTATTTATGGTATGGGGTAAGCACATTGAGCATAGGATGGGTGAGAGAAGAAATACGATGAGTATATCAAAGTATTACAACGCGTTGCAAGTTGCCAAGAGGCCAGTGTGCCAGGGAGCCACAACCTGTGGTCAGTCATTCTTTTGTATTTAATGTGATCCCTTCAGTGCTGTTTCAAATAGAGTATGAAGGAACAGAGCTGTTTATAAAAGCAGAGTGCCACTAAAGCATTACGAAAGTATATGTGGAGCATCCGACAGAATCTGTGATTGATTATTATGATTCAATACAATGTGATGCTAGGATGATTGTTCAGGGGATGAAATTGGAACATTGGACTGTCGGAATGAAGGATATCCACTTACATTTCTTTCTTTCATTTTCATTAAGTTTTCAGCTGCAGTAGTTTCTGTCATTCTCTTGAAGAAGTTGAAAGCAATGTAAGTATATGGAAAAATCTTGCCTCTTTCAAGTAGGATTGCCTCCCTGCATGCAGCAATTGTGTGTGTTTTTTTTAGTGAGCACTTCTATGTTGCTCAGAAAGATCTATTCATGTAAAATTAAAGGAAGTTGTTACATTGACAGACATTGACCGACTATGAGAATCTGCAAAGTTCTGCCACTGTTGTTTTTTAATGGCTATTTGTAATCTCTTTATTAATGTTTCTTTGAAGTTTGCACCATACAATTACCCAGGTGGCAGCATAGGAGCAGCTCAAGTAAATTAATCCATTTGGCCACTTTCACCTGGAAGCTTCTAACACAATTCCTGAGAGGGAAATCTCCTCATTAGTACAGAGGATGTCCTTCCTTTGTCAAATCAGGAAGAAGTCACAGGGCACCAGTTTATAGTCCTACAGGTTTATTTGAAATCGCAAGCTTTTGGAGCGCTGCTCCTTTGTCAGATGAAGTGGAGGGAAGCACACAGGCACAGATTATGTAGGCAGATTATATCTTCCGTGCCTGTGTGTCTCCCTCCACTTCACCTGACAAAGAAACTGCACTCCGAAAGCTTGTGATTTCAAATAAACATTTTGGACTATAACTTAGTGCCCTGTGACTTCTGACTTTGTCCAACCCAGTCCAAAACTGACACCTCCAAATCAGGAATAAATATTCTTCAGATGGGACAATTATGCTGCTTTGTTTTCTGTCCTCCATCCTTTTGTCATTTTATTTGTTTTTCATGTATTCAATGCGGTTCCAAGTTTAATACAAGCAAAAGCCGTTTAAGCACTGTTAGAATAAATGGAAACATAAAATGGAAAAATTGAATGTGGCTGTTAATTTAATACCTATTTTACACCGCAGGAATTTTAAAAATGTTTACATTTGCTTCACATAAAATGATTTTCTCACAGCAATAAGGCCATCATTTAACTCATGATTATACAAACCATTTTGAAATCAGAGGAGTGAGTGCTTTGTAGCGGAGATTCAGACAGGCTTTTCAAAGAAATGCAAACCAAATTAGAAATAATTGTAATGAATACAGAAAGTCCTGGAGGAATTTAGTAGGTCTGGCAACAAATGTCGAGAGAAAAATGTGTTAAACTTTCAAATCCAATATGACTCTTCTTCAGAACTAGGGGGACTCACATGTTGACGGGCTGTGAGCAGTAGAAGAATGGAGGAGGAGAAGCAAGTGGAATAGATGCTGAAGGTGTCCCAAAGCAAAGGATAAAATGAGTGCAAACAGAAGCAGAGAAGTGATATGAATGAACAGTTAATGTTAATAGCAGGAAATAGGTAATTCTACAGAGAGCAACCCCATGCAATCAAGATACTGAAATGGGTCATTTGTATAATCAAAATGGAGGACAGAGTTCACAGTCTGAATTTGTTGAACTCAATGTCGTGTTTTAAAGGCTTTAACGCGCCTAAACAGAAAATGAGGTGCTGTTCCTCATGAAATGACTAAAGTCTGATAACTGCAAGGTGCCAATTAGCATTGGCATTTATTTCTAACATTTTATAAAGTCATATATTATCACTATGATATTGATTGTCTTTGTTTGTATGTACACTTTGACCACACTAAGGCAAGGTGGAGACTCACTGTACAACACATGACCTGTGTTGCCTTCCATGCTAATGGGACTCGTAACACACTGGAAATGTAAAATGGCTGAAGCTAGAGCCAGAGCTGGCAGTGGAAGTTATTTTCCTGTCTCAGCTTACGAACTCTGTTGTGAGTGATGCGAGGCCTTTCAAGGGCAATTGTACTAGTCAGAATACAGGTTGAAGTAATCTCTATTCATAGGACTCTGCAAGTGAATTGCACACAACGTCCAACTGTGTGGGATACAAATCCTGGTCACAAGTGATCTTGACCATGTCATTGGTTATTATGGATTGAAGACAGTCATCTCTGTGAAGCAGAAATAATCATAGGCAATCCTAAAACAGTTAGCTGTATACCAAAGGTATTAAGATAAAACAAAGCTGCAAAGGAGCATGGAACTGATTCCCTCTTACCTTGGACTGTAAGCGTTCACCAACATGTTGCTGCCTGCACTGTTGACTTACTCTACTGTTGTCAGGATGGGAGGGCATGAGATTCCTCCATATTTGCAATCTCCTTCTATACTGGCATGACATGGTTTGTGCTACGTTCATCGAATTAAGGTCCTGATGTGAATAGTCCACAGGCATTTCATATCCCTCCTTTATGAAGTCATCTACATCCCACTGTATGGAGGAGCCCGCTAAACCATAATTGTGAGTAATGTTCATGCTGACTTCTAACATTACTAAGAGACACCTGTTTTTGATACTCCCTTACATGGGTTCATTGAAACCATCGCCAATGCGTCCAGCCACAGTAGGACTTATCATCACTATTCCCTGATGTTATAAAGGCGCAGAGCAATGGAGGAGAAGCTGATGCACCAACAGGTGAGAGCTAGGCGCACTGAATTCTCATTGACTGCAAGTTCATAGATATTTGAAAGGCAAGTAGTCCTGTCTGTTCCCAGAATTAATGACAAGTTTTGTTTGAATGTTTATTGTTCACTCCGCTGACGCTTAATAAAGGTGAGTTTTTTCAACCATTTAAAGGTTTTCCAGTATATTTTGGTCTCACATTGAACAATGTTAATATGTTGAGCTAACTGAGCATTGGGAAAAGAGTAGCACTCTTTTAGACACGGTTCTAAAAAGGGATTAAGTTAAAGATGGGTATGCTTAGCTTGGCTCTTAAGCAACAATTGATTTCTGATTGTGCACTTTCATTTGCAATGAAGTGCAGCCTCAGAAACATTTGTTTTTTGGTTCGCTTCCCACTTTGTGCAGGGTGAAGTGTAACTCCTGGTTTGCAGCACTTGATCGGGTGCAAGCCTGGGTTTTAACAATGCGCCAGGGATCCAAGGAGGTCCCAGCTGTGGCGTGTACTTCCACCTGCGTGAGAGGGAAGATGCGACAAGGGGATGCCACTGGGGCGTGGTGTATAGCTAATGAAGCAAGTGCGGAAGACAACCTGAGAAATCTTGCTGGGCTTCACAGAAAGAAATCCTCCATGAAACTCAGGAAAATTGATACTTAGCTGATTTCTGATAAAATTCCACCCGGGCAACAAAGTATGCTTATGCCATAATGAAGTATGGCTTGTCAGCTGAACCCTATAACAATGAGCTCCTGACAATGATGAAATGCTAGGCTTTACATTTAGGTGATACAGTTTTGAGTGGAGTGAAGGCAGATGTGCACATTACAAAAATACCTGGTGCACAATTCAAATTTGCTCAAGGTCAAGCTGCATTGTAACTGTGGAAAATCAAGACGAAAATTGAAAGAATTACCAATATTTTGATTTACCACCTTTGTTTTCTGCCTGAAAATATTGACCAGTTTAAAATAAGAAAGTATTGAAACAGCATGCAAGTTTGAGAAATCATTACTTTAGAAGATTTTAAACAAAATATGTTATAGGGAACAAAAGCATTACATCTAACTGATTGACAGTGGCAAAGCCAAATTAAAATCAATTGGTTTTGGTTTATCATTTCCAAATTTGAAGATATTGGTCAACAATTAGATTGAATTGTCACATTTACAGTCAACAGTTCCTTCTAAAATATTAATTTGAAAACAGTAAGTGATTTTTGTTCTTGTAAAGATTATTCTGCTTAACTGTTATTGCTATACTGGATGCCCTGAAGAACTGTTGGCAAGCTGATACAAATGTATGGACTATCCGATGGATCTTCCGTTCAATTTCTGGAAGACAAGTGAGAAAACCTGTGCAGAAATTCAAATTCTTTGGCCAAGTCTCCTTGAAATAAATTTCGCTGTTAATTCAGGAAAGTATGCCTGCAGGGGGTGCTACGTGCTGCATTGTGAATAGGCTTATTCACAATCTTATTTATGTCCTGGTGTAAAAATTGTAAAAAAGGTGTAAACAGTGAAATTACCTGGAAACTTGTGCGCAACCTTTCAAATGCTAGTATGACTTGCACTGTTCTGCAGCAGACCATCGACGGAAACAATAAAGAAGAACAGTGTTTGAATCTTTCAATTTACTCTGTTGCGATATCTGTGCATGGTGTGTCAATATTTCGATTGTCCTTGTTCAGGACTACGGCTCCAAAGATACCGTTTGGACCTAGGAGCACCAGGGCTTGCTGCCCAGAGAGAGATGAAGAATCTAGAACTCACTAATTCGGACCATCAATCTTCCTTTGAAAAATAGAAAACCCTGTGTGAGGAAAGTGATATCTGCATTCTTGTGAGTGGACAGGAATAGGCTTAATAGAATACAGGCAGTTCTGCTATAACGTGCGTTTTGTTAACGCGAATTGGCTGTAATGTGACTGATGAATAGTGGACACTGTTTGGATAACACAAACTCTCCGCTGTACGGGTATAGCAATTTCCCTGCAATGCAATTTTCTGTGGCAATTTTCTATAGTGTGATTTTCTATCACGCAAGGTCACGCAAAACGCAACTATCGCGTTATAGGAGAACGATCTGTATAGTATCCTACTTCGAAACCTACAGACCCAAACTGGATGGCACAGTGGCTCAGAGGATAACACCATTGCCTCACAACACCAGGCACCCAGGTTCAAGTGTGTGTAGAGTTTGTACATTCTCCCTGTATCTGTGTGGGTTTCCTCTAAGTGCTCTAGTTTCCTCCCAGTGTCCATGGATGTGCAGGCTAGGTGGATTAGCCATGGGAAATGCAGGGTTACAGAGATAGGGGTAGAGGAGTGAGCCTGAGTAGGCTGCTCTTCGGAGGGTCAGTGTGGACAAAATAGGCTGAATGACCTGCTTCTACACTGTCGGGATTTTATGACTTCAGTTCAGTCGAACCTCACTATGACACAGCTTATTTTTGTACTTGCTCAGTAATTATACCCAGGGTATGCTCTACATTGGTGACCCTGAAATATGCTTCACTTTTTTTCTTCACAGGGAACATCACAACCTGCAAAATTATCTCCAAGTCAGTCATCATCCTGAGTTGGAAATACACCGCCATTGCTCCAATATTGCTGGGTCAAGATCCCGGAACTCCCTCCCTAATGGCCTTGTGGGTGAGTCCACACCAAATAGCCTGAAGCAGCTCAAGAAGGCAATTTATTACCACCTTCTCAAGGGCTACTAGGAAGGGGCAAGAAATGCTGGCCCAGTCAGTGATGCCTTCATTTCATGAATGAATAAAGACAACAATTTTAATAGCAACACTTACTTAATTAACTATTCACACTGCAGGTCAAGACTGAATTGAACTCAATGCTTTGCAGTATGACTACTCAGCAATTTTCACAATTACATCTTTGCACAGCCTTCTTACACTTGCCAGACTTATACTCGCACATCACTTTAATTCTTAAACTTAAATGCATTAAGAAGTGCTGAAGTCTCCTTACTCAATTCTTTCAATTTCTTTCTAACGCTAATGATTAATATTTTCTGGTGGCTTTAACATTCAAGTTTCTCAATGAACAGGCAATGAGAATTAAGATAATATATAACTCTAGGTAAGGCTGTGCAGTAATTGAGCACTAGAATTTGTACAGACAAGTCATACTTTTCAGTGATTCATTTTCACAAGTACAGGCACCACATGGGTAATTTGCAATAACAGATATAAATCTGTTTTAGACGTTATTTAATCTCCACAAGCTGTAAAGAGAATGAATGAAGGTATCCCGTAACAAGTACAAAGTTTCAATCCTTATGAAGCTAAGAATTTCCACTATATTAAGATAGGGTAACGTAATAATCAAGTTAACCTGCGTGTTTCACTAATGTCTGTTGAGATTTGAAACAGTTTAACACCTCTTTTAAAACACGTTCAGAAGTAATACTTTCAAGGATTCTCATAAATATAGCTTTTTTAAATTAATGCTGTGCTTTCCATCTTGTAACAACCTATATACACTTTCAATCATGATTTCTATTAATCTTGAAATTTCAAAAGAAAGCAATATATATTTGCTACCAATTACAGAACACATGCTGAGCAATTCTAATATTACTTTTTGAACTGGTAAATGCTGTATTCTTTGATATGCTCAGCATGGGTTTTGCTCAGCAGCAATCCTGTTAAACTCTAAACTATTCGAACATCACACAAGCTTTTCAATGACAGAAATTATCATCATTTTACAACTACACTGACAGATTTTTGGAAAAAAGTACTGTTTTCCACTTCTGTTTGCCTCATCTCTATGACCAGCATCCCTGGACCGCCATCCTGTTGTTTCTGACATGGAATCCAGTGATGATGTTAGGCCTCAAATGGGTGTTGGACTGACAGCTGTCTCTGCCTCCCTGGAGGTGCTGCCATTCAACTGAGTTGCCAGCCTTTCATTAGCCAGTTTATATCTGCAGGTCAGACTTCCATGTCTGGGGTAATTCTATACAATGTCATTGTTCTTCAGTAAGTGTTCGAAGAGCGCTTAACTAAGAAAGGCAATGTGGGACTCCTACCAACTCTATAGCCAGAGGCGAGATCCCTGTTACTATGATTAAATACTGTCCTATGTTTTCTCAATGAACAGTGTCTTGCAATATACTAACCTAGTTCAGCAGTACAATATTGATTAATTCCCAATATATATGCAAAATTTGTAAATGCTTTCTCTGCTATATGTCTTGGTAAATAGTTTTGAAGATCTCATCTTTCTTGGAAAGTCTCTACCGTGATTAAGTTGGGTTTCTGTTTTGTTTTGAGTGGTAACAGGCTATGTAGCTGAAATTGATGTATTCTGGTCTAAGTGAGAGTAACGTTGAATTTTGTGGACCAATTTTCACCACAAAGCGCAACCGGGTTTCTTGCTGCATCTTAACAAACTTGCTTCGTTGATTACATACAATGCCTGAGGTTGTGGTATCTGTCATTTCCAATTTCCCCCCCATCCAACCACTGGGGCATCCCCAGACTACTTTGCTTTTCAGTAGATAGCCCAGAAATAACCAGCATCCCTCTCAGCTGCATGATATTTAAAAGCATGTCGTACATCTCGACAAAGACTGTCAGTCTCGAGTCACCCTGCACAAAGAAGCAGGGTGCTTCTTCTTTCTGAAGAAGCATCAGCTTTCCTGCTTCTCCAATGCTGCTTGGCCTACTGTGTTCATCCAGCTCTATACCTTGTTATCTCAGATTCTCCAGCATCGGCAGTTCCTACTATCTCTCAGTCAGAGGAACAGAATTGATTATCTTGGGTTGGCAAGAGATCAGCGTTTATGAAGAAATTATAAAACCATCACAGTTTTTATACCTTTTATTATTCATTCATGGGAGGTGGGTATCACTCACTGGGCCAGCATTTATTGCCCACTCCTTGTTGCCCTTGAGAAGGTGGTGGTGAACTAGCATTTTGAAGTACTACAGTTTGTTTGGTAAAGGTAGACCCACACTGCTATCATGGAGGGAGTTCCAGAATTTTGATCCAGTGACACTGAAGGAACAATGCTATATTTATCAAGTCAGGGTGGTGAAGGCCTTGAAGGGGAACCTGCAGGTGGTTGTGTTCCTTTGTCCTCTTAAGTGTTGTGGTATCTAAACAATAAACTAGCATTTGGAAACATGCCTAAGCCTGAATCATAAGGGACCATTTAACTACATTTAAAAGATTTCCTATAGCACTGACTTCTGTGTCCTCTGGGTGTTTATCTCGGCCAGCTGAGCATTTTAGTTTTGCTTGCCTCAACCAATAGTCTTCAGAGGATTAACCACTAGCTCTTTGCTAGAAGTGGCCACCACGTCAATGTCTGCTGTCTTCATATCTCACTTGAAGGTATTGCAACAAGGTAACAAGAATCAAAAGGATGACTCAACAGCAGTGGCTACAACATTTATTGAATGGCACAACATAATCAAACCATTACATGCACAAATGTAAAATCCAGAAACCAATTTTATATCTAACTGTTCTTCATAGCTCTCTTACTGGTGATCTGATGTGATGCTCCATCTCTGCCAGTAGCTGGAACCAAGCTATTAACAGGCTGCGCTGAGGTTTGAGAATAAATTAGTACTGTCTTCTAGCTGGCTGAAGCCTGGATTCTCAAATATGTGGGTGTGCAATTTTCAACAGTGATAAACAAAGATGTATTGGCATCAGAGGCAGCCTAGAGAAGATTCACTGGGCTGACATCAGGTATGAAGGAACTGTTTCATAGAGAAATGTTAAGTACATTGAGCCTGTACTTAGAGGGTAGAAAATGAGATGTGACCTTATTGAAACAAACAGGATTTGAAAGGGTAAATGCTGAGAGGTTGATTTCCAGGGCGGGAGAGTATTTTTTTCTATTCATTTGTGGGTTGCGGGCGTCACTGGCCGGCCAGCATTTATTTCCCATCCCTAGTTGCCCTTGAGAAGGTGGTGGTGACCTAATGCTTTGAACTGCTGCAGTCGTCCTGCTGTGGGTTGACCCACAATGCCATTAGGGAGGGAATTCCAGGATTTTGACCCAGCGACAGTGAAGGAATGGCGATATATTTCCAAGTCAGGATGGTGAGTTACTTGGAGTGGAACTTGGAGGAGGTGATATTCCCATATATCTGTTGCCCTTGTCCTTCTAGATTGAAGTGGTCGTGGATTTGGATGGTGCTGTCTGAGGATCTTTGGTGAATTTCTGCAGTGCATCTTGTGGATGGTACACTCTGCAATTACTGAGCGTCAGTGGTAGAGGGAGTGAATGCTTGTAGATGTAATGCCAATCAAGCGGGCTGCTTTGTCCTGGATGTTGTCAAGCTTCTTGAGAGTTGATGGGGTTGCACTCATCCAGGCAAGTGGGGAGTATTTCATAACACTCCTGACTTGTGTCTTGTAGATGGTGGACAGGCTTTGAGGAGTCAGGAGGTGAGTTACTCGTCACAGTATTCCCAGCTTCTGGCCTGCTCTTGTAGCCACTCTGTTAATGTGGTGAGTCCAATTGAGTCTGTGGTCAATGATAATACCCAGGATGTCGATAGTTGGGGATTCAGTGCTGGTAACACCATTGAATGTCAAGGAGCAGTGTTCAGATTGTCTCTTATTGGTGATGGTCATAGCGTGGCATTTTTGTGATTCGAATGTCACTTACCACTTGTCAGCCCAAGCCTGGATATTGTCTAGATCTTGTTGCATTTGAACATGGATTGCTTCAGTATTTGAGGAGTCGTGAATGGTGCTGAACATTGTGCAATCACTGGTGAACATCCCCATTTCTGACCTTATGATGGAGGGAAGGTCATTGAAGAAGCAGCTGAAGATGGTTGGGCTGAGGACACTACCCTGAGGAACTCCTGCAGAGATGCCCTGGAGCTGAGATGTTTGACCTCCAACAACCGCAACCATCTTCCTATGTGTCAAGTATGACTCCAACCACCGGAGAGTTTGCCCCTGATACCCATTGATTCCAGTTTTGCTAGGGTTCCTTGATGTCACACTCAGTCAAATGCAGCGCTTGATATCAAGGGCTACCACTCTCAACTCACCTCTGGCATTCAGCTCTTTTGTCCATCTTTGAACCAAGGCTGTTATGAGATCAGGAGCTGAGTGGCCCTGGCGGAACGCAAACTGGGTATCACTGAGCAGGTAATTGTTGAGCAGGTGCTGCTTGATAGCACAGTTGATGACACCTTCCATCACTTTACTGATGATTGAGAGTCGACTGATAGGGCAGTAATTGGCCGTGTTGGATTTGTCCTGCTTTTTGTGTATAGGACATACTTGGGCAATTTTCCACATTGCTGGGTAGATGCCGGTGTTGTAACTGTACTGGAACAGCTTGGCTAAGAGAGTGGCAGGTTCTGGAGCACAAGTCTTCAGTAATATTGCCAGAATGTTGTCAGGGCCCATAGCATTTTCCGTATCCAATGCCTCCAACCCTTCCTTGATATCACATGGAGTGAATCAAATTGGCTGAAGACTGGTATCTGTAATGCTGGGGACCACTGGAGGAGGCTGAGATGGATCATCCACTCGGCACTTCTGGCTGAAGATTGCTGTGAAAGCTTCAGCCTTATCTTTTGCACTGATGTGCTGGGCTCTTCCATCAGTGAGGATGGGGATATTTGTGGAGCCTCCTCCTCCAGTGAGTTGCTTAATTGTCCACCACCATTCACGACTGGATGTAGCAGGACTGCAGAGCTTAGATCTGATCTGTTGGTTGTGGGATCGCTTAGTTCTGTCTATCACTTGTTGCTTTCACTGTTTGGCGTGCAAGTAGTCCTGTTTGGTGGCTTCACCAGGTTGATACCTCATCTTCAGGTATGCCTGGTGCCGCTCCTGGCATGCCCTCCTGCACTGTTCATTGAACCAGGCTTGATTCCCTGGCTTGAAGGTAATGGTGGAGTGGGGGATATGCCAGGCCATGAGGTTACAGGTTGTGCTGGAGTACAATTCTGCTGCTGTTGATGGTCCACAGCACCTCATGGATGCCCAGTCTTGAGTTGCTAGATCGGTGCGAAGTCTGTCCTATTTAGCACGGTGATAGTGCCACACTACACGATGGAAGTTATTTTCAACGTGAAGGCAGGACTTCGTCTCCACAAGGACTGTGTGATGGTCACTCTTACTGATACTATCTAGGATAGATGCGACTGCAGCTGGCAGATAGATAAGGATGTGGTCATGTATGTTTTTCTCTCTGTTGGTTCCGTCACCACCCGCCACAGACCCAATCTAGCAGCTGTGTCCTTTAGGACCCGACCAGCTCAATCAGTTGTACTGATGCTGAGCCACTCCCCCCACCCAGAGTACACTTTGTGCCGTTGCCATCCTCAGTGCTTCCTCCAAGTCTTGTTCATCAGCTGAGGGAGGACGGTATGTGGTAATCAGCAGCAGGTTTCCTTGCCCGCATTTAACCTGAAGCCATGAAACTTCATGGGTCCAGTGGCAATGATGAGAACTCCTACAGCAACTCCCTCCTGACTGTATACCACTGTGCCGCCATCTCTACTGGGACTGTCCTACCGATGGGGCAGGACATATCCAGGGATGGTGATGGTGGTGTCTGGGACATTGTCTTTAAGATATGATTTTGTGAGTATGACTATGTCAGGCTGTTGCTCAACTAGTCTGTGAGTCAGCTTTTCCAATTTTGGCACTAACCCCCAGATGTTAGTTAGGTGGGCTTTGCAGGGTCAACAGGGCTGTTCCTACCGTTGTCTTTTCCAGTGCCTAGGTAGATGCCATGTGAGACTTTGTAGCGATAGGTACAACTGAGATAATAAGGTGTAGAGCTGCATGAACACAGCAGGCCAAGCAGCATCAGAGAAGCAGGAAAGCTGACTTTTTGAGTCTAGACCCTTCTTCAGAAATGGGGGAGGGGAAGGGGATTCTGAAATAAATAGGGAGAGAGGGGGAGGTGGACAGAAGATGGAAAAAGGAGAAGATAGGTGGAGAGGAGACAGACAGGTCAAAGAGGTGAGGGTGGAGCCAGTAAATGTGAGTGTAGGTGGGGAGCTAGGGAGAAGATAGGTCGGTTCAGGGAGGATGGACAGGTCAAGGAGGCGGGATGAGGCTAGTAGGTAGGAGATGGGGGTGGGCCTTGATGTTGGGAGGAGTGGATAGGTGGGAGGAATGGGAGGTTAGGGAGGCGGGGACAAGCTGGGCTGGTTTTGGGATGCGGCAGGGGGAGGGGAGATTTTGAAGCTTGTGAAGTCCACATTGATACCATTGGGCTGCAGGGTTCCCAAGCGAAATATGAGATGCTGTTCCTGCAACCTTCGGGTGGCATCGTTGTGGCACTGCAGGAGGCCCAAGATGGACAAGTAATCCAAGGAGTGGGAGGGGGAGTTGAAATGGTTCGTGACTGGGAGGTGCAGTTGTTTGTTGTGAACCGAGTGTAGGTGCTCCACAAAGCGGTCCCCAAGTCTCCGCTTGGTTTCCCCAATGTAGAGGAGGCCACAACAGGAACGGCAGATACAGTATACCACATTAGCAGATGTGCAGGCGAACATCTGTTTGATGTGGTAGGTCTTCTTAGGACCTGGGATGGGGGTGAGGTGTAGGGGCCGGTGTAGCACTTCCTGCTGTTGCAGGGAAAAGTGCTGGGGGTGGTGGGGCTGGTGGGGAGTGTGGAGTGGACAAGGGAGTCATGGAGAGATTGGTCCATCCGGAAGGCAGATAAGGGTGGGGAGGGAAAAATATCTTTTGTAGTGGGGTCGGATTGCAGATGGCAGTAGTGTCGGAGGATGATGCGTTGGATCCGGAGGTTGGTGGGGTGGTTCGTGAGGACGAGGAGTATTCTGTTTTGATTGTTATTACAGGGATGGGTTGTGGGGAATGAGTTGCGGGAGACACGGTCTAGGGCGTTTTCGACCACTGTGGAGGGGAAGTTGCTGTCCTTGAAAAAGAGGACATCTGGGATGTCCGGGAGTGGAATGCCTCATCCTGGGAGCAGATGCAGCGGAGGCGAAGGAATTGGGAATACGGGATGGCCTTTTTGCAGGAAGGTGGGTGAGAGAAGGTGTATTCTAGGTAGCTGTGGGAGTTGGTAGGCTTGAAATGGATATCGGTTTCCAGGTGGTTGCCAGGGATGGAAATAGAGAGGTCCAGGAAGGGGAGAGAGATATCGGAGATGGTCTAAGTGAACTTATGGTTGGTGTGGAAGGTGTTAGTGAAGTGGATGAACTGTTCGAACTCCTCGTGGGAGCACGAGGCAACGCCGATACAGTCATAGATGTAACGATGGAAGAGGTGGGGGCTAGGGCCAGTGTAGCTTTGGAAGTTGGATTGTTCCAGGTATCCTACAAAGAGGCAGGCATGGCTTGGGCCCATGCGTGTACCCAGGACCACCCCTTTTGACTGTAGGAAGTGGAAGGAATTGAAAGAGAAGTTGTTAAGGGTGAGGACGAGTTCAGCTAAGCGGATAAAGGTGTCAGTGGAGGGCGAGTGGTTGGGTCTGTGGGACAGGAAGAAGCGGAGTGCCTTTGGGCCATTTGTATGGTGAATGCAAGTACATAGGGACTGGACGTCCATGGTAAAGATGAGGTGTTGGGGATCAGAGAATCGGAAGTTTTGGAGGAGGTGGAGGGTGTGGGTGGTATCATGGACATAAGTGGGGAGTTCCTGGACCAAGGGGGAGAAAATGGAGTCGAGCTAAGTGGAGATGAGTTTGGTGGAGCAGGAGCAGGTGGAGACAATGCGTCAGGTTTGTGGATTCCAGTACAACTGAATGGCTTGCTAGGCCACTTCAGAGGGCAATTGAGAGTCAACCGATGCTATGGGACTGGAGTCACATGAAGGCCAGACCAGGTGATGATGGCAGATTTCCTTCCCTGAAGGACATTAGTGAACTAGATGGGTTTATCTAACAATCGGCAATGATTTCATGGTGATCAGTAGATTCTTAATTCTAGACTTTTTTTTATTTTTTGAATTCAAATTCCACTATCTACTGTGGTGAGATTCGAGTGTGGATCACCAGAACATTAGCTGGGCTCCTGGATTAATAGTCAAGCGATAATACCACGAAGCCATCGCCTACCCTAGAGTGTTGGACCAGAGGGCGTAAGCTCAGAGTAAGGAGTCACCCATTTAAAACAGATGAGTAATTCCTTCTTTCAAAGGGTAGGGAATCTATGGAACTCTATCACAAAGGGCTGTTGAGACTGGGTCTTTTAGCATAATCAAGGCTGAGATAAGGTTAGCTGTTGATTTTTAATCATTAAGTGAATTGAGAGTTATGAGGAAAAGATAGAAAAGTAGAGTTGAGGATTATCGTATCAGCCATGATCTTACTTAATGGCAGCTCAGACCTGATGGGCTGAATGGCTTACTTCTGCTCCTACCTTTCATGGTCTTCTACAGTTGTGCCGATATTAAAAAAGGGTTATTACATAGGTCAGAGTGGACTGGACTGGAAAAAATGTTTCGCAGAAAAGACAGTTAAGCACTGAGACACAGTTAAGAAAATAGTTCGTGACTCTCAGCAAAGATATATCCGGTGAAGTGACAGGATTCTAGGAAGAAGATAAACTGTTCATGGCTCACCAAGGAAGTTAAAGGTAATATGTTGCAAACTGGCTGTCTGCCCAACTGAGTTAACTGATCTCTAAATGAGTGGACAAAAACTTGGCAGATGGAATATAATTTTGAAAAATCTGAAGTTAGGTGCTTTGGCATGAAGCATAGAAGAAACGAATACTACTCAAATGGGGATACCCTGCAGAAAACAGCAGCACACAAGGATTTTGTGGGTTAACAAGGTGTGGGGCTGGATGAACACAGCAGGCCAAGCAGCATCATAGGAGCAGGAAAGCTTGACGTTTCGGGCCTAGACCCTTCATCAGAAATGGGGGAAGGGAAGAGGGTTCTGAAATAAATAGGGAGAGAGGGGGAGGCGGATAGAGGATGGATAGAGGAGAGGATAGGTGGAGAGGAGGCAGACAAGTCGAAGAGGCGGGGATGGAGCCAGTAAAGGTGAGTGTAGGTGGGGAGGTAGGGAGGAGATAGGTCAGTCCAGGGAGGACAGACAGGTCAAGGGGGCGGGATGATGTTAGTAGATAGGAGATGGGGGTGGGGCTTGAGGTGGGAGAAGGGGATAGGTGAGAGGAGGAACAGCAAATCATATTCAGCCTGGGAACCCTGCAGCCCAATGGTATCAATGTGGATTTCACAAGCTTCAAAGTCTCCCCTCCCCCAACCGCATCCCAAAGCCAGCCCAGCTCGTCCCTGCCTCCGTAACCTGTTCCTCCTGATAGGATTTTGTGGGTCTTAATTTATGAATCATGTACGTAACATGGATGGAGGAATGTTACTGAAAGGAATGACAGTGTATAAGGCAATGGTAAACATTCAAAAAGTGAATGGGTGAACTACAAAAGTTGTTTATTCTTGTCTGGAGCAAGAGTGCAAAGAGAACGTCGCCAAACTATGACTTATGAACGAAGTTAGAGATAATATTAGACACAAAAAAGAGATATAATCATTAGCAAGATAAAATAATACACCTGAGGACTGAGAGCAGTTTAGAAATCAAGGAAGACCAAGGGTTTGTTTAAGAACGGGAAAACAGAGTATGAGAGTTAGCTTCAGAGATAATAGGTACTGCAGATGCTGGAGAATCCGAGATAACAAGGTGTGGAGCTGGATGAACACAGCAGGCCAAGCAGCATCATAGGAGCAGGAAAGCTTGACGTTTCGGGCCTAGACCCTTCATCAGAAAAGTTAGCTTGCAGGCAGTATAGAAATCACAAAAACCCTACAATGTAGAAAGATGCAGTTCAATCTGTTGAGTGTGAATCAATTCTCCGAGTAGCATCTCACCCAAACACAGCACCCTACCCTGTCCCTATGGCCCTGTGTTTACCATGGCTGGTGAACCTAGACTAAACGTCCATGACACTACAGACAATTTACCATGGCCAGTCCACATAGCCTGCCCATCTTTGGACTGTGGAACGAGGCTGGAGCAGCCGGCAGAGACCCATACAGTCACAGGGGCAGAGAGTAAGCTTCACACGGTTACCCAAGGCTGAAATCAAACCCAGGTCTCTGGTACTATGAGGCAGCCGTGCTGACCACTGAGCCACCGTGCAGTCCTGATTGTAACCATGCCATCCTGACTCTAGGAATCCACTGTAAAAGTTTCTTTGGCTATGTAAAAGGGAAAGAATAGTGAAAACTAATGTAGAATTAAATTTTATTGTTATGTGTACTGAAGTGCAGGAGTACAGTGAAAAGTGTACAGTGTCACCATTGCCACCATCTTTGGTACAAAGGTACTTAGGCACAAAATCTTGGGTACAAAGTAGAAAAATAAAGAAACAACGTTTAAAATTATACATTATAGTCCTTAGTATTAAGTAGTAAAATGAAGAAATAAGGTTAAAAGTTCAGCATTACAGTCTTACTTCAGTGCTTAGCCATGCTGTGCTTGCACTCCATACAAGGGCTCAAACTCTTCCACTTTGGCCCACTCTCCCCGCTGGCTGGCAGCAGATGCCGGGAGACCTTGGGGCTGCCTGCTCTTGCTGCCTCCGCATTGCTTTCGACGCTGCTGTATATGCTGGAGGCCCTCCCTCATCACCATGTTATTAGAATCATTAGAATCCCTACAGTGTGGAAACAGGCCTTTCGCCCAACAAGTCCACACCGACGCTTGGAGCATCCCACCCAGACCCATCCCCCTATAACCCACACACCCCTGAATACTATGGGCAATTTAGCATGGCCAATCCACCTAGCCTGCACATCTTTGGACTGTGGGAGGAAAAACCGGAGCACCTGGAGGAAACCCACACAGACACAGGGAGAATGTGCAAACTCCACACAGACAGTCACCTGAGGCTGGAATCAAACCCAGGTCCCTGGCGCTGTGAGGCTGCAGTGTTAACCACTGAGCCACTGTGCTGCCCAATGTTGGCCTTGCTCTTCCAGCATTGGGCTAGATCTCTGACCATCAAAGTTCCCATCCAGGCACACAACCGCTGCCACGCGCCAGACCTCTAGCCAACTGCCAAAGTTCAGATCCAGGCCACCAGCTGCTGTCACACTTCAAGCACTAACGAAGCCATGGTGCCATCCCCACCACTGTCTCCATGAGTGAACTCTCTCCAGAAGGCAGTACGTAGAAAAAATACTCTAAAAACTAAAAAGATGAAAAATGAGAACAGAAGAAAAAATAAGCCTACTCCACTGCTGCTATCTTGTGTGCCTTCAGGTAGGTCCCTTACAGAAACTGGGGAATTTATAATGGAGAACAAAGGAATGGCTGACAAACTAAGTTCACGCTTCCCTTCTGTCTTCACAAAGGCAGACGCAAATAACATACCAGAAATAGTGGAGAACACGGGGTTTGGTGACAGGGAGGAATTGAAACAAATTTGTATAGTCAACAAATAGTGTTGGAGCAACTGTACTTAAGGAAGTGGCCTAGAGATAGTCAAATCATTGATGGTCATCTTCCCAGCTTCTTTAGACACTGAAACAGATCCTATAGATTGGAGGGTAGTGAATATAACCCCACTATTGATAAAAGGGGACAGAAAAAAACGGTGAATTATAAACCAGTGAGTCTGACAATGTTAGTGAGGAAGATGCTAGAGTTCATAATCAAGGATTTTATAGCAGAGCACTTTGCAAACAGTGGTAGAACCAAACATAGTCAGCACGGTTTTCCCAGAATCTGTAATCTGATAGTAAAGGTCATCCATTTAGGACAGTGATATGATTTTCCTCTCAGAGGGTAGTGAATCAGTGCTATCCTTAACCACAGAGGGCTTTTGAGTTTGGTTTATAAGTGTATTCCAGGCTGAGAGAGATGTTTTTAATTAGTGCTGGAATTGAGGGTTCTGGGGAAAAAACCAGGAAAGTAGAATTGAGTGTTTTTGGATCAGTCATGATCCCATTGAATGACGGAGCAGACTCAGTGGCATGGACGACATACTTAGGAGTCTGTCTCCCAGGCTGGGGATGTCAAAAAATTGGAGGTCTAGGTCCAAAGGAGATGTGTGAGGAAAGTTTTTTTATGCAAAGAACGGTAGGTGCCTGGAATGTGCAGCCAGGGAAGGTAGTAGAAGCAGATATGATAGCAACATTTAAGATGCATTTAGACAGTTACATGAACAGGCAGGGAATAGAAGGACACAGACCATGTGCAGGAAAATTGGATTAGTTTAGAATGGTGTCATGGTCGGCACAGACATAGTGGGATGAAGGGCCTGTTCCTGGGCTGTAGTTTTATGTTCTTATGTTATGTTTATGGTTCATGCTCATGTTACATCGGCTACATACATTCTATTGATGTCATATACAAGACTATGTGAAGAGACAAGAAGTTCAACTTTACCTTTCTGAGGGAGCAGATGTAACTGTACCAGTTCCCTAAGATCCTAGTAATTATGCCTGACCAAATGTTTTACTTTTTGCTATCATGCAGTAAACTTTGTTGTTATCTAAGAATGATGACCCTTCCATAGGTATTCTACAGGGACGTATCCTCTATTACTAATAACAAGGTAGGTGCAAGACAAAGTAAACACAAAGGAGTATTGGTGTAAGCAAGCTACCTCAAGCAACCCTTATCCAGTGTTTCATACCAGTAGAAGCACAAAACGAAATTAAATACTAGCAATAGTCACTTGCCAATTCTTTTCAGATTTTATTTTGGATTTTTGGCATGCACAGCATTATTCTTTTGATCATCATTAAGAAGAGTAGGCTGGCTTTGAAAAGTCTGTCTGGGTTCTACGTACACCACAAGGCTTTGAATTGAACAAAGTATTGGAGTAATAACCTTATTCAGATGAGGCCCTAGGGCACCTAATACAACACTTAAGTAAAAATGGTACGGCTATAGGGTTGGCAAGTTGACCATCTCCGTTTTAATTGCACAAACAATCCATTAAAAGCTCCTCTAAGAGGCCCTCACAAAAATAGCTGAGGGTTTATATTCCCCTGAACTATTCCATCCTGATTGCTGATGTATAATTCTGCAAATGGATTGTCACACAAACATTTGGGAATGCTGTTAACAAAATGTCACAGTATATTTGCCAACTGAAAGAAAAGTTCAAATTAGAATATAACCTTTGACCTGAGAGAACTGTGTTCAAATCAAATTCAAGCTAATAAGTAGAAATCATCTTTGGCACTACTTCATGCACAAATAGATTATATGAGTCATTAGAACTTTATTGGCCCACGATGTAATCAGTTCTAAAAACATTGTAAGTCAATAGATGTTGGAAATCCAAATGTCATCGGCATAGGCACTCAACAGCTAAGCTGAACATACCTTAGAGGGTAATCTGTCTGTAACTTTTACTGAAATTGTCTAAGTCTTTTGCAAGCACTAATAATTTTTGCAGAGAGACCAAATAAAGGAAACCTTCATCCATTGTTGAACCAGAGCTATAAACTATTTTGTCTGGCGTTGATTTTGAGTGAAAAATGTGACGTGTCTCTTCATCAAATATTTAGTGAGGGTAGCAATAACTATTTTGCCATTGCAACATGGGTACAAATTTATTCGAAGTTTGGAGGTTCAAAGATTAATCAATGGTAGTCAAACGTGGATGATTGTTTCAAAGGTACATTGAAGTAATCCTCATGCTAATCACACAATCAAAATACTCTAAAAAACATCGGTGGCAAACTACAGCTTTCCTGCATGCATGCTACTTTAAATAATAAAACCGCAGTTGCTGTATTGTAGTCGTGCCAAAATGTTTGCTAAAATAGTAGACAAGAGAAGCAGATAATCTTGAAGATTTTCAAGACCTGATGTGGAGGCGCCGGAGTCAGACTAGGGTGGACATGGTCAGAAATCAGATGACACCAGGTTATAGTCCAACAGGTTTTATTTGAAATTACAATTGTTTGGAATGTAGCCCATTCATCAGGTGAAGTGAGAGAGAAGCACACAGAGCACAGAATTTATAGGCAGAGAGGTCAAGGGCAGAGAGATCAAAAGATCATACATATGGTATGGGTAGAGTATTGAATAGTCTCTGCAGGTGATCAAAAGTGTCAGACGGTGTGAGTAAAGTGTCAACAGCTGAATAACAAGTGAAGGATGACTAATTAAATGAAGCAGAGAGATAATTGCAAAAAAGTTAAGGCTAAGGTGGTGCTGCAGACAAACCAAATAACTGGAATAACATGATAAGTAAAGAGTCGCATGCCGAGGCTCTAATCAAAGTAATAAGTAATCCAAAACTGTACAGACTAATTAAGGTTGAGAGATCATAACAATTTATAAAGATGACGGTGTCAAAACAGGACAGTCAGGAAGATTTTCCAGATACAGAACAGTGTGGTGCAACATGAACCCAAGATCACAGTTGGAGCCATCTTCTTGGGTATGGAACTTGGCTATCACAAGTTGAGACTGGCTGTGCTAATGGTCAGCTGCAGATGCACTTGCAGCAGATGGTACAGTTTTGGTTCTGGTTGCTACTAAATCAGATAACACCCAATATTGAGTGTTAAATAGTTTGGTTTCTGCCAGGACCTACAGTGTACGGAGATAGAGATGTGTGAGGCCATGGACAGAATTTTAAACAGAATTTATCACCCTTAAATTTTTAATCAAAAACTGAGGCATTGTTTGAGCAGAAACCAATAAGGTGATGGATGAAAGGAACTGATTGTAGAAGGAACATCAACAGTGGAGCATATTGAGATAGATGATGGGAGATCAACTGGGAGTGCTGAAATAGTCAAGATAAGAGGTAACAATGGGTACATAAGGGTATCAGCAATAGATAAACTGGTGCAGGACAGAGTTAGCCGATGTTACAGTGGAGCTAAGCAGTTTTATGAATGATGTAGATATGTGGTAGGAAACTCACCACCAGGACAGTAATGACACCAAGTTTGTGAATAGCTGGATTCTACCTGAAATAGTGCCTGGGAGAGGGTTGAAGTCAATATCTTAGAACAGAATTGGGAGAAAGAACCAAAGGCAATAGCTTTGGTGTTCCCAAAACTGAACTGGAAAATGTTTCTGCTAATCTTGGACACAATGTCAGACAAGTAGTTTGATCATTCTTTTCTGTGTGAGAAATTTCAAAATCTGCCATCAGGAATGACACAGTAACTCCATGTTTGACCAGACTTGTGGCGTTCTAAAGGACTAGTCACTGGTCTGAATCTGCAATAAGTACTGATGGAAACAACAACTGGAAAGAACATGCTTGACCACATTTTCACCAAATGACCTGTCATAGATGCATCTGTTCATTGCAATATTGGAGAGAGGGACCATTACTTTGTCATTGTGGGCACAAACGGCCATGCTAAATTACCCGTAGTGTCCAGGGATGTGTAGATTAGGTGGGTTATAGGGGGATGGGTCTGGGTGGTCTGCTCTGAGGGTCAGTGTGGACTTGTTGGGCTGAAGGGCCTGTTTCCACACTGCAGGGATTCTATGATTCTATGAAATGTTACATTTTAGATACCCACCACTGTACTACCACCATTTAAATGGATTAAGTTGCAAATGCATCAAGCAGCTGAAAACTGGGGCATCCATGAGGTGCTCTAGACTATCAGCAGCAAAATTATATTCAATCTCAATCAGTAACCTTATGACCTGTCATATTATCCACTTGAATATTAATATCAATCCAAGAATCACCCCCGGTACAATGAAGAATGTAGGATGGCAGGCTTGGCAAAGCAACAGATGCACCTCTTGCAACGAAGTGTCAACCTGGTGGAAGCTACAAAACAGGGCAATTTGCACATCAACAGTGGATGCAGTTTACGTCACACGTGGTAATAGATGTGGTTACACAATCAACAAGTGAAACATAAGCTCTGCACTTCTGGAACATCAAGCACATCAGTATAAATGATGAGGTGAAAACGTTTTCAACCATTTTTAGCAGAGTGAATGTTCCATCTCATCCTCCTCCTAAGGTCACAAGCATCACAGATGTTGGCCTTCAGCCAATTCAATTCACTCCACAGATTTCAAGAAACAGATGGAGTCTGCAAAGTCTATCAGTCATCACAATATTCTGAAAAAAAAACTACTGAAGACTTGAGCTCCAGACATTGTTGTGCCTCTAGGAACCTATTCCAGTACAACTATAACACTGGCATATACCTGACAATGTGGGAAAATGCCCAGGTATACCCTGTACACAAAAAGCAGGCCAATCCAACCCATCCAATTTCACCCCAAAGGTCCATACTCAATTATCCATTAAGTCATCAACAGTGCTATCACAGCTTAGCAGTAACCTGCTCAGTGCTGCTCAGTGTGGGTTCTGTCAGGGCAACTCAACTTCTGACCACATTATAGTCTTGGTTCAAATGTGGACAAATGAGCTGAGTTCTGGTGGTGAGTTGATAGTGATTGCCTTTGAAATCAAAAGCTGCATTTGACTGACTGTGGCTTCAAGGAGCTTAAGAAAAACTTTGAGTCAATAGTAATTGAGGGAAAACACTCCATTGATTCAAGTCATTCCTGGCCCAAAGGTGATGGTAGTGGTTGCTAGAAGTCAACCACCTCAACTCCAGGACATCTCTGCAGGAGTTCCTCAGTGTAGTGACCTGGACCCAATTATCCTCAGCTATTTCATCAATGACCTTCCCTCCTTCGTAAAGTCAGAACTGGCGATGTTGACGAATGATTACACAATATTCAGCACCATTCATGACTCCTCAGATACTGAAGTTTTCCACGCCCAAATGCAACAAGACCTGAACAACATCCAGGTTACATTCATAGCAGACAAGGGTCAAGCAATGACCATCTATCACCTGCTATCAATACCCTGGGGGTTACTATTGAACTGGAATACCCATATAACACAATGGATACATAAACAGATGCAAGCTAGGAATCCTGAGGTGACTAAATCATCTCCTTCCTACCCAAAGCCTGTTCATTTATGTTTGACAGCTGTGAGAGTGAGAGAAATTTTTTTTTTCATTTTGAGAACATATTCTTGTGACTACATCCCTTGAATAATGGAACGTATTTGAGAGACTCCCTGGTAGTGAACCTTTTCCTTCCAGCATTGATAAGTGATATAGTGGAAGCAAAAAACTTTATGGGCTGAATCTAACACTTTTTTACTTAAGTGCACGTTGCATCGAGTTTTTTGGAGGGTTATTTCACCACAAGGTATCTTATAAATATGCAAGGCAAAATGCCCCGAGAATGTATGTATACTTAAGCTGAGTGATGAACATGACAGTGATGAAGATCCCAGAGAACCTGCCTGGTCCTGTCTATGAGCTTGGAGCATACGCCTGAGCACATTGTCCTTATACTGACATAACAGTCGGAGTTGCCAGTGTAGCCTGAGGTGCCACTCTAAAGTGCAGAAGGACCTTGTCAGAGATGTGCCAAGAAGGTTCTTAGAGGCTGGATAATGTGGATGCCAGTGTCTGTGGACATGGGGTGCATCTGGTTATTATCCTTGGGGCATTCCCTGAGATGTTGGTGCCTGGTGTACAACCTGGAGGCTTTACGGAGCAAGCAGCAATCTGAACCTTCAACGTTGATATTGCTCGTCACTCAACTTGCTTGGTACATTTGGCATGATAGGGAGCTAAATATTAATGTGGTATTTTGGGCCAATACCAAGGTTTTTTTTATAAGCAATAATCCACCTTAGCTGACAACTCACTACTGCCCAGCATGAAATTCACCACATTGCTTATTTAAAGCATAAAAGATAAAGGTCCTGATGTCAAGATGGGCCTTGCAGGAATTCGTGGGGTATTCTGTCACAAATCTCACTGCAGCCCACATCAGTTAGATTCCGTCCACTGTGTTCCAAATTTTTCTGTTGATACTAAATTTTGTTGGCTGGTGTTGGTCGATTAATACATTTAATGAGCATTTCCAGCTGTATTTGGTATCTAATATTAGTTTTAATCATAACATGACTCAGTTTTTTTAAATAAATCTTTGGAAGGATTTCCCAATACAGTTATTCATGTACATAATGTAACAACCTTTACCAAATTGGATTGTCATTTAAATACATCATGCTTCATATATAACTACCAAGATATACATAGCTATGAATTTGGAACATCATTATTGCTGCAACTTCTAAAATGTACAATTTCTGTATAAATAAGAATTGAACTTGCCTGTTCAAATCCTTGGCAGAAAATGATCAGTGTCTGCATATTCATTAGACAACAAACATTAAACATTTATCAGACCTTACTTAAATAAGCACACTTTGTAAAGATCAGTGTACAAGTATTTAAAAATAGATTCTTCATAAAATTCCTTTGTCAGTTAACAAAATGAAGTGAAGGATTTCATTTAAATGCTGACATACTTTTGTTTTCTAGATGACAAAGTTCATTCTTAAAGCTATAACATCTACATTTTTCAGCAAAGCTCAAACTTCAAGTGAAATTCTGCCATGAAGTCCATATTAGTACAACATAACGTCTTAGGTGGTGTTGAATTTTTTTATTTACAAGCATTACCCCAGGGTGGACTGAAGCTTGCAATATATGTACAGGACTCTGTGAATGGCAAGTCTGTATATATTACAGTGACAGGCAGACCAACAATTTGAGAATAAAGGTCACATCTGAAATATGCATATCAATTACGGTACCTCATTGTAAAAAAACATGAAATGTGCCTTCCAGTGTATTAGCAAGGTGAAGTTTCAGATTCATGAATTCAGTGCAGGTGCTGGTAGTGGTGAACAAAATTTCAGAGTGAGTGACAGAACTATCAAGTTGCTGGGAACAACCTACTTGGTCATGCTCACATGTCAACGTGAGTGAACATGACACGATCCAAAGATCCCACAGGACTACAGCCGATAAAGTGAAGTTCTTCAGCAAGCAGCTCTGAAAACAATGCCCATTTGCTCACTTCTTGAACTCATCAGAAAGTCAACAAAATGTAGTTTGTTTTATCTATCTTCATATATCATGGACACAACCAAATAGTAATTAAATACATTGTCTACTTTACAAAAGACATCAGTGAATAGTAAATGACAAGAGTTCTTTTACAAAGACCAGGCTGCAGAAGCACAGAGAGATCCAGGAAGAGAGTGATTTGAGGATTAAGTGCTACGCTGGAAGTTTGCTGCACAGAAGGATGGAGGTACTGCTTATCTCCAGTAGCGAGTGGGTGTTCTTTGGTCTGCCAGCTATAAAGCCGTGGCTTGTTTTCTTTTATTTGACTGAATTAGCAAGTAGCTAGCTATTAAATAGAATAATATGGTGAGACAGAAATGGCAGGATCCGTGGTTTTGCCATTGTCGTAAATGAGTCTGAAAGGATTTGAAGGGCTTAATCCTGAAGAGTCCCACTTTGAAATTGTCATGTGGGGTTGTGGGCAGAAAAGCTTAGGATCTCAGCAGAGAGAGAGGCTGAATATCTGATAAACCTCAAAGTGTCTGCAGCAATGTCTATCACATCAATGTAACCCATACTTATTTGCTAACATGCAATAAACTATATCTTATTTACCATAAGGGGCTCTTCTTGGCAGACTAGGAAGTGATTTTTCTAGCACATCAAGCAGGCTCTATAGTTTAAAGAGGATGTGGTGGCATTCTTCAACATTGAACAGCAGCTCCTACAAATATGAGCTGGCTTGCCCAGACAAAAATACACGACTGCAACTCATGCACATTTGTGGCATGCAATGCAGTCCCAGGCATATCTTTGTTTCTGTTTTGTAATATCTGGAAGTGCTAGCGTATAACCGAATAGCTCTTCCCACCAACAAGTAACCTGTGACAATTTTCACTTATTAATCACCACCAGTAAATCACTGCTGTTTCTAATTGTTTAATTTACATACAGATCTCATTAAGGACAATGTAGTCCCAGGTTTCTGTATCTGCAATAAGTGTCTTTAACTTGACCAAATGTATCTAAGAGGTGCTGATCTGCTGATCTGGGGTAATCAGGAGGAAAGAAATTTACTTAGAGTAATATCGGCCCTTCGGCCCAATTTGTCTATGCCGAACAGGTTTCCTAAACTGAAATAGTCCCATTTGATTGTGTTTAGCCCATATTCCTTTAAACCTTTCCTCTTCCTATACCTGTCCATATGTCTTTTAAATATTGCAATTGTACCTGCCTCTAACATTCCTCTGACAGCTTGTTCCATATACGCACCACCCTCAATGTGAAAATGTTGTCTCTCAGTTCCCTTTTAAACGTTTCCCCCCTCACCTTATACCTACGCAATCTAGTTTTAGATTCCCTACCTTGGGGGAAAGATCTTGGAAATTCACCATATCTATGCCCCTTATGATCTTATAAACCTTTATAAGGTCACTCCTCAACCTCTTATGCTCCAGAGAAAAATGTCCCAGCCTATCCAGCCTCTACTTATAACTCAAACCTTCCAGTCTCAGTAACATCCTTGTAAATCTTTTTTGCACCCTTTCTAGCTTATTAGCTTCTTTCCTATATCAGGGTGACCAGAATTTTATGCAGTCCTCCAGCTGTGGCCTCACCAATGAATTGTACAATTCTAACATGATGCCCTGTACTCAATGCTCTGACCAATGAAGTCAAGCCTGCCAAACACCTTTACCCCACCTCTCTACCCGTGATGTCACTTTCAAGATACTATGTACCTGCACCCCTTGGTCACTCTGTTCAACAACACGCCCCAGGGCTCTACCATTAACTGTGTAAGTTCTACCCTCGTTTGTCTTACCAAAATGCAACACCTCACATTCTTACTTGGACACTTCCAGGAAGCAATCTCACTTCTTAAAGGTTGAATAGAATATTAGACTTAGTTAATGGTTAGAGTCAGACAAAGGAAGATAATGAGTCATATAGAAATGGGGAACCAGTATATCATGATGGGGAATCCCAGTCACAGAGTTTGTCTAACGGCTATGTTGTGAAGTTGGGTACGGTACTTGTGGATTGGGAGGCAGGAAATTAGAATTTGGTGTTTGTAAAGTGCTAGGGAGGAAAGCATTGCGTGGTCTCTTTAAAAGATCATGTGCTTTTTCTGTGCTTAGAGATTTAAAATGGATGTCTGTGAGCAGCAGCTTGAAAGTGCGCAACTACACAGAGAGCACTCAAATTGAAACATTTGTATCAAGACGCCATATAATTAGCAGCCCAAGCAACAGTTTTTACCAAGACAACAGGCTTGTGAATTTAGCCAATCAATTTGAACCATATACTTAAATACCAAAAACCTATTAAATTTTAGCCTGATGGTTTTGACAATATAGGACCAATCCTATTGTAAGAAATATTGACATGTCATCAAAGGTATAAAAAGAAAGGAGCAGTTGGACACAGATCCCAGAGCTAGCTGCCTTCCACCAGAGATAACCACCCTCAGCTCTCAAGAGAGAATTGTTGGCTCTCTCGCCCTCCTCTATGTCTTAGAGAAAGCACCATCTAAATAACAACGGTACCAATGGCACAACAATCCTGACGAAACAAACGATGGAGAAGGCATTCCTGACAGAAGAATCACCAGAAAAGGCATAGAACATTCTGGAAGACATGTAACCTGGCTGTAATTTTGAGAAACCAATTTTTTTTTATATGTGCTTGTATGTATTGAAACAGCATGCCATTATAAACTTGCTTTATTCAGGAATAGTTCACATTTAGAAGGGATTTATTTGGTTTTGTAATAGTTTGGTGAATATATTCACCATTAGGTTAGATAAATAAATTGTTACTTGTTGATTTTAAAGTGTGTGTCAGGGATTTACTTTACTTAACCACTAGAAGTTGCTGTAAAGCAGGTTACACCACTTTTCACACTCCTTTTACAGATTATAAGGCTCCTCTTTGGGTGTTTCGGTTTTAGTTCTCAGAGAGGAGGGGCCAACCTCCGCTTTATAACAGGTATGAAGTTCTTCCTTCCCAGAAAAATGGGGAAAAGGAGTATGGACTGGGTGATTGGACTGACTATGCCACAAATGTTCACGTGCCAATAAACTGATGCTAAAGTGTCTAGTTTTACATTTCATTTGTTTTAGAAATATAAGGTTTAGTTTGGGAGCAAAGTTTTAACTTTAATATAATGGAAGCACGTGGTGAGTGGCTCCTAATCAGACCTAAAATGATGTAATTCATGGCATAGCCTATGTTGATTTGAAAAGGTCAGAATTAGACACAGGAAAACCTTAAACAATAGCTTGCACCTTTCTGAGCTTTTTTGTGAAATCGAGGTATCTACAGTTGTCTTCAGGAGGGATTTAAATGATTCATTTGTTTTCTCAGAACAAAGAGTGAATCCATAATTGGAGGGAATGGGTGAATTTCTTTCTGGGAGATGTACAGCTGATTCCAGATGACTACTTTTCTCACAGTAACAAAAGTAGTCATTTGGAGTCTAAGAGCAGTATTTACAGATCGATGTCCAGTAGATCACATGTAAGCTGGGAATACAGTAAACAAGATTGAGCTAAATGCAGGTAAATTGCTTCGTCATCTGGAAGGTGTGTCGGGGGCCTTGGCTCATGAGGATAGAGGACGTAAACAGGCAGGTGTTACACCTTCTGCATTTGCATGAGCAGGTGCTGTGGGGATGTGTTGGGAACGGTGGAGGAGTGGGGTGTCCTGGATAAACTGTCCCTGCGTACAGCTGACAATGCAAGCTGGAGGTGAATGAAGTGGTGATTTATGATCATTTAGAAGCAGAGGCTGGTAAATGGAAAGTGAGGACAAGGGAGATCCTAGATAACAAGGTATAGAGCTGGATGAACACAACAGGCCAAGCAGCATCATAGGAGCAGGAAAGCTTGACGCTTCGGGCCTAGACCCTTCATCAGAAATGGGGGAGGGGAAGAGGGTTCTGAAATAAATAGGGAGAGAGGGGGAGGTGGATAGAAGATGGATAGAGGAGAAGATAGGTGGAGAGGAGACAGACAGGTCAAAGAGGTGGGGATGGAACCAGTAAAGGTGAGTGTAGGTGGGGAGGTAGGGAGGAGATAGGTCAGTCCAGGGAGGATGGACAGGTCAAGGGGGTGGGTTGAAGTTAGTAGGTAGGAAATAGGGGTGCAGCTTGAGGTGGGAGGAGGGGATAGTTGAGAGGAAGAACAGGTTAGGGAGGCGGGAACGAGCTGGGCTGGTTTTGGGATGCGGTTGGGGAAGGAGAGATTTTGAAGCTTGTGAAATCCACATTGATACCATTGGGCTGCAGGGTTCCCAAGCTGAATATGAGTTGCTGTTCCTGCTGCCTTCAGGTGGCATCACTGTGGCACTGCAGGAGGCCCAAGATGGACATGTCGTCTGAGGAATGGGAGGGGGAATTGAAATGGTTCGCGATTGGGAGGTGCAGTTGCTTATTGCGAACCGAGCGCAGGTGTTCTACAAAGCAGTTCCCAAGCCTCTGCTTGGTTTCCCCGATGTGGAGGAGGCCACAACGGGTACAGCGGATACAGTATACCACGTTAGCAGATGTGCAGGTGAACATCTACTTGATGTGGAAAGTCTTCTTGGGGCCTGGGATGGGGGTGAGGGAGGTGGTGTGGGGGCAGGTGTAGCACTTCCTGCGGTTGCAGGGAGAAGTGCCGGGTGTGGTGGGGCTGGAGGGGAGTGTAGAGCGGACAAGGGAGTCACGGAGAGAGTGGTCCCTCCGGAAAGCAGACAAGGGTGGGGAGGGAAAAATGTCCTTGGTGGTGGGGTCGGATTGCAGATGGCAGAAGTGCCGGAGGATGATGCATTGGATCCGGAGGTTGGGGGTGTGGTACGTGAGGGCGAGGGGGATTCTTTTTTGGTTGTTATTGCGGGGACGGGGTGTGAGGGATGAGTTGCGGGAAATGCAGGAGACACGGTCGAGGGTGTTCTCGACCACTGCCGGGGGTAAGTTGCGGTCCTTGAAGAACAAGGACTTCTGAGATGTACAGGAGTGGAATGCCTCATCCTGGGAGCAGATGCGGCGGAGGTGAAGGAATTGGGAATAGGGGATGGCATTTTTGCAGGAAGGTGGGTGGGAGGAGGTGTATTCTCGGTAGCTGTGAGAGTCGGTGGGCTTGAAATGGATATCGGTTTCTAGGTGGTTACCCGAGATGGAGTCAGAGAGGTCCAGGAAGGTGAGAGAGGTGTTAGAGATGATCCAGGTGAACTTCAGGTTGGGGTGGAAGGTGTTGGTGAAGTGGATGAACTGTTCGAGCTCCTCGTGGGAGCACGAGGAGGCGCCGATACAGTCATCAATGTAACGGAGGAAGAGGTGGGGTTTAGGGCCAGTGCAGGTACAGAAGAGGGATTGTTCCACGTAACCTACAAAGAGGCAGGCATAGCTTGGGCCCATGCGGGTACCCATGGCCACTCCCTTTGTCTGCAGGAAGTGGGAGGAGGAATTGAAAGAAAGGTTGTTGAGGGTGAGGACGAGTTCGGCTAAGTGGATGAGGGTGTCAGTGGAAGGGGTCTGGTCAGGCCTGCGGGACAGGAAGAAGAGGAGGGCCTTTAGGCAATCTGCATGGGGAATGCAGGTGTATAAGGACTGGACGCCCATAGTAAAAATGAGGTGATGGGGACCGGGGAATTGGAAGTTCTGGAGGAGGTGGAGCGTGTGGGTGGTGTCACAGATGTAGGTAGGGAGTTCCTGGACCAAGAGGGAGAAAATTGAGTCGAGATAGGTGGAGAGAGGGGCAGGAGCAGGTGGAGACAATGGGTCGACCAGGGCATTCAGGTTTGTGGATTTTGGGAAGGAGATAGAAGTGGGCGGTGCGGGGTTGGGGAACGATGAGGTTGGAGGCTGTGGGTGGGAGGTCACCTGAGGTGATGAGGTTGTGGATAGTTTGGGAGATGATAGCTTGGTGCTCGGGGGAGTGGTCATGATCCAGGGGGCGGTAGGAGGAGGTGTAGGAGAGTTGGCACCTGGCCTCAGCGATGTAGAGGTCAGTGCGCCATAATACAACTGCGCCTCCCTTGTCCGCGGGTTTTATGGTGAGGTTGGGATTGGAGCAGAGGGAGCGGAGGGCTGCACGTTCTGCGGGCAAGAGGTTGGAGTGGGTGAGAGGGGTAGAGAAGTTGAGGCGATTGATGTCTCAACAGCAGTTGGAAATGAAGAGGTCGAGGGGGGTAGGAGGCCTTGGGGTGGTGTCCAGGAGGAGGGCTTGTGTTGGAGGTGGGAGAAGGGGTCAGTAGAGGGAGGGTTAGGTTCATGGTTGAAGAAGTAAGCGCGGAGGCGGAGGCAGCGGAAAAACTGCTCAATGTCCAAACATGACCGGTATTCGTTGATATGTGGGTGGAGGGGGACAAAGGTGAGCCCGTTACTGAGGACTGACCGTTTGTCCTCAGTAAGGGGGAGGTCTGGGGGGATGGTGAAAACTCGGCAGGGCTCAGTGTTGCTGTCCCCTCTGGAGCTGCTGGCTGTGGAGGTGGTGGGCGGAGCGATGTCAGCATCAGCGGCGGGCGGAGTTGTTGTTGTGGGAGTGTTATGAAGGAGCTGTCGACCCCCTCTAATAACTAAAACTGAAACACCCAGAGATGCTCACCTCACCTCGTAATCTATTAAAGGAGTGGTTAAGTGAAAGAAATCCCTGATACTCACCTTAGAGTCAACAAGTAGCAATAATTTATTTAACTCAAACAGTCAACAAATTAACAGAACTACTAACAAATTAAACAATTTCCTCTTAACTGCTAACTAGTCCCGAATAAAACAAAATTCTAATGGTACACTGTTCCAATAGATATGAGCCCCACTTATATAAACAAAATTAATTAAAAAATTTAAAATTTAGTCTCTCAAAATAAGTTTTCCAGAATGTTTTTTGCCTTCTCCACTTCCTCCAGTCAGAATCACCTTCCTGCGTTGAGTATTCAGGCATGTTAGCTAAAAGTGCCATAGTTCATTTCTTTAGATGGTACTTACTCTGTGATCATGAAGATTTCTGTGAGAGCCAGTGATTTTCTCTGTCTTTAGAGCGGATGGCAGTTCTCTTAACAGATGGCAGTTTGCTCTCACACCGATTTTCAAATGTCCTTTTCTTTTATACGCTCGATGACTTATTAATTATTATGACTTATTAATTTCTTACAATAGGGTTGTTTCAAGGTTGTCAAAACCAATAGATTTAAACTTAATTGGGCTTTGGTGTCTAGGACATGGTTTAAATTAATTGGCTAAATTCGAAAACCTGTTGTCTTGGTAAAAATGCTGCTTTGCCTGCTAACGCCTTTGATACAATGTTTCAATTTCAAGAACTCTCTGTGCATTTGCTGCTACCGGCAGACATTTTTTAAATCTCCAAGTCAAAAAGAAAACACATGTATAAAATGGACCACACAGTCTTCCTTCCATCATTTTACAAACAAATTATAATGTCCTGCCTTCCAATCCACAAGTCCTATACCAACATTGCAATAAGGAAGGAAGTGATGGAGACAGGGCAGAAGTGCAAGGAATGTGTCAGACATGGCTAAGGGTCCTGCCAACAATGGTAGTGGGCAATCCTCCATTGAAAAAAATCGTGGACATTCCTGAGGACCCTGGCATCATCAGAACGGGTGCAACAGAGATGGAGGTACTGGGAGAATGGAATGGCGTCCTTACATGAAATAGGCTTTAAGGATGTACAGTTGAAGTAACTGTGGGAGTCAGTGGGTTTATAGTGGATATTTGTGGCCGGCCTACCTATTCCCAGAGAAGGAAACAAAGATGTCGAGGAAGGGAAGGCAGGAGTCAAATATAGACCAGGTGAAGATGAGGGTAGGTTGGAAATTGGAAGCAAAGTTGATAATATTTTTCCAATTCTGAATGAGAGAAGGAAGCAGCACCATAAATATCATCAACGTACTGGAGAAAGAGTTGCAGGGAGGGACCTGAGTAGGATTTGAACAAGGAATGTTCCACATACCCAGCAAAGAAACTAAGGCCCATGCAGATACCCACATCTTGCACATGAAGAAAACTAAGAGGAGTAAAAGCAGAAGTTGGTCAAAATGAGGATGAGCCTCAGCCAGATGGACGAGTGTGGTGATGGCTGGGGACAGTTCAGGCCTTCTTTTCCAGGAAAAAGCAACAAGCCCTGAGACCATACTGATGAGAGATGGACATGTAAAGGGATTGCACATCCACGGTGAAGAGGAAGTAGCTCTGGCTTGCCAGCTGGAAATTTTGAAACTGACATAAAACATCAGAAGAATTGCGGCTGTAAGTGAGAAGGGGCTGGGTAAGAGGAGGAAAGAAATTGTGTCAAAATAGGAAGAGATGAGTTCTGTTTCTCACTATCTCCATTGGTTCCATCTCCAACCCCCTTACTAGTTTAAAACCTTTGGAGCAGCTCTAGCAAATCTCTCCACCAGTAGATTAGTCCCCTTCCAAGTAATGTGCAATCTGTCCTTTTTATACAGGCCACTTCCACCCCAGAGATTCCAATGATCCAAAAATGTAAATCCTTCTCTCCTGCACATGTGCCTCAGCCACATATTCATTTGCTCTATCTTCCTATTCCTACCCTCATTAGCTCATGCCACTGGGAGTATTCCAGATAGTACTCTCCTCAAGGACGTATATTTTAAATTCTTGCCTAAGTTCCTATATTCTATCCTCAGAATCTCATTATTTTCTCTTCCTATGCTGTTAGTTCAAATGTGTAAAATGACCCCCTGCCGGTCCCTCTCCCCTTTGAGAATATGTTGCACCCCATTCAAGATATCCTTGATCGTGGCATCAGGGAGGCAACACAACATTCTGATGTTTTGTTGCCAGCTGCAGAAATGTCTGTCTGTGCATCTGACTACAGGGCTCCCTATCACAATCGATTGCTAGGAACCTGATGCATT
This sequence comes from Ginglymostoma cirratum, assembly GCA_024137785.1. Lineage (NCBI taxonomy): Eukaryota > Metazoa > Chordata > Chondrichthyes > Orectolobiformes > Ginglymostomatidae > Ginglymostoma > Ginglymostoma cirratum. Next base: position 2,300,743 of record JAHRHZ010000263.1, on the reverse strand, counting down.
CATTACGTTAGAGCCAGTCTTGGTACCAGAAACCTGGTTGTCGGTGCTACATTTCCCTGAGAGCCCATCACACCCTACATTTTCCAAAACAGCATACTAGTTTGAGATGGGGATAGCCACAAGAGACTCCTGAACTAGGTGCCTACCTCCCCTACCTTTCCTGGAGGTAACCCATCTACCTGACTGTATCTGCAGCTAATCTCCCTTCCTGCAACTGCCATCCATCAAACTCCCCAGCTCCTGTAAATTCCTCATTGTCTCTAACTGTTGCTCAAACCAATCCTTGCGATCCGACAGGATTCACATACTTCCTGCAGACATAATCATCAGCAATAATGAAATTGTCTCCAATCTCCCACATCTGACAGGAAGAGTGCATCACTCTACTAAAGGCCATCTTTGTAATTTAACATCTACAGACCCAGAAAATAGCATAGCTTTGCTGCTCTAAAAGCATGGCTCCAGGATAACATAGTGCTTATGCTTTATATTTTTAAATTTTAATCAAGAGACAGGTTGCAATAAAACGTATCATCAAAAAAAAACCCACAGGACTCACTACTGTAGATTTAAAAAACAAAAAAAAGCCACTTAGCTCCTCCCCTGCTGTGAGCTCCCCCATGCAGGCTTCTCCAAGGTCAGCTGTAAATTTCACTGTTTGTTTATTTTTTTCCTTAGAAGAACTTTGATGTCCAGAGATACTTCAAGCTTACAGCAGAGTCAGTCAGGTAAGCAGGTTCACTGCTGGGTCACACAGCTGTTGCATTGTTTTTGGAGCTTTGGAAAGAAAGAGATCAAAACCACGGCACATTGTGACAAATCATTCTCTGTCACAAGGTCTACTGTTCCATCAGAGGATTCACATCGGGAGAACCCATTCGTTTGTGAAGTGTGTGTCTCAGATCATTCTCAGTATCATCAATGCAGCCCGAACACCAACACATTCGTGGAGGGGAGAAACCATTCACGTGCAAAGTATCCTCTAAATCATTCTCCAATTAATCGTACCTCTGTAGACATCAAAGTATTCATACAGGAGAGAAGCCATTCAAATGTGACCGGTGCAAGGAACCATTCCCAAGGTCATGCAACCTGCTGCTCCATAGGAGGATTCATACATGCACTTTTGGACCTGAAATGGGAAGGAAAGGCGATGGAGATATGGACTGGGGAGGTCAACATACGAATCTGCTAGGTACAGTGAGGAAGATCAGCAGGAATTTGACTCCCCGTCCCTTTCCAAGAAAAAAAGGGGAGAATCCAGCCCCGTCTGCCCCAATAGCTCCTGTAGTGACAAGACGTACCATAGGGGGAAATGCTCAGGTAAGTCCCATCATGTTAGCAGATAATTTAATTGACCAGGGGACACCCCATGAATGTAACGAGGGGGTAGCAAATGATCCCAAGGGACTATTTGTACCAAGACAAAAAGGAGGGGGACAAATGGTAGAGAGGACACAGAAAATGAAAAATTACCCTTAAATTTTTTCTTGGAATGTTAAATTGCTGAGTGCTTCTTACTCTATTTAGAAGTATTGGAGAGCGAGAGAGAGATAGAGAGAGAGAGAGACTAACTTTTGTGATTGAGCAAGGAAATAAGTCTTTCCTGTCTGGATGTGAATTTGAGTGCCCATAGCCCCTCTACTAAGTGTTAATTATTTATGTTCTGGTTTGTTTGCATCTTCGTTTTTTGGTTGTTAAATGTTGTCTTGTGTAATTTATGTGTTTTGTCTCCTGGAGCTTGAGATCTGGGAATACTTTGAGGTTAGTTTGCATTTTAGGAGACTATGGTGATTTAAAAGTCTGCTGTGTGCCTGTATCTGTGTGGAAAATGTATGGTTAATGTAATGTCTTTTTAAGGAACTATGAGTTTGTGTAAAAGAAAAATTGTGACAAAACTTTTATTTAAAATTTCATTCCTAAAGCTTAGTAAAAGTTTACCTCTTGGAATTGGCAACAGCTGATTAAAATTAACTGAAGGAGTAAAATTAAGTCAAAAGATGTAACTTATTTGCTCTTTCCTCAAATTAGTGTGCTATCCATGTTGTATTTGGATTGAGGAAAGACTTCTGGGTAAATTTTGATTTTAGAAACTTTATGTTTAAATTGCCATGTTTGAAATTTCATTTTCTGGCCAGAGTGAAATTCCAAATGCTGTTTTAACACATCAATAAACCTTAATTCCAGATGATAAGATTTGGCTTATTGTAAATGCACTTTGGTATGAAAGTATTCAAGTCTTGGAGAAATTGGAATTTTGGAAATGCAATTTTTGTTGAATAAAATTATCTGATAATATATGGTAACAATCTGAGAAAACTGATAGGGGAGTTGGAAAAAAAAACCATATAACATATGATTTTTGTACAGGAGGAAGACAGGCTAGTGACATAATTACATCTTGAGGTTTTTACCCATCCCTTTAATTAGCAGTCAACCACGATTAATTAACCCATTCTGCTTGAAGTGGAATGGATGGGGTTTTTTTTTCAGAGATTCAAGGTATTGAAGGTTTCTGCTAATGGCTATGAACATCTGTACTCGTCTGCAGACTTTCAACATCGCAACACAGTGTCAGATAAGGCACCGTCAAGCCATCAAGCCATTCATTAACAACACCTCTCAGCATTGGAGAACTGTTATGAAAACATTATGTGTATTGAGCATCAGGAATTTCAAAACCACTAAGACTGGTTAAGCCTGGGCATGTGCAGAGCTCTGATGAAGACTCATCTAGGCTCGAAATGTTACCTTGTTTTCTGTCCATGGATGCTGCTTCACCAGCAGTGATCTCCAACAAGCAAAGTATGTTTTTCTTTGCCTGAATCAAACAGAAATGTTTCACTTCTGTTTTAAAATATGATACAAATCTCCCCAGAGCTGTGGAATTAGATATGATGGCAATAGCTAAATTGCAAAATTGGAAAGAGGAAGTGATTAGGGGTAGGGAGTGGTGACAGAAGACAAAAAATAAAATTAATTAGAATAACGGGTTATAATTGCAATTGAGGTTGAAATGCATTTTAGTGAAAGGGAAGGTTAGATGAGAGTACTAAACTGATAACTTTCTCTTGATAATGTTTTTGTCCTTGTCTTTCTTTCTATAAGAACCGAATTTGATGACCAAGCCACTACTCGAGGCATCACGACTATATGTACAAGATGAGTAAAACCTCAAAGATCTTTTGATAAGATCATATGAAAGTCAAGAATGTAAATACTGACAAGTCTGACAAACACTGACAAAAAATCCACAAAGAAAGTGACTTTAAACCAAAGAAAGTAGCATCAGTGAAAGAGGGGTAAAAAGAAATCAAAATACAAAGTGTGATTGGCTATTTTGTCAAAATGTTACAGAAATGAAAGATTGTGGATTCTGGGAGGAGTGGTAGTGAGCTGTGTAAAATGGCCCATCAGATGACGCACAGACACCTCAAAAAAAACAGGAAAGCATACAAAAAAGTGTAAAGCCCGATGAATGCACTGGAGGTTCTTGAAGCAGAATTGTTTGATCCCAATTACAGTGCAGCTAAGTGGGGTATTTACAAATGGAGGCAGTTAGCTCCCAATGAAAATTCATAGAACTGGCAAGGAAGGAAACGTATTGAAAACTTATCGTCCAGACTGATTTAGATGAAGAGAGTCATAGAGTCATGGAGCTGTACAGCATGGCAGCAGACCCTTTGGTCCACGCGTCCACGCCAACCAGATATCCTAAATTAATCTAGCCCCATTTGCCAGCATTTTACCTATATCGGTCGAAACTCTTCGTCGTCATGTGCCATCTAGATGCCTCTTAAATGTTGTAATTGTACCAGCCTTCACCACTTCACCTGGCAGCTCATTCCATACACGCACAACCCTCTGCCTGTAAAAGTTGCCTTTTAGGTTCCTTTCAAATCCTTCCACTTTTATCTTAAACCTACGTTCTCCAATTTTGGAAACCACTACCCAGGGAAAAAGACCTTGACTATTCACCCTATCCATGCCCCTCATGATTTTATATACCTCTGTATGGTCACCCCTTAGTCTCCGATGATCCAAGGAAAATAGCCCCAGTCTATTTAACCTCTCCCTCTCGCTTAAACCCTCCAACTCTGGCAACACCCTTGTAAATCTTTTCTGATTCCCTTCAAGTCTTACAACATCCTTTCTATACCAGGGAGACCAGAACTGGATGCAGTATTCCAAAAGTAGCCTAACCAATGTCCTGAACAGCTGCAACATGACCTCCTAACTCCTAAACTGAACAATAAAGGCAAACATACCAAATGCCTTCTTCACTATCCTGCCTACCTGCAACTCCACTTTCAAGGAACTCTGAACCTGCACTCCAAGGTCTTTTTGTTCAACAACACTCCCCAGGACCCAACATTATGTGTTTAAATCCTGCTCTGGTTTGCCTTTCCAAAATGCAGAGCCTCACATTTACCTAAAATAAAGTCAATCTGCCGTTCCTTGGCCATTGGAACATCTGATCTGATCCTGTTTTACTCCAAAGTGACATTCTTCGCTGTCCACTACACCACCACTTTTGGTGTCATCCGCAAACTTACTAACCATACCTCCTATGTTCACATCCAAATCATTTATATAAATGACAATGGACCCAGCTCCGATCCTTGTGGCACACTGCTGGTCAGAGGCTTCCAGTTTGAAAAGCAGCCGTCCACTCTTTTAAACAGAAGCTGTAAACAGAAAAAAACCCAGAGCCCCTGACGCAATCCCCATCAGACACTCCAGGGAAAAGGGTAGCACCGGGTGAAACACAGATCAAGGCCCAATCTGCTCACCCGAAACTGAAAATAAATGTGCCTTGACTTTGTTGAAGAAAAATAAAGGCGCTATTAATCTGGGGAGAAACAAAAGCAGATGAACAAGCAAAAAAATGGCTGCATGTTGATTACCCCCGCCAACCTCTTTTGGGCAGAGAACACAACGAGGGGTCAACATCAAACTATACTTAAGCAAAATCAAAGAAAATAAACAATTAAACAAATAATCAATGAAATAAATGAATCCCCTCTGCCGTGTCCCCACGGAAAATCCCTGGGACAGGGACAACAATGATTTAAAATCCAGAGGAAGCTGCTCTGCTTATTTCAACTAAAGAGAAAATTCCCCTCACGCCAATCTCCATCAGCACATCTGCGACAGGGACAGAGACAGTGCAGGGCGAAAACAAAAGCCCCTTTGGCTCTTCTAAGAGGTCCAAAATTGGAACAAATGGGAAAGAAAAGCCCTCTTCTTGGGGCACCAAACTGAAAACAAATGCAAAAGGCAAAACAGAAACTTATATGACAGAGACAACTCACTAAGTTAGAATAACAAGGTGTAGAGCTGGATGAACACTGCAAGCCAGGCAGCATCAGAGGAGCAGGAAAGCTGACATTTCGGGTCTGACCCTTCTTCAGAAATGGGGGAGGGGAAGGGGGCTCTGAAATAAATAGAGAGAAGGGGAGGCGATGATAGAAGGTAGATAAAGGAGCAGATAGGTGGAGGGGAGACAGGCAGGTCAAGGAGGTGGGGATGAAGCCAGTAAAGGTGAGTGTAGGTAGGGAGTTGGGATTGGGGTTGGTCAGTGGAGAGGGAGGAGTGGATGGGTGGGAGAAAAGACAGACAGGTCAAGGAGGCGGGGATGCGCTGGGCTGGTGTTGGGATGAGGTCAGGGGGTGGGGAGATTTTAAAGCTTGTAAAGTCCACATTGAGACCTTTGGGCTACGGGGTTCCCAGGCGGAATATGACGTGCTGTTCCACCAGCCTTTGGGAGGCATCGTTGTGGTACTGGAGGAGGCCTAGGATGGACATGTCGTCCAAGGAGTGTGGGGAAGATCACAAACCTGGGGGAGATTGCCTGGCCAGCCTGAGCTTCTGTTTGATTACAGAGTCATACAGCACAGAAACAAATCCTTTGTCCAAAAAATACATGCCGAACATAATCCCAAACTAAATTAGACCAACTTGCCTGCTCGTCTTGGATATGAGCCGTTATTTTTTTTTCTGACTCTTCAGGGAAAGTAAAACACAGTGGGTGAGCGCTTGAATTTTCCCCTTTGCATGAATTGCATGCCGGCTGTTCAATTTATCCAGACAAAATGGTGTGACTTATCTGTCTGTTTGAGTTAAACTAGTAAAGGTAGTGGCTGGTAGATACACACTTGACTCTTGTCCTCTTTGTGCCAACCTGATGGCTGTTGTTGAGATCGGTAAACAAGCAATACTTCTTAAACATTTTGACCATTCCCACCTCTCAGGAAGTAAGTTCCAGATCCCCACCATCTTTAGAATGAAAATTACTTCCTCAAATCCCCACAAAAACTCCTGCTGATAAAGCCCTCCAGTCCACATTTTAAGAATTCTTCCACCGCTGTCCCTTTCACGTTTTGTGTGACCCGGCTAATATTGGGCTAATTGAAATCCCCTACTCTTATGACCCTATTGTGTTTACTTCTGTGAGATTTACTGACATATCAGTCTTCCCATCTGTCTCTAACTAATAAGCGAAGTGTAATGTGCTGCCAGCAATGTGATTGGTGCATTTTTGTGTTAGACCCTGCCTTCTGGCTTGAAGCTTCTACACCATGGAATAGGCTCACTGTGATGTTGAACTGTTTTTCTACCACCTCCGTCTCTGCACTCACTTCTGTGGCAGGAATTAACCCCCATTCCCACTGATCCCTTAACATGTGCCCAGTGTTCACGATCCATTTGGAACCCTTCCCCTAGCCTCTTAACTGCCTCGATCTTTTCATTAAAAACGGTCAGTGTGACATCGGCTGTATCTATTTATCTGCTCCTCTCACCGTTCCCACCTGTCCACTTCAAAAATTGCCGCACTTCACTCTCTCAGGCCCAACACGTTCTCTGTCATCAAATCCCCCGACAAGGGTGGTGCTGTTGTAATCTGCTCAATGATCTTTACCTTCACGAGGCACAACACCAATTCTCTGACACTTCTTCCGACCCCTCCTTCAATTTTCCCAAAATCCACAAACCAGACTGTCCTGAGAGGCCCATTGTATCAGCCTGTTCCTGCCCCACCCCGCTCATTTTCTCCTACCTTGAATTCCATCCTCTCTGCACTTGTCCAGATTCTGCCCGGCACATTTGTGATTCCTCCAATTCCGCCAACCCCCCCGACCATATTGACAATTTGCATATTCCTGACACTAACTGTCACCCCTTCAGCAAGTTGTCCAATCCCTCTATACCTCCATTTCCCACCAGGACGGTTGGAAAGCTTCTGCCTCGACCAGAGTCCTGAACAACACCCGTCCATCACCGCTCTCCTCTGCTTTGCTGAACTTGTCTCACTGAACAATTTCTCCTTTAATTCATCTCACTTCTGCCATGTCAAACATCTGGCTGTGGGTAGCCGCATGGGTCCCAGTTATCCCTGTCCATTTATGGGGTATGTAGAACAATCCTTGTTCGATGCCTTACACTGACCTCCTCCCACAACTGTCTCTTCTGTACATCGACGACTGTTCCAGTTCCACTTGATGCTCCTGCCTGGACTTTGAAAAATTTGTTTGTTTTGCCTCCAATTTCCTGATTTGACTTTCACCTGATACAGGCCTGAGTTTCACAAGAAATTGAACCAGTGATACAGAATTCTAAAACCTTTCCTCTGCTCCAGAACATTCATCTGTTCAATCCCCCTATTCCTATGTACGCCAGCGTGTAATACTGGGACTAACACAGAGTTTATGGCCTCTGAGGTGCTGCTTTTTTAATCTGCTACATCCGTCCCTAAATTCTTGCCACAGGACCACTTACCTCCTACACTACCTATGTCATTGGTACCAGTGTGAACCACGTCTGACAGTTCACCCTCCCCCTTCCCAAATCTCTGTCGTGGTTCAGTGACTTCCTTGACCCTGACTCCAGGAAGGCAAGTCACCATCCTGGAGTGATGTCTGTGGCAGCAGAAATACCTGTGAGTGCCCCCTATGGCTGAGTTCCCCATCACTATTGTTCTCCCTCTCTTTATGCTCCCCTCAGTGAGCAGCTGAGTTCTGGCTTCACGCTGTAGAGTAATCCTCACACTCACTGTTTTCCAACACAGAAAATCTCTTCTTGAGCGAGATGCACTCTGGGGCTTTCCTCAATCTCTGACTGCCTCCTTTTTCCTGACCAGTGCTCACTGTCAGTCGGAAACACTTCCTTAAGTTACCAAGTGACCACGCCGGAGCTCTAAAACCCCGTTTCCAAGCTTATCAAACCAGCAGTGCTTCCTGCAGATGTGGTCAGTGAAGGTGAGTAAAGGCCGTGAGCCTTGCTCTGTCTTTTTCCGCTGCCTGGGAAGAGGTGACACCTTATAGGTAGCAGTCACCAATCCAAGAATGTGAGTGTATTTATGTTACGTGTCACATACCAATACTGCCACAGTTTATTTTACAGTCAAACAGAATATTTATTTACAATAAAATGAATTCTTTACAATATGTACAAATGTATCTCAGAGAAGCATCAATTGTTTTTATGAATGGGTGGCTCTGGATGTAATCAAGCCAGTATTGTGTAAAGGTGTATGCTTTAGATCAGTTTCAGTGACAAAGGGGAGGATCTGGAGGAGATCTGTTCTTGTCCTTCGGGGGAGATCAAAGCTGAGTCAAAATTGAGCATCTGGAGAGATCAGTTGCTGTTGGAAAGGCAACGAGCTGACAGAGATCTGACGCTGCAACAAAGATAAGGATCTGAAGGAGATCAGATGTCATGATGAAGCTGTGAAGATCTGTTGGTGTGACACAAACAATCTGTATGTATGTTGACAGTGAGGATGGGGAGCAGTTGGTGTTAGAAGACAGGGGTCTGGGCCACATTCAGAGCCTGATGTGCTGAGGCTTCATTTGGGGCTGTACAGCAGCAATTGCCACTTAATGTTTCCCACCAGGAGGTCCATTGGGTGAGTCTGAAGCGATGTCTCTGCTTCGAGAGGAATGTTACCAAGGCCACTGAGTGATCACGGAGATGGTCCTGGTTGGAGCTGAAGGACACACAATCCGAAATGTAGCAATTCACCATGTTGGGGTAATCATCAATGAGTTGACGTGAAATACGTTTCAGGAAGGACAGGTACCTCCAGCCTGGCGGCTCGAGATACTTTTCAATTAAGGAGCAAGTCTTTGTGGAACCAGTGGATGAGAAAACCATCTGCAGTGTTGCACTACAGCACTGGATGGTTTTCTCATTCTCACTGTCCAAGTGCAACTGCAAGCACACGATGTTGGTGTGGAGCTGTTGCTGGAAGTCACCGGACTCCCCAAACCTGGCCAATAGTCCCAAGATTTGGAAAGCTTCCACAGGGACTTGCTCACTCCCTGCCCCAAACAGTGGCTGAATCCTGGTGAGGACCGGATTTAAAAAGGGCCTGAATGTTTCTGCTGGTGCCTCGAGAATGTTTTTTCGCAGGCAAGACAGCACAGCAAGTGTGAATACGTCACTGTTCCCTGTATTCCCCAAGCGGCTCACTAATACATCAGTCACACTCCAACACCGTCGCCTCGCTCCAAAATCAATGCTTTCTAAAGCTCTGATACAGAGCAACTGGCTAACGAGCGAAGAGTCGTACCAGCACAGGTAGCGAACCAAGCTGTTAATGACGATATCTCGGAGACCCAGCTCGGAAACACACGGAGGCTTCAGGAGTTCCCCAAAGAAGATGATGACAGCAACTGCCTGAGAGTCTCGGAGCCGAACGATTTGGGAAGCCAGTCGACGTATGGTGTTAGAGAAATCATCACCTGCAGATGCTGTCATTGCCCTGGCCAGCAGAACAACCCCCTGATCAAATCCAACCCCTGTTAGCTGTTTCCATCCTCCAACCATTACCATCTGGTCAGAGATGTCACTGCGACCGGTCAGATCAAACAGGGCCTCGAGTGACCTCACACACCTTTCATTCAGTGACCGACTTGTATCCACATCAAACCCAGCTGTGAAACCTCTCTGCTGTGATTGAGTGTCCGAATCACTGGGCAGAGAGAAACTCACCCCACTGGTGAGAGATACAAGGAGGCCACTGAATACCTGTGGGAACAATGTCCTCACCACGTCTGCCATCCTGGGCTGAGTTAGAATCTCATTGAGTCTGTGGATGGCAGTCAGCGAGACATTGGCTGAGTACATGTTCCCACTGACAGGGCAGCTTTTTCTCTCGAGCGAGTACACAAGGTGTTTGATCGTACTCACCATGCAGGCTCTATCCTCAGCTGCTGCTCTCCACACTTCCCGGATGGACTTGTCCGCAGGGGCGCAACAGAGCAGTAGCTGGGACATAGCTGCTGTCAAGGTCTTTGAGGTCAATACAGTTATCCCTTGTAAAACTCGCCGGTTCACCTCCTGGTGAGGGATTAACTCCAAATGAAGCCCCAGCACATGGAGAATATCTGAGACATGGCCGTGAAGGCTTTGTTTCTGTCGCAGAAGGATGTTTTCTAACAGCAGGGAAGCAACCCGGGCACAGTTGAGATCTTGGTCAGACAAGCTGCCACAGATCATGAGCAGCAGGTTGTCCAACTGACCTTGCAGCAGGTTCTGGCAAATCAGCTCCGTGATCTGTTGGCACGCCTGGAACTGGATTTGGTGATCAGGGTCCGTCAGGTCTTCGGGAGGGTCTTCAGAATCCCTAAGTGGTGTTGAGGATCTTCCAAGCTGGCACCTTCACCCACTAGGTGAATGGACAGCGTGGTACGGACCGCACTCAGAGCCATCTGCTGAACTGCAGGGGAATGATCTGTGCAGCGTAGTATCAGTCCTCCAAGTAGTGTCCCTACGATATTCCCTAGCTCTTCCCTGCTGTCATTGAACCTCCGTGAAAACACCACAAACATCTCAGCGATGGTATGTATTGATGTCTCTGTCTCACTCTCTTCCATCGACAGGATCCCCTTCATAAATTCCTGGATGACTTGATTCTCATCTTCTGTCTCAGCAATAATCTTCTCCACAGCCACAGAAAAGAAATCAATTACAGAATTCATTGTTGTTTCTGATTTTGAAAATACTCCAACTGTGTTGAATCAGCTCTGTCTTCTGTGTCATCCTGGAGTTGGGTAGGTGCAGACTGAGTTTCGCTGTGCACTTGGCTTGGTCTTCTCTCTCGGTGTCTCTTCTGCACAAGTGCACAGATCGTTTCACTTTGTCATGTTTTATATGACCCTGCGATGACGTGTTGTCATGGTTCTCATTGTGATGGCAGCGGTTCTCATTGTGATGGCAGCGGTTCTCATTGTGATGCGGTCCTGAGTTCCCAGTGGTGTCGTGCGCTTGAATTTTCAAAAATAAACAGTCAGTGACACGTCACAGAGATTATGACACAGAGAGAGGGCACATGTCATACAGTCATACAGTGCAGAATCTGACCCTTCGTTCCAACTAGTTCATGCTTGAGATCATCAGAAACTAAACTCGACCCACTCCCTGTTCCTGTCTATTTGCTTCCAAACATTTTATATTTATGTGCTTATCGAAATATCAATGTTGAGTACAAAAAACTGAAAATGAATCAAAATAATAATCTTTAACTATTGTAACTTAACAACTGTCAGAAATCTCGAACTAAATGCATAAATGAGCCTGAATCTCAGCAGAAGCTGCAAAATCCATGCTGCCCTCCGTCCACTTTTATAGAATCAGTTTTTTTTTCTTTTCAACATCCCTCAAGATGTGTGTGCCATTCCTCCTAAGATCAGTTGTTGGTCCATTCCTTTGTCTGGGGGAGCACTTTCTCTTCCAAATTTCCCTCACTGATGACCTCATCCTTTTACATCATCAAATGAATGCTTTTCCAGCAACTTTGTTTTTGATCAAATGAATGCCCTTTGAATAACCTGGTAGCTCTGTGGAAGCACATCATAGAATTCTCGGGTCATTAGAGATGTACAGCATGGAAACAGACCCTTCACACCCAACTCGTCCATGCCAACCAGACATCTGATATAAATCTGATCCCATTTGTCAGTTTTGGCTCATATCCCTCCAAACCCTTTTTGTTCATATACCCACCCAGATGCCTTTTTAATGTTGTAATTGTACCAGCCTCCACCACTTCCTCTGGCAGCACATTCCACATGTGCACCACTCTCTTTGTGAAAAAGTTGCCCCTTCGCTCCCTTTGATGTCTTTCCCAATTCATTTAGACCTCTGCCCTCTATTTTTCGACTCTCGCACCCCAGGGAAAAGACCATGCCTATTTACCTTATCCATGCCCCTAATGTTTTTATAAATCTCTATAACATCACCCCACAGCCTCCAACATTCCAGGGAAAATAGAATTTGGCCATTCAACCTCACCCTATACTTCAAACCCTCCAACCACATCCTCGTGGCAGCATCCTCGTAAATCTTTTCTGAACGCTTTCTACTTTCAGAACAGTCTTCTTATTGCCAGGAACCCTTAATTGAATGCAGTATTCCAAAAATGTCCTAACCAGTGTCCTCTACAGTCATAACATGCCCTCCCAACTTCGGTACCCAACACACTCATCAATAAAGACAACCGTACCAAATGCCTTCTTCATTATCTTTTTTTCTTGTGATTCCATTTTCAAGGAACTAAGAACCTGCACTCCAAGGTCTTGCTGGAAAGCCACACTCCCTAAGACCTTACCAGTAAGTGTATACATCCTGTCCTTATTCACCTTTCCAAAATGCAGCACCGCACATTTATCTAAATTAAAATCCATCTGCCACTCCTCAGCCCATTGGCCCATCTGATCAGGGTCCCACTGTACAAACGTCCACTACACCACCAATTTTGGTGTCATCTGCAAACTTACTAAACATATTTGTTACAAAGGAGTGGTTTACACCTCTCTGGTAATTAAAACCAAAATCCTGAGAGAAGTTCAATTCTCCTCGTAATCTGCAACAGGAAAAGTGAAAAGTGGTATAAGTGCCTGTCACCTCCCAAACTGTTATCAAGGAGAGGTGAAATAAAATGAACTTCTAACAGTCACTCTATGATCAGCAACTAACCACTTTATTTATCTAACTCTGACAGGAAACAAATTAACAGAACTACTAACAAAATGAAAATATTCTCGCTTAACTACTAACTATTCCCTAACAAAATAAAATTCGAATGGTATGTTGTTCCAATAGATAGACATGCCATGTATATAAACAATATTCATAAAAAAGTAAATTAAAGCATAATGTCTCAAAGTTACATCCAGATAAGTCTTCTAGAATGTTCTTTGCTTTCTCAGCTGACATCCAGTGAGGAACACCTTCCTCAGTTGAAGTCTTCTGTCAAGAATATTAGCTAAGAGTGCCATAGTACCATGATGTAGATGGTGCTTATTCTGAAACCTTAGAGATTTCTGTGACAGCCAGTGATTTTTTCTTCCTTTTGAGCTGATGGCTGTTGAGAGCTGTTCTCTTAACACATGGCAGTTTGCTGTCACTCGATTTTCAAATGCCCACCACTTCTGTTTAAGTCTTTGATGGCCTATTAACTTCTTACAGTAGAATTGGTCCGAGATTGTCAAAAACGTTAGATTTGCTCTTTGGTATCTACAGCCTGGTTTAAATGAATTGGCTAAATTCAAAAACCTGTTGTCTTGATAAAAATGCTGCTTTGCCTGCGATCGCCTTTTGACACAATGTTTCAATTTCAAGAACTCTCTTGTGCATTTGCTGCTGTCTGTGCACATTTTGTTTTTAATCTCCAAGTCTAAAAAACACATTTTATAAAGGGACTATGCACTCTTGCCCCCTATCATTTTATAAAATAATTCTAACATCCTGCCTTCCAATCCATAAGTGCTACACCAACTTTGCAACATCTCCCCCTTCAGAAAAAATGAACCTTCATTCTGAAAAGATGGCTTCACTTTTTATCTCTAAACCTTAATGGCATTATTACTAGGTACATAGGTTGTTACTCTCGAGTCACACATTTCATACTAATTCTCTATACTTATATAGAACATTGAACACAACCGTGTCTATCTTATATACGCGTTTTCCTTCTGAATGGGCGAAATACATCTACAATAACATTTTCACAACAGGCAACATGTACAATCCGTAAGTTAAATGCTTGTAACATAAGATTCTAACGAAATAGTCCGGTGTTCTTGTCTTTAAATCTTTCCTAAAATGTCAAAGATTTGTGATCAATGCAAATAACTGCCTCTGATGCATTGTTTGCAAATTAACCATTATAATAGCTTGGCCAGTACTAAACTCAATCCCTCCATTTCACTGATTGAATACTTTCTCTGGTGGATATTGAATTTCTTTGAAAAATAATTGATTTGCCTCTCAGTTGCATAATCAACATCTTGCAACAGCACAGCTCCAACTCCAAGATCGCTTGCGTCAATGGTGACTTTAAACGGTTTCAAGAAATTTGGTGTAGCTAAAACTGGTACAGTGATGAACACAGCTTTTCAATTCTCAAATGCCTCCTGCCATTGTTCTGTGCACCAGAATTTATGTTCTTCTTCAACAAATCTGTCAGCGGTGCCACTGCACTGCTCACATTGTGGACAAATTTCTGGTAGAATCCGTTCAGTCTCAAACATCGTAGCAATTCCTTCTTCGAGGACGGTCTTGGAAATTCCGAAATGGCTTTTGTTCCCACATTCCTCGGTGTCATCCCTCCATGTCCAATGTTCTGTCCTAAGAACTTCACTTCCACCTTCGTGAATTCTGTCTTCATTAAATTTATGACCAACTTTGCCTTCTGTAACCTCTCAAAGAGTTCTGCAAAATGTGCCATGTGATCTGTCCACAAATGGCTAAAGAAGTAATCTATGCAGATGGCACAATTAATCAATCCTGATAAAACTCTATTCATCAGTCTTTGAAAAGTGGCTGGTGTGCTCTTCTTTCCAAAGGACATTGCTTTAAATTGATACAGTTCAATTGGGGTTACAAACACAGAAACTTCTTTCTCTCTCTCTGACAAATGTACTTACCAGTAACCACAAAGTAAGTCCAACTTTGCAATGTTAATGAATTGTTCAAATTTTTCCACACAGTCCTTCAGCCTTGGAATTGGGGATGAGTCCGATTTAGTTGTGGTTTAGTTGTCCAAAGAGCATCCCATGCAAACCCATTCCCCAACTCCTTTTCCTTGTAACCCACCTAATTTATTCATCCATGAACATTATGAGCAATTTAGCATGGCCAATCCACCAAACCTGCACATTTTTGGACTGTGGGAGGAAACCGGAGCACCCAGTGGAAACCCATGCAGTCACAGGGAGAATGTGCAAACTCTACTCAGAGAGTCACCTGAGGCAGAAATCGAACCCTGTCCCTGGCGCTGTGAGGAGGCCATGGTCAGCACTGTGCCACTCCCAGTGAAATATTCTCGTGTCTTTGCCTGAGTCATCCTCAGTCCTAGATGACCTTGTACAGGTCATTCCTGTGCTACCCACAATACTTCCTGTTTGGTGACCTTCCGCCCATTTCTCCTCTGCACTAACCTGCCAAAGTCTCCCTTTCCTCCTTCGGGTTCTATCCTTAAGGTAAGAACATTCTGGAATTCATTCTGATTCCTTTTCTCAGTAGGCTAAATGATATAAATCTTTTATTGTCTCATGTTTTTATTGTAATTCCATTCGTCTTTTAGAACTAAACATCTCTGCCTGATCCTCTACCTGCTTAGGATTTTCCTTCACCATTTCATTAAACAGGATGTCACTAAACTGGAACTTCACTCCTTCATCTTTCTTGATTTCCCTTCTTGCATGAATTTATGACTGTGGGATCTTGTCACCACACAGTTCGGAAACATTCCAGGGTATTTTTCTTTTAACTCTTCAGCTCCCTGGTTTTCTTTTGGCTACTCCATTACAATGGACACATTGCCATCTTTGATCCAGCTAGGTTGTTTCAAAGAACAAACTGTCTTCCTGGAATAGACGGTATTTCGACCACTCCCACTGTCACTTCTCCAGTCTTCATTGGAATTTCCGGCTTTATCTTACACAGGGGAACGCTAAACCTCTCTCCATTTATTCCACACATTATCAGTCTCTCGTTTCACATTTCGGAAGGAGTGCGTATATTTCCATTCTTTACTATTAGGGACTGACCAGTTCCCACAGCTCTCTCTGTTGTAACTTCTTTACCTTTTCCCCCTGTCGCTGAAATTAAACAGATTTTCCACTTCACACCTAAGTTTTATTTCAAGATCTAGCACACTAATCCCCAAGTCTGTTTAAATCTCTCCAGATCCATTCAGATCTATTCAGAACCCACACACGAACTGGCCAGATCCCAGACTCAAGTCCCCAACCTGTTATGAAGCGGTTGGTCATCACCTCTCAGATAATTAAAACCGAAACTCTCAGGGAAGATTGTCTTACCTCGTGATTTTCAAAACAATTTTCAAATATCCATTATTTTTATATCCTTGATGACCTATTGATTTTGTACAATAGGATTGATCAGATGTTTTCAGAACCATCAGATATAAATTTAATTGGGCTTTGTTATCTCTGAAGTAGTTGATATTAGTGGCTAAATTCAAAAGCCTGTTGTCTTGGTAAAAGTGCTGCTTTGCCTGCCAACAGTATGGCCTTTTGAAACAAAGTTTCAATTTCAAGAACTCTCTGTGCATCTGCTGCTGCCGGCGGAAATTTTGTTACTGTCCAAGCCTAAAAAAACACATGGTTAAAAGAGCCACGCACTCTGCAAACCCCAATATTTTACCAACTAATTCTAACATCCTGCATTCCAATCCACAAGTACTACATCAACTTCACAACATACTTCCTATGTTTGCATCCAAATCATTTATAAAAATGACAAAAAGCAGTGGACACCCCATTGATCCTCGTGGCACACTGTTGGTGACATGTGTCCACACTGAAAAGCAACTCTTCCCACTTTTAAACAGAAGGTATAAAATAAAAATGTAAAAATAAAATTCAAGACACCCCCACAGTGCCCTGATCAGAGACGCGTGGGACAGGAACACAACCACATGAAACACAGAGGTAGGCCACACTCTCCTTCTTCAGACTGGAAAATAAAACTGCCTTGTATTTGTTGAACAAAAATAAACACACTATTTCTCTGAGGAGAAACAAAAACAAATAAACAAACAAAAATTGGTTCTTCCTTGTCTCTGTACCCACCGACATCTTTTGTGTGGTTCCATCAAGCGCTAAAGTAAAAATATACTCAAGAAAATTCAGAGAAAACAAATAAATAAACAAACAAATAAACATCAAAATAAATAAATCCCCTCTTCCCCATCCTCATCGAACACTCCTGGGGCAGGGACAACAATGGGTTAAAATCCAGAGGCAGTTTCCCAGCTCATTTTAACTAAAGGTAAAAATTCTCCTCACACTGATCCCCATCAGCACATCTGGGACAGGAGCACGATGGGGCTAAAATAAAGCCCCTTTGACACTTCCAAACAATCCAAAGTGTCCAAAATCAGAAGAAAGAGAAAATAAGATCGCCCTCTTCCCATGGCACCAAACTGAAAGAAGAAAACAAACTCAAAAGGCAAAATGGAAACTTATATCTCAGAGGCAATTAATTAAATCGGAATATCATTATCCAGGTTGATAATGCACCCAAACCACCGCGGTGCCCAGGAATCTCACAAGGCCCTGACCATGCTGGTGAGCAACACGTACACCCTCTCCAGGGACACCCGTGCATGGACGGAACGGTGAAAGAGGGGCATACAGTCAGGAACAACGAGTCCTTTTTCGGTCCACTGCCTGGACCTAGTGATGGCCGTATTGGCCAGGCCCAGGAGCAAAGCCCCGAGAAGGTTCATAGAGTAGGTTGCTCCTCCCTGCACCAGGTACCTGTAGGTCAGGAGTGTGGGGCTGAAATGCAACTAAAATTTTAACAGCAGCCCCTTCAAACACCTAAAAAGGGGTTGCAAATAGACCCACCGACACCTACAGACCACAGAATGTCCACGTGGACTGGCTCCCAGTAAACTTACTCATTCCCCAGTTGCCTGGGAGTGCCCCCTGCAGCACTCTCCATCCCAAACCTCCCGATGTAAGTAGGGTGGACTGCTTCGTAGACAGTCCTGAACCTGGGATCTCTGCTGCCGGAGGGCAAAACATAATGCCAAGGTGTGCCCGGGCAGTGGGTGAAGGCGCAGCATTGGAGGGTGTTCATCATCGACTTGTATAAAAAACATCTCCGTGCCATTCGAAATGTCACCAGGAGGATATCCCTGAGAGAGGTCACTTTTTGGGGCAGTACATCACGGGGGAGGGTCTGTGACACAGGGTCAATGTCGAGTTCCTGATGGACAAGGGTCAGGTTACCCCGAAGGCCACCACATGCCTGAGCTTCCTTGAGTGTACGTGAGGTGCTGGGGCCTAGTGCCTCGTCTGTCAGGCTCTGGGTGGCTCGGGTCAGAAACGGGAGGTGGACCGTACCCTCACAGTTAGCTGTGTCGGTGTTATCCGGCCAGCTCCTCTGCCGTCCAGCAGGTCCCCAAATCCGGTTATCCCTGCATCCCGAGCCCTCCCCTCCCTCGGCCTGTGCAAACCGCCCTGGAGGATGAACCTGTTCCTGAGCAGCTGCTCCCTGCAAGACCAGCCACTCCCGGAGGAGGAGGGCTCCAGCGCGAGCTGACGCTGTCCCAGACTATGTTCAGGTCCAGATAGAAGACAGACATTTCTGGAAGAAGACCCAAAGCTGGGATCACTCCATGAACAGCAACTGTGTGTTGTAATGGAAGCCGTGCCCCTAATAGAAGAAATACATCATCAGGATGCACCACTTTGGAGGAGGCGCGATGTAAAGGTATCACTGCAGGGTTTGAAGGAATCACGTGACCACCTTCCTCCAATGGGAGGCTCAGAACCACAGCAGTGACCCAGAGTTACCTCGTGTCCCAGAAAAATGTGTCAATCTTTTTCTGGGTGGCAGGGCGAAAGCTAGTGAGAGGAACCAAAGTGACCTACTGATACCACAACATGGCAGCCACCAGCTTGTTTATGGCCAATACTCGTGCCCTGTAGGACAACACTCGGAGAACTCCTGTCCAGTGTGCGAGCCGAGTGACCACATTGGTCTCCAACTCGTGCCAATTCTCCAGCTGGGATTCCTCATCAGGGCAAATCATGGACTCATATGTCAAGGAGGTGAACAGAGCTCCACATGAAGCACTGGAGCTCCTGCAGCAGCGGGTACATCTGCCATGGATCAACCAGAAGTCCCAAACACTTGCTCCACTCAATCCTTGCAGAGGACACTGCAGAGTACGGCTCCCTGCTCGTGTGCACTTTCCACAGGTCAGCTGGGCCTGTGAAGATGAGAAGCATGTCGTCAAAGTACACAGAAAGAACCACATCCAACCCTGGCCTGCCCAGAGCCAAACCCAAAACCACTTACACAAGGGACGCAGGAACGGGTCCACACAGAGAGAATAAATATGGCTGAATAGGTGGCAGCCTTGTCGCCCTCCTCTCCCAAAGCACAGAGCACTGTCAGGGGCCCAGTACCCCTCACTGAGCCCCCCGCGGGGTCAAACAGAAGTCGGATCCCAGGGATAAAGTGTGTCCCTGATTCCAAATGCTCGCAGATACTCATGATCCCCTTTGTCAAATACCTTTTCCTGATCAAAAGAGAGAAATGTTCTCAACAGGCTAGTCCTCTGGGAATAATGGATCATGTCCCTGTGGATGTTGTTGTGGATACTACAGACCGGGTCGTTTTAGGACTGTTCTGGGTGGATCATGTGGTCCAACACTGTACTAAGATCAGTTGAAAGTGCCCTGGCAAATATTTTGTAGTCTGTGGGCTGAGGATGGAGAATGCACACCAACTATTTACCAAACAGATATTGTCCTTCTTAGGCAACAGAGTGATGATGGCTCTGTGCCAAGTAAGGGATAACTCTCCAGTCGCGATACATTCCTCCAGGACCCAGGCATAGTCGCCCCCTGAGGATGTCCCAGAATGCCCTGAAGAACTCCATGGGCAGCCCATTCAGCCCCATCGACTAGTCCTTGGACAAACTGTGGAGGGCACCAGTCTGCTACAATCCCACCTCTCGAGGGTACAATTGAAATCCCCCCCAGAGAAGGACGGGTTCACCCTCACCAATGGAGCTAAGGAGAGTAGGCACTTCCTCGAAGAACTATGTCTGCTCAGATCCCATCCAAGGCGCATATATGTGCACAAAATGAAGCACTGTGGCCCCAAAACGATCTGTGAGTTGGAGCAGACAGCCTGGCACATGATCCTGAATTCTCAAGATATTGTACTTAAACAACAGGGGCCTGCAAGATGGCCCTTCCATGTGAATTGGAGACCAGGTGCCTCATGCAGACCCTTCCCCATCACTCCAGGATCGATGTAGCTTTCTCTCCTGAAACAGTACGGGTTTCTTGCAGGAGGCTCACTGCATACTTTGGTTCCCTGAGGAGCAAGCGGATACAAAATCCGCACTGGGCCTTCACGCTGCTGCTGACATTGAGACTAGCTGTGGATATCTTCATTGCTGCAGTATGTACCCCCACCACCAGTTACAACAATGAAACTCAACTTAGTGAGCGGGTGGAGAGACTCATTTTCCCTTCTGCTCCCTGAGGACGCTGCAAAGGAATCACTGGCATCGCTGCTCCATGTTCCTGTCCATTCCCGGGTTTGCCAACAGCTGCCGGGTAGATATGACAAGAAACGATAAAGAATTACACCAATCCATAGCCAACCACACTCTGTCTTCGAGAGTGTTAGATCTCATATTCTCAAATGACAGTCCAACTCTGGTGGTAGATTCAGGTACAAATTTATTTTAGTAGAACTTTCTTACAGCTTCATATTTTCTTCAACAGTAGGACACACAAAAACTTCAGATGGTATGCAGATGAAAATTAGACTGCACTCACCCTGCCCAACAGCCTTCACTCTCCCCCACTATACCATTGGCCAGCAGCACCAGGTTATCCATCTGTGATTGGCTGTCTGGTACAACATCTTAAAGAGATGGACAGGCTGGTTGTCCACCCACTGTCACGATGTTTTCACACACTTTCTTATCTTTCTCCTTGAAGCTTTTTACAATGGATAACATTTGTCAGCTGCACATTCTATCTTAGCCAGTAACCTTGATTGTTATAGAGCTCCAATTGTCCTCCTTGCTGAGGCTACGTTAAACAAATATTTTCCAACACGCTCGAACTACTGTCAGCCATCTTCTGCAGAGCTTGTCAGGGACCATTGTCGACCATTTTGTGAGCTCAGTCATGGGCACTCCTAACAATCCCCCTTTGATTCTCCCTTACGTGAATCACAAGACACACAAGTATATAGTTACACAAATGAGATAGGCTTTCTATGCAAGAATAATTGCCTCATGAGTTGCTTATCTATAGGAGCCTAACCTGCAGGGCTGCGGCAGAAACCACCTGTTGGCCACAACATTTGTTTCATAAAAACAAACAATTTACTTGTAGGCAAACACTCAAAATACACACAGTTAATAATACCATCAATTTCCCCATGTTGGGCTAAATGTAACAGTTCTTAATACTTTAACTGTTTGTGGTTCTTTTTACTTGTGATGCATGGATCCAAGTTTTCTCCCCTCTGACTTTTCCTGCTGCTGGAATGGTCAGTAGCACATGGTAGGGTCTTTCCCACTTGGCTCCTCGCAGTTCTTTATGGATTTTCTTTACATAGACCCATGTTCCCGAAATGATGTTCTCCCCCTGATGGGAAGCAAATCTGAAGGCATCGGTTAGATCTTGACAATACTTCAACAGTACATCACTCATTGAGTGGCAAATGGCTTTCCGTAAATCAATTGTTTCTGGCAGTGACATAGGCCTTTCAGTGATGACTTCAATAGGGCTTAGTCCTGTTGTCCGATTGGGGGTTGCCAAGATACAGCATTGTACTATTGACAGGGCTTGTAGCCAGGGCCCTCCCTCTTGGCGGTGCTTAGTGAGCCTTTGTTTTATTGTCTGGTTGGTTCATTCCACTTGACCTGATGATTGGTTGTGTTGAGGGCAGTGGAGATCCCATTTAATGTTTAGCAACCTGCAAACTTCCGGGCAGACAGCACCTGCGAAGTGTATCCCTTGGCCAGAGTCTATGCTTACTGGGACTCCCCACTGAGGAATGTAATCCTGACACAAAACTTTAGCTCTATGATTGACAGTGGCTCGTCGGCTTGGAGAGGCTCCCATCCATCTGGAGAATTTGTCGACGATAACTAGGACCTCAGCATAGCTTCGACATGGTGGGAGGGATATGTAATCGACTTGTAGGTGTTGGGGTGGTCCTACAGGGAGGGGGATTCTGAATTGCGCAGGTTGTGATGGACCCAGGGTTGTTCTTCTGGCAGGTCACGCAATGGTCTGCTACCACCTGGGCCTGCTTTTCAAAACCCCATTCCCACCAGCTCCTCTGGAATCATGCCATCATTAGTTGTGAAGTCAAATGTCCCCAGTAGTGAATCTGTTGTTCCAAAAAGGGCACTAATGCCTGAAGGATGATGGATTTGTCCATCTCTCTTTGTCTCCAGATACCATCGTTGCACAGTTTAATTCCGACCACGTTTTCTCTCGGGAGTAATGACTCTGCACATCCTTTAGATCTTGTGTCAAAGTCCTGAGCATCTTTAATTTACACAATAAGGTGGGTTCCATGAGATGCTCTTCTTGTGAGGTGGCCCCTCTGGCCGCTTGGTCAACCAGAGAATTTCCTTCGGCTTCTGTGGTGTTTTCTTTGGTATGAACCTTACCTTTCAGGATGGAGATTTCATGGGGTAATCGTATGGCTTCAAGTAGATTTCAGACTTTGTTCCCATTTCAGATGGGGGTACTGCAGCTGTAAGGAATCCCCTCTTTTGCCAAAACCATGGGCTACTCCAAATTCATAGAGGGAATCCGTGTAGGTATCAGCCATCTGTCCCTCTGCTATCTTGCTCGCTCCCGATACAGCACGCAACTTGGGCGGATGTTGCAGCAGGTAGACTACCTTTTGCCATGACTTTGTGTAGGCTGGTGACTGTCCATCTCACTTTCCTGATCCCATTTTCAACAAAACAGGACTCATCTGCAAAAAGAACGAGGTCTGGGTTCTGCAGAGACTCCTCTACTGCTCGAACTACTTTGTCTATTTGTTTTAAAATTTCCACACAGTCATGTTCTTCTTCATATCCACCTCCTCCCTCTTTTTGCTCTCTGGGCACTGGCAGCATAGTTATTGGGTAAAATGGGCTGGCCCAGACAATGTAGAGATTGGGGGATTCTAAGACTGCTGTTCAGCAGGTCCATCCAGCTGCCATTAATTGAGATATTCAATTCATTGACAGTAAGGCAGATACTGTCTGGGGTCACTTGACAGTTTTCGGTCAAGGACTAAACCCATGGTGGCCATTACAGCCCAACATGCGGCTTCCATGGCCCTCAGGTAGTTTCTCCAACCCACGGCTACTGCGTCCAGTTTTGCTGAGTGGTATCTGATAGGTCTTTATAAAACGAAATGTTTTTGTGTCAGTATGGCTGTCATGTCTCCTTCCCTTTCATTTCAAAAAAGGATAAATGTCTTCCCACTGTCAGGAATTCCCAAAGCTAGTGCCGTGCATAAGACCTTTTAAAAGGGTCTCGTTGCTCTTCTTGAGGGTGATAACCTCCGTTGATATTGTCTTGCTCTTTAAGAGGTCATTCGGTGGCTGTGCTAGTTGTGTGTAGGAGTCAATCTAGTTTCTCTTAAAATTACACAGCCCTAAAAAGGATCTGACTTCCCAGATAGAAGTGGGCTCTTGGGACTTCCAAATTGCTGCAGCGCTGACCTGGGTAAGTTCTCCTTTTCCCTCTGAAATCTTTTGCCCCAAATACACCACCTCTTCCTGCAGCACCTGAGCCTTGTTAAAATTGGTTTTATGTCCTCGGGAGTGCGAGAGGTCCAGCAGGATTCACAAATCCTGTTTGTGCTGTTCCTCTGTACTGGAGGCCACTAGAATATTATTTGTGTACTGAACAACTGTAGGAGACATAGCAGGTAATTCTCACAAGTGATTTTGCCAAGCCATGTGAAATACCGTAGGGCTGCTGTGGAAACCCTGTGGTAGCCGGGTCCAGGTGTACTGCTGTTGCTGGATGGCGAAGGCAAACCAATGTTGCACTTCAGATGCCAAGGGTGCCAACCAAAATCTGTTGGCCATGTCTATCACCGAGAAGTGTTTATGTTTTGGTGTGAAGGCATTAAAAAGATGGCAGGATCCGTGACCAAAGGAGCTTTTTGATCAATGCATTGGTTGGCCTGTCTATCATCAACAGTCAGGTGCCAAGTCATGTCATGTTTTCGCACTGGCCATACAGGGCTCTTGGCGGAGCTGTGTGTTTTCACCAGTACACCTCTTTCTTCCAGCTGTTGGATGATGCACAAGATCCCTGCGATTGAGGCGGGGCTAATGCGGTATTGTTTGTTGCATGGAGGAACAACTCCAGTAAATGGTGCCAGTTCCATCTGGAGCAAACTGCAATTGTTCTTATCCTTTGCCCAGATTGAGTGGTCTCTTAACTCTCCCTTCTTTGTGCATCTTACAGACGAGGTCACATTACCAACACCAAAGTGCAAGGAAGAGTTTAAAATGGGTCCGAACGGCCGTTTCCAAGAGAGCTTGTTCCACGGGTCCTGACCAAACTGAGGTTGTTAATTCATGTAAACCCAATTCAATGAGCACAGGACATGTTCTTTTAATAGTGAGATATTCACCTCCCACTCCATGTGCTGCTTCTGTTTTCCCACCCAAGGGTAGCAATTTTCTATAATACAGAGGCAAACAGGTTAATTTCACTCTAGTATCCAAAAGACAGTCTATTTATTGGCTGTCCAACCTCACAGGGATGTAAATTCCATCCCCATTTTGTTGTACTACAGCCATCAGGGGTATGGCAAGGGAAGGGGCACCTCTCGTCTTTTTGTAATATTCAACATCTTTTCCTGCTGCTCAACCATCATGTTCTTGAGACAGCCTATTAATAGTTGCTCAGAGAAGGGGTTGGCTTCGGGTCAAGGGTTGGCATTGGCTCTCCCAGTCCCCTTTTCTTGTTGGTTCATTCAGCACGTCTTGGCCCAGTGCCTCTCTTTCCTGCAATAGTAACATTTGCCAGGTCGTATTTTTTTCCTGTTTTGCTGCATATCCTCCTCCAGTGATTTGCACTGTCCTCAACCTTGCTCCCATGTCTCTATCTAGGTGATAACACTGTTCCACCAGTTCCCTGCATGTAATCCCCATCTCTTCCCAGTCCAGCTTTATTACCTTCAGCATTGTTACACATTCAGGCTTTAGCCCCATCACAAAAGGGACCTTTAAGGGGTCTAAACATATCTGGTCTGTATTTTAATGGCCCCTGTCAGTCAATCCAGAATGTTCTAGTGAGACTGTCTTAGACCTTTCAACATATTCCGACACATCCTCATTACCTTTTTGTTGACAGGTAGTTATCTATCCCCAGTCAGCATTGACTAGATAAACTTTCTTTCGGGTAGCTTCTAACCTTTGTCTGTGTTCACCTAAGGCACCCTGACCTTTCTAGCAAGCTGTCGGCCTGTGCTGCCATGGCAAAAGACATTTTAGTATCTGCCCTCCATCCAATGGTTGCAACCTATAGATCCCTTCAATCTTTCCAATTGCTCTCAAGTCTTTAAGCCTTCCCTTTGGGTTTAAGGAAGTTCTTTGGACCATTTGTCCACCATCTTTGGCAGTGCAGGGTAATGTCCATAGCAGTCAGCCCATTTGATTTTGTGTGCAATCGTCCCTGCTTCTTCAGTTTTTTGCTGGGAAGGGGTTTTGCATTGCTTGGTCAGTAAGGGAGGTAAACGTCGCCCCTCACTGTCACTGGAGTCTATGCAGGATGTGACTCTTTCTCCCGGCTCAGCTCTCTCTGTCTTTTGCATTCCGCTTTCTAATTGGCTTAGGGAGGGATAGCATGGTCTTCTTCCAGGCTCCAGGGTAGCAGGGTTACGAGGAGTTGGTTAGGGATCTGAATTCTTTTGTCTAAAAGTTTCTTCCCGATCTTCCTGAGTCTTTTTGGTGCATTTTGATTCCCCACAAACAGCCATTAGTTGACTTTTCAGCTGTTTCTTCCCTGTCGTGACTTGACTTCTGTATTAGCTCATTCTGTTGTTGGATCTGTCCCATCAGAACGAGTGATCATCTTGCTCATTCATTCACTTTCATACGTCATCTTTACCCAGATGCTTTTAATACCAGCCAGGGAGCATTGTCCCATGGAAATATTGTACCTTTGCTTGATTTCCACAGAGGCTTTAGATGGGTTGAATTGTTGTCCCATATTTTCCTTCAAGTTCCATAAAATTTCATCTTCCAATATATCAGGTGGGAACTGCCCACCCTTAGTTGTCGTGGAAATTCTTGTTTCTTTTCCCCTGCAGTTATTCCTCATGACCATCAATTTCAATGGATCTTGGGTCGTATGCTAGTCGCATAGCCAGAGGGCCAGAGAGATTATTTTCTCTGTTGCACGACTAGAGGTATTACTTTCTCTGCCAAGTTAGACATCAGATGTAGGATCTCGAGCTGTATACCACTCGGAGAATTTCAAAATCATGTAGAGGATAGACCAAATTGAGACAAACAACTGAGAACTTTTGAAAGAGGAGTTCTTACCCCTAGGAGTTGGCATAGGTCTGTTGTCTGAGATTTAGTTCTTTATTCCTCCAGTGACCCTGCTCACAGCGCCAAATTGTTACATCTCATATTTTCCAATGAAAGTCCAAGTCAGGTCATGGATTCAGGTACTTTATTTTGGTCCAATTCTAAGCTGTTACAGCTTCAGATTTTCTTCGTAGTAGGACACATAAAATCTTCAGATTCCATACAGTTAAAACTTCGAGCTCACTCAGAGCACCCTCCCCACCACGTGATACTATTGGTCAGTGGTGCCAGGTTATCCATCTGTGATTGGCTTCTCTGGTACAACATCTTAAAGAGATGGACAGGCTGGTGGTCTGCCCGCTGTCACGATATTTTCACAGACTTCCTTATCTTTCTCCTTGAAGCATTTTACAATGGATAACATTTGCCAGCTGCACATTCCATCTTAACCAATAACCTTGATTGTTATAGAGCTCCTATTGTCCTACTTGCTGAGGCTACATTAAGCAAATATTTCTCCACACTCTCTAGCTACTGTCAGCCATGTTCTGCAGAGCTTGTCAGGGGCAATTTTCTGCCTTTTTGTGAGCTCCGTCATGGGCAGCCCCAACAGCGACCAAGCATGGCTTACAAAAAGTCATGGAGTTCCCCAATGGGGACGACGGGCACCTTGTGCACAAGCACCATGTTGATCTCCGCCTTGTCTAACTGGGCAGTGCTTGCAACCAAAGCCCAGTCCTCCTCCAGGTCGTCAACTCCAACCCCTGACCTCTCCCTTGCGTTGAGTGCGGGGGCTGCTCTGGAGTCACCAGTTGGACACAGCCATGCCTTGACGCCAGCCCACGATTGACAGCAGGAGGATCCTTTACAAGGATCTTCAAGTCTCAGATTATGCCAGACTCAACTGAAACATTCAAGAAAATTCAACTAAAACATTCAACCCACCTGAGTGGCAGCTCTTGCAGAAACCTACCCCACTGCCAGTGCCGGGTGACCCTCCGTATCTGGGATAAGATCTCCAGGAAGGGTGGAGGTGCCTGACATAAAGTCCTGGGAGAGAGTGAGGAGACCTGCTCTTACATCACTGCCACCCAGAGAGTGCCCTCTGGAGGCCCCAGCCAACACAGGGTGCAGCCCGAGACCTTCCAGTTTCTGTGGCAAGGGCAAGACCTCAGCAGCCACACCCACCTCAGGTGCTAAGGGGCCTGGTCCAGTTGTGGTGGACTGTGGGGTGGGTTCATGACCCCCTCACCTAACAATGGGGGACAGGGGATTCCAGGGGACGCTACTCACTCAACTCTGGGGATGTTAGCACTGGACTCCCAAGGATTGGTGTCTTTCCTGGGAGGATGGGGGAAAAAGCGAGACCTCCATCTCCCCACTGTCCTAATGACACCCTCCACTTCAAAATTCCTCCCTCCTCCCTCATGAGTTTCGGGGCACGCGGATGCCAGGGGAAGGGCCCAGGACCACAGTCCTTTTCTAGGAATCCCTCCCCAGGCCAGGGATCTGATGATCTCAGAGTCACTTGGGGAATCCCCCTGAGAGGCCATCCCCAAATGCTCCATCTTCCTTTCGGCTTTACTCCCATCAGTGAGGAAGCTCCCTCCTGCGGGGGTGGTTGGCAGGGGGAGGGGTGATGAAGCCAGCTGCAGCTGCTCAGGTGTTGACAGTGACCTTCGAGCAAGGACAGTTCCTCCGGAGGTGCCCCACCTCCTTGCAGGCTTAACACCTCACACCCTCCGCCGACCAGAATACCCGGTATCAGCCAGTGTGGTGCTGAACCATGAGGGGGCCCTCCAGGCCAGGCAGGAGAAAACATGTTGCTGGAAGGAGAAAGCTGGTCTCAGGCGGGTCTCCTTCAGATTGAGCGGTAGCTGAACTACACCTGACCTGTCCTCCCCGAGCTGGCGGAGCTGGGGGAAATGGAGCTCAGATGGAAGAAAGGGCGCGACGTTTGATAAAACAACCCTCTGAGAAAATATTTCCAGATGGTCGACAGGTCAGAATGTCTCACTGATAGTAAGCCCCTTCTCCAGGGGCAGGTGCACTGCCCGCTCGGTCTTCAGGAAAAACACGGCCTTCCCATCCATCTTAGATGCAGCGACAATGGTGGGGGCTACAAACTACCCCCTGCCCAGGGCCGCTGCACATGTGTCAATTGTCACATGAGAGTGAATGAAACATTTCACCCTGAGCTGGTTTGTTAAATAAGTAAAGGGTGATGGTGTCCCGGGGCGTGGGGGACACAGAGGGGACAACCACCGCCACCTCGGAGTGACTGGGCCTGAGCCACTGGCTCTGAGGATGACATAAGGTGCAAGTCCTTATTTGGAATAAGAATAATGAGGTGGTCCTAAAGGAATCCTTGCAGTTAGCCTACAGTGGAAAGACCCCAGCTGTCAGAAGAGCTATGAACCAAGAAGAACAAGACACCACAGTTCAGGAAGATAAGGACAAATGATAAAACTGTAGGATTTTGGTGTGCCATCAGCGAAAATCCTAGAAAGCAGACTTCACAAAGCTGGGGACCCCATACTTGGAATGTGGGGAAGACCACAAACCTGGGGGAAATTGCCTGGCCAGCGTGAGTTTCTGTTTGTTTATAGAGTCATACAGCACAGAAACAAATCCTTTGGTCCAACCGAACATAATCCCAAACTGAACTAGACCCAGTTGCCTGTTCTTCTTAGATATTAGCCGTTTTTTGTTGACTCTTCAGGGAAAGTAAAACACAATGGGTGAGTGCTTGAATTTTCCCCTTTGCATGAATTGCATGCCTGCTGTTCAATTTATCCAGACCAAATGATGTGACTTATCTGTCTGTTTGAGTTAAACTAGTAAAGGTAGTGGCTGGTAGATACACACTTGACTCTTGTCCTCTTTGCAACAACCTAATGACTGTGGTTGAGGTCGGTAAACAAGCAATACTTCTTAAATGTTTTGAGCATTCCCACCTTTCAGGCAGTAAGTTCCAGATCCCCACCATCCTTAGAATGAAAATTACTTCCTCAAATCCCCACGAAAGCTCCTGCTGATAAAGTCCTTCAGTCAACATTTTAAGAATTCTTCCACCTCTGCCCCTTTCACATTTTGTGTGACATAGATAATATTGAACTCATTGAAATGCTCTATTCTTATGACCCTATTGTTTTTACACTTCTGTGAGATTTACTGACATATCAGTCTTCCCATCTCTCTTTGACTAATAGGCAAAGTGTAATGCGCTGCCAGCAATATTAATAGTGCATTTTTGTGTGTAACTTGCACACAAATGGTGCGATTTGAGGTGCTTCCTAAGATATCAACCCTCCCTAGTGCAGCCGTTGACCCCTTGATCAATATTGCAGCACTGCTGCTGTTTGACCCTGCCTTCTGGCCTGAAGCTTCTACACCATGGAATAGGCTCACCATGATGTTGAACTGTTTTTCCACCACCTCTGACTCTGCGCTCACTTCTGTGGCAGGAGTTCCGCCCCCCCACCCAAATCCCACTAATCCCTTAACATGTGCCCAGTGTTCACGATCCATTTGGAACCCTTCCCCTAGCCTCTTAACTGCCCTCGATCTTTTCATTGAAAACGGTCAGTGTGACATCGGCTGTATCTATTTATCTGCTCCTCTCACCGTTCCCACCTGTCCACTTCAAAAATTGCCGCACTTCACTCTCTCAGGCCCAACACGTTCTCTGTCATCAAATCCCCCGACAAGGGTGGTGCTGTTGTAATCTGCTCAATGATCTTTACCTTCACGAGGCACAACACCAATTCTCTGACACTTCTTCCGACCCCTCCTTCAATTTTCCCAAAATCCACAAACCAGACTGTCCTGAGAGGCCCATCGTATTAGCCTGTTCTTGCCCCACCCCGCTCATTTTCTCCTACCTTGAATTCCATCCTCTCTGCACTTGTCCAGATCCCGCCTGGCACATTTGTGATTCCTCCAAATTCCACCCCTACCCCCTTATTGACAATTTGCATATTCCTGACCATAACTATCACCTCTTCAGCAGGATGTCCAATCCCTCTATACCTCCATTTCCCATCAGGATGGTCGGAACGCTCTCGGCTTCTGTCTCGAACATAGTCCTGAGCAACCCCCATCCATCACCACTCTCCTCTGCTTTGCTGAACTTGTCCCACTGATCAATTTCTCCTTTAATTCATTTCACTTCTGCCAAGTCAAACATCTGGCCTTGGGTAGCCGCATGGGTCCCAGTTATCCCTGTCCATTTATGGGGTATGTGGAACAATCCTTGTTCGATGCCTTACACTGACCTCCTCCCACAACTCTCTCTTCTGTACATCGACGACTGTTCCAGTTCCACTTGATGCTCCTGCCTGGACTTTGAAAAATTTGTTTGTTTTGCCTCCAATTTCCTGATCTGACTTTCACCGGGTACAGGCCTGAGTTTCACAAGAAATTGAACCAGTGATACAGAATTCTAAAACCTTTCCTCTGCTCCAGAACATTCATCTGTTCTATCTGCCTATTCCTACATTTACCAGCATGTAATACTGGGACTAATTCAGAGGTTACAACTTTTGAGGTCCTGCTTTTTTAATCTGCTACATCGCTCCCTAAATTCTTGTCACAGGACCACTTCCATCCTACACTACCTATGACATTGGTAACAATGTGAACAGCCTCTGACTGTTCACCCTCCCCCATTCCCAATGCTCTGTTGTGGTTCAGTGGCTTCCTTGATCCTGGCCCCAGGAAGGCAAGTCACCATCCTGGAGAGATATCTGTGGCAGCAGAAATACCTGTGAGTGCCCCCCATGGGTGAGTTCCCCACCACTATTGTTCTCCCTCTCTTTCTGCTCCCCTCAGTGAGCAGCTGTAGAGTAGCCGTCACTCTCACTGTTTTCCGACACAGAAAATCTCTTCTTGAGCGAGGTGCACTCTGGGGCTTTCCTGAATCTCTGATTGCCTCCTTTTTCCTGATCAGTGCTCACTGTCAGTCAGAAACACTTCCTTAAGTTACCAGGTGACCACGCCCAAGCTCTAAAACCCTGTTTCCAAGCTTATCGAACTAACAGTGCTTCCTGCAGATGTGGTCAGTGAAGGTGAGTGAAGACCCTGAGCCTTCCTCTGTCTTTTTCTGCTGCCTGGGACGTGATGACCCCTGACAGACAGCAGTCTCCAATCCCAGAATGTGAGTGCATTTATGTTACGTGTCACATACCAATACTGCCACAGTTTATTTTACAGAATATTTATTTACAATAAAATGAATTCTTTACAATATGTACAAATGTATCTCGGAGAAGCATCAATTGTTTTTAATGAACAGGAGGCTCCGGATGTGATCAAGCCAGTATTATGTAAAGGTGTATGCTTTAGATCAGTTTTAGAGACAAAGGGGAGGACCTGGAGGAGATCTGTTCTTGTCCTTGGGGGGAGATCAAAGCTGAGACAAAATTGAGCATCTGGAGAGATCAGTTGCTGTTGGAAAGGCAGGAGCTGACAGAGATCTGACGCTGCAACAAAGATAAGGATCTGAAGGAGATCAGATGTCATGATGAAGCTGTGAAGATCTGTTGGTGTGACACAAACAATCGGTTTGTATGTTGACAGTGAGGATGGGGAGCAGTTGGTGCTAGAAGACAGGGGTGCGGGCCACATTCAGAACCTGATGTGCTGAGGCTTCATTTGGGGCTGTACAGAGGCAATTACCAATTAATGTTTCCCACCAGGAGGTGAATCGGGTGAGTCTGAAGCGATGTCTCTGCTTCGAGAGGAATGTTGCCAAGGCCACTGCGTGATCACGGAGATGGTTCTGGTTGGAGCTGAAGGACACACAATCTGAAATGTAGGAATTCACCATGTTGGGGTAATCGTCAATGAGTTGACGTGAAATACGTTTCAGGAAGGATAGGTACCTCCAGCCTGGCGCCTCGAGATATTTTTCAATTAAAGAGCTAGCCTTTGTGGAACCAGTGGATGAGAAAACCATCTGCAGTGTTGCACTACAGCATTGGATGGTTTTCTCACTCTCACTGTCCAAGTGCAACAACAAGCACACGATGTTGGCATGGAGATGTTGCTGGAAGTCACCGGACTCCCCAAACCTGGCCAATAGTCCCAAGATTTGGAAAGCTTCCACAGAGACTTGCTCACTTCCTGCCCCAAACAGTGGCTGAATCCTGGTGAGGATTGGATTTAAAAAGGGCCTGATTGTTTCTGCTGGTGCCTCGAGAATGTATTTTCGCAGGCAAGACAGCACGGCAAGTGTGAATACGTCGCTGTTCTCTGTATTCCCCAAGCGGCTCACTAATACATCAGTCACACTCCAACACCGTCGCCTCGCTCCAAAATCAATGCTTTCTAAAGCTCTGATACAGAGCAACTGGCTAACGAGTGAAGAGTCGTACCAGCACAGGTAGCGAACCAAGCTGTTAATGACGATATCTCGGAGACCCAGCTCGGAAACACACGGAGACTTCAGGAGTTCCCTAAAGAAGATGATGACAGGAACTGCCTGAGAGTCTCGGAGCCGAACGATTTGGGAAGCCAGTCGACGTATGGTGTTAGAGAAATCATCACCTGCAGATGCTGTCATTGCCCTGGCCAGCAGAACAACCCCCTGATCAAATCCAACCCCTGTTAGCTGTTTCCATCCTCCAACCATTACCATCTGGTCAGAGATGTCACTGCGACCGGTCAGATCAAACAGGGCCTTGAGTGACCTCACACACCTTTCATTCAGTGACCGACTTGTATCCACATCAAACCCAGCTGTGAAACCTCTCTGCTGTGATTGAGTGTCCGAATCACTGGGCAGAGAGAAACTCACCCCACTGGTGAGAGATACAAGGAGGCCACTGAATACCTGTGGGAACAATGTCCTCACCACGTCTGCCATCCTGGGCTGAATTAGAATCTCATTGAGGCCGTGGATGGCAGTCAGCGCGACATTGGCTGAGTACATGTCCCCACTGACAGTGCAGCTTTTTCCCTCGAGTGAGTACACAAGGTGTTTGATCGTACTCACCATGCAGGCTCTGTCCTCAGCTGCTGCTCTCCACACTTCCCGGATGGACTTGTCCGCAGGGGGGCGACAGAGCAGTAGCTGGGACATAGCTGCTGCCGAGGTCTTTGAGGTCAATACAGTCATCCCTTGTAAAACTCGCCGTTTCACCTCCTGGTGAGGGATTAACTCCAAATGAAGCCCCAGCACATGGAGGATATCTGAGACATGGCCCTGAAGGTGTTGTTTCTGTCGCAGAAGGATGTTTTCTAACAGCAGGGAAGCAACCTGGGCACAGTTGAGATCTTGGTCAGACAAGCTGCCACAGATCATGAGCAGCAGGTTGTCCAACTGACCACGCGGCAGGATCTGGCAAATCAGCTCCGTGATTTGTTGGCATGCCTGGAACTGGATTTGGTGATCAGGGTCCGTCAGGTCTTCGGGAAGGGTCTTCAGAATCCCTAAGTGGTGTTGATGTTCTTCCAAGCTGGCACCTTCACCCACTAAGTGAATGGACAGGATGGTACGGACCGCACTTAGAGCCATCTGCTGAACTGCAGGGGAATGATCTGCGCAGCGTGGTATCAGACCTCCAAGCAGTGTCCCTATGACATTCCCCAGCACTTCCCTGCTGTCATCGAACCTCCGTGAAAACACCACATACATCTCTGCGATGGTATGTATTGATGTCTCTGTCTCATTCTCTTCCATCGACAGGATCCCCTTCTCAATTTCCTGGATGACTTGATTCTCATCTTCTGTCTCAGCGATAATCTTCTTCACAGCTGCGGAGAAGAAATCAATGATAGACTTCATTGCTGTTTCTGCTTTTGAAAATGCTCTAAATCTGTTGAATCAGCTTTGTCTTCAGTTTCTTCCTGAAGTTGTGTATGTACCGAGTGAGTTTCTCTGTGCATGTAGCTTGATCTCCTCTCTCGGTGTCTCTTCTGCACAAGTGCACAGATCGTTGCACTTTGTCGTGTTTTATATGACCCTGCGATGACGTGTTGTCATGGTTTTCATTGTGATGGCAGCGGTTCTCATTGTGATGGCAGCGGTTCTCATTGTGATGCGGTCCTGAGCCCCCAGTGGTGTCGTGTGCTTGAATTTTCAAAAATAAACATTCAGTGACACGTCACAGGGATTATGACACAGAGAGAGGGCACATGTCATACAGTCATACAGTCATACAGTCATATAGAATGGATACTGATCCTTCATTCCAACCAGTCCATGCTGAACATCATGAAAAACTAAACTAGTCCCACCTACCTGCTCCTGTCTATGTCCGTCCAAACATTTCATATTCATGGGCTTATCGAAATATCAATTTTGAGTACAAAAAACTGAAAATGAATAAATAATAAGCTTCAACTATTGTCATATCATAACTGTAAGAAATCTAAAAGTTCATGTAAAAATAAGCCTGAATATCAGTAGGAGCTGCAAAATCCACTTTAGCCTCTGTCCACTATTTTAGAATGTTTTTCTTTTCAATATCCCTCAAGATGACTTTCACTCTTGCTGGAAGACTTTGTGGGTACATTCCCTTTATCTGCGGGAGAACTTTCTCTCCCAAATTTCCTTCACTGAGGACCTCATCCTGTTATATCATTTAATGAATGTCCTTTGAAGAACCTGGGAGCTCTGTGGAAGCACATCTTGGAATTATAGCGTCATCAAGATGTACAGCATGGAAACAGACCCTCGGTGCAACTTGTCCATACCGAACAAATATCCGATGTAAATCTCGTCCCATTTGCCAGCTTTGGCTTATATTCCTCTAAATCTTTCTATTCACATACCCATCCAAATGTCTTTTAAATATTGTCGTCCTACCAGCCTCCACCACTTCCTCTGGCAGCTCCTCCCATACATGCACAATCTCTGTGTGAAGAAGTTGTCCTTTATCTCCCTTTGATACCTTTTCCCCTCACCTTCATCCTATGCCGTCTTGTTTTGGACTCCCATACCCCAGGGAAAAACCTTGTCTATTTACCATATCCACGGCCCTCATGAGTTTATCAATCTGCATAACGACACCCCTCAACCTCGGATGGTCCAGGGAAAACAGAATCATCCTACTCAGCTCCTCTCTATACTTCAAACCCTCCAACCATGGCAATATCCTGAAATCTTTTCTGAACACTTTCTAGTTTCAAAACATCCTTTCTCTCCCATGAAGACCTGAATTGAGCGCGGTGTTCCAAAGGTGGCCTAACCACTGTCCTGTGTAAGCCTCCCAACTCCAATACTCAACACACTGATCAATAAAGACAATGATACCAAATGCCTTCTTCACTATTCTCAGTCCACCATTTTAGAATTTTTTTCTTTTCGATGTCGCTCAAGATGCGTGTCATTCCTGTTAAAAGCAGACGTTGGTGCATTCCTTTGCCTGGGGGGGCTACTTTTTCTCCCAAATTGCCTTCACTGAGGAAATCTTCCCGTTACATCATCTGTGGAAACAATCATATTCTATGAAAACAATGAGTCAAAAGTTACTGAGGAATTAGCCCCAGAGCAAAGGAGTAGAGGGAGTTGGAAAAAATCATGTTTCCTTTTCCTGTTTTACAGAGAAATTGCACCATACAACACCAGAGAATACAGAAAGGACAGGCACCACAGATAGATCTTGACCATCACCCAAGGAACAACTACTCAACTGTGGGAAGTCTCTTCACAGCATTGCTCAATACAGAGAAGGTTGGGCAGTGAAAACATCACCTGGAAATCAGTCAGGTCAAGGGAGCTTTAACATATCTCCAGATCTGAAAACTGGTCAGGGGCATGGAGCCTCCCATTAGAATGAACCTTCCTGAAGGTTTGGCTGTGGGTGATCGGTAAGTGTGAGTGGCTCCAAGTGTGACAAGAGTTTCAATCGTTCATCGAGCCTCTTGGCCCACTGACTCATTCCTACAGGTGTGTGGCTGTTCAAGAGGGAGATTCCTGAGACTTACAATCATCAATGCTCATGAATCAGCAACACATTCACACTGGGAGAAGCTATTTAAAATGTGAGATTTGTGAGAAGGGCTTCACACAATTATCAGTTCTGGTGAATCACCGGCACGTTTACACAGGGAAATAACTCATTCTTGTGTGAGGTATGCAACAAATCATTCAAGTAGTCATCAAAGCTCCTTGTGCACCAAGTTATTCACATAGGGGAAGGACCATTCTCATATGAAGTACGGATCAAATCATTCTCGTAGTGACCAATCTTGCGCAAACACCATCGTATCCACACGGGGAGAAACTGTTCAAATGCAAAGTCTGTGACAAATCATACTCCGACTCAATAAGAGCCCTGAGTCATGAGAGGATTCACACGGGGGAGAAACCATTCATGTGTGAGGTATAACATACCATTTTCAGTGCCCTCACAACTCAGTGTGCGTTACCACATCCACACAGAGGAGAAATCTTTCAGATGTAAGGTGTGAGACAAAGTATTCTCGCAGTCGGAGAATCTGTGTGCACAGATTGACGATGCTCCAAATGGCAATCTCGTATATTGGTACAAACCCTGATGGGTATTAGTTGTAGCACGCTTTTGGGAATCCTTACCCAACAACTATATGTACGCATGGCTCATACCCAGCTTTGTGAAGGACAGCACCCCTGCCAGCTTTGTTTACAAATCCTCCACACAAGGGATTGGGTATTTATACAGCTGAAGGAAGCTCTCTACTGTTTGTTTAAATCCCCAACCGACCTGTTGGACTTCACAAACTATATGACTTGTGCTGTCTATTCCGCAAACTGTACTGGTTTGATGATTCCTTTGCTTTCCAGCCTCCTGTTTCTGTCTGTACTTTTGCATGCAAGTCAAAAGGCACTGGGTGGACCTTGCAGATTCATGGAATTGCTTCTTGGTCAACATGCAAAGTGGCTTTGGCTCTTTAGTCTCTGGACCTTCCTGAAAAACTTCCAGGTATTTAATTAGGGCTTCACTCAGGTAGCCATTTTCTAATCAAAAAATGTTGAGTCAACCGAGATGAAACTTTCTTAACTGATTTCACTCTGTCAGGCCCAAACCTTTTATTACTGAACCAGCTGCTTCTTATATGAGACCGGAACCGATGTTGTACCTTAATCTGTCAAGGTTCCCCAGTATAATTTCTGAGTGTAGCCAAGGTCTTACACAGATTTAAGGTTGGAGCCCAGAGTGAATTTTGTTCAAGAACTGATTCTGTAATCGCTGATACAGCCACACTGTTACAAGACTCCATTAGAACTGGGTGACCATTTAGCCATTTATTTTGATTGGCTCTGAATTGGATGTTGCTAAGAAATTTAACTGTTTCAAGTTAGAGGTGAGTGGGTTTTTAAGGTGTGAACTCTCCTGGATACCAGCCTATGAGGTACTCTTTTTCAGTTCAGGCCTAGTGGGTGTCTTTTTTTGTCTCATGTTTGCATACCAGAAGAAATTATAATGGCTTGTTGGCCCGCATCCTGAAGAAAACGTTTACCGTTTGGCTGAGACTTGGCTTTGACTTGTGGTTTTGCTGTGGGCTTAGCTAGAGTTCCTCTGTTAAGGGTATGTCCTGAATGAGGCTCTGCAACTGTCTTCATTCAAGTGGTGTCCCCCAGGCTCAGTTGGCTTGGCAAGGGTGTCCACTTCTGTCAGCATACCCTGTAACTCATATGGTCCATTTGCTGCATTTTCCAATGACAAAGCCACCTGTAGTGCCTGTTTGAAGCCTAGTTAGGATTCAGCTAGTAGGTGCTTTTGCACAGTTACATCATTAATCTCACATACTAAACAGTCTCTCAGCATCTCATTAAGGATTAAAGCAAAGTCACATGCCTTTGTCAGTCACCATAACCTTGTCAAAAATCCAGATTTGGATTCCTCTGGTTCTCGTACTGCTGAGTAAAACTGATAGCATCTCAGAATTAGAGAAGGATTGGGGTTGTAATATTCCTTGAATAACTCCATCAATTTTTGATAGGTTTTAGTATCTGGTACTTCAGGAAAACTTATGCTCTGAATAACTGAAAAGGGACCAGGTCCACAAGCTGTCAGAAGAATTACTTATTGCTTTTCATATGCCCAAATGTCATTTGCCTCGAAAAATAATGTATTTTTTCCACATATTGTGCTCAGCCTTTGATGGCAAGATCAAATGAGTCAAGCTTCCCAAATAATGGCACGATGCTAGAAATACTTGTCCTAACTCAAAGATCATCATTGTGAGCAAATTTCTTCAGGAGCCTATTTTTTCTGTCATCACCACTGAAATAACCCCACAGAGACTGACATCCTGTCACCAAGTCACCTTTTATTTCCACGTGCATAATACTTGACAGTGGTCCAGCTTCCTCAGGGCTAGCAGTCAGAATGAATAGAACCTCCAACATTCCTTTTAATATCTGTCAGCCAGGGCTCCCTGATTGGACCAGGTTAATAGCCCCAAACAGGGAATTGATATTCTATGTCATCTACCTGGCTGACCCCGTTACAATTACTACAGTATTTAAGGCATCAAGTTATTTATTTGCTGACCTCATCTTGCCACATAAAAGCTAATCCACTGTAGAATCTTATAAGAGGATCCTGATTCATGTACTTGTTTTCTCTGTAACATTCCCTATAATCTGCACTTACACAAAACCTTTGATTCAAGTGCATGCAGGCAATTAATTACCTCTTCATCAGAACATCCCTGGGGCTTTGCTTTGTGAAGTGGTATAATGAGGATGGAAGTGTAATCAAGAGGACTTTGGCATTATTTGCACAAAGCATAGAATCATGGAGTGAGAGAGATGTACAGCATGGAAACAGACCTTTTGGCCCAACTTGTCCATGCCGACCAGATATCCTAAATAAATCTAGTCCCAATTGACAGCATTTGGCTCATGTCCCTTAAAACCCTTCCCATTCATATACCCATCCAGATGCCTTTTAAAAGCAACTGTACCAGCCTCCACTACATCCTCTGGCAGCTCATTCCATACATCCAACGTCCTCTATGTGAAAAAATTGCCCCTCAGGTCCCTTTCAAATCTTACCCACCTTAAGCCTATGCTCTCTAGTTTTGGACTCCTCCACCCTGGGAATAATACCTTGTCTATTAACCCTATCTATGCCCCCCATAATTTTACAAATCTCTATAAGGTCATCCCTCAACAATCAATGCTCCAGGGAGAATAGCCCCAGCTTATTTAGCCTCTCCCTACAGCTCAAACACCCCTAAACTGACAACATCCTTGTAAATAATTTCTGAACAATTTCAGGTGTCACAGCATCCTTCTTATAACAGGGAGACCAGAATTGAACACAATATTCCAAAATTGGCTTAACCAATGTTCTGTACAGCTGCAACATGACTTTCTCACCCCTACACTCAAGGTACTGAACAATAAATGCAAACATACCAAACACTTTCTTCACTATTCCTCTCTACCTGGGACTCCACTTTCTAGGAACAATGAACCTGCACTCCAAGGTCTCTTTGTTCAGCAACACTCCCCAGGACCTTACCATTAAGTGTATAAGCCCTGTCCTGATTTTCTCTACAAAATGCAGCACCTCACATTTACCTAAATTAAACTCCATGTGCCACTCCTCAGACCTTTTGCCAATCTGATCAATGTCCTGCAGTACACTGAGGTAACATTCTTCGCTGTCCACTTTACCACCAACTCTGGTCTCACCTGCAAACTTACTAACTATATTTCCTATGTTCACATCTATATCATTTATTTAAATGATGAAAACCAGTGAATCCAGCACCAATCCTTGTGGCACCTGGTCAGTCACAGTCCTCCAGTCTGAAAAGCAGCCGTCCACCATCACCCTCTGTCTCCTATCTTTGAGTCAATTCTGTATCCAAATGGCTAGTTCTCCCTATATTCCATGTGATCTAGCCTTGCTAACCAATCTACCATGAGGAACCTTGTCGAAAGCCTTATTGAAGCAATGCATATTTGCTGAAAAATGTACATTTGAAACAGTTGAAATCATTTCAATTACTTTCGATATATGTTTTTAAAGTTAATTTGCAAAGATGCACTCTGTCAAATCTGGAATATGTAGGATTTAAACCCAGGTCTGCTAACTCATAGGCAAGGCCACTACCACTGTTTCACTATAGCCATACTTTAATTGCTTTAAATGACATTTGTTGTTACTGATTAAATTGTTGCTTTTATAATTCCTTTGTGAGGTGTTTCCTCCAATTTTGACTCTAATTTTCTCACCTTTCTTTTCCTGAAGGTGGTGCCTCACATTGCAGCAAAAATCCACAAGTGAAGTAATCAAGTGACCATTACTCAAAGGTCAGCCACTTAATCACGTCCCTTCATCACCAATAATGATGCTGTTCCCACTCAATTAAAAAGAAACATTTTGCAAGTAACAAGGAACTGCAATCATTATTCAAAGCTCTGGATGGATGACTTTTTTTCTATTCTGAGTTTGGAGAATTAAGACCTATTGTAATATCCCTTGCACTGCGCTGTTTGAGATTACCTTACCTTGCGTACATGAATGATTGAACCTGGGACGTTCTTGAATTGTGTATCTTAATCCTGCATCGCTTAAAATTGTTTTTGAATCAAGACAAAAATAAATAGATTTTTGATCAGTAGGTTCATCAAGGTGTATAGGAAGCAGAAAACAAAGTTGGAGTTTTGACACAACATGATCAGCCATAACCTTATTCAGTGACAGAACAGGCTTGAAGGTCAGAATGGCTTCCTCCTGCTTCTCAGTCCTGTTCTCCCATTATGGCAGCTGACTAAGATGGTCAGGTGGGTGAGTGTGTAGTTAGATCAGGGGAGTTATTGGGACTGCTGAGGGGTGGTCAGGGAAAGTCACGTCTGGTAACACGGCGCTGTCGGTTCAGATCAATTGGAGATGGTCAGGTGATCAGTGTGGTATATGGGTCTGGAAGGATTAATATGGACAACTGCCATAAGCAACAATCTCTATGGCAATGTCATAAGGCTTGTGGGTAGAATCACCTAGGATCTTGGAGAAGTGAAATATAACATCCATTCTCCTTCAATGGCTGCAACAACTACTATTATATGAATGTCATCTCTAACTAGTTGCTAATATGCAATATACTGCAACTTGTTAATTACAAGCGACTTCTAATCAGACCAGGAAGTGATTTTCCTCCATCACAATTGACCAAGCAGGCTTTTGAAGTTTCTCACAGTTAAAAGAGTTTGGTGGCAGCATCTTTCATCATGAGCAGCAGTTCATACAGCATTCTGAACTGGAATGTGCTCAGAACATAATAGGCAGTGGGGCAGATCTGGCTTGACTGCTTATACACGGCAAGCAGTGGTCTGAGATCTTTAGACTCAGCTTCAGAAAAATGCAGTCGGTAGCAGGAAGAGCTGAAGATTTACGAATCCTAGATAAGAAACCAATATGGCAATCCAGCAAGGACAAATGCTTTAGAGATTGTTGAATGTGCATCAGACCTGTAAAATGATATATTGCAGAGGAGAGTTAGAAACTCCCTAGAGAAGGAGAATTAGTAACTCCACAGCCGACATAGGCTGCATCATGAGGTAGTGACCTGAGGAGCAGTCCCAGCTGGAGATCATCGGTGAGTGAACAGATAGCAGAGGCTATTTTAGTAAAGCTTAAAATCCCTGGTAGTCTGCAGAAACTTTGAAATAATGTAGTTATGCAGAATGGAAAATGAGAAGCCAAAAACCAATGTACTGCTTAGATCAAGTGTTGCCACCTCGTGAGCAGTCACCACAAGACACAAGTGCAGAAATGGAAATAAAGTGCAACCAAAGATATCATATAAAGACTAAAAGGTCCTGGATTAACAGGAACAGAAAGTTTTGGGAGACTTTATTCTGGTTGTGAAAAAGGTAGAAGACCATAACAGCCGTGATAAAGGTAGGAATCATATATTGAAATGGTAAGGAACAAGAATCATTCAGTAAAACTATAATTAAGAAAAAATCATTTATTATAGTCACAGACAGTGGGATTCGTACAGTGAAGTTCTAATAAAAGCAGATGTCCTGCAATTTATATGTGAAAGGCAGCACTCCTCCATTTTAGCTATGAAAAGCTTCATTTTAGCAGAAGGAAAGCAGAAATTCTCCAATTTAGGTATAAAATGGAGGAAAATTATTCAATATAGCAGAAAACTATAGGAAGATTGTAATGATTGTAAAACAATAGACTTTTAAGAAAATCTTTTATTACATTAAGAAGATATGTCATCCAAAATAAGTACCAGGACAATTTAATTTCAGGGTTTCTGCAGGGTCCTGAAGCTCGCATTTTGAAGCATGCCCCATCTCCAGCAATCTGGAGACAGAAGATTTGGTTAATAAACCCATGACCAAATAATGCCACTGAAGATTATGGATTTAGCTGGTTGAAATATATGGGTTGAGTTACCAACCCTGATTTCTCCTAACAATAAGAGTTTCTTTGCTCGTGATTTTATGAACGTTGCATTGCAGAGAAGATTAGGTTGCTAAGTATAAAGCAGTCCGGTGATGTAATTTACTAACTAATAGTAGAATCCAACTTCATTTTGATTTAGCCCTCTCCTTTTCTCCTTACCTCTCCCTCAGCTTTGATAGCCTTCCTTGCCCTAGTTGGGCTTTGCACCTAAATTAATCAACTGTGGTGGTTACTAGATGAGAAAAATAAAACTCAGGTGATTCAGTGAGGTGGGGGAGAGAAATGTTCAGTTGTGTGTAAAAGCAATTCTAGATAGAAAAAATGGAATAAGAACAGAGCCGAATAATAGTGGCTAATTGTGAGTCTTCCCATCCACCCCATATGCCCTGCAACCCAACTCAAAGTCACTGACTCACTGGTGTGGTGACTGAGTGAATGCGAGAGTGAGAGAGTAATATAGAGAAGGAGAAAGAGAGAGAAAGAGATAAAGTGAGTGATGGTGAGGAAGACAGTTTTGTTGAATATGAGAGTTAGTACTTGAAAGGCTTAATTGAAATCACAAGATAAACTCTGGCCTCAGGAGGTAAAGACAGTTTCTGGGAGGAGTTACTAGTGCCCAGTGTAGTCTTTTGTGTGCACTAGAATGTTTAAAGCGTAAAAATGTTGAATGTGTTAAATATTGAAAATGTTAGATAGTAAAAATCATTCACTCTGATATCTCTTAAGAGACAGTCAGGTATCTTAGATATAAAGCAAACACCTGTTAAGTGATATGTAATATATCTGTTGTGTTTATCGAGATTGAGCCTATCTTCTGCCTAAAACTTTGAATGAGCATTCCTCTCACATGGTATCAATAACTTAGACCAACACTAAGAAGTTGGACTTGTTGCAGTGAACCTACCCAAAGCATCACGGATAGTTCCAAAGACCACCCCCACAAACCATTATACAATGCTGGCAGCTCCAGGATGAAAAAAACCTTATTACCAAGAATGGGTAACGGAGAAAGTGTGAGAGTGAATGTAAGAAAGAATGAGTGAGGGGAATGAGGTGGGGACAGAGAACACTGAGGCTGGACGTTAACCAGACATACACACAGCCACACACATACAAATTAAAATAGTTCAGTGTCAATACTGACACAGCCTTCCACTCCTTCTTTCTCAAAATCTATGCATACATTGGGCCAGATAAGGAGGAATATCTTTGATGAAAGATAATACTTTTCCAACACTCCATTTTGTATGAATTAGACAGAGGCTAGCATAGAATCACAGTGAACATAAGTTAAAGCTAAGCCTTTCACTTGGTTCCATTTCCCTCCCCTTCTCTGGTGACCAGGATTT
Source organism: Ginglymostoma cirratum (assembly GCA_024137785.1). Classification (NCBI taxonomy): domain Eukaryota; kingdom Metazoa; phylum Chordata; class Chondrichthyes; order Orectolobiformes; family Ginglymostomatidae; genus Ginglymostoma; species Ginglymostoma cirratum. The sequence continues at coordinate 2,256,431 of JAHRHZ010000263.1, read as the reverse complement.
GGGACTTAGTCCATTTCTTCCTAGGTTTGCATCTTAAGCTTAAAGGCATAAACATTTCACTTGTTGTTATGAATGGATATGATCCAAATAGCATTTTTAAAACAATCCATAGATCCATATATAAAATGTTTCAAACAATGGAGGAGTAGGATTAGACCAGGAAATATTGCGCCAACCTCAAGAAAAACACTTATTTTGGCACTTGTTTAACATTGAACCCATAGATCAAGATGTGTAATTGGAAGTGGGGGAAATAATCTTAAAAAATGGAAAATGGCAGCACAGGTTTCTGGTACATCAGTGCAAAAAGTATACAAACTGAAAAAGTTTTAAGCCTGTGTTTGTGCAGCAGGGTGGGATTAATTTAAATACTTTAAAGACAATGTTCACTGACAAACTGAAAAGTATGGACACACCGTTGAAGTTCTAAAACTAGAAACCGACAGTTTGGTTATTGATTTAGGAGAGCAAGAGAGACGTGTACAACTGAAAGTAGACAAGGTAGCTCTGGTAAAGATTCAGTTAGAACAGAAAATGCTAAAACTAGAATTTCAAACTGAACCAGAGACTGGGAGAAAACTGGACAGAGCATTTCAGGGAGGAAAAAGGATAAACCATTTTAGAGAGAAGAAAATGAAGAGAAACAAAAAGAAGACAGAAAGGGAGTAAGGAAGGCTACCCCAATTAAAAAGGCTGAAACTGAGAGGGGTGGAGGCGCTTGAATTCAGTGGAAAAACTAATGGGAAGAGGTCTGCCTCCAACTCAGGGCCAAGAGACGAGATGGTTAAATTTGTCCAAGCCATCCTAACATTTTGAGGAAAGGGACATAGTGACATTTGAATTTTGTTTCAAAAACATAACAACAACATAAGTCCAAACAGATGCACCAAACTATGTGGAAGGTTGTGCGTTGTGTTGTTATATTTAGACACTGAAAAACAAGGAGACCTAACTTAGCTACTTAGAGTGTTCAAAGAGCCCTGGAGGGACAATGAAATCCTTAGCCTTTGTTAAGCCGTCAGCCTCTTGTAATGCTGAATTGTGTCATTTAGCCTTAAAAAAAAAAATGGTCTAGCCATTTTCCAGAGACTAATGAACCAAGCACAAGCTAAGATTCCAACCAGGTAGTACACCTTGATAACATGCTGAATATGGTGACACTTTGGAGAGATCTCATGGAATAGACGTAAACCTTTTTTTGACAAAAGCTGATTTAGTGGTAAGCCTTGTCAAAAATAAATTTGAAAATTCACATTTAACCTACATAATGCTTCAAGGCCATCAGGAACAGCAAATATACAGGCATTAATGGAGTTCTAAGGCTCTCAGACCAAGTTGGCAACCATGAGGCTTTTGGGATGGGTGGTTCCTACCACAAGTTTGGAGTAAACTCCAGTACTATAGCAACTCCACTGTTGGACGTGTTACAGAAAAAAAACAATGACAGTGTGGACAGGATTTTGTCAGGCATCTTTTGAGGTTCAAAGCCATCTTAATCAATGAACCTGTTCTGGCTACCTTAAAATTCATGAAGGCCTTCAAGACAACAATCAATGCCAGTGAACTGAAGGTAGGGGCAGTCTTGATTGAAGAAGACAGTTTGGAGATGGAGAGACCAGTGGGAAAGAACTCCAGAAAGTTAAATGGATGGCAAAATGTTAGTCTACCCAGCAGAAGGAAACTCTAGGTTTATTACTGGCTCGTAAACACTTTAAAGAATATAACCACTACAGAGATAAGGAGACACTGGTGCATGCTGAGCGTAACGACTACCTTTTGTAGAATGCCAGACATTTTCAATGAAGTTTGCTTGAGCAACCCTTTCACTTGAAGCTTATTCACATTCCATAGGGAAAAAAATTTGAACAATGCTTTGTCCAGTCCATAACTTTACTCCAAATTAGTTGCATACAGAACAGAACAAACTGCATTACGTAGACATTAAAAGTGAATAGTCACGTATGTGTGGCTTATTTTTATGTTTCTTTATGTTTTCACAACTTGTAATGAAACACATCTATAAGCCATGTTTCATTTCTCAAGAAGGGTGGAAATATTTTGAGGAGATAAGGTCCAAATATTATTTTTAAAAAATTATAGGGATCCATATAAATTCACCTTGAATTGTGAAACGAAGGATATATCAGTAATGAGAAGGCACCGGGTACAACAACAGTAAATGTGCATCTATCAGGAATATGGAGCAAGGATGAAGGAGGACATTTAGAGTGAGGTCACGTGGCCCAGTTTTTGAGAGGGACAAGACTTGCATATTTTTTGCATTCAGTGAGAGGAATTTGAACCATGTCTCATAAAACAATAGCCTATTATTCATTGTCTTTCATTTCGACTCCTGTCAACATGGCGTGTGAGCTAAAAACCTTCCAGAAGTCTTAGGGGGAATAATAGGGGAAATTTCCTAAAGAGGAAGTTTACTCTGTTTAACCACCACACCTCATTGAATACCTACCAGGATCTACAACCCTGATAGTACAACCTTCTCTACGTCAGTTCTATGCTGTTCCCAATGCCCATTGTTGATCTGTAGCTTGTCATTTACCAATAGGGGTTTATCATAAATATGTTCCTGAATCCTAACCCCTGGGTTGCAGCACTGATTTTGTCATCAGGAAACAAAATGAACTGCTGTGATCTTGCACTAATGTCACCTGTCCTAATGCAGTTATGGGTGTACGACTGATGGATCCAACACATGTCACCCATCGCTCCTAGGAAGGACTAAACAGGGTAATCACAAGAAGGAAGGATGTTTCTGATGACCAGGGAGTCCAGAACCAATGATCAGAGTCTAAAGTTACTTGGTGAGCCATTTCAGACTAAGATGTGGACAAATATCTTCACCCAGAGATTGGTGAGCCGATGGAATTCTCTGGCACAGAAAGAGGTTGAGGCCAAACCATGAATGTTTTCAACAGGAATTAGATGTAGTTCTCAGGGCTAAAGGGATCAAAAAATATTGGGAGAAAGGGGAACAGGGTATTGAGATGAATGTTCAGCCTTGATCATATTGAAAAGGAGAGCAGGTTTGAAGGACTAAATGGCCTACACCTGTTCCTACTTTCTATGTTTGTGTGAAAACAATGGGACAAATTCAAACATGGACTTTTATTAACAGACAGTAAAAGTGAACTCAAGTAAAACTATTAGAGGTTGGAGTTTTCCATGACAATCAGCACTGGCTTACCCTGTAGATACAGTCCACACACACTTCTCCACACTGTGAGACATGCAGTGAGGACATTACGCATTTAGTGTGAGCCTTGGTATGTACATCAAGTTGGTGTCAGTGGCACACCAGCCAAGTGACCAACACGTAACTTCAAAACAGCAATGACTGCTGCATTCTGACACCTTCTTATCTCAGAATCACATCAACTACAAAACTTTTTGTTGCATTCAGTAGCAACGTTCGTGACAGCCACTCGACAGATGACGAAGTAATGGTCTCCATTTCCCACCGCAGCCTCGGTAGTCTCATGAGTGATGGGTTGCTTTTGGTCAGGATTCACCTTTCTTTAAGTCATTGCCACTACTGCTGCATCATTGAGATTCCAATATTTAATTTGATAAGGACTAATGACGTGGCAAATCACTTTTGATTAGCATTTGAACCTTAAGCACATTCACTCTGTATGCATTACAGGTGGGAGACGAAATGATTGAAAATTAAATGTGGCTGGAGTTTACAAATACCTTCTTCATATAGTTGCCTCTTCAACATCCTGGTGTCCAGTAGATGTGGCTCTTGCGCTTATGCCAATTAAACTGACTCCACCCACCCTGGGCATTGACCCAACCATTTTCCAGTTTAACTTTTCATCCAGAGAAAGTGATGGCAGGGAATGCAATTTATGGTGGACACCATCACCACCAGGTAACCGCCAGACCCTCCATGCCCTTTTTACTCGTTCTACCCCAATAGTCCATTTCCATCAAACCTCCCTCATATGCAGAGCCACCACATTTCACATTGTCACCAACTATTCTCCCTCTGACCTGAACCCCAACACTACATCTTACACTTTCACCATATTCTCTCAAAGCCTGCCATGTTCTCAAATGTTGATAACCCCATGTACCTTTAGTAACCCCCTTCTCCATCACAGTCCTTGTTTCCACCTCTGCAAATGTCTCTTTTTCCACCCAGTCTTGACTCCTCTATTCCTTTTGGTAGTGATTCCCCCCCACTGCCCCAACAGGTCACTTTGTACCCTCCTGAACGTGCAATGGTGAATCAATAGATGGAATCCAGTGATTGTATTCACCACAGACCTTTGAACAACTTTGGTGAGCAACCCTTAGATACAACCCTGACTGATACAACATGGTTCCCTTGACTCCCAGTGTTGCACCTAAAGGATCTACTGTTGCCCAATGGACACTATTTTTTATTTGATAAAATACTAGGTCTCCCTTCAACTGTTTTCAGGTTTCCTGTTTCTCGTATTGAAAATTCTGTTCCTTTTCCTCTTACAGCCAAGGCTTCAGCATTATGAGGCTTGCAGAGATTTAAGCTTCTAGTTAGTACTGTAAATATATAGCAACTAGAGTTAAAGTCTACAAGCATTATTATGACAAATTACTAAATAAATACAATTGACTAAATTTTGTGCAGAATCATTGTTGGCTAAGTATCAATTTTGTTGAGTTTCATCGAGGGCTTCTCTCCACAAGACCCAATTAATTTTCTCACTGCATCTTATGAAACATGCCCCATTAACTACCTATTCCACCCATGTAGTGCCCTTTTGGTTTGATTTTAGCCACATTCTAACACCCACAGTTACTGAAAAATCCTACCACTCACTGGTTATCCCCTGAAAGACTAACGTGCCTTGCACCACTGCCATCTACAAACAGTTGGTGTGCACCTGGATGAACACTGGTATACTGAAGCTGCCTTTCCCAGTGACAGATAGTGATTCTGAAAACATCAGAGAAGAGGGAAATGGCACTGTAATTCTCTGGCAGGGACCTGTAACTTCTTTCATTTGGATTTATGTTAAAGTATTGTGGACAGTGGTATTTGGACTTTTTTGTTAAGGCTCACTAAAAGGATATTGGGGGACTTCATTTCAAAGATTTTATTTGGAAATCACATACCTTAAATTAATTGCTTAGAATTGTTTACAAAAGATCACACACCTAGGCTTATGGCTGCCAGGAATTATGTTTTCTTTCATTGTTGTTTGGAGTTCAGTTGGACATTCTATGAGAGAGGAAAAATACCTTGCTTAGCCTCTGCGTTTCTGAGAAAATTCTTTTGGAAATTACCATGTGAGACCTAATAGAACTGATGCAGTTTTTCTTCTGTAAAGTCAGAACATTTTTGATAATCCCTGGATAAAACATGTCCGGAAATGTCATGATCATGATTGCATTGATACTGACCATTGTGTGTCAATGCATCAACTGAAAACAATCTTGAACATTTCAACTTCTCCTTTTTGCCGTCGTGAGCTAAAAATTATTGGCTAAACTGTTTTGAAGTTAATCTCTGCAGGGAAAGTTCTTTATTTATTTCATTTATTCTAACTATTTGTTTGTCAGTGTGTAAGATTGTTACTTAGAAGCTTAAGCTTTTACATTATGTTGTTCCAAACTGTGTTCCAAATCAGTTCTACATCTTTACTATATTAGTGCTGATATTGCAATAAATCAAAACTTCTCTGATTTATTGAACAAACCTTTTGTTTTGTTGTAAATCGAATAGTGATAAACTATGTAATTGGCCTTATTGGTAACTAGGTAAAGTTTTTATATTTATAGTATGACCTGTGGAGTTACAGGACTACAAATTGATAATGCAATCTCCAACCTTAGTCAGAACATAAAATTGGATGCTTGTGGTATAGTTCAGAATTGGAAACGTATAATTCGAAGAGGGGTAATAATAATTAAAAAGCATCAAAGAAAGCAATGCCATGGTTATTGTGTATTGGAGTAATGTTTATGAAACTAAACTGGCTTTGTCAGCGGCTATGGTATTTCAGAAGGGGAAAGTTTTATCACTGAATGATTCGCAAAAATGACCAAGGTTTCCTGAATTGAATTGGCTAAAAAGTTGGAATCAGACCTAAGAGCTAAGGAAAAGGAAGCAGTTGTAATTGAGGGTATGGCACAACATTTAAATTTTGAAGCAAGGAAACGTAATCCAAGTGATGATTCAGTTGCATTATTTGGAATTCTGTTGTAGATGATGCAACTTGAGATAATAAAGCAAATTAAAAAAACGCTTGCAAAGGAAAGAAAATTAGAAATGAAAAACAAAAGCTTGAACTTGAGAAAAAGGGAAGAGAATTTCAGAGAGATGAAAAGGGAGGAGACCATTTTCAAAAATGGAACTGGAGTTGGAAAGTCAAAGAGAAAAGAAGAAAGAGAGTAAAAAGAATATCAGCTGAAAAAGCTGAAAAAGATGCTCTGTATTTGAGAGGAGTTTTGATGAAAAAAGAATTGACTCTAGCCCAAGACCCAGAGAAGAGCTGTTTAAATTTGTAAAGACAAACAGACTCTTCATTCTTCTGACCAGACAAAACCACAGCCTTGAGCGTCACATTAATGGATTTGTAGAGAATAATGTAACTTGGCCTCAAGGATGACAAGCTTATAAGCTTCAATCAAATCAACCCTCATTCTTATAAACTCTAAGGAAAACAAATTCTATCTGCCCTGTCCTTCCTCAAAAGACACCTGCTTATTTTAGTTATTTATCCAGTAGATCTTCATTGGACTACATCCAATAGACTTACACTCTTCTTTATGTAAGGAGACCAAAACTGCACACAGTATTTGAGATGTGATCTCATCAATGCTCTGTATATCTGAAACATAACAACCTTACATTTAGGATCAGTTCCTGTCACAATAAATGGATTACATTCCATAACAACTTCTTGATTGTATGCCTTACCTGCAGAGCAACTTGTTGTGACTCACCTGAAACCCATATTTCACAATCATTCTCCTTTCAAGTAATACTCTGCTTTTTCCTTCATCCTGCCAAAAAGAACAACTTCATATTTTCCCACATTATGCTCCATCTTTCATATTTCTACACTTTCACTCAGCCTATTAATATCCATCTGCATCCTCACTTCCTTGCAATATACCTTCCTACCTACTTTGGTGTCAGCTACGAAACCTTTATTCCTTTCATCAAAGTCAAATGTTAACATCCCAGCACAGACGTTCTGCGGAACCATGCTACCCATATCTTTCCAATAGGCCGAGGACCCATTTATGAATACTCTCTCTTTTCTATTAGTGAGCCAGTCTTCTATCCATGTTAATGCATTACCTTCAAACCATAAGCCTTTTATTGTCCTCAAAAGCTTTTGATGTGGCATCTCATCAAATGCATTCTGGAAATCCAAGTGCAATATGTTTAGAGGCTCCTTTCTACGCACAACATCATGTTAGTCCTCCAAAGCTGTCTTAATAAATTGATTAGACATGATTTTCCTTTGACAAAACTATACTGACTCCTCCAAATTACTTTGAGATTTTCTAAGTGGACAGTTAACATCCCTTTAATTATTATATCTAACATCTTCTCCAGGCTAATTGGCTTTCAGCTTTCTGTTTTTTGGCCCCCTCCTTTATAAATAGAGGTGTTGTATTTACTATTTTCCAGTATGATGAAATCTTGCTTGAATCAAAACAATTTTGTTAAATTAACATTGACTGATCCACTACCTCATTAGCTACTTCTTTTAAGGCCTTAGGATGAAGTGCATCTGGAAGTGGAGACTTGTCAGCCTGCAGGTCCATCAATTTGCTTAAGATGCTAAGATCAGTAGGTAGGTAGGTGGTCAGAGGATACTCTGGTGATTGGAGTGGGGGAGGTTGGGTTTTGATGGGTGGCGGTTAGGGTAGTCTAGTCAGGCCGAGCGATTTGTTGAGTGGTTGGGATGGTTATTGAAATTGATTAGGGGCTCTCGGTTATGTAGCTAACCAAGACTCTGGGCTGTTTTCTTTTATCTGTCTAACATTTCCTGAATAAGTATCCAGGTAAGTCTGAAGAACTGACTGATTCTTCTGAGCACACTCACTCAGATTTCAGGATGTCCTGAGAGGATGCCGGGACCACGGGAATTGCTCACTGGAAGTTTAAACTTGTGAGATTCGCATGGCGACATAGAACTAATGCCATCACTGCATTGCTCTGAAGTACAAAGTTTTATTAAAATATAGCAAGCCAGAGGATGCATAACATCAACCCAAGGCAGAATTCATGGAAGATTCTATTGTTCCGCAGTTTAAATGCACAAGGAGTTTCCTTTTAATGTTCCAAGTGAACCACAAGGGAAATAGGAGCTGAAGCTCAACTTCAAATATCTTGTGCAGTTCCCATGACGCCTTTCAACGTAGTTGTAATGCAAGGATTTATGGATAGTGCACTTTTTGATTTCATTCTCTTGAATCCCATAAAAACATAATTTCACCTTTTTAATAGCATTGTGTCACTTTCTTCCAGATTGAACCAGGGGATTTTAATTCTATAGATGTTATCCATATTATAATATTGCCGATTTGACATTTAGTGTAAGACATAAAGAAATGAAGCAAAACTCTTAACCTAACAAATTCTTGCTTTCTTAAGAGCATGCGGGTAGAACTGATTACAAGAGAGCTTGAACTAATTTGGTTCAGTCTTTTTCGGAGTGAGAAAGGTGAAATCACAGATAAATATGCTGTATGAGGCTATGCATTCATTCTTGATGGTGTATAGAAAGAATGTGATCATCTAAAAAGGTCATTCAGTATTTTTAATGATTCATTTGCAGTAATTTTGTTCATGATATTTATGAAGTTTAGTTTCACAAACTTTTAGATAAAAATATTAGAATTAAAAACAATCAGTTGGCCAGCCCACTGAGTGAGGGGAAGAAATCCCATTTTCAGACAATTTCAGACAATTAACTTTTTCTGGAACCTTAAATGGCTGTAGCACTACTGTGATCAACAGGAATTGGGTGATGAGGTGGAAAGCCCATGGTGTAGAAGGTACCACGCTAGAGGTATTAGAGGATTTGTTAGCTAATAGGGTTTGGTAAAAGCATACCTAGAAGGCTATGTATACCGCACATTGGGCATCTTTGCTTTATTATAGGTTACCAGGAGGCAAGATGGAGTTGAAGCTGCAATCAGATCACAGAACTGCATTAAGGCCCTGAATGGACTACTCCTTCCCTTAATTTGTATGTTATCAATGTTCACCCAGTTTTGGATTCCTTGCTTAAGAAAGGACTCAACTGATATGATTTGTGGTTTTCTATATGTTAATCTGCATAATGTATGAGTTGGGATCTTGATGAGATAGATGCCTCAAAGTTAATTCAAAAAACAAGGCAGTTATACAGCAACAATATCACAGGCACGTAGCTTTGGTTCTGAGCTTACTGATATTACTGCACATGACATACACGTAGCTCAATGACTAAAGATACTATACTACCTCTATTACGAAAACAGAGTGACTGAACTCGAGGCAAGTATACTGGAATGTCACAAGTTGTGGTGTCATGTAACTGCCTTAAATGTAGAGGGCAGCCTGGCCTACAATCTATGTCATAATACAACAATAATTACATTGTAAGAAAGGCAGGGAAGATTCATGCATCTGATTCCTGGGCTGGGAAGATTATAACAGGAGATTAGACAGGTCAGCCCTGTATCAATTGGAGTTTAGAACAGCGAGTGTTGATTGTATTGAAACATGAGAGACCTTGAGGGGACTTGATAATGAGCAATATTTAAAAGATCAATCCCCTTGTGGAAGAAATTAGAACTCAAGGGCACAGTTTTAAAGGAAGAGGTCTTGGTTCACCCTTCTCAGGTCTTATAGTGGAAGCAGTTACGCAAAGACTTGAACAAACAGCCCTCCCCCAGATCCAGCCTAAACTATGTGTCACGTACATGGACAATACTTTAGTGATCATTAAATGAGCAAAGTTAGAAGAAACACACTACCTTATTGACAGCATATTCACCGGGATCAAGTTCACCGGGGAAGAGGAGAACAACAATCAACTCCTGTTTCTAGACGTAATGTTAGAATGAACGATCAATGGCAAATTCCTTACCAATGTACACAGAAAGACTACACACACAGACCAATTCCTGAATTACAACAGTGACCACCCTAGCATCCACAAACAGAGCTGTGTCAAGACTCTGTTTAAATGAGTGATAACTCACTGCAACACCCCGCAGCTGTGCAAAAATGAAGTGGAACACCTATACAAAGTCTTTGCAAGCAGTGGGTATCCTAACAGCTTCATCCGCTGATGTCTGTCAAAGAAATAACACCAAGAAAACACTGGAGTCCCCAACACACTGGCCATCCTACCCTATATTAGAAATGTATCAGAACTGACTACAAGATTCCTACAACCTCTTGGAATAATGATAGCACACAAACCAACAGCCACACTTTGCCAGCTACTCTCAAAGACAAAAGAACTGATACCCACAATGAGCAGGACAAATGTGCTATACAAAATACCATGCAGCAACTCCGACAAGCAATAATTAGGACAGATGGGCAGGAAACTCACCACCAAGATACATGAACACCAATTCACAGCAAAACTGAATGATCAACTATCCCTCACTTCTATTCACTCTGACAAAGAAGGACATCCGTTTAACTGGGACAACGTAACAGTACTAGGACAATCAAAACAAAGACAAGCACAGAAGTTCCCAAATGACTGGTTTTGAACCACTGATGCCATAAACAAACATGTTGATATAGACCCATCTACATACCACTATGGAACAAAACGGGAAACAGAACTACCCACCATAACAGACCGGACCATATAAATTCCGAATGGAACGGAACAACAGCATCTGAGTGAGGCTAGACAGCACTGAAGGTGTCACCTAGAAGGGTGATGAAAAGTTTGCACAAAAACCAGTCAGCTCAGTAAACCAACCAACAACATCAAGAGATTTAAAATTGAGAAGAGAAGAACTTTTGTTTTCTCTCAGAGGATTGCAAATTCTTAGAACACTTCCTCAATGGCTGAGGCAAGGCCTTTGAGTATTTTTAAAGCAGGTTTTGATAGATTTTTTACTTATAAGACAGTTCAGGTGTAGGCAGGGAAGTGGAGTTGAGACCACAGTTGAGGATCTGGATGTTTTAGTGCTTCAGTCACAAAGGGTTAACATGTTGATACACCAGGTGAGAAAGAAAACAAATCCAATGTTATTGTTTATTATAAGAGCATCTGAATTTAATGGTCAGGAAGTTACGCTTTCTTTATATGAGGGATCAGTGAGACCACATCTCGAATATTGTGTGCACTTTGGTCTCATTGTTAAAGGAAAGATTTAAATGTGTTGGAGACATTTCAATGGGGTTTATTAATTTGATATCTAGAATGAACAATTGTCTTATGAGGAAACATTGGACAGATTGATTAGTTTTTCATGGAGCTTAGAAGACTGAAGGGTGATCTAATGGAGGCTTAGAAGGTCCTGAATGGTCTTGACAAGCCAAACATGGAAGGGATGTTTCTTCTTGAATCCAAATGGAAGACACAGTTTTAAAATTAGTGGTCTCTCTTTTAGGACAAAAGTGAGGAGATTACCTTTTCTCTCAGAGGCTTGTGTGACTTTGGAATTCTTTGTCTAAGAAAGCCATAGAAGCAGGTTCATTGAACATTTTTAAGGCGGACGTATATCAATTCTTTTCTGCCAGGGTATCAGTGATTATTGGGAATAGATTGTAGAATCATAGAATCCCCACAGTGCAGAAATAGGCCGTTCAGTCCAAGTCAATACCAACCCTCTGAATAGCTTCCCCTCCAGACACAAATCCCTACCCATTCCCTGTAACCCTGCATTTGCCACAGCTAATCCACCTAACATACATACACTATGAGCAATTTAGCGTGGCCAAAGCACCTAAACTGCATACCTTCAAACTGTGGGAGGAAACCAGAGCACCCAGTGGAAACCCACGCAGACACAGGAGAACATGCAGACTTCACACAGATAGTCATCACCCGGCGCTGGAATGGAACTCAGGTCCCTGGCACTGTGAGGCAGCAGTGCTAACCACTGAGCTACCGTGCCGCCCACAAAAAGTTAATCAGGTGAGAAAGAAAACAAATCGATAGAAATAATATCAGAGATAATAGGTACTGCAGATGCTGGAGAATCCGAGATAACAAGGTGTGGAGCTGGATGAACACAGCAGGCCAAGCAACATCATAGGAGCAGGAAAGCTTGACCTTTCGGGCCTAGATGAAGGGTCTGATGAAAGGTCTAGGCCTGAAACATCAAGCTTTCCTGCTCCTATGATGCTGCTCGGCCTGCTGTGTTCATCCAGCTCCACACCTTGTTAAATCGATAGAAATGTGGAATTTGGAACACAAACAGGGCAGTCATTATTAAATGGTGGAGCAGGGCCAATGGTTTGAAATGTCTAATTCTGCTTCTAATTCATATGAAATATGTTCAGGTTCTCAGCATGTAGATGGGTCGTCATCAGTTTGGGGCATCAGGTATAACTTTTTTGGTGGGGGATAGTCAATTGTATGGTCTGCCAGACGTCAAAAGAAATTTCAGTCTGTCTAATTTTTTAAAGTAATTATCCAGGTAATTATTGTGGAAATGTCTGAAGTTTCCTTCATGATCTGACAAACAGAGGCATTTGTAGAGGGTCGCTGAGAGCAAATGCATTGTCCATTGGACATTGACATTTCTCAGGTAACTTCCATGTAGGTCTGATTGTCAGGGCGTCCACAGGGCTCCCATGGTCAACTTTAGTTAAACATTCCATTTCCAATGATCCAGAGACCAGAAGACTTGACTCACAGTTTGAATATATAATCTGAATAAGACAATATGTTAATGCATCAAACATGGGAATAAAAACCTTTTGTCGACAGGAAATACAATCAATAAGAGAATTCTAATTTAAAAATATGGGCTAAATGCTGCCAAATGGGATCGGTTAATTTTGGGAAACTTGGTCAAATGGACGAGTTGTGTCAAAAGACTCTGTTTCCGTACTGTATGACTCTTTGACTCTATGTGGGTTAGATGTCACGTGACAGGAGGAAGGCAACTGAGAAAAGAGGCATCTTTTCGAACTTCAGTAAACGTGAGGCCTTTTCCTCAACTGCATTGGCCTCTAAAATTGGTGCAAAGGGCTAGGTGAGTAGGAACTGAACCCAGGTGTCAGGAAATTAGATCTGAAAACTGAAGAAACTGACCCTACACTCAAGTATATAATTGAGAGGGGGTTTAAGAATATCATGGGTATGAGAGATGGGTTACATAAACTATTGTTGTTGAGACTAGAAGAAAAAAAAAGCAAATAAAGTGCTTCTGCAGCTTCAGTGGCCAAGGTTAATATTGTCCTTAAGGTTTTTAATAAGGTAGTACTTATCTTCCATTTAATACTTTGAGTTAAAGCCTTAAGATGCCATGTTCCATTTTTCAAAAGTCAAATGCAAATCATTTTCAAATTTCAAAATTTGGGCGGCACAGTGGCTCAGTGGTTACCACTGCTGCCTCACAACGTCAGCAACCCAGGTTCGATTCCACCCTCGGGTGACTGTCTGTGTGGAGTTTGCACATTCTCCCCATGTCTGCGTGGCTTTCCTCCGGGTGCTCTGATTTCCTCCCACCGTCCAAAGATGCGCAGGTTAGGTAGATTGGCCATGCTAAATTGCCCGTAGTGTTCAGGGATGTGTAGATTAGGTGGGTTACAGGGGTTGGGTCTGGGTGGAATGCACTGAGGTTCAACGTGGACTTGTTGGGCCAAAGGGCTTGTTTCCACACTGTAGGGATTCTATGATCTATGATCTGCGAAAAGTCCATCCCAGTATGTATGCATACAACTTGCTTATCTCTCGTTAAACACTATGGGAAACCACCTTGTGACATTGGAAGAAATTGTGATGACAAACTGCACTGCAACAAGTCCCACAATCGTACTTCATTGGCACAATTCAAAGGCAGACAAGGACAACTAAGATTGCCTGTTGTATAAAAATGTGTAACAAAACATGTCATGTAAAATAGATGTTAATTTATTTGAGATTACCATAAAATATATTTGATTGAATTTTTTGAAGGAAAAGCCAGGAAACTTGTTTATAACTTGATTTGAGGAGCTGACAAATTGAAATTCCCTGCTTTGTCCATTGCTGCCTGGAAAGAATTTCTACCAAATGTATGAGAATCTTTTGGGAATGTGCAAAACCTGACCCTGGGACTTGTCTTTGTTTATTTATCATCTGTGTGCAGGACAGAATAGATGACACTGTTTTGCTGCAAATGATTGTCTTGTATGTAGATAGAGTAACCTTCCGAGAGAACATCAACTAACGACCACTTCTTAGTTCACCCCTTTAGACAGCCTGTTAGTTATGAAAACATGCTGAAGTTTATTATTTGACTTGAAAAATTACACAGTCAATTTGCATCTGTATTAATGGAGGATGTGTTTTATCACTGTGATTTGAAGGGCACCTTGTATTTGGTGATGCATTTAATAGTAGAGATTATATCAACAGTGATGTTTGCAACACAAGTGATTTGTAGACCGATAGCCTTAAGCACTTCAGTATAGGTAAAATTCTTGCAATATAGATAACTGTAACCATCTTCATCTAATCAACTGTCAAAGCGATGCCCTCTGTGTTGCCCTCTCCCAGATTCTGTGACAAAATGCTTCTAAGATCGCTGCAAGGGCTACAACATGAATTCTTAATGTGACCAAAGATTGCAATTTATTCAGTAAATGCATTGGCCCCAGTTATAGAAGACGAATGGCCTGATCTATGCCAGCTCTATAGTATGACGCTATGTATTCTGTTACATTACTACAAGCAATTTTAGCAATAACATCATAGTATATGGAAAGAAAGGTGTCTTCAAGTTATAGATATAGTTTTTCACAAACACTTTCATCCAGATTCAATAACATACCTGTACACTCCCTTTATTCTCAAAATACAAAATTTTGTCATAGTTCATATGGCCCGAGACCAATTGTAGCACTCCAAACATTGATTTAACTACTTGAGGATTGAACAAGGTTGAGCTGAGGATGTCTATCATTCAATGTACGCAGCTATTCATTGCCAAAAATTTCCCACCCTTGAGCTGAGCTATTCTGCATACTTCTGAAACTTTCTTCAATTGAATCTGAACTGTTGCCCCCGTTAACCAACTAGCTTTATCTATTTATAGCCATGCTATACAACTTTAAATACTAAAGTTGTTTTAAAAAAAGAGCTTATTTGTTCTTCTATTGTGTTATTGCAACCATAATATCCACAACTTTCATGAAGCCAGTGGAAGTGCGGAAAACCTAAAGTGCATTTGTATCATCTCTGTAAGGGACTTAGACAGATGTCATGGTTGAAAGCTAGCAGATTAAAAATGATTGCATGCCTCATTTGATGAAAGTGAAGCTATAAATTGTATCAAAATTTCATTTAAGATTGCAGATCTTTCAGCATGTTGACAGTAAATTGGGAGAATCACAGGATAGAGAAGGATTCACTAGTTTTCTTGAGCTAGGTTTGAAAGACGACAATCAGAGAGAAGAAAGAACCAGAGGTAAAGTTGAGTGTCCCAATTGATGTAACAAAGTTAATCTAAATAAAAACTAAAAAAGCTACAGAATCCCTACAGTGCAGAAAGAGGCCATTTGGCCCATTGAGTCTGCAATGACCTTCCAAACAGCATCGCACACAGACTCAGCCCCGCACCCTATTTCCATAACCCCACGTTTACTATGGCTAACCCACCTACCCTGAACATCACTGGACACTATGGGACAATTTATCATGGTGAATCCAACTAACCTGCACATTTTTTTTTAATCTAATACTATGATAAAATTTTCTTCTGTCAGCACAAAGCAAACAGCAACTGTAGTTTACCTTGTTGACCAGTTGCCCAGACTTTTCATGAGCTGGTCAGTGGAGATTGGCTCTAATCAATGACTTTTCTAGTGTGAAACCTCTTACATTGTCATAGCTAACCAACTAGGCCATCTGTGATGTCATAGTAGATTGCTGCCACCATCCTCTCTGCTACAATTAGCCTTTATTATTCATACCATGTGGGGAAAAGTGCCCACATAAAACATTTGGCTGTAAGTAAACAATAAGTAGGCTAATTACATATTACTTCATAGTGAGTACTCCATATCTGATATATGTGCTGACTTCTTTTGCAACATCAGGCTCAAGTTAAGAGTAATTTCACATTACAGCTACTAAAATAGTCCGCTGAGCATTGGGAGCCAGCGCAGAAACTTAACATCTCACATTAGCTCCTCTCAAAAACAGTGCTTTATGGCTGAAGCCCATCTAATGAGGTCAGATAGTCATTACACATACTAATTACCTTAGATCTCCCTTACAGGGGATATGTGACATGGAAAACAGTGCAAGCAATAAAATGATTTTGCAATCTATCAAACTGATGAATCCTCATTTTGCCACACAGGACATGATTGTCCAGATAAGGGGTCAGCCATTTAGAATCAGAAATGGGGCATATTTTGTCATTCAAACTGTTCCAAATCTTTCATGTTTTTTAGCCCACAGAAATGTGAATGCAAGTTAACTGACCATATTCAAACCAGTTTGACTGATTTTCTTTTTGATTATGATGGAAGTTAACAGATAGTGGGATATGTGGTAAGGTGGATTTGAGGTAGATGATCAAACATAACCCTGTGAATAGGCGAACAAGCTCAAAGAATACACAAAGTAGATGCATTCAAATGAGAAAGAGAAATTCCAAGGGGAGAACCAAACACCCATTGATAGTGAAAAAGAAAGTTAAAGATTGAATTAAGCTTAAGGAAAAAGCATATAATTGCTCCAAATGGGAAACAGGTCTGAAAAGTGGACAAAATAATAAAAATTACTAAAGAATAACTAAAAAGAGGCAAATTTAGATTATAAATGACAGCCAGGTATAAATACAAAAATAGATAGTGTTGCAACCTACATGGGAAAGTGCACTGATTCTCAAGCTGCAGAATGCCTCGGGTCATTGCAACATTAATGATTTAATCAAAACACACAAACATCCCAATCCACTTGTCTGCTGGAATCATGTTAATGGAAAACACCGACTCAGTTCCGGTATTTAACTGGAAATACCTTTGTTACAAATGAGTAAATTCTAATCACAAATAGGGAGCTATCAACTATCAATGTAAGACTCTAGTGGTTAAAACGTAATATCATTCTAAACTACTACATTCAGATGCAGACAGCTGAAGCCAAACAAAATAAATTGGATTTATGTGTGGGAACTACAGTTCAACAGTGCCAGTCTTCAGGTTCGCTGAGATGATCCTTTTGACTTTCCAAGACTTTTTGTCCTTCAATCTCTATTCTCCAGGTTCACTTACACCTTCACAGGAGGTAGAGGACAATTGGTACATTAACTACAAAGTCTCTTCGTTAATGGTTAAAGGCAACTTACAGCAACTGGTGAGGAAAGATAATTGTTTTTCTTTGGCCTTCAAGTAGTTTTGCTGCAGAGAAGGACACACTTCATTGGCCTTTCCAGCAGTCTGAACACTTTCTTATTCTGCTGTTTACATTCAAAAGCTGGTCAGTAACCTGGGAATCAATCAGAAGTTCATGAGGCTGATGACCTTTGGCAACCGTGACTGGTCACAATTTTCAAAACCAATTTGCTACTGGTTGCTGACCAAATCATATATATTAGACCAATATATATTAGGTTTCAATAACTTGTTTTTAAAAGTGCAGCACTTCCTTCCACAGTCCTTGGTGTTAAATAGTCCTTTTGTCATTTCACTTCACAACCAAACGTGTGGAAAATAAAACGATGTGATATTTACAATAGCAAGTGTTTGTTTGTATAGCCATTTTGAAAAGAAAAGAGCTAACACAGTGAACATTGGTGCTAAAATCTGTGTTTAATGGAAAATGTGGGTGGATATGGCAGATGAGTGAAATAAATATTGCGCACCAATCTTCACTTAGATAATACAAGTAACATCTCAAAAATAGTTGTAAAGCAGCAAGAAAGTAAGAAAGCTAATTATAGTTTATTGTGAGAAAAATTGAATACAAAAGTAGGGAGGTTCTGCTTCAGTTGAGAGAACATTGATGAGACCACATTTACAGTACAATGTACAAGATTGGTATCCTTATTTGGGAAAGATGTAAATGTCTTGGAAACAGTTCAGAGAAGGCTTTATTTCTGAAGAAAGGTCCTGACCCAAAACATCAACTTTCCTGCTCCTCTGATGCTGCCTGGCCTGCTGTGTTCCTCCAGCTCCACACTGTGTTACATGACTCCAGCATCAGCAGTTCTCTCAGGGAAGGTTAAAATGTCTAAGATCTGGAATGGCCATGTTGACTTAATGGAATGAACAGACACTTGTACTTTCTTTCTGCGGACTTTAAAAGAGTGAAAGGTGATTTAATTGAAGCATATGAGATACTGAGGGGGCTAGGAGGCTTGTGATCAAGTCCCACCTACTCCAGAAGTGTGTAACAAAATTTCTGGACAGGTTTATTAAAATACCTCTATAAGGTCTTGAGGAGTTTGACAGGGTGGACATGAAAATTATATTTCTACTTTGGGAAAATCTAGAACTAGCCATGACAGATGTTTTTAAAAAAAGTTTGCACATTTAAGACAGAAATGAGGAGAATTGTTTTCTCTGTCAATAGATTGTGAGGTTTAAGAACTCCCTTCCTTGAAAGACAGTGAGAGCAGCGTTTCTGAATATCTTTAAGGCAGAGGTAGAGAGAAACTTGATGAGCAAGGGGGTTATGGTGGTTGGGTGGGAAAATGGAGTCACCAGATTAGCCATGACCTTATTTAATAACAGAGGAAATTCAAGGGACCAAGTGGGCTGCTTCTGCTCCTAATTCTCATGTTTGTACATTTTTCCCAAGCTCCTATTTCTTATGTACCTGGTGATATATAAATGGGCAGTACGACTTTAACAGTTGTTAACTATTCCAGCATGACTTTCTCGCTAAAGCACCTTACGGACCCCATCTTGTTGAAGCCTTTGTTATTTCCTATAAATGGTTTGCTGCATTTGGAATGCTTTGTGAATTTTAACAAGATATGTTTTTATAGTTTTTTGCTAAAACAGAAATTGAGTGCTGCCAACAAAAAAAGCAGGACCATTTATTCGAACATTTAACTTGTAATCGAAACTGAACTCAAGTCAATTGCTTGAGAATCAGTGCACTTGTGAAGTTAACAAATGCAGATGCAACAATATGTAGTGTACTTGTATGCAACTACCTCCCTACAGTTACCTAGATATTTGAAAGGAAATTTATCGATGTTACAAGGGAGGTCACAGATTCTATGAGCAGCTGCAATATGAGCATGTTGCCCGTTTCTGTTAGCATTCATTTGTTTTATAATGTCTGATCATAGAAACCTCATTGACCATATCATTGTTGTTTTCCAGTATGCAGAACTTGTCCATCAATAGCATTTGCATTATATAGTACCTTTAACAAGGTAAAACATCCGAAGATGCTTTATGGAAACATTACCAAACAAAACTTGACAACAAGCTACACAAAAGCAAGATAATGGGGCAATTGACCAAAAGCTTGTAAAAGAGATAGCTGTAAAGGAACATGTAAAGAAGAAAAGAAGGAAGAGAGGTGAAGGGATGGGGGAATATTGTGTAATGTTTCAGTTAATACATTAGTATGTCTTTAAGGCAATCACTGCATCATGAGATTGTGACCTATGGCTATAAAGGTCTCATAGTCTATCTTGCCTTGGATCATGATGCATGACACTCTATAGGATACTTGCTGCTCTGTTGTGAACGAGCAGCTTAATATGAGTCCAGAGTAATGTGTCTGAGGAATTAATATTTACACATAATACTTGGTTTTAAAAATGTCAGTTGGATTCTTCAATATCATGATATCCATGCCAAATTTCTCATGTTGTAGAAAATAAGGCTATAACATCATTACAAATAGAAAAAAGAATAAATCCTTTGGTTCTTCAAGCCTGGTCCACTACTGAATAGGATCTTAGCAGATCTGACATTCTTCATGTACACTTTCCTGACGTTTCGGTACATCTGACCTTATCCCATAATTCTTGACTCCCCGACTGATCAAGAATCTATCTATCTCAACCTTACATATACACAAGGATTTTTCCCCTACAGGTCTCTGTGGAAAGAAGTTCCAAAGATTCACAATCCTCTGAGAGAGAAAAAAAAATCTTCCTCATCTCAGTCTTAAATTGACACTCCTGTATTCTGAGGCTATGCCCTCTGTTCCTAGACTTTTGCATGAGGGGAAACATCCTCTCAGCATTTACCCTGTCAAGCCTCTGCAACATCAAATTGTGAATAGTGGTGGACAATTAAACTCACCAGAGGAGGAAGCTCCATAAGTTATCCCATTCTCAACAATGAAGTTATCCAGCACGTAAGTACAAAAAATAAAGCTGTAGTATTTGCAACAATATTCAGCCAGAATTGTCAAGTGAATGATCAATCTGGGTCTCTTCCAGAGGACTCCATCATCACAGATGCCAGTTTAATTCACTCTATATGACATAAAGAAATGGCTGAATGTATTGGATACTACAAAGGTTTTAGGTTCTGCTAATATTCCAGCAATAGTACTGATGACTTTCAGACCAGAACTTGCAGTACTCCTAGCCAAGCTGTTCCACTACAGCTGCAACATTGGAATCTACCTGACAATGAGGAAAATTGAACGAGTGTGTTCTGTACATAAAAAGCAAGATAAATTCAACTCTGCCAAAGACCACTCTACCAGACACCCTCAATCATCAGCAAAGTGGTAGAAGGGGTCATCAACTGTGCTATGAAGCAAAAAACTATTCACTGAGGCTCAGTTTGAGTTCCACCAGAACTACTCAGCTCCTAACCTGTTCACAGCTTTAGTTCAAACATAAACAAAAGGGATGAATTCCACATGTGAAGTGAAAGTGGTTGCTCTTAATGCCAATGCTGTGTTTGACTGAGTATGGCTTTAAGAGGCCCTATCAAAACAAGATTCAATGGGAATCAAAGGGAAAGTTCTCCATTGACATAACTAGACAAAGGAAAATGATTGTGGTTGTTGAAGGTCAATCATCACAGTTCCATTACGTTCCTACAAAAATTCCTCCAGGTATTGTCCTTGCCCCATTTTCAGCAGTGTCGTTAATAACCTTCCTTACATTATAAGATCTGAAGGGACAGATGTTTGCAAATTATTACAAAATGTTCAACACTATTCATGATTCCTCACGTATTGAAGCAGTCCATGCTCAAATGCAATAAGACTTGATCAACAGCCAGGCTGTCACGTGGTAAGTAACAGTCAGACCACATAAATGACAGGCAATGACTATCTCCAACAGTAGAGAATTTAACCATCACCTCTTGATTTTCAATGACAATGCATCATTGAATCCCCTACTAGCAGTTTCCTGGGGGCTACCATAGATCATGAACTGAACTGGACCAATCAAACAAAGAAAGTGGCTACTTGAGTAGATCAGAGGCTAGGAATCCTGCAGCAAGTAACTCATTTCCTGCTGTCCAAATCCCGTCCACTATCTCCAAGGCATAAATCAGGAGTGTGATGTAACATTTCCACATGCCTGGTTGGGTGCAGCTCAACAACACTTAAGAAGCTTGTCACTATCCAAGATAAAGTGGCCTGCTTGATTGGCATCATTTGCATGAATATTGAAACATTCCACGTCTGATGTTCAGTCGCAGAAGTGTGTACCGTCAACAAGATGCACTGTAGAAATTTGCCAAATCAATGACCACTCCCACATTGAAAGAATCGGACAATGTGGGAACATTACCATCTGCAATTTCTCTTGAAGCCACTCATTATCCTGAATTGGAAATATATTCCCCTTTATTTAGTGTCGCTGTGTGAAAATGCTGGAACTCACTCTCTGACAGCTTTTTGGGTGGAGTTATGCTGAATGGTTTACAGCGGTTCAAGAAGGCTGCTCCTCACTACCTTCTCAAGGGAAATTATGGTCGGGCAACCCCCACATCCCTTATTGCACTGACTGAAGTTTAAGCTCTGTTCCTATTACAGATAATGAATTACCCCGAGCATAGGACAGAAGTTTCTTGTGCAAGGTCCAACTGATGGCACCTGGATTCAAACAGCAATCATCAGCCAATGTACAGGACCAAGATGGCGTCAAGTACAAACACTAACTGGAATGACAGTGTGATGAAACAAATTCCAAATCAGAACAACACCAAAATCGAAAACACTGAATAATTCTATTGTAACTAGAAAACAGTCTAAGACACAAAACAAACAAAACACTTTGAATAGCAGTTTCCACTAAGAATCACCATAACAATGTCTGTATTGAGGAGAAAGCCACCATACAGTTCAGAAATGTGTACATTTATTGTTATACATTAATGTACTTGCAGATATAACATTATTTTGTTCTTCTGTCATGTTTTTTCTTGAGTCTTCAATGATAAACTTTTATTTAGAAAAGAAGGCGGTGCTGTAATATGATGACAAAGACCTTTAGATGATTGTATCTTAAACTACTGTCAATCGTTGCGTACAACAACATGCTATAATGCATTAATCCCATGATTTGCTAACCAGGTCAAAGTAGCAATGTTGGAATAGAATGCACTGCATCCAATCCCCCAATATATTTATGTAGTCTTAACCTTCAATGAAACACAACCACATTATTATTATTGTGATTGGTATGCCTATGCCAAAAAAGTAAAAGAATGCAACGTTCCTCACAGAGCTTGAGCAGGGACCCTGCATCTCTTGTAGGCACAGCCTTAAGATGAGTGAATCCATTCATGTGAATCAAGAATTTGGATTTAGTGGATGGTTTTACAGCTGGGTTCTGGGATTCTGAGAAATAGGATTTACAAACATTTGGAGAGGCTAGGACTGGTTAGGGATAGTCAGCGTGGTTTTGTGCGTGGGAAATTGTGTCTCACTAACTTGATTGAATTGGTACAGGACGTAACCAAAAAGATTGATGAGGGCAGAGTGGTAGACATTGTCTACATGAACTTTAGTAAAGCCTTTGACAGAGTTTTGCATGCTTGACTGGTAAGTAAAGTCAGATAGTATGGGATTCAGGGACAGCTTGCCAATTGGATAAAAACATTTGCTTGTCAGTAGCGGACAGAGAGTGGAGGTGGAAAATTGTTTTTCAGACTGGTGGTCTGTGACTAGTGGTGTGCCACAAGGATCGATGTTGGGTCCACTGTCATTTCTTATTTATATAGCTGATTTGGACGAGAATTTAGGATGCAAGGTTAGTAATTATGCAGATGACACCAAAATTGGTGGTATAGTCAACAGTAAAGAAAGTCATCTAAGATTACAAAGGGATCTTGATCAATTGGGATAATGGGCTGAGAAGTGGCAGGTGGAAATAAATTTGCATAAATTATGAAGTATTGCATTTTGGTAAAATGAACAAGGAAAGTTAATAGTAGGGCCCTGTGTAATGAAGGTGAGCCAAGAGACCTAGGGGTTCAGGTACATAGTTATTTTAAATTATATCACAGGTAGGCAGCGTGATCAAGGAGGCATTTAGCAAACTTGCCTTGAGTATAGAAGCTGGGATGTCATGTAGTGGTTGTACAGAGCATTGGTGAGGCCACCTATGGAGTACTCCATAAGGTTCTGTTCACCCTGCTATAGGAAGGATTATATTAAATTGGAGAAGGTTCAGAAAAGATTTACCAGGATATTGCCAGGACTGGAGGTTGAGTTATAAGGAAAGGTTGGATAGACTGGGATCTATTCCACTGGAGCATAAGAGGTTGTGGGGTGACCTTACAGAAGTTCATAAAATCATGACAGGCACAGATAAGGTGAATAGCAAAGATATTTCCCCTAGGATGTGGGAGTTCAAAACTAGGTGGCATATTTTTAAGGTGAGAAGAAAAATATTTAGAAGTGACCTGAAGGGCAACTTTTTCACACAAAGGGTGGTTCGTATGTGGAATGAAGTGTGGGAGGAAATGGTAAATGTAGGTAGTTACAACATTTAAAAGACGTTCTGACAGGTACATGAGTACAAAATGTTTAACAGGATATGGGCCAGACTCAGGCATGTGGGACTGGTTTAGTCTGTGAAACTTGGTCGGCATGGTCGAGTTGGATTGAAAGGTCTGTTTCCGTGCTATGTGACTGTCTGACTCTAAGACTCCATGGACTCAGTTCCTGCTACCAACTCATTCCATTTATATAGACTTGGGAGTTTCACTAGTACATGTTGACTTGCCTACATTAGTGGCTGGTTTGCAGCTTCAGTCATTTCGGCATTTTATCTTACTCATACACGCTGAATTCATTTCTAGACTATGCTTACATTTAGCTGTTAATGTAGGAAACATAAATAAGCTGGTCTGTGATTCTGATTTGTTTCTGAGGTCATTATTTATTGTTAAATCATTTGGCTGTGACACTTGCAGTTGAAATTCTTTCCATCATGTCTCCTCACCACACAAGGATCTGCATGTTAAGCACAGATGGGTTGTAAATCACTGTGCATAAAACTGAAGGAGTAGAATAAATTCCCTGAAAAGTTAGGGATTTCTCCCAGGATAGCTTTATTGAAGATGTAGTAGCCTACATTTCATGCCGCCTTTGGAAGATGCATGAGGTTCATCTCATTCAAAGCACCATCTGAATGCATTTTTCAATGTTGCATTTTATGATTCAATTTCTTTCAAAATAGCTTTAATACAGTCTCTGTTATCTTTCTGTAAATTGTGAAAACTATATTTTTTGTAAATAACAGTGTACGCCCAGTCAACCCACAGCAATTAAACCAAATCACTCTATGTTTTTCTAAATACCAAGTTTCTATAAAAGTATTATCCTTCAGCTCTACTATGTCCTGGTAAATTAAAATACCCAACACTGCTCTCTGTCCTTTAATTCATGCAATATTTAATTTATCGTAATTACATAATCTGACTCAGATAATGTATCATTTTCTGTGGACTATAATTGTCTTGGATTTTGTTAATCAAATAATCAGAATGATAACTACACGGAAGGAACTAATCTGGCTCTTTGAAGATAGTTATCCTATTCCCCTGCCATTTCCTTAAAGCCTTGTAAATGTTTCTTCTTGAAGTATTTACTTTGCAAACTTTTGAATGCTTTTATTGGATTTTCCTACATCACCAATGATCATCTCCAACAACAGGAAAACAAACCATATGTCCATGGCATTGCCATGCAAAATCCCCCACCATCAACATCCTGAGATTAACATTAACCAGAATCTGAAATGGACCGGCCTGATAATTACAATGGCTACAAAAGCAGAGCCAGAGTGAGGAATTCTGTAACAAGTAACCCACATCCTGGTTTCCCTAAGCCCATCCAAAATCCACAAGTCACAAGACAGGAGTATCGTGGTATATTCTCAGCATACTTGGATAAGTGTAACTTACTTTTTGACAATTTTGCCAGCAGAGGATAAAGGTATAAGTAATCCTTCTGCACATAGTACTCCAGCTCTTGCTGGCTCCATCAGTCAGGAGCACCCTGACTTCAAGAAAGTGGCAGAGATTGACTACATCAAGTGCGGTCACCTCATGTTAGATGGAAATTGTAAGCAGATGTAGGCACATTGAGATGGGTTGGATGAAGACCTGGAGAGGTAAGAAGCATGTGATGTTTACGAGATGGGCTACGAGGAATGGGACATGAACTTGTAGGGGCTAACAACAGAGTCAGGTGGAAGCTGCAAACAACTGGCTGAGAAGCCCTGACTGTTACATTTCATCATGCTGGAAATCAAAATGGGAAAACAAAATGGCTGTGATGACACAAAGTGGACAGGTTAAATGACTCAAACTGTGAGGAAGGGGCCGACATACCAATGATAGATCTTTGGGAAATAACATTGCACACAGGCCCATGTGCTATACATAATACAAACCGTTGATGCGCCTAGTTACTGGTCATCCTAAACCATTGCCCCTTTCTGTGTGACCATAAGACAGAGGAGTAGAAGTAAGGCATTCAGCCCATTCAATGAGATCATGGTTGATCTGATAATCATCAACTCCACTTTCCTTCCTTTTTCCTGTATCCTTGGTTCCCTTATGTCACACTTCCCTGTTTTAAACACTCCTGGTCAACTCATTAACAGCTGGACTTTTGTGCACAGAGCCTGTGGGAAAATAGGGGTTACGCAAGAAGGGCCAAAGATGTCTTCATGACCCAATGGCCTGTACACACATTGTTTCTTTTGCTTTCAGATGATACAGTAGGCTCACAGTGCTGCAAAAAACCCTTTTAAAAACTGAATGCAACTCAGACTTAGCCAAAAAAACTAAGATCATGCTCCATGTTTCCAAGTGAGGAAATACCTAACACTTGAGGTTTATCTGCTATGTTAGATTATATATCAGTCAGATACAATGTTTGAAGTGACCAAGAATTCTAAATAAGTGCAAAGAGAGCAGAAGATGGCATGCAATGATAGGTGTTGCAAAAGAGAGGAAGGAAGAGTTCCAATCTCACAGTGCCTCGAGTGGAGAAGCTGGTCTAAGACTTTGGGCCAAATTTTAACTGTTAAGAGAGGAGGGTTTGCGTGCTTGCATGGGTTATATTCCATAAAAGTGACATAGGGATGGAATCCTGATGTCATCTCAACCTCTCCTGTGTTGTACCTAGAAGGTGACAAGGGAACTTTGGGCAACTGCCAGTGCAGTTATTTAAATGTTCCTGTACGTAATTCAGTACAGTCTTAAACAAAGAGTAACAGCTAGCAGACATATTTACTGAGCTGGCAGTGATTCTCCAGTGAAACTTACAAACTGGAAAGCCTTTGATCAATAAACTCTGGTCGTGACCACGTGACAAGTGCTGCTCACAGCACTCCTCAAGAAATGACTTCACTGCTTGACTGGTGATTGACAACTTATAATTGGCAAGATTACATTGAAGAGAAGACATA
>JAHRHZ010000263.1:2173827-2224410 GCA_024137785.1 Ginglymostoma cirratum | reverse complement strand
GAAACGTCAAGTTTTCCTGCTCCTGTGATGCTGCTTGACCTGCTGTGTTCATCCAGCCCCATGCTTGTTATCTCGGATTCTCCAGCATCTGCAGTACCTTTTATCTCTGATATCTTTAATTAGAACTACTTTCTTTCATCAGTCAAAATCCACCAAATTTTCTGATTGTTTAGATAGCCCAGAACCAAAATGATAATCCCATCATTCAGTTAAAGAACCACAACAAATTCCATTGGAGATATCAGTGGGTTCCTGACCTGTTAATGTGCCAATGTTTTAGCAGTCTACGTTAAGAAAATTTTGCCCCTCAGAGCAATGTTCAGGTAGTGTAGCATTGCCTGAGGCACCATCTTTCACATAAAATGAATCTCCTTTCGCTTGGCTAGGTGGATCAAGAATAACCAATGGCCGTATTGAATGATCAGTTATGACTTTTTCTTACTCTACTGGGCAAGATTTCATCCTCAACCAACATCAATAAAAACAAATTATTTATATATTCATTACTTTGTTGTTTGTGGGACCTCATTATGAATAAATTGGGTGTGATTTGCCCACGTAAAAAATGACAAAGAAGGGCTACCAAAAAGTTTCCACATCATGACCATAACTGTAGAGGAGACAACTATCAGTTTGAGTAACATCCTGTTCACAGCATTGACACTCTACAGTATATAGTGGAATATATTGTAACCTCTAGGAACGCTGAATCCCAAGTCTTCAACCAAAGTCTGATAATTATCTAATTTGGTCAAGTTCTTTCCCCTGTTTTTCTCATATGTTCAAAACAAAACAAAATGGGTGCCATCACGGCATAATCACACTGCCCAAGAGAATGTAAGCAGTTTAAGCTCGTTTCCAAGATAATTTGCCATCGTCCATGGTACCAGAAAACAATTAGTGGGACAGTAAGCCTAATCAGAATGTAAACCACACTTCTGTGAGCAAAGGGATATTATACTGAATTTAGATTTTAATACTTGCCTGTAATTTAACAAGTTTGTACTCTTGATGCTGTCCATGAGTGAAATAAATGACAGTAGGGATTTAGAAGATCATCCAGTGATATTGTAAAAGCTGCTACCATTTTGATGTTTTTATCCAGATAGCTTTTCTTAAGAATCACACTTACACCACTTTTGTGGGCAATTCTTAATTCTCTACACTCTAACAGTTGTATTTGCCATCCAATACCCAGGTAATTCTATTGATGTTAAGATACAGTTAACATCTTTAGTCACTGCATTCAACTTTCTGGGCACATCTTGTTCTCTTATTTGTTCCATTTTGCTTTTAAAGGCAGCAAAGTATTTATTCAATATTACAGTAGAAGTCATAATTGAATATTGCAGAATTATGGCTTCAACTGTCATGTTCCAAATGAAATTAACAGATATGTGCGTAAGTGAGTAGGAACAATGACAATTAATTACTTTGTCTCAGAACATTGTTGTCTGCTGTCCCTAGGTTTGAAGATGACATCTACTCCAGATTGTGAGTTTATGCCTTAGGTCTTCATGTGTCTGAATATGCCAATTCTCGAAGTAAAAATCTCACACATTGTATGTTATCTTCCAAAATTCAGTGTGAGTTAACCTTGAAGCAGTGTCTCTCACTAAACCTTATATGGCAGCTTGTCACTCATCCCCAGCGAATCTCTGTGGCCTATTTACATCTTTCTGATGGTTTTGGCTGAATTACTCAATTGGAACAAGACAGGCTAACCTACGCACGTGAAATCTGAAATTGAGAAAGAAAATTGAAATGTGTTTCTCTTAAAATTCAGTGGGAGCTTCCTGTCCGATTGTACATCAGAAAAATACTCACAGAACTAGGCAACCGTACAATGAGAACAATTCAGAGAAGCAGGAACAATTCCTGACGTTTTATTATGACGTAGATTTCAGGCCAGGCCTGTATCTTTAAGACAGTTACATGACAATGCGACAAGTAACATTTCAGTATAAAGATACAGACCTCACGTTCAGTCACTTCTTGTGACATAAAGTCAGTGTGGTTATCGGTCAATCAGCTATGTGTCTATATGCAGTATGAATAAGCACAGTTCACATGCCATGTGTGCAATACTGTGATACTGTGACTGAGCAAGTAGTTAGTGTTACTCATAAATTTCAAGAGATTTGCGTTAATGGGATCCCAAGTCTCTGTTATACATTATATGGGCTAAGATATACAAAACCACACAACTAATCATAGTGTTAGCAAATAGTTGCTAAAGGCTGAAAGGGCAACAGCAGAGTAGCAATTGTGAGAAAGCCTTTTTCCTCGTGATTGTACATCAATCTGTCCAAGTTCAGAGCTGAAGTTACAACCCCAGCCAAGACTAAAATGCTACAATCCAAATAATGGGCTACAAATCTGCTTTGAAGTAAAGCAGATATTCTATCCATCTTTCTCTCTCTTTAAAACAATGGCAATTTAAAAGGTACTAAAATGACAGCTCCTAGCTGAAAAGAAGCTCTTATAGAACAAAAAAGGAAAAATCAAACATTACAATAATGTCTCCTACAGTAAAAATACTTAGCTATTCAGAGTTGTTAGTTGTTCTTGCCATGTTGCCCTCATAAAAGGCGTAAAAACGAAGAGAAAGTGGTGGGACAAAATCTTACTGGGCGCAGACTCAAACTGTAGGCACAAGCTTGCAAAGTTTAAAGAAGCAGCTTTCAAAGCAACAATAATGAAACCATTTAAAAACAGGAAGAGTGTTATACTTCAGTACAGGTTCTTACACTAGCATTTTAGAGAACAAAAGTTGCAAAACAAAGAAAATGGAAAGAAAATATCTACTCATGGTTTACAATTCACGGCATTCCATCAGAACCTCTGTTGTTTAAACAAAGAATCAATGTTGACTTGATGGATGAGCAGATATCTGACAAAGAACATCAGACTGTCAAACATTTTCTCAATTTGCCCGCTGAAGCTTTGCAAAGAATAAAATCCTTCAATATTTCTGACTATGACTTCAATGACCCTGACGATATTTTTCAGAGATTAGAATATCAATGTAAAATTCAAGTTGATTTCAGGCTTGAGTTCATGTCATACCCACAGCTGCTAGGTGAAACAAACAACGAGTTCATAGGCAGGCATCGATGCTAATGTAAAGAACATGACTTCACTGAAGCTAACTTAGCTGAAAGTATTTTGGAACTGATCATTGCCTCTGTACTCATCAAATCTTCCAGAAGAGTACTTCCAGAAAATCTAAAGAATGTAGCATTGAAATTCTATGAGAAGTTTGCAATTTTGAAACAATATTTTCGGCAAGCAATTGTTACAAATGCTTGACTCTGGAGCAAATATTGCCGCTGTCAATAGGTTTAGCAGAACATTCAAATCTCGAATCAGTTGTGGCTTGCCTCACCACCGAGATAGTGTTCAGCGCTCTGTAAAATATGCAATCTATCTTCTACAAAAGGACAATGAGAAAAAATGTGTAAGTATTCCAAATGCCCATTGAAACCCAAAGTGCAACGCTATGCTCCACAACAACATGGGAGGAAAAGTCAACCAAGTAATATGGAAACAAAGCATCCAAATTCCAATCCATGGCACACAAGCAATCAAGAAAGGCCAAGAAGTAACCACAATCTTACAGTCTACAGTCTCCATTCAGACAGTCTCCATTCTGAAAGTGTGTGTGGTAAATTTGACACACCTCATGCATGCCTTCAGAAAAGCTGAAGCCTTTCCTTCCATTCAAGTGATTTCCTCAAAAGGAGCAGGCATCATGCCACATATGTAAAACTGACATTGATGCAACTCCAAATTATTATCCCTTTATGCACAATAAATGAAATATAGTAAGGGAATGGGCACAATGTGTCATAATCCATCCAAGAAATACTAACTGCTTATAATGGGTCCAACACTCCATGAATTGAAACTATCCAACTTAACGACCATTCAGCTCCTCAGGGGTATCCTTGAAGCCTTTTATGTTGTCAAAATACATGGACCACAGTCTGCCAATGTGCACTGATTTACATATTCTTATGATTCATAAGATAACAAACACACTTACCTAGTTTGTCTAAGGTTTCGTTAAGCTTCAAGTTAAAGGCAACATTTGGATTTGAACTCTTATTTATTGGTTTTCATGCCTCAGTGGTACAAGGCAGCATACACATAGTCAGTTAGGGGAAAGGCATCACTCTCATTTCTTAACAATGAATCCTTGACATAAATTGTCACAACGTCTGAACAGAAACAGTAATGTTACTAATTCTCTGTCAGGTTACCACAACTCTTCTGATATTGGGATGACAAATGTTCATTTGTGCTTTTTCTTCAAGAGGAAATAGAAGTATAAATCTCAAGGGCTGTGGGTATTATCAAAATCTTGTTTTAAATCTTGAGACTCAAGCTTTCAAAAGCTCAATAAATAGCCTGAGGTGTAATGATTAGATTCACCAAGCAATTTTATAGAATGCAAAACCAAATAGCAGCATTCATAAGTATAAATACAGGTACTTAAGATTTCACATTCCTCGTTTTTCTCATTTGGCCAGGGAACAGCATTTCTAAAAGTGTAATGCCTAACCTCTAAGTATCTAAGATACCGAATATTAATGAGGGGGCGATTATGGTTTGGGAAGACCCAATGTAGCCAGTGTACCTGTAAGTCTAGATATATGAAAACACAGTCAATCTTAACAGACAAATCTCTTGTGAATAAATGTTGTCGAAGTCCACTCTGAACTTTATTAGATTGAGTGTATGCAGGAGATTGTAGCCAATGAACTATGGCAAGGGAGTTTCCTTGTTAGACCTAGAGAAGCATTCCTGCTACTGCTGGAGCACAAGAGAAATCTGGCAAAATGTTCATATCATTGACTTGCTGATCCATTTCTGGTCCTTAATCTGAGTCCTGAGACCTCAACAAGAGGTGAAGTTGTGATTGATCCTCTACTTAGCGTTTCAATTAATGTTATACCATAGGGGCAGGAATTCTGGGGTTAATACACTGATATTAAATTCATTTCATGGACAGGGGAGGCAATGGCCTAGTGGTATTTTCACTGGATTGTTAATCCGGAGACGCAGCTAATATGCTGGTGACCCAGGTTCGAATCCTGCCACGGCAGATGGTGGAATTTGAATTCAATAAATATCTGGAATTAAGAGTCTAATGATGACCATGAATCCATTGTCAATTATTGGAAAAACTCATCTGGTTCACCGATGCCCTTTAGGGAAGGAAACTGCCATCCTTACCTGGTCTAGCCTACATGTGACTCCAGACCCACAGGAATGTGGTTGACTCTTAACTGCCCTCTGGGCAATTAGGGATGGGCAATTAATGCTGCCTGGTTGGTGACGCCCTCGTCCCATGATTGAAAAAAGGAATAAAAAACCCAAGCACACACTATTCCAATTATTCACATACATGACTATTTGAGATAAACAACTGGGCAAAAGCATTTTTCACTACTTTCAGCCAGAAATGCCAAGTGGTTGATCCACCTCAGCCTCTTCCTGAAATCCTCAACATCACAGATGCCATTCTGCAGTCAATTCAATTCACTCTTTGTGATATCAAGAAACAGCTGAAGGCACTGGATTCTGAAAAGGCGATGGACGCTGTCAACATTCTAACAAAAGTACTGAAGATTTATGCTCCAATACTTGCTGCAACCCTCATCAAGCTGTTCCAGTACAGTTACAATATTGGCATCTACCAGATAATGTGGAAAATTATCCTGGTCAGGGGAAATAGGAAAAATCTAATCCTGTTAACTACTGCATTATCAGTTTAGTCTAAATCATCAATAGCATGAAGTGAAGAGTTATTGATTGTCCTACCAAGAGTAAGTTATTTGGAAATAACTTGTTCACTGTTCGGTTTCTGCCAGAACCATTCAGCTCCTGAACTCATAACAGCCTTGGTCCAAACATGGATAGAAGAGCTGGATTGCAGAAAGGATATGAGAGTGAAGGTCTTCGACAGCAAATCTGCATTGACCTTGCATGGCATTAAGGAATCTCGGTAAGATTGGAGCCAATGGAATCTGGGGAACTCTGTCCACTGGATGGAGGCATATCAGGCCCAACATAAGTTGGTTATGGTGTGAGTAGTGTTCTAAATTCTACCATCTCAGATACTTTGTCCATTACCAACACTCCATCAAAAGGTTAGATGTGTCAATATTCATTAATAGTTATACTATGTTCAGCACTGTTTGTGAATCCTCAGCAATCTGAGTCTATATACAGCAGTATCTGGACAATAACAATGCCTAGAATGATAAGTGGAAGGTGATATTTCTGGTAAAGCAATGTTCATCTTTCATGTGACAGAATTTAACCATCATCCCTTGACATTAAATGATATTACAGTTCAGACCACAAATTGGACCATTGACAAAGGCACTGTGGATACAAGTGCAGGTCAAAGGCATGGAGTTGTATGATGGGTAACTCACTGCCAGTCTCCCTAAATGTTGCCACCATTTATAAAACACAAATCAGGAACATGATGCAACACTCCTCACATTCTTAGGTTGAAAGCAGCGCCACAATTCTCAGGACGCTCCAAACCATCCAGGACAAAGCAGTTTGCCTTGTTGGCATCAATTCACCACCATCAGCATTCACTCCCTTCACAACTGTTGTTTAGTGACAGTAGTGTGTGGTACCATTCACAAGATACACTGTAACAACTCATCCAGTTTCCAAACCCAAAACCTCTGCTACCTAAAAAGACAATGACAACACATGGGTAACAACACAAACTCCAAGTTGTCTTTCAAACCAAAGACCATCCTGATTTGGAATGATATTGCTATTCTACCACAACCATGGAACTAAATTCTTAGAACTCGCTGAGCAACTCCAATCTGGGTGCACCTATACCCCAAGGACTACAATGGTTTAAGAAGCCAGCTCACTACCACAATCTCCATGTCAATTAGGAATGGGCAATAATGGTATAGCCAGCATAAACAATATCCTATGAACAAATTAAAAATGATATAAATATGGAATGCTCCGCCATCAACAATTAACCTGAAATTGAACTGGATCAGTTGCATATGTAGTGACTACACGAGTAGATCAGAGGCTGGAAATTCTGAAGCAAATAACTCATCTTCTGACTCTCCTTATTACTTTCTGTAATCAGGTCTCAGTTCCATGTAATCTGACATCATGGTAACAACGCTCCTTGTGCACGTGCACAGTAGTTATTGTCAGAGTATAATTATTTTTAACCCTTTACTATACATCTCTCCCTGGTCCTTAACCTCATTTTATTATTTATATATACTCTTACCTCAACCTAAAATCTTCACAGGGATAGTTTTGTGATTAGAGCATAGAACACAGAATAGTACAGCACAGTACAGGCCCTTCGGCCCACAATGTTGTTCCGACCTATTATCCTACTCTAAGATCAAACTATCCTGTATACCCTACGTTTTACTATCATCCATGTGCCTATCCAAGAGTAGCTTAAATGTCCCTAATGTATCTGACTCCACTACCATCGCCGGCAGCGCATTCCACACATCCACCACTGTCTGTGTAAAGGCCTACCTCTGACATCTCCCCTATACCTTCCTCCAATCACCTTAAAATTATGTCCCCTTGTAATAGTCATTTCCACCCTGGGAAAAAGTCTCTGGCTATCCACTGTATCTATGCCTCTCATCATCTTATACACCTCTATCAAGTCTCCCCTCGCCCTTCTTCACTCCAATGAAAAAAGTCCTAGTTTCCACAACCTTTCCTCATAAGACCTGTCCTCAAGTCCAGGCAACATCCTGTTAAATCTCCTCTGCATCCTCTCTAAAGCTTCCACATCCTTCCTATAATGAGGCAACCAGAACCGAACACAATATTCCAAGTGTGGTCTAACCAGGGTTTTATAGATCTGCAACAAAACCTCGCCGCTCTTAAACTCAATTCCCCTGCCAATGAAAGCCAACACATGGTATGCTTTCTTAACAACGCTATCAACTTGGGTAGCAACTTTGAGGGATCTATGGACGGGGAACCCAAGAGCCCTCTGTTCCTCCACACTGCCAAGAATCTTGCCATTAACCCTGTACTCTGTATTCAAATTTGAACTTCCAAAATAAATCACTTCACACTTTTCTGTGTTGAATTCGATCTGCCATTTCTTTGCCCAGCTCTGCACCCTGTCAATGTCCCATTGCAACCTATAATGGCCCTCCACACTATCAACAACCCCACCAACCTTCGTGTCTTCGGCAAACTTAGTAACCCACACTTCCACTTTCTCATCCAAGTCATTTATAAAGATCACAAAGAGCAGGGGTCCTAGAACAGATCCCTGTGGAACACCACTGGTCACCGAGCTCCAGGCTGAGTACTTTCCATATACTACCACCCCATGTCTTCTATTGGACAGCCAGTATAGTATCCAGACAGAAAATTTTCCCTGAATCCCATGCCTCCTTACTTTCTGAAAGAGCCTACCATGGGGAACCTTATCAAATGCCTTGCTAAAATTCATATACACCACGTCTACTGCTCAATTTTCATCAATGTATTTTGTCACATCCTTAAAGAATTCAATAAGGCTTGTGAGACATGACCTGCCCCTTACAAAGCCATGCTGACTGTTTCTAATTAAACTGTGTTTTTCCAATAATCATAAATACTATCTTTCAGAACCCTCTCCAATAATTTGCCCATCACAGAAGTAAGACTTTCTGGTCTGTAATTCCCAGGATATTCCCTATTCCCTTTCTTGAGCAAGGGGATTGTTTTAACAAACTCCCTGAATGTATAGTGAATTATTCTGAGGTTATGGAGGATCTGTATACTCCACACTCACCCTCTGAGAGATTGTTTTTAGCTTGGCTCTGTTGTTGCTTGTCTTGTAATCATAATTTCCTCCTGGGGCTTAAGTTATAGCTATTGGCTTCTTTTTCAGCAAAGCCAAGGCACTCTATTTTCCACCTTGGAAAAGACTTGGAAATAATCTTAGTTGTTGTAGTCTTGCAATCACGGTGCCCTCCCCAAGCCATCTCTTCTCTGCTTTCTCAAATGTGTGCTGATCAAGAGGCTTATATCTCGAATTGAACGTACAAGCTTGGCCAGCTTTTAATCATATATCATTCAGTTATGCTTCTGCATCATGACATTTAGTGTTAGTTTATAGTAAATGGTGGCAAGTTGGCTTTAAAAATTTACATCATTATGTGCAAAACTAGAATCTTGTAATGTAATGTCCCACTACTGTTTTGTCATTTTGTTCTTTGGTAGGTCCATAGATGATAATGTCACCTATGTGGCATATAATGTTTTACACATACCTTCTAGTATGTTTTGCACCTTCCACTGGAACATTTCTGGGTGGACATAACTCCAAAATGCAGATGATTGGGTGTTATGAAACTTGTTAGATGTTATGACTCATCATCAAATGAAGTTTATCATAATTTGCTGTTTGAAGCCAGTTTATGAACATCCTGCAGTTTGTGAGTTTAACCAAGCTGTCATCTGCAAATATCATTAGAGGTTTCCTCATTACACTGTCTTAGTCAAATGTGTTAAGTCAATGCAAATTTTAATAGGCCCACAGTTTGGGAACTAGCAGTTGCCTGTTATCTCCGAGGTGAAACTGAACCATAGCGCTGCTCTCTCATGACAGAAACACAGATGGTGGTGGTTTAGCTTGAGGGTCATCATATCTTAGATGTGGGGAGAGTTTGAGAAGAAAGTCCTTCATGATGACCTCAACCGGTGTAGGAATTGACCCATGGTGTGGTGTTACTCTGCATTGCAAATCAGCTGTTCAGCCATCTGAACTAACTGACTAACTGGCTAGCCCTCCTCATTGCATTACATTTCACTTTACTTGGTTGAATTCCATTTGCCACTACTCTGTCCAGCCAACCAGTCTGTTAATATCCTCCTGCGGATTACAGTGACTCTCCTCATGGGTTACCACCTTACTAATTTTTGTGTCACCCACAAAATATTTGATCATATCCTTGCCATTTAAGCCCACATCATTAATACATATCACAAGCACCAAGAGACCCAGCACTGTGAAACACCAGTAGAAACAGACTTCCAGTCACAGAAATATTCCTTTGACATCACCGTCTCTTTCCTACCTCTCAAAAAGATTTTGGAGCCATCGCGCCATTTTCAATTAGATCCCATGGCTCTTACTTTCTTGACCAGACTGCCACTCCATGTCTCAACCAAACGCCTTGCTAAAGTAAATGTAAATCACATTAAATGTATTACTCTCATCATTACTCCTGATAACCTCCTAAAATGAAATCGAACAAATTTGTCAAACACAACATCCCTTAAAAAAAAGCCATGTTAACTAACCTTGATTAATTTATATCTTCCCAAGTGCAGATATATTCCGTCACTCAGAATTCTTTCAAATAATTTCCCTAGCAAGGTTAGGCTGACTGGCCTATAATTTTCTGTCTGACTCTTCCTCCCATTTTTAATAATGGGGCAATGTTAGAAGTTGTCCAGTGCTCTATCACCTCACCTTTTGCCAGGGAGGATTTGAAAATTACAGTCCCTTCAATTGCCTGGAATACATTTTATCCAGGCTTTGTAGATTTATCCATTGTTACACTGCTAACCCCTCTCTTGCTCTCTATGTTAACTTTTTCTAATGTCATTGCTTACTCTTTTTAGAAGTGATAAGAGTAGGGTTAGAGTTTTGGCAAATGCTTTCAGTATGATGTGGAATGCAGTGATTAGTTTTCCCAGATTTCTGACGAGTTTGGGAAATCATTGTTTAAATTTTCTTCATTAGTTCTGTAATTCGTTCTATTTGTTGACTTCTTTGACTTCAAGAATGAAATTGCGACCCATACAGACTTTTCTGCTTATTACTGGACATGGCTGATTGTGGGTAATGTACTGGGTTTCGAAGATTTTCCTACCTTCATATCTTAGTTTTGCCTGAAGCTGATCTTTGACCTTTTTTGGCTTGGTTGTGATGGGTCTTGCAGATCGACAGATGAAGGCTGCAGGATAATCTTTTACAGCCATTTAAATTCATTGGATGGATTAGTAGCCACTGCTCCTGTGTTTAATTTAGTATTGGTATGATGTCCACTGGTATCAATCTTAGCTGTCCAATATTGATTTCCAATCTCTGTGACTTTCCCAGGAGATGTGATTCCTGGTTTAGGGCTTTCTTTAAAGGCAGTTGTCTTGTGCTCACATGCACAAGCTCTTTCAATACTTAGCTGTGACCATTCCCCTGTAAAACAGATATACCATTTTGAATACTGTTGAGGGGAATGACCTCTCAGGGGAAAGCAGCAGCAGCCAAACTCTTTGTACCACGGTTGGTTCTGCTGCAGAAGGCAAGGGTAAAAAGTGTGCCCCGGCAATAGTTATAGGGAACTCAATTGTAATGGAAATAGACAGGTGTTTCTGTGACTGCAAACAAGACTCCAGGATGGTATAACACAGTGTGGAGCTGGAGGAACACAGCAGGACAGGCAGCATTAGAGGAGCAGGAAAGCTAATGTTTCGGGTTGGGACCCTTCTTCAGAAATGGGGGAGGGGGAAGGGAGCTCCGAAATAAATAGAGAGAGGATGGGTGGGGTTGGGGAAGGTAGGTGGGTGGTGAGTTCAGGTAGGTAGTGGTGGGGATTGGTCAGTGAGGTGGGAGGAGCGGATATGTGGGAGAGAAGACAGACAGGTCAAGGAGGCGGGGATGAGAGGGAGGGTTGGTCTTGGGATGAGGTCGGGGGTGGGGAGATTTTGAAGCTAGTAAAATCCACATTAAGACCACTGGGTTGTAGGCTTCCAAAGCAGAATATGAGGTGCTGCTCCTTCAGTTTTCAGGTGGCATTGTTATGACACTGGAGGAGTCCACCGACTCCCTCAGCTAACCAGATTACACCTCCTCTCACTCACCTTCCTGCAAGAATGCGATCCTCTACTCCCAGTTCCACTGCCTCCACCGCATCTGCTCCCAAATTGAGGCGTTCCACTCCTGAAGATCCCAGATGTCCTCGTTTTTCAAGGACCGCAACCTCCTCCCTGTCAGTGGTCAAAAATGCCCTCAACTGCATCTTTTGCATTTCCCGCACCTCAGCCCTCACATCCCCTCTCCGCAAATAACAACAAAGACAGAATTCCCCTTGTCCTCATGTATCACCCCATTAACCTCCGGATTCAACGCATCATTCTCCGCCACTTCCGCCACCTGCAATCTGACCCCACTACGAAGGATATATTTCCTTCCCCACCCTTATCTGCCTTCTGGAGGGAACGCTGTCTCCACGACTCCCTCATCCGCTCTACTCCCAACTAGCCCCACCACCGCTGGCACCTTTCTCTGCAACCACAGGAGGTGCTACACCTGCCCCTACACCTACACTCTCACTTCCATTCCAGGCCCCAAAAAAACCTTCCACATCAGACAAATGCTCACCTGCACATCTGCTAATGTGGTATATTGTATCTACAGTTCCTGATGTGGCCTCCTCTATATCGGTGAAACCAAGTGGAGGCTTGGACACTGCTTTGTGGAACACCTGCACTCGGTTCGCGACAAACGACAATACCTCCCAGTCACGAACCACTTCATCTCCCCCTCCCACTCCCTGGACGACATGTCCATCCTGGGCCTCCTCCAGTGTCACAGCAATGCCACCCGAAAACTGGAGGAGCAGCACCTCATATTCTGCCTTGGAAGCCTATAACCCAATGGTCTCCATATGGACTTTACTAGCTTCAAAATCTCCCCACCCCTGGCCTCATCCAATGACCAACTGTCCTTCTCATCCCCTGCCCCTTGACCTGTATGTCTTCTCTCCCATCTATCCACTCCTTCCACCTCACTGACCAATCCCCACCACTACCTACCTGCACTCACCTATTGCCATCCCATCTTTACTAGCTTCAAAATATCCCCACCTCCAGCCTCACCTCAAGACCAACCCTCCCTCTCATCCCCACCTCCTTGGCCTGTCTGTCTTCTTTCCCACCTATCCGCTCCTCAGAGTTCACTGACCGATCCCCACCACTATCTACCTGAACTCACCATCCCACCTACCTTCCTCAGCCCCACCCCTCCTCTCTCTATTTATTTCAGAGCTCCCTTCCCCATCCCCCATTTCTGAAGAAGGGTCCCGACCCAAAATGTCAACTTTCCTGCTCGTCCGATGCTGCCTGGCCTGCTGTGTTCCTTCAGCTCCATACTGTATTATCTCAGACTTCAACATTGTCAGCTCTTACTATCTGCAGGATGGTATGTTGCCTCCCTGGTGCTAGGGTTGAGGGTGTCTCAGAGTGAGTACAGGACATGCTGGAGGGGGAGGGTAAACAGCCAGCGATCGCGGTACCCATCAGTACAAACAACATAGGTAAAAAAAGGGATGAGGTCCTAAAAGCAGAATATGGGGAGCTGGGAAGAAAGTTAAGAAATCAGACCTCAAAGGTAGTGACCGCAGGATTACTACCAGCGCCACGTGCTAGTCAGAATAGAAATGACAGGATATATTGGATGAATAGGTGGCTGAAAAGATGGTGTCGGGGGAGGGTTTCAGATTCCTGGGAAATTTGGACTGATTCTGGGGCAGGTGGGACCTGTACAAATTGGACAGGGTACACCTGGACAGGACTGTGACTGATGACCTGGGAAGGTATTTGTTAGAGCGATTGGGGAGAATTTAAACTAATATGCCAAGGGGATGGGAACCTATGTAAAGAGTCAGAGAAGAAGGCAGCAAGGACAAAAACAAAATGTAGAAAAAGGAATAAGAAAAATGGTTGGCAGAGAAACCAAGGACAACATTCAAACAGGGTATTGAGAAAAATAAGAGCAAGACAAGCAATGTTAAAAAGACAAACTTAAAGGCTTTGTGCCTTAATGTGTGGAGTATTTGCAATAAAGTGGATGAACTAATCATGCAGATAGATGGAAACGAGTACAACATAATTGGGATTATGCAGACATGGCTGCAGAATGACCAGGGATGCGATGTGAATGTCCCAGGGTATTCAGTAGTTAGGAAGGACAGGCAAAAATGAAAAGATGGCAGAGTGGCATTGCTGGTTAAAGAGGAAATTAACACAATAGTGAGAAAGGATATTAGCTCTGGCAATGTGGAGTCTGTACGGGTAGAGTTGAGAAATCCCAAAGAGCAATAAACGTTAGTGGGTGTCATATATAGACCCCCAAACTGCAGTGGTGATGTTGGGAATGGCATTAAACTGGAAATTAGAGATGCATGTGTTAAGGGAATATTGGTCATCAGGGTGATTTTAATTTGCACATAGATTGGGCAAATCAAACTAGCCATAATGCCCTACAGGAGGAATTCCTGGGCATATGGGATGGTTTTCTTGACCAATATGTGGAGGAACCAACTAGAGAGTAGGCCATCTTAGACTGGGTGCTGTGTAATGAGAAGGGAATCATTGCCAATCTAGCTATACAAAACACTTTGGGGAAGAGAAACCATAACATGATATTGTCAAGATGGAAAGTGAGGTAGCTGATTCAGAGACTAGGGCTCTGAATCTTAATAAAGGAAACTATGAAGATATGAGGCATTGATAGACTGGGGAGAGTTACTTAAAGGAATGACAGTGGATAGGAAATGGCAAACACTCATATATGGGGGAACTGCAACAACTGTTTATTCCTGTCTGGCACAAAAGCAAAATGGGTAAGAGGGCCTATCCACAGCTTACAAAGGATATTAAAGACAGTATCTGATCCAAGGAAGAAGTGTACAGATTGACCAAGAAAAATAATCTGTCTGAGGATTAGGAGCAGTTCAGAATTCAGCAAAGAAGGGCCAAGGGATTGATTAAGAAGGGGAAAATACAGGATGAACATAAGCTTGCAGGGAACATAAAGACTGACACTAAGAGTTTCTACAGGTATGTAATGAGAAAGAGATTAGTGAAGACAAATTTAGGTCCCCTACAGACAGAAACAGGGGACAAAGGAATGGCTGACCAATTGAATACATACTTTGATTTAGTCTTCACAAAACAGGCCACAGATCAGATACCAGAGTTGTTGGAGAATGCAAGATTTAGTGAGGGGGAAGAATTGAGTGAGATCATATTAATAGAGTAATGGTTCTGGGAACATTGTTGTGATTGAATGTGAATAAATTCCTGATAATCTACATCCCAGAGTACTTAAGGAAGTGGCTTTAGAAATGGTAGTGGTCATCTTCCAGAATTCTATCGACTCTGAAACGGTCCCTGTGGATTGAAGGGTAGCTAATGTCACTCCAATATTCAAAAATGGAAGTAGAGAGAAAGCAGGGATTTATAGACCAGTAAACCTAACATTGGTAGTGGGGAACATTCTCGAATCCATTATCAAGAACTCTTTAGGAGAGCATTTAAAAAGCAGTGGCAGGATCAGACTGAGTGAGCATGGATTTATGAAGGGGAAATCATGCTTGATAAATATGTTAGAATTCGATGAAGATGTAACCAGTAGAGTTGACAAGGGGAGCCAGTCGATGTGATATCTTTGGAGTTTAAAAAGCGTTTGACAAAGTCCCACACAAGAGATTATTGTGTAAGATTAAAGTGCATGGGACTGGCAGGAGTGTATTGAGATGGATAGGAAACTGGTTAGCAGAGAGGAAACGAAGAGCAGGAATAAATGGGTCCTTTTCAATTTGGCAGGCAGTAACTCGTGGGGTGCCACAAGGATCGGTGTTGGGACCTCAGCTATTCACAATATATATTAATGATATGGATGAGGGAACAAAATATAACATCTCAAAGTTTGCAGATGATACCAAGTTGGGTGGGAGGGTGAACTGTGATAAGGATGCAGAGATCCTTCAGCATGATCTGGAGAATTTGGGTGAGTGGGAAAATCAATGGCAGATGCGGTATTGTTTAAATAAATGTGAGATAATTCATTTTGGAAGCAAAAACAAGAAGGCAGATTACTACCTGAATGTCTGTAAATTGGGAGAGGGGAGTGTGCAGTAGGGCCTTGGTGTCCTTGTGTACCAGTCACTGAAGGTAAGCATGCAGGTACAGCAGGCAGTAAAGAAGGCAAATGGTATGTTGGCCTTCATTGTGAGAGGTTCCGAGTGCAGGAGCAGGGATGTGTTGTTGCAGTTATACAGGGCCTTGGTGAGGCCGCACGTGAAATATTGTGTGCAATTTTGATCTCCTTTTCCAAGGAAGGATGCTCTTGCTCTCAAGGTAGTGCAGTAAAGGTTTACCAGGCTGATTCCAGGGATGGCGGGACTGATGTATGAGGAGATATTTACTTGGTTAGGATTGTTTTTGCTGAAGTTCAGACAAATGAGGGGGATCTCATAAAGACTTATAAAATTCTAACAGGTCTAGAAAGGGCAGGTGCTGGGAGGATGTTCCTGATGGTGGGCGTATCCAGAACCAGGGATCACAGTCTGAAGATTCGGGGTAGACCATTTAGGATGGAGATGAGGAGACATTTCTTCACTCAAACAGAGCTGAACCTGTGGAATTCATTACCACAGGAAGTAGTTGATGCCAAAGTATTGAATGTATTCAAGAGGCAGCTAGATAAAGCACTTGGGGTGAATGGCATTTTTCCTCAAAGTGGAAATCCATGTTTCCTGCAGTGCTGTCTGTGCAATTATGGACTGTCCTGTTTTTCCATTGTGACACAGTTATCTGACTGATCTCAAAAGTCTTCATTCACTGATGCTGCTGGGTTTCTAGCTTTTAGTTGAATCATACCACTGCTTTTCTTGGTCTCGTTACCAATTGACATCATGTAGGAATATTATTAGGACCTTTTTGGAGATTGAGGCATAAGCTGGGGGCTTGGGGCTTTGTTCCCTTTACACTCGTGTGAGACGTGCGTGTCACTGGCAGAGTCTGTATTTTATATATATTTCTTCATTTCTCCCTGA
Source organism: Ginglymostoma cirratum (assembly GCA_024137785.1). Lineage (NCBI taxonomy): Eukaryota > Metazoa > Chordata > Chondrichthyes > Orectolobiformes > Ginglymostomatidae > Ginglymostoma > Ginglymostoma cirratum. The sequence continues at coordinate 2,207,527 of JAHRHZ010000263.1, read as the reverse complement.
ACTTAATATACATTTCTAGAAGTTGTAAAATTAACTAATTTGCTATGGATTTGGAATCATACATGTCCAAAGCACATGAGGATGGCAAATTTCCATCTAAGACATTAGTGAATCAGGTGGGCATTCACAACAATGGTCTCACTTTCACCATGAGACAAGATTTTAACTCCAGGTTTATTATTTGAAAATAAATTCTACCTACTGTCATTGTGAGATTAGAATTTGCACATTAACCTGGACTTCAAGATGCCTGGTCCAAAATCATTACTGCTTTGCTGCTGTCTCTTCCCAACCTGCGCAAAAAGCTGGTGTAAACTGTTCATATTTATTGCCTATAAACTATTCTATATAAGCATACATATCATGGAGCAGAGTTCTGGTAATGCATTTTCCCATCAGGTTTCAGTCTCATGTGGCAACTTGATGGCATATTCCTTATGCACGTGCTCAGTAGCTTTTGTCAAGCATTGGTATAATTAATCTTTCACTCCATTGGTGTATCTCCTCTCTATCTCTTCCCTTAGAACTTTAAAATTCAAAGTATCAGCTTTGCAGTGGAAACAAGCTACATTCTTGAGAGAAGGGTAGGTAACTCACCTCCTCCACAATAACAGGCAATACTGCAGTCCCCCAGGGATGTGTCCTCAGCCCCCTACTCTCCTTCCGACCAAACGCCATCTACAAGTTCACAAATGACATCACCATAGTGGGACGGATATCTAAAGACAAGTCAAAATACAGAAGGGAGATGGAGGGCTTGGTGACGTGGTGCAATGGAAACAACAGTCTCTCAACGTCAGCAAAACTAAAGAACTAATCATCGACTTCAGAAAGAAAGGAGGAGAACTTGCCCCCACCTACATCAATGGAACTGAGTTTGAAGGAGTGATGAGCATCAAGTTCCCCGGAGCGACGATAATCGACAACCTGTCCTTCTCTCGTAATTGCAACAGTCAAGAAGCACAACAATGCCTCTTCTTCCTCAGGCATCTCAGGAAGTTTGGCATGTCCGTCAGTTCCTTCATTAACTTCTACAGATGGGCCACTGAAAGCATACTGTCCGGATGCATAATGGCCTGGTACTGCAACTGCTCTGCCCAAGACTGGAAGAAACTACAGAAGCTGGTGTGCACAGCCCAGACCATTACAGAAGCCAACCTTCCATCCATGGACTCCATTTACATGGCTCGCTGCCATTTACATGGCTCGCTGCCATGGAAAGGTGGCCAATATTATCAAAGACCCATCGCAAACTGGTAATCACCTCCTACGACCTCTTCCGTCAGGCAGAAGATACAGGAGCCTGAATATGCATGAACAGGTTCAGGAACAGCTTCTTTCTGGCCGGAATCAGACTGTTGGATGAACTCTAGCCTCAAGTAATGTAACCTGCAATGCAACCTGTATTCCTCTAAGACTTTTTGATCATCCTTTGTACATCCTTTGCTTGCTGTGATTTGTCTGTCCCGCTTGTAAACAAAGCTTTTCACTATGTTTCAATACACATGACAATAAATCAATCAATCAATGGGTTAAAACGATTTCCCACCCCATTCCCAATCTATTATATTTAAATGAAACTGAATTCTCTAGTCTTTATAATATCGTTGCATGTGGTCTTCACCACTTGTTTTTTCCTTTATAGCTGTGGTTAACTTCAGAAGTGCTTCAAGCTATAAACTTTGGGATACTCGATGGTTGTGAACCAGGTTATATAATTGCAAGTCTTGCTTTTGCTTTCCTTCTTCAGCAGATTCTTCAGCCCATAATTCACGAGTTTTAAATATGACTCTAGTTAGGTAGCAATTAGAGGATTTTCTGCTAAATAATGAAATAAGTACACAGTATACCTTATGTAATCTCAGACTCCCTTTCCTGATGAAAGCACAACTTTAATGATTCCAATTCTTACTTGTTTTGATTATCCCTAACCATTCATTTTAAAAGCACTTGAAAATAATCTGTCTACCATAGATCCTGATAAAGTTCTCAATATGAAATAATGTAAAACTAATGTTATATAATGAATAAATGTCTTTTTTTAAATTCTAATTTCATTTTATTCCCATTTTAAAATCACAAAAAAAAGTAAGACTTTCAACTCTATTGTTCCAGATCCTGGAGGTTTTGAGCTGGTCCAAAGGAGATCTGCTGGGAGGAAATAGTGTCAGATTCCTTCCAGTCTTGTTGTGTGAGAGCTTCCAGATCATGGAATAACCTTGTGGTAATGTCACAGGGCTGTACATCTCCGAGCCCGAATAGCACAGTTTGGGCAGAATCAAAACAGATAAGACTACCAGATAACAAGCATGGAGCTGGATGAACACAGCAGGTCAAGCAGCATCATAGGAGCAGGAAAACTTGACGTTTCGGGCCTAAACCCTTCATCAGAAATGGGGGAGGGGAAGAGGGTTCTGAAATAAATAGGGAGAGAGGGGGAGGCGGATAGAGGATGGATAGAGGAGAGGATAGGTGGAGAGGAGGCAGACAAGTCGAAGAGGCGGGGATGGAGCCAGTAAAGGTGTGTGTAGGTAGGGGGGTAGGGAGGAGATAGGGCAGTCCAGGGAGGACGGACAGGTCAAGGGGGCGGGATGATGTTAGTAGATAGGAGATGGGGGTGTGGCTTGGGGTGAGAGGAAAAACCGGTTAGGGAGGTGGAGATGAGCTGGGCTGGTTTTGGGATGCGGTTGGGGGAGGGGAGATTTTGAAGCTTGTGAAATCCACATTGATGCCATTGGGCTGCAGGGTTCCCAGGCTGAATATGATTTGCTGTTCCTGCAGCCTTTGGGTGGCATCATTGTGGCATTGCAGGAGGCCAAGGATGGACATGTCGTCTGAGGAATGAGAGGGGGAGTTGAAATGGTTCGCGACTGGGAGGTGCAGTTGTTTGTTGCGAACTGAGCGCAGGTGTTCTGCAAAGCGGTCCCCATTTTTCCCTCCCCACCCTTATCTGCCTTCCGGAGGGACCACCCCCTCCGCGACTCCCTTGTCCGCTCCACACTCCCCTCAGCCCCACCACACCCGGCACTTTTCCTTGTAACCGCAGGAAGTGCTACACCTGCTCCCACACCTCCTCCCTCACCCCAATCCCAGGCCCCAAGAAGACTTTCCATATCAGGCAGAGGTTCACCTGCACATCTGCCAATGTGGTATACTGCATCCGCTGTACCCGTTGTGGCTTCCTCTACATCGGGGAAACCAAGCGGAGGCTTGGGGACCGCTTTGCAGAACACCTGCGCTCAGTTCGCAACAAACAACTGCACCTCCCAGTCGCGAACCATTTCAACTTCCCCTCCCATTCCTCAGATGACATGTCCATCCTTGGCCTCCTGCAATGCCACAGTGATGCCACCCGAAGGCTGCAGGAACAGCAAATCATATTCAGCCTGGGAACCCTGCAGCCCAATGGCATCAATGTGGATTTCACAAGCTTCAAAATCTCCCCTCCCCAAACCGCATCCCAAAACCAGCCCAGCTCATCTCCACCTCCCTAACCAGTTTTTCCTCTCACCCCAAGCCACACCCCCATCTCCTATCTACTAACATCATCCCGCCCCCTTGACCTGTCCGTCCTCCCTGGACTGACCTATCTCCTCCTTACCCCCCTACCTACACTCACCTTTACTGGCTCCATCCCCGCCTCTTCGACTTGTCTGCCTCCTCTCCACCTATCCTCTCCTCTATCCATCTTCTATCCGCCTCCCCCTCTCTCCCTATTTATTTCAGAACCCTCTTCCCCTCCCCCATTTCTGATGAAGGGTTTAGGCCCGAAACGTCAAGTTTTCCTGCTCCTATGATGCTGCTTGACCTGCTGTGTTCATCCAGCCCCATGCTTGTTATCTCGGATTCTCCAGCATCTGCAGTACCTTTTATCTCAGATAAGACTACTACATCAGACTATACAAGACTACACTAAACTAGACAAGCATAGTTCAGAATGACAGAGAGTCTTGACAGCACATGGGCATGAACACACAAAGAAGAAAGATTATTTGTTATCTAATATAATAATAAAACCAAAGCCTGGTTTATCTATGATTACGATGTCAAGCAATATTTAGTATGAATACACAATAAGTAGTGTTATTTTGTAGTCTAATCCTGAAGACAGTTTTTGACTTTGCTTGCTTCTCTAACAGATGTGCTGAACCTGAAATTATAGTGCAACATCAAACCACATGATAAAAGCAATCACAATTTCCCTGCAAAAGTTGTTAACTTCCCCAGAAGTTTGAATTTTCCCAGACGTGTTGGAGATTGAGTGATTCAGCACTTGCGTATTGTGGATGCTAAATGAATCTCACCTTGTATGTTACACTTGCTAGTATATGCCATACTGCTACCAATTGAGTTTGCAAGACTTCCCAACTGTAAGAATATAAAAGTATTTCCTCACCAGTTTATGGTCACAATGCAGCCTCCATGAATTTGTTTATTAAACATTTTATGCCTAATAATAGGCAGAAATTATTTCAGAACTACGTCAAAATTCAGATTCTAATAGCTTTTACAAGTCAATGCACTGGGGTATTGATAAAGGTAGTTTGTATCATTTTATTGTGAATAAAAACAAGATAAAGTTACTGAAAAAATTTTTGATATATATTTAAAGAATTTTCAGGTGTCCACAGAATATAAAGAAGATACCTTAAAGCAATATATTGCTTTTCTGGGTAAACCTTACAAGATTAATATCACCAGACAAAGAACCTCATCTAGCTTTACAAAAATTCAGATCACAGAGTATAGTGCTTAGATCTACAAAAGTACTATCTTTTAAAAGTCACTGCTTAAAAATGGCTCAATTTATGTACTGAGATTGTTCTCTTTGACAGTTTTTATGCAGGTCATTTAAGAGGCAACCTTTAAATCTTCATACTGCTTGAGGAGCTTTGGATCTGAGTTGAGAACCTGGACCCTAAAAGCAAACATTAAACAACATCAGGGAAGGATAAAGTGACCTGGACACTTTACTCCAGAGGACAGTCACACCACTCAGTCCAGGTAATTTAAACTTGGTCTATGATCAGCGACAGGAGGGTTGGACTGAAGGCAAGGCAGGTATAGAGACCGAGGGGGTTCCACTTGAGGAGCCTTGGCCTCTGCAATTGTTAACAATTATGAGGCTCTTGCCAGTTGTGTTCAACATGTGCACTGGAGGGAGGATAGGCAAACTTGCTCTGTTAACATGGTACAGGGAACCATTCAAGTGTGAGAAGGAAACAGGGATGTTGTCATGGCAGGGGACAGTCTAATAAGGGGGATAGATGCTGTTTGGTGCAGTCATGAATGGGAGTCTTGAAGGCTGTGGTGACTGCCCAATGACAGGATTCAGGAGATTGCTTTGAAGTGGGCGATGCACTTGGAGAGAAAGGGGAGGGATCCAGTTTTTGTTGTCCAAGTTAGTACCATTGGTAGATTTAGAAAGCTGGTTCTGCTTAAAGAATTTGAATGGTTAGGAGCTAAATTTAAAAGCGTAACCTCCAAGGTAATTGGCTCTGGATCTGAGCCTTGGGAGTGGAAATTTCAGAAAGGAAAGGTTTGGAACAACTGCAAAATGAATTTCAAATAAATAATTCCAAACCAAAAACTTGATAATTTAAATAAATGAGTAATTCTTAAAAATGACCATAAAAGTATGGACCTGAACTCACTATTAAAGTCATGTTTACCACTTTGTTAAAGAAGAACAGCTAGAGAGACTTAGACTAGACCTCAAGGCTTGATCACCAGGGATGGTGGTAGGTTCTGGTGCTAAGCAATGGAATTGGATTGAATTAACACCCTCTTGCCTATTCCCTGCTTGTGGTACACATTCCAAGCTGGCCTAGGCAATATTCATACAAAAGTAGTGTCAGTAGTGAATCTTTCAGCCTGGTCTTCCGAATCTCCCAGCCTGCTTCGAGGATACGCTTTAATGGAAAAAGAGGATGGAAAGCCTGGGCATTGTTTGGCCACTAGGTCTCACTCATTCAAAATAACAAGTTCAGCCACTTGGCACTTTGTGATGGCCATTTTTATGATTTACTCATTTATTTAAATTATCTGATTTTGGTTTGAAATTATTTATTTGAAATTCATGTTTACAGTAGTTCTAAACCTTTCCTTTCTGAGATTTCCACTCCCAAGTCAGAGACCAAATGAAATGTAGACTCCCATTCAAAAACATTCAACAATCTGTTTTATATAAAGGAAGGTCTGAATGGAAGGGTTAGTATATAATATTTGTCCAAGCAATCTAATCCCTGTCACTGATGTGCGTTGCATAAGGAGAATGGGGAAATTTATAAGTGGAATATTATGTGCCTCTGCAAGGTGGGTTTTCAGTAATGGAGCATGTAGAATGGAAGGGGCGTCCTGCCCAGCACTTATCCACCCAGCCCAGAGGCCAAGCCCATAATACAGAGAATAGGTGTGTTCTGAAACTGTTAGCGCATCCATTATATGGAAATGAATAGCACAGGTTCAACTGAGCCTTTTGATAGTTCAGTTGATCCCAATATTAACCTGCCCATGTCTTATCAAAGTTGGACAAGCAGGCTAGAGTAGTCAGCCAGCCTTATCTTAAAAGTTTGAAAAATATTGTAGGTACACACACATACACACCCACACACGCACACATACATACCCACACACACGTGCGCATGCACGCCCACACACACACCCTCCCCACACACACACGCATACACACACACACGCGCACACACACACCTGCACCCACACACACACATGCACACACACACGTGCGCGCACACACACACATACACACCCACACACACAAACACACACACACACGTGCACACACACACACGCACATACACACACGCACACACACACACCCACCCACACACGCACACAAACACGCACGCACGCACACAAACACATACGCACATATGCACGTGCATATACGCACACACACATACAAGCACACACACACATGCAAGCACTCTCTCTCTCCCCCTTGCAAACACACTCTCCCTCACACTCCCTCACACCCGCACACACACTCACTCTCCCTTACACACACTCACTCACATGCATACACACACATACGCACAATTTCCCACCCACATTCTCAAATTTACTCACATTCCTTTACACGCACACTCACTCTTGCATACACGCACTCTGAAGCACAGACACACATACTCCCATATTTATATATACGTACATTTTTTATATTTAGCCCATGTGCTATTGCCTGCAACCATGAGAAATAATTTGTTTCTACCCTACCTGCTTCCTTTCCCAATGTTGAATTGAGTATATTTGATAATGTGCATCATCTATCAAATCGTCTTCGAAATTGTTCAGATGTTCAAAGGACAAATTCACAAATCCTGTTCTCCCATTTGAAAGGCACGCACTGTGGATATAAGATGTCAACACTATGGCATGATTTTTTTGACCTGCATTTCATTTGATTGTAGCATTAGTGAGTTTACCGTGTTGATGCCATTTATCAAGGGAGGAAATGAAAGCTTTCCACATCATGATGAATGTGTGCGGCTGAACAACTTAACTGTCATTTATCACCTTTTGTTTAAGAATCAAGGTGAGGGATGTTTGTACTGAGAAATGGAATAGTCTCCACTTCAGACAGGCAATGCTAATTTAGACACAGTGCACAACTATGGCCCAAGATTGTGTCTGCCACAATTACAGAAAGACATTGCCCTCCGCATCATCATGGTATGTGCTATTTCTGACTCCACGTCCTGTGATTGGTCAAAGAGTCATGGAGCCACAGAGTCATACAGCATTGGAGCAGAACCTTTGGTCCAACTTGTCCATGCTGACCAGGTTTCCTAAACTGAACTAGTCCCACTTGCCTGTGTTTGCCCATATCCCTCTGAACCTTTCATAGTCATGTACCTGTCTAAATGTCTTAAACTTTTAACATGAAGGTTCAGATACACAATTCTTTGAGGTTATCATCATATATAGATAGGTTCGTTGAAAAGGGGTTTAGTACGTTTGTGTTCATTGCTCAGACTTTTGAGGAAAGGAGTTGGGACGTTATGAATGTACAGGGCATTGGTGAGACCTCTTCTGGAGTACTGTGTTCAGTTCTGGTCACCCTGTTATAAGAAGGGTATTATTAACCTGGGGAAGCTTTAGAAGAGATTTACCAGGACATTGCTGAGAGCGAAGGATTTGAGTTGCAGGCAGAGGCTGGATGCAGGTTCAGTTACAATGTTTAAAAGACATTAGATAGGTACATGAATAGGAAATGTTTGGAGGGATATGGGCCAAGTGCAGGCTAATGGGACTAATTTAGTTGAGTTTATGGCTGGTTTGGACTGGTTGGACTAAAGGGTCTGATTCCATGATGTATGACTCTATAAATGTTGTAACTGTACTGGGGTCTACCACTCCCTCTAGCAGTTTGTTCTCTCAGTCTGAGAAAAGATATTACCTTCAACAAACCGCATGTTTGAGTTGGGCCATTGGAATCTCCTTCATCTCCAATGCAGGGCTTCCTCTCTTCTATGAAGGTGGGACTTGAATGTTAGGGCAGATTTTCTCCTGAGTTTTCTTGGGTAGCTGCAAGGTCTTCCATGACGTGTCTTGCTGCGAGTGTTTACAGGGGTGACTTTTAAGTGTGTATTTTTAACTTCCTTAACTTAGACTTTCCCAATGTTCTATGACCTTTAATAGGGTCATGAACAGAGTTCAAAACATACGTTGAGGTGGGCCAACCCTTTCACTGATGCCATGCTGGGGCGGTATAAAGTACATGTCCTCAGACAGTGGCTGGAAGTCAAGGTGCCAGAAATCCTAATTGATACTTATCCAATACACAACACTTGGGCTGGTTGTAATTGGTTCCTCCTGAACCTTTTTGACCTCTTTGGCCTTGGTTTTCACTGTTCTCTGTAGCCAATAGCTGTTGGCTGCTGTTTAACATAGTTTGGCCCATTGTCTGTCAGACCTGACTTCTGCAGCTGTGAGTCAATTTGGAATGTCCCGTTTTGGGCCTGTGATTGCTTGCCCACAGTGCCACAACTTTCTGCAGTCTTTCTCCATTTAAATAGTGCTCAGCTCCTCTATTCTGCCTGTCAGAATGTGTAATATCACATTTTCCTTCATTATGTTCCATCTGCCAAGGTTGTGCCTATTTTCTTAACCTGTCTATATCCATCTGCAGACTCTTTGTGTCATCCTCACCATTGACCTTCCCACCGATTGCGTCATCTGCAAATCTGGCTACAGTGCATTCACTTTCCTTGTCCAAGTCATTAGTAAGTAGTTGTGGTCCCAGCACTGATCCTTGTGGCACTTCACTAGTTACAGGTTGTTATCCTAGTCAACCAACCCTCTAACCATGCTAATATACTACCTCCAACATCATGGGCTCCTACGTTAAATAGTAATGTAATGTTTGGCACATTGTCAAACTACCTTCTGGAAATAAAATATATTATATCCACTACTTTCCAGGTAACTACCCTGCTTGCTACCTCCACAAAGAATTCTAGTAAATTTGTCATGCATGATTTTCTCTTCATGACACCATGCTGACTTTACTTGATCATATTAATTATTTCTAAATACTTTGCCATTATCTTCTCTATCTTAAACTCTAACATTTTCTAAATAACATTGTTGGTAATTAGAAATTTGTGGGCAATTATTACTTGTTTATCCTTAAAAGTTCATAATTTATTTACCATCAAAGGTTTTATTAATGGTATTAAAGTTTACTCGCAGTTGTACAACTTATCTGGAATAATAAAATTCAGAAAATCAGAAAATCTTCTTCAGATTGTTTGAAGAAGGGTCTCGACCCCAAACGTCAGCTTTCCTGCTCCTCTGATGCCGCTTGGCCTGCTGTGTTCATCCAGCTCTACACCTTATTGTCTCAGATTCTCCAGAATCGACAGTTCCTACTAACTTTGAATAAGAGTATATGATTTGGTTAGTGGTCAGGAACAAGGGCAATGACTGCGTTTGAGGCAGGCAATGGGACTGAGAATGTAGAAGCCGCAGCCTTTGCCACTTTCAACAGCCTTGAGGCTGTTAAAGCTTGTGTGAAGGAGAGTGTGAGCTGTAGCGGAGATGAGCAAACTAACCTTGCCTCCATTCAAGTAGGAGCAAATAGGCAATGTTGTGATGTGGTGGGACTGTATAGTTAAGGAAATAGACACAACTGAGAGCCTGAGTCTAGAAGATTATGTTACCTGCCCAATGACAAAGTTTGTGACATTTTCCCTTGGGTTGGAGAGTTGGTTGCAGTGGAGGGGGGTAAGGATACAGCGCTCATGGTCCACATGGGTATCAACAACATAGATAGGGCTAAAAAATAGATTGTGCTCAGGAATTTTAAGCAACTGGGGAACAAATGAAAAAATCAGAACTTCAAAGTTTATAAACTTTGTATTATCACCCAAGCCACAAGCACATTGATAACAGGTAGCTAAAATTAGAAAGACCAATCTGTAATAGTGGACAAAGTGTGAAGCTGTAACATTAGGGTGATCCTGAACCATGCTGCAATCAGTATTCTGATGAGTTGTACATCTAGCGTAGTAGAAAAGGCTTTAGATTAATAATGGGGGAGGGGATGGATAAGAAGAAGATAATTGAGCAGGTTAGCAACTGGTGTAAAGATAACCAGAATGTGGTAGAAAGGGAGACTTCACCCTTAATAGTGGCCCAGCAGATAAGACCCAAGATTGCATGAATGGTAAAAGGATGGAGTTAAAGTTTCTGTATCTGACTGCATGTGGCATTTATAATGACACGGATGAATTGTTATCACATATAGAGATAAATATGTATCTCCTGGTAGACTTTATGGAGACACAGTTGCAGGATGACAAAGGCCAGGACCTGAATTTTTCAGGAATTTTGACTTTCTGAAAACGTAAAAAGTTAGGAAAATAGTGGGTTTCTCTATTCATTAATAATGTCATTACTGAATTAATGAAGAATAACTTTATTTGCAAATTGTTATGGAATCAGATTGTGTAGAGATAGCAAATAGCAAAAGTAAAATGCCACTCGTGAGAGCAGTTATAGTCCCCTAACAGTGGTTAGATAGTAGATCAGACTACATAGGAAGAAAAAATGGGGCACATAGGAAACACCACAACAGTCTTGGGTGACTTCAACCTACATGTAGTTTGAACTAATTAGATTGGCAAAGATAGCCTGAGGAATGAATTCACATAGTGTATTTGAGACTATTTCCAGGAGTTCAACATTCTAAAGCATAGCTACAAGCAAGCTTTCTAGACCAGGTAATATAAAATGAGACAGGATTGATCAATAACCAGTTAGTAAAGGAGATTTGGGTGACAGCAATCATAACAACATAATTTTATGTTCAACTGGAAGTAGAGATGTATAAGTCTCAGACTAGTAATTTTGATAAGAACAAAGGTAATTTTAAGGATAAGGAATTAAAGCTAGCTAAAGTGAACTGGGATACTAGGATAAAGAGTAGGGCTACACAAATGACATTTCAGACACATAAGAAAGTAGTTAATAACTCTCAAGAAAATGTATCTCATTGAGGAAGAAGGAGGCTTTGAAAAGGATGCATTACCTATGGTTCAATCAGGAAAGAGTGACTAAACACAAAGAGAGGGGAAAGTAGAGCATGAAAAAAATCTGACTAGTAACATAAAATATGGAATAAAAGCTTTTATGTGTATTTAACTAGGGAAAAAAACACTCAAGATAGTGTTTGTTCTCTGGATAGTGAGTCTACAGAAATGATAATGGAAGGCAAGTGTTAAATCCAAAAATGGTCGCAGTTTTGAATAGGAGATAAAAGGTACTGCAGATGCTGGAGAATCCGAGATAACAAGCATGGGGCTGGATGAACACAGCAGGTCAAGCAGCATCATAGGAGCAGGAAAACTTGACGTTTCGGGCCTAAACATTTTTCTGATGAAGGGTTTAGGCCCAAAACGTCAAGTTTTCCTGCTCCTATGATGCTGCTTGACCTGCTGTGTTCATCCAGCCCCATGCTTGTTATCGCAGTTTTGAATAGGAACTTTGTGTTTGACTTACTTGTAGAAAATTTAGAAAACCCTCCCAAAGTTATTTGAAAATCAAAAGGTGAATGAGAGGGAGGAACTGAAATCAGTCACCATTGCTATAGAAAATATGTTTGGCAAGTTATTTGACATAAAGGCTGACAAATCTGGTATGTTAAGCATGCAGGTGTAGCAGGTCGTGAAGAGTGCAAATGGTATGTTGACCTTCATAGCAAGATGACTGAAGTATAAGAGTAGGGATATCTTACTACAATTAAAGAGGGCCTCATTGATACCACAAGCATTGTATTGTGCGCAGTCTGATCTCCTTATCTGATGATGGCGTTCTGACTATGGAGGAAATGCAACAAAAGTTTACCAGATTGTTGCTAGGTCTGATGTATGCAGAGAGACAGGGTCAATTAGAACTATGTTCTCCAAAGTTTGGAAGAATGGGGTGGTTTGGGGGTGCGTAGAAACCTATAAATTTCTAACAGGACAAGACAGTATAAATGCAGGGAGGAAGTTCCTGATGACTGGGGAGTCCAGAATGAGGGGTCACAGTTTAAGGGTAATGGGTAGGTCATTTAGGATTGAGATGAGGAGTAATTGTTTTCACACAGAAAATGACAAGCTTGTGGCACTCTCCACCACAAAAAAAAATTTGAGATCAAAACATGGAATGTTTCCAAGGAATTTGATATGTTTCTTAGGACTAAAAGTATCAAAGAGTGTGGGGAGAAAGCAGAAACAGTGTACTGGATAGGATAATCAGCCATGATCATATTGAATGGTGGAGTAGGCTCAAAAGGCTGAATAGCACTCCCGCTCCTATTTTCTATGTTTCTAAGTTTAAGTCCTAAGTAGTAGCTGCATTGGTGAAAAACTTCAAAAGTAATTTAAATTTAAGAAGAGTCCCCGGAGACTGCAAAATAGCCAAAGTCACATCTTTAATTAGGAGTGAGAGCGTGAAAGCAGGAAACCAAAATCCAATTAGCAGCAGAAAAACTCCGTTAACACTATTACTATTGGTTTTAATGGAGGTTACAACAAGATGATATAAAATTATCATGTGATCAGACTTCAATTTGGGGCTTTGTGAAAAGGAAATTGTGTTTATCTGATTTATTTAAGATTTTTGAGAGGTGAACATACAAAATGAATAAAGGGGAACTTGTAGATGTTGTGTATTTTGATTTCCAAAAGCTACCAGTTAAGTTGGCACATCAAAGTTTACAACAGAAGAGAAGAACACTTGATGTACAGGGATAAATGACTGGTTCACTAACAGAAAGCAAGAAGTAAGGATAAAGGGATCTTTATCAGGTTGGTAACATGTAATCAATGGAGTGCCAGAGGAATTAGTGCTAGATCCTTATCAATTTATAATTGATATCAATGAATTGGGTGAAAGGACCAAATGCGTATTTTCAAGGTTTTCCAATGACTCCAATACAGATAGGAATGTTAATTATCATGGCATCATAAGATATCACTTAGTTGACTTGCTTGTGACAGTTTGTGGAACAAACAGCACAGGTTTGATTCTTATACTGTTTGAGGTCACCATGAAAGACCTCACCATTCACGTGAAGAATGGTGGTCCTCAGGTTAAATACACTGCTAAATTGTGTTTTCCCTTTAATGACAGAACAGCCTATGGGATTATGCCAACATTTGTTCTTTCAAGAGATCGGTTAAGTGAGTGGAAAACAAAATTGCTACATAAAGTATAATATGAGACAAGGTCTGCTTTGGCAGAAAGAATAGAAAAGCAGCATGATGTTATCTGCACCCTGCAGTAACTCCACTGAGACATCATGATTGCTGTGTGCTTGACTTCCTAGATGAGCATTACTTATTCTGAACATATCCAAATTACAATTGCGGACTGTCGTTTGAATTGTAGCTGAGATCATGTCTTGCAGGTGTGCGTCAAACTTATAATGACGTGCAAATCTGACACAATTCAAACAACTAACAGTGACAATAAATTCAGCTTCATTACAGTGAGGTAGAAATGGGTTGTGTAGAAAAATGAATAGGATTCAATTTGACAAAATATAGCCTGTTTCAGAGCACTGAGATTTTTAATCTTGGTGGTATAGCTATCATCTATCCCACCACTCATGCAGTTAATGGAAATTTTGCTAATTCGCCAGCTCAGAAATGTAATTGCACACTTCCAGAGCAGGTGGTACATGAACTTCAACCTCCTGATCCAGAGGTCAGGACATGCTCACTGCACTGCAAGAGCATCTCTGCTGCAGTTTATGCAGGGATTACAACAATTAGAGTCATAGAGTCATGGAAGTGTACAACATGGAAACAGACCCTTTGGTCCTACTCATCCATGCCGACTAGTTTTCCTCAATTAATCCAGTCCCATTTGCCAGCATTTGGCTCGTATCCTTCTAAACTCTTCCTATTCATATACCTATCCTGATGCCTTTTACGTGCTGTAATTGTACCATCCTCCACCACTTCCTCTGGCTGATCATTCCTTACAAACACCACCCTCTGTGTGAAAAAGTTGCCCCTTAGGTCACTTTTAAATGTTTCCTCTCTTAGCTTAAACCTATGCCCTCTATTTTTGGATTCTCCTACCCCAGGCAACGACCTTGGATATTCACCCTATCCATGCCCCTCATGATTTTGTAAATTTCTTTCATGTCACCCTTCAGCCTCCAACACTCCAGGGAAAATATCCCCAGCCTATTCAACCTGTCCCTGTAGCTCAAATTCTCCAGCCCTGGCAACATCCTTGTAAATCTTTTCCGAACACTTTCAAGTTTCACAACATCCTTACTGCAGCAGGGAGACCAGAATTGAACACAACATTCCATAAGTGGCCTAACCAATGGTCTGTACAGCTGCAACATGATCTCCCAACTTCTATACTCAAAGCACTGACCAATAAATGCAAGCATGCCAAACCCCTTCTTCACCATCCTGCCAACCAGCGATTCTATTTTCAAGGAATTCCAAACCTGCATTCCAAGGTCTTTTTGTTGAGCAACACTCCCCAGCACCATACCATTAAGTTTGTAAGTCCTGCCCAGATTTGCCTTTCCAAAACACAGTACCTCACATTTCTCTAAATTAAACTCCATCTGCCACCCCTCGGCCCATCAGCCCATTCGATGCAGGTCCCATTGTACTCTGAGGTAACCTTCTTCACTGTCCACTACACCACCAATTTTGTTGTCATCTTCAAACTTACTAACCATACCTCCTATGTTCACATCTAAGTCATTTATAAAAACGACAAAAAACAATGTACCCAGCACCAATCCTTGTGGCACACAGCTGGTTAAAAATCTCCAGTATAAAAAGCAACTCTTCACCATCAGCCTCTGTCTCCTACCTTCGAGCCAGTTCTGTATCCAAATGGCTAATCCTCCCTGTATTCCACGTGATCTAACCTTGATAACCAGTCTACCGTGAAGAACCTTGTCAAACGCCTTACTGAAATCCATATGTATCATGTCCACCACTCTGCTTTCATCAATCCTCTTTGTTACTTCTCCAAAAAACTCAGTCAAGTTCGTGAAACACAATTTCCGACACACAAAACCATGTTGACTATCCCCAGTCAGTTCTTGTCTTTCCAAATACATGTAAATCCTTTCCCTCAGGATCCCCTCCAACAACTTGCCTACCACTGATGTTAGGTTCACCAGTGGCTTTTACTTACCACCTTTCTTAAATAGTGGCACCATGTTAACCAACATCCTGTCTTCCGGCACCTCAATTGTGACTATTGATGAAACAAATATCTCAGCAAGGGGACCAGCAATCACTTCCCTAGCTTCCCACAATGCTTTAAGGTGCACCTGATCTGTTCCCAGGCATTTATCCATCTTTATGTATTTTAACATGTCCAGTGCCTCCTTCTCTCTAATATGGACATTTTTCAAGATGTCACTGTTTATTTCCTCAAGTTCTCTAGCTTCTATATTCTTCCCCACAATAAACACTGATGCAAAATACTCAGTTTGGTATCTCCCCCATTTCCTGCGGTTCCACACATAGGTGACCTTGCTGATCTTTAAGGGGCCCTATTCTCTCCATGGTTAATTGTTTGTCCATAATGTATTTGTAGAATCCCTTTGACTCTTTTTAACGCACTTCAAAATCTATCTCATGTCCACTTTTTCCATCCGGATTTCCTTCTTAAGTATACTTCTACTGTCTTTATACTCTTCTAGGGGTTCACTCGATCCCTGCTGTTTATACCTGACGTATACTTCCACTTTTTTCTTGACCAAAACCTCAATTTCTCTAGTCATTTAGCATTCCCTACATCTATCAGTCTACCCTTTCACCTGAGCAGGACATGCTGTCGCTGGACTCTCATTATCTTATTTTTGAATGCTTCCCATTTTCCAGCTGTTCTGCTTCCTGTGAATGTTTGGCCCGGATCAACTTTTGAAAGTTGTTGCCTAAAATCGTCGAAATTGGCCTTCCTCCAATTTAGAACTTTAACTTTTAGATAGAACAAAGAAAAAAGAACATCACAGTGCAGGAACAGGCCCTTCGTCCCTCCAAGCCTGCACCACTACATTTGGCCCTTCCATACAAAAACTGTTTTCACTTACAGGATCCATATCCCCCTATTCCCTTCATACTCATGTGTTCTTCTGGGTGTGCCTTGAATGTTGCTATTGAGTCTGCTTTCACCACCACCCCTGGCAATGTGTTTCAGGCATTCGCTATATTTTGTGTGAAAAACTTGCCTCGCACATTTCTTTTAAACTCCCCCCTCACACTTGTGTTCCAAATAATTGACCCATCCACCCTGGGAAAAAGCCTCATATGTTCCACTCTATCCATGCTGTTCACAATCTTATAAGCTTCTATCAGGTTGCCTCTCAACCTCCTGCTTTCCAGTGAAAACAAACTTGGCCTATCCAACCTTTCTTCAAAGCTAAAATCCCACATACCGACAACACCCACATCCTTCTGGAAGTGTGGTGACCAGAACTGTAGACAATATTCCAAGTATGGTCTGACTAAAGTTCTACGAAGCTGCAGCATAACTTGTCTATCCTTATACTCAATCCTTCTTCCAATGAAAGCGAGCATACCATAGGCCTTTTTTACTACCTTATCTCCCTATGCTGGTGCCTTCAGTGATTTGTGGACCTGCACACCCAGAACCCTCTGCATAACAATACACCTAAGGGTTCTGGCATTCACTATATAATTTTCACCATGGCTCAGTGGTTAGCACCGCTGCCTCACAGTACCAGGGACTCGGGTTTGATTCCAGCCTCAGGCGACAGTCTGTGTGGAGTTTGCACATGCTCCCCGTGTCTGCATAGGTTTTCTCCGGGTGCTCCGGTTTCCTCCCACAGTCCAAGGACGTGCAGGCTAGGTGATTGGCCATGCTAAATTATCCATAGTGCCCAGGAATCTTTAGACTGAGGGGGGTAGGCATTCAAAATCATGGATAGGGAAATGGGTCTAGGCGGGATGCTCTTTGGAGGGGCAGTGTGGACGTGTTGGGTCGAATGGCCTGTTTCCACACTGTAGGGATTTCTATGATGATTCTATGAAAATACATCATTCTACATTTGTCTGGTTCAAATACCATCTTCCATTTTTCTGCCTAAGCGTCCAACTGATCTATACCTGCTGTATCCTCTGACAATCCTCCTCACTATCCCAACAACTCCACCAATCTATGCATCATCTGCAAACTTGCTAATTAGACCAGCTACATTTTCCTCCAAATCATTTACGTAGATCATGAACAGCAGAGGTCCCAGCACTGATGCCATTGGAACACTATAAGTCACAACTCCTATTCCGAAAAGTATCCTTCTACTGCTAACCCCTGTCTCCTATGACTAAGTCAGTTCTGTATACATCTTGCCAGCTCATCCTTGATACCATGTGACTTACCTTTTGTACCAGTCTGCCATGAGGGACTTTGTCAAAAACTTCACTGAAATCCATGTAGATAACCTCAATCATTTTTCCCTCATCAATCATCTTCTTAAGCTCCTCAAAAATTTGATCAAGTTAGCGAGGCATAACCTCTTCCTGCACAAAACCATGCTGTCTATCACAAATACATACATTTGCTTCGAAATATGCGTTGATTTTGTCCCTGGGAATCTTTTCCAATAAATTTCCTACAACTGATGTGAGACTCATAGGCCTGTAATTTCCAGGATTATCCCTGCTACCCTTCTTAAACAATGGGACAGCATTGGCTATTCTCCAGTCCTCTGACACCTCACCTGTGGCTAAAGAGGATACAAAGATGTCTGTCGATGCTCCAGCAATTTGTTCTATTGCCTCCCTCAATATTCTGGGATAGATCCCATCAGGACCCGGGGACTTATTTACCTTAATACTTTTTAAGACAGACAACACCTCGTCCTTTTTAATAACAACTTGGCTTAGAAATTTGACTCTCCCTTCCCTGAGATCATCTTCCACCAATTCCTTCTCTTTGGTGAATATTGATACAAAGTTTTCATTTAGGACCTCACCTACCTGTTCTGGTTCTGCACATAGATTCCCTCCTTTGTCCATGAATGCACCAACCGTTTCCCTGGCTACCCTTATGGTTTTTATATATTTGGTTATATAGAAAGCCTTGGGATTCTTCCTAATCCAGTTTGCTGACATTTTTTTATGACGCGCTTCTAATTCCTTATTTAAGGTCTTTCCTACTTTGCTTATATACTTCAAAGGTTCATCAGTCTGCATCCTCCAATACATTATGTATGCTTCCTTCTTCTTTCTGACCAAGGTCCTAACATCCTTGGTCATCCCATACCTACCCTTCATTCTCGCAGGAACATGCTGCCCCTGAACTCTTTTCAACTGCCTTTGGTATACTCCCACATGTCCAATGTAGATTTACCCTCAGACAGCCACCTCCAATCAAAATTCTCCAGTTCCTGCCTAATATTGTTATAGTTTGCCTTCCCCAAAGTCAACACTTTCACCTGAGGACTGCTGTTATACCTGTCCATGAGTATCTTAAAACTCACGTTATTATGTTCACGACTCCTGAAATGATCCCCTACTGAAACTTAATTCACCTGGCCAGGGTCATTTCCCAAGCCAGGTGCAGCATAACCCTTTCTGTGGATTGTTTACATACTGTGGCGAGAAACCCTCCTGTATGGTCCTTCCAAATTCTGCCTCATCCATGCCCATCGCAAGAAGTGAGTCCCAATCAATATCGGGAATGTTTAAATCACCCGCTACAACAATTCTGCAGTTTTTATATCTTTCCAAAACCTGTCGACATATTCTCTCCCCTATCTCCCACTGGCCATTGGGAGGCCTGTGGTACACACCCAGCATTGTAATTTCACCCGTCCCATTCCTGAGTTCTACCCATATTGTTTTGCTTCACGAGACCTGTGATGTATCCTCTCTCGGTACAGCTGTGAGATACTCCTTTACCAGTAATGCAACTCCCCCATCTGTTTTACATCCTGTTCTGTTACACCTGAAACATCTAAATCCTGGGGCATTTAGCTGTCAGTTCTGTCCCTCTTTCAGCCAAGTCTCCGTAATCCTAATAACGTCATAGTTCCAAGTACTAACCAAAGTTCTAAGTCCATCGACTTTGCCTCTTATACTTCTCACATTGAAATGTGTGCACTTCAGGCTTCCTCTCCTGCTCTTTTCAGCAGCATTTCCCTGCTTATTTTTGGTTCTGGTCATGTTTGCCTTGGTTTCTAGTTCTCCCTCAATTTCTGCATTTACCACCCTACTCATCTGAGTCACATACCCCTGGCAGATGAATTTAAGCCCTCCCCAACCATTCTACTAGGTCCACCCCGCTGGTCTATCTTTTACAATCACTATTTTAAAACTAACAGAATTATGGTCACTGGTCCTAAAGTGCTCCCCCACTGACGCTGCAGTTTCTTGCTCTGCCTTATTTCCCAAGAGTAGGTCAAGTTTTGCTCCTTCTCTAGTAGGTATGTTCACGTACTGAATCGGAAAATTTTCTTGTACACACTTAACAAATTCCTCTCCATCCAAGCCCTTAACACTTTGGCAGTCCCAGTCACTGTTTGGAAACTTAAAAACCCCCACCATTACCACCTTATTATTCCTATAAATAACAGAAATCTCCTTACAAATTTGCTTCTCAATTTTCCGCTGACTATAGCCCGGGGGCCTTTATAGCACAATCCCAATAGGGTGATCATCGCTTTCTTGTTTTCAGTACCACCAAAGTAATTTCCCGAGACATATTCCCAGGAATATCCTCCCTAAGGACAGCTGTAATGTTATCCCTAATTGAAAATGCCACTCCTCCTCCTCTCTTGCTCTCCTTTCTATCCTTCCTATAGCATCTCTACCCTGGAACATTAAGCTGCCAGTCCTGTCCATCCCTGAGCCATGTCTCTGTAATTGCTATGATATCCCAGCTCCATGTTCCCAAACACGCCCTGAGTTCATCTGGCTTACCTGTTAGGCCTCTTACATTGAAATAAATGCAGTTTAATTTATCACTCTTACCTCATTCTCTGCTTTGTTCGTGCCTGCCCTATCTGTTTGACTTGCTCCTTTTCCCAACTGCACCACACTGACTCTTTCCTCACTATCTGCCGGGGCCCTAAATGCCTCCTGTTCACCATGGACATCCAATTCCTCTATACTTCCTTTTCCCACCAGGATAGCCTGAGATCTCTTGGCTTTATCCTTGACCAGAGCCCTGAACAATCCCCATCCACCACCACTCTCCTCCGTTTGGCTGAACTTGTTCTCTCATTGAACGATTTCTCCTTTAATTCTTCTCCCTTCTGCCAAGTCAAAGGACTGGCTGTGGGCACTCGCATGAGTCCCAGTTAAACCTGCCTCTTTGTGGGACATGTGGAACAATCCTCATCCCAGATCTACACTGGCCCCTCCTACAACTCTTTTTTTCTGTACGTCGACAACTGTTTCTGTGCCACTTCATGCTCCCACCTGGACCTTGAAAAATTTGAGGAACAAGAAAGTTGATGTCAACTTTCCTGCTCCTCTGATGCTGCCTGGCCTGCTGTGTTCCTCCAGCTCTACACTGTGTTGTCTCTGTCTCCAGCATCTTCAGGTCTTGCTATCTCCTTGAAAAATTTGTTTCTTTTGCCTCCAATTTCTCTATCTGACTTTCACGTGGTCCATCTCCAACACTTCCCTTCCTTTCCTTGACCTTTCTGTCTCCATTTTGGGGAATAAACGGTCAGCTGATAACGACTATAACACCACTGACCTTCATAAGTACCTTTACTACAGCTCTTCATACCGCACATTCTGCAAGAATTCTATCTCATTCTTCCATCCCAGTCCCTTCGCCTACATTGTGTATGTTTGGATGATGCCACCTTCCAAAACAGTGCTGCTGACTTGGCTTCATTCTTCCACAACCGTGGTTTCCCAGCCATTGCGGTTGACAGGGCTCTCTACCGCATCCGACCTGTCACCTGTGCTTCTGCCCTTGCCCCTTCCCATCACCCACAACAGTGTGATCAGGTTTCTCTTGTCCTCACTTTTCATCCCAACAGCCTCCACATTCAAAGGATCATTCTCTGCTATTTCAGACAACTCCAGCAGGACGTCAGTGGCAAACCCATCTTCTCCTCATTCCCTGGTCTGCATTCCACAGGGACCGTTCCCATAGGACACCCAAGTCCATTCTTCGATGAGCACCAAAAACATCCCCCCTTCCCACGGCAAATTCCCATTTAACGGCAGAAGGCGCAATATGTGCCCATTCACCTCTTCCCTGCTCACCACTCAAGGGCCCAAACAATCTTTACACATGAACAGCATTTGGCCAGTACCTCCTCCAATCTGGTCTATTGCATTCGCTGCACCCGATGTGGCCAACTCTACATTGGAGTAACCAAACGCAGACTGGATCACCGCTTTGCAGAACATTTCTGGTCCATGTGTGAGCATGACCCTGACCTTCCCACAGCCACTAATTGTTTCTACACTGAAATATTCCTTCTTCTATGCTTGCCTGTGCATCACACCTGACAGTGCCTCCATTATCCCATCCTGCTGCCAAATTGGTTTAAACCTCCACCAAAACCACAACAGCAAATCTCCCTGTAAAGATGATGGCCCTGTTGTGGTTCAGGTACAAACCATCCAACTTGGACAGGACCGACTGTCCCAAGAAATGGACCCAGTGATACAGAATTATAAAGCCCTCCCTCTACTCCAGCATATTCATCGGTTCTACCCGCCTATTCCTATATTTACCAGTATGTAATACTGGGACTAATTCAGTGGTTACAGCCTTTGACGTCCTGCTTTTTGAATTTACTACATCGGTCCCTAAATTCTTGTCACAGGACCTTTTCCCTCCTACACTACCTATGTCGTTGGTACCAATGTGAACCACCTCTGACTGTTCACCCTCCCCTTCCCAATGCTCTGTCGTGGTTCAGTGACTTCCTTGACCCTGGTCCCAAGTGACCTCCTTACCCAAAAAATTCAATAAAGTTTGTGAAACACGATTTTCCTCACACAAAACCATGCTGACTATCCCTAATCAGTTTTTGCCTAAGTGTCCATAAATCCTATCTTTTATAAGCACCTCCAACAATTTGCCCACAATTGAGGAGAGACTCTCAGGTCTATAGTTCCCCAGTTTCTTCTTACAGCCTTTCTTCAACAAAAGTACAACATTAACCACCCTCCAGTTATCAGACACCTCCCCCATAGTTATAGATGGTGCAAATATTTCTGCAAGATGGCTCGCAATTCCTTCCCTTTATTCGCACAACGTTCTGGGATATTTTCTATCAGATCCCTTAGATTTATCCAGCTTTATATTTTCCAAGACCTCCTGACTTTCCTCGTCTGTAATATGAACTGTTTATTACAGCACCAAAATTTTATTTTTTTGTGTTCTCTAGCTTCCATTTCTTTCTTCACAGTAATAACTAATGCGAAATATTCATTTAGGATCTTCCCCATCTCCTGGGGTTGAGGTTGATCTTTAAGGAGCTCTACCCTCTGTCTAGTTTCCCTCTTGCTCTTAATGTACTTGTAGGATCTCTTTGGATTATCCTTAACATTATCTGCCAATGCTATCTCATATCCCCTCTTTGCCTTCCTGATTTCTTTCTGAAGAATGCCCATATAGTCTTTATTTTGATTCAGAGATTCAATTGAACCAAACTGTCAACATCTAAAGTAAGATTCTCTTTTATTCTTGACTGGAATGTCAATAACTTTATTCATCCATTGTTCCTTAATCTTATCAGCCTTACCCTTCACTCCAACAGGAGCATGTGATACAAGTGAAAATATAAATATGGATTGAGTGCTGGTCAATAGACAAAAGTACAGGAGATCTTAGCCTTGACTGGTTTGTCAATGATTTCTCTGCTGCAGGATCTTTTAAAGAGTCATACAGCATTGAAACAGACCCTCTACCCACCTTAATACCAACGTTAATTCCAAATCAGACTAGTACCAGCTGCTTGCGCTGGGCTCATATCCCTCCAAAATTTTTTATTTATGTACTTATCAAAATGTCAATTTTCAGTACAAGTGAACTAAAAAATGAATCAAAACAAAAATCTCATACTACTGAAATGTAATAACTGCCAGAAAGCTAGAAGTGAATCTAGAAATAAGTCTGAATCTCAGGAGCAGCTATAAGATCCACGCTACTCTCAGTCCACCATTTTAGAATTTTTAAAATTAGGACTAATAATTAGATGGCTCACCAATTTCATGTTTTCTCAGTATCTCCATGAATTGAGTGATTGGAGGTGCATGGGAAGTGATAAGACAATGACATATTGTGTTTAAGGTACTTGCTGAAAAAGGGAAAGCTCCTGCACTTTATTCAGTGTAATATTGTTGAGATCAGAGATGTATTACTGAAATGAGCTTGCATTGCACCCACCTTGTACTTGTACTCTAATGCAGCTACAATACTATTGTAATTTATTCATGAAGGCCATAAAATTTGTGGAGTTCAGGATGAAAAGATAATTAATGTCTGTTCTTCTAACTAATTTTAATTTCAGCTTTATGTAGAGAAAGATATGTTTTATGATAAAAGACTAGAGGGTATTCATTTCTAATCTTCAACAAGAATGCAAATTAATTGCAACCTCGTGATCTTGCTTGACCCTTTTGTCATTGTTTGTCCAAACACATTAAATAATAGTGGTGAGGCATCTGAATACGGTCACAACATCGTGATTCTCAAACAAGAAGCTCACCTTACATCAAAAACTGCAGGAGAGAATCTCTGCCACATTATAACTAACATTTAATAAGCGTAGATTATAACCATGATCATTTTGCAGCAAGCTTCTTTTAAATAACATTTTCCATTTTATTTATTCTTCTGTACATTGTAGTTGGATTAAGGCCACATGTGTGTTGTGAGCATAAGGCAGGATGCTGTTCACGAGACATATTTATTGCATCCCAAAACCAGCCCAGCTCATCTCCACCTCCCTAACCTGTTTTCCCTCTCACCTCAAGCCACACCCCCATCTCCTATCTACTAACATCATCCCGCCCCCTTGACCTGTCCGTCCTCCCTGGACTGACCTATCTCCTCCCTACCCCCCTACCTACACTCACCTTTACTGGCTCCATCCCCGCCTCTTCGACTTGTCTGCCTCCTCTCCACCTATCCTCTCCTCTATCCATCCTCTATCCGCCTCCCCCTCTCTCCCTATTTATTTCAGAACCCTCTTCCCCTCCCCCATTTCTGATGAAGGGTTTAGGCCCGAAACGTCAAGTTTTCCTGCTCCTATGATGCTGCTTGACCTGCTGTGTTCATCCAGCCCCATGCTTGTTATCTCTTTATTGTGAATTTGTTAACTTCCTTGAAGAGTAGTAGACATTTACAGACAAGGAGGGCCCTTTATGTTTAGCCATTCCTTACGTCTAGCTACCCCTTTGTCCCATTTTCTACTCTTAACCGAACATTCTTCTTTGCTTCATATATTTCCTTTGCTTCCTTCCTTTAAAGAGACAGTAGTCTTCTGATTCAACCACAGTCTGATAACTGTCTGTGCAATGAAATCGAAGAAACAATCAATTTTATACCCGAGGGAAGACAGCAGAAACAACAGTTTGTTAATTATTTTTATTGCAAGTTATTTTATGTATTCAGGAACAAAAACAAAGTTGCCAGAAAAGCTCAGCAAGTCTGGCAGCATCTGTGAAGGAAACAACACAGTTGATGTTTTGGGTCCGGTGACCCTTCCTCAGAACTTAGTTGCTGATTTACAGCATCCGCAGTTCTTTCGGTTTTCATTTTATGTATTCAGTTCAGTTTTGCAGGTTAACATTTGAATAATAATCCAGGTAATATGTTGTGGAAAGTACTGAAAACAAAAAGTGCTGGAGATCCAGCAGGTCAGGCAGCATCTATGGAGAGAGAGCAAACTAATGTTTCGAGTCTAAATCACTCCCCATCAGAGCTGTCGTAACGTGTGGAGGGAAAAGCAGGTATGCAATAGTTTGGGAAGGGTTAGGAGTGCTGGGGGAGAAGGGGTGTTGATAGTGCAGATTAAGTGATCAGGATGTGAGAATGTCGAACAATGGTGTATCCAACTGCCAGACAGGAAAGAACAGATTGTCCAACTGGATTGGGAGTAGGGAGAGAGGACACTGTGACAGAGAATAGAACAAGTAAAGCAAAAAGAAAGGGAAGGAAAAGGAGTGGGTTCACAACCTGAGCGTGTTGAAATCAATATTAAGTCCAGAAGGTTGGTAAGTGCCTAGTCTGAAGATAAGTTGTTGTTATTCCAGTTTGTACTGTGATTTGGCAGAGGATTGCAATATACAGAGGACTGACAAATGGACATGTGAGTAGGACGTTCTGTTTAAGTGACCAGCTATGGGAAGATCAGAGTCATGCTTGCGCACGGACTGGAAATGTTCTGCAAAGCAGTCATTCAGCTTGCATATAGTTTCTCTGACATAGAGTAGGCCACATTGGGTGCACTTACTCTTACATTATGGAATGTCATTGTTTTAAAGTTCCAATCCATATGTTAACATTGCAACAAACAGTATTAATTAAAATAACAATACCTGATGCCAAGAGTAGCTCTCATACAACAATATCATACTCCATCCAAATTAAATAAAAAATAATATAAAATGAAACTTCAGAAATAAATATGACTGCCATTTCCCTCTGCTATTTAATAATTTAACTCATTTTTATCTGTTCACTAATTCAATTGTTTTAGCTTTCCTTTCTTTTTCCTCAAAGACAAAATTAATTCCTTCATGCAAAATATTTTCAGAGTTTTCCTTTTTTCATATTATTTTGGAAGTATGAATAATGCTTTGAAAAACTTGAACAATGACTGCATGGAAACTTGGCCCATTTTGCTTCTGTTAAAGAAATGCATTTGCTGTCGAGATGGACATTGTGGCATTTCAGACCTTTACAGTAAGCCTTGTTAATGCAAGAAATGTTATAATCTTAAACTGAATAAATCACAACCATTAACCCTTTGGGGGATACAATACATGTATTAGCTATATGGAATCCAACATTAATCAGGATCTGCATTTCATTGATGT
Source organism: Ginglymostoma cirratum (assembly GCA_024137785.1). Lineage (NCBI taxonomy): Eukaryota > Metazoa > Chordata > Chondrichthyes > Orectolobiformes > Ginglymostomatidae > Ginglymostoma > Ginglymostoma cirratum. The sequence goes on along the minus strand of JAHRHZ010000263.1, from coordinate 2,180,984 downwards.
CAACGAAACAAATTAACCTAAGGTAAAGAGTATAAATCAATACATTCCATAATCATGGATTTTAAAAATAAGAATGAATACCTTTCAGCAATTTTAAAAATAGGATCTAATTATGTGCTTTACAACTTTGCTTTGACAGTTTTGGATCTATAAGTGGCTTTCTTGGCAGATAGTGATTATCCATGATTTTAAACATTTCCACAATGACTGAAACACAGGATGTAATGATTCCCTATGCGTTATCTATTATTATCTATTGCACACTCACTCATACTTGGATCACCGGATAGCAAGCTGCGTGCCAATATGCACAAAGAAATCCAGGCAATTCAGCACAATGCTTTCAATACGACAGATGCATCTAATAAACCTGATGTGACGAACAGCTGCATAGTGAATAAAGGTCCATTGACCATACAAAGATGAATTGGTAACAGCTTGTTTTTCCACAAGGTGCAGGTTTTTTGATAATGTCCCTTTTTCTGCTTCCTTAGCTAGATGAATCTTGGTTTGAACTGATAAAGACAGACGGTTTCTTAAATCACACAGCCAGATGGATAACTGTTTGCTGTACAGAGGTATGCAGCTCCCAGAAGACATAATGGAAGTAGCTGCAAATCTACTGGATTTCACTGAATCACAGGAGAAAGGAAAGTTGTCTTTATGATTCTGCCATAGGTAGGGAAAGTGTTTATGTGCAATTATCTCCTTCATTTTAAATATAAATTCTATTTTACCACTTCAACAAAAATGACAAAAATATGATTTTAATTTAAGTAATGCATTTGTTATTCACAGGATACTTGACATCTCATATTTGAGAAGACGCCCCATGTATTATTTATTTACAGATTGTGAAATTGAGACTCTCCTTCTGTCATTTCTCTTCTCAATTTAGAGAGAATAAGTAAGTTTTACAAAGAGGAATTAAAATTATAATGAATTTTTGTTTCCCTGGATGATTGCATTCTTGTGGGAGAATTCCTGAGTCTCCGTGAAGACTTCTTCGTTAAGCTATCAACTCTTCTAACTTAATATTTGCACCTTAAGATAATGCACACAATGAGTACTTGCTATATATGGGCTTTGGAGATCCCATATATCAATTAAGCAAGATATGCCATCTCATTCAATGGTTAGTTGGATGTAAAAGCTAAAATCAGTTCAAGCTTACAATGGCAATCTCCTCTAGCTATCCATCATTGCTGGTAATCTTCACCTTCCCATTATTTCTTATTTCCAGTCTCTCCACTTTGTAATTCGTGATCTTTCTTTCAGCCACCATATTTATGTACTCATAAACCCTCTTCTTGAATTCCACCTCAACATATCTATGCTTTTGAAAGTCCCTTCATAAAATATTTCTCTTTCATTGTGATTTTCCTCCTTTTCTAATTAATATTTGTATTTTCTGCTTGGTGTCCATCTTTGGCTCAACCTCTGACCTGTAGAGTAACCCACTTCAATTATCTGGAAATAAACACAATTCCGTGGCACGGATAGCTTTATGAGGTTGGAAATATGCTGGAGTTAACAATCACCTGTAGAAACCTAGTGAAGGAAAAAATCCTAGTGTCTAGGTTTGGTCAAAGATCTGCTAATTGTAATAGGCATGAGGGTGAAAAGCTCACTTTGAAGAGATTCAATTTTCATGTTTTCAGCACTGTAGAAATGCATGCTGTTTCTTCCCCCCAAACACATTAACTCCAAAACACATCAGAGATTTTACTCTTACTGCAATTTCAACAGTTGCCGAAGGAATCGATTGCATCGCCATACAGATATTTCACTGGGATTTGCGTCCTAAAAGGTTTTCAAAATGTAGAATATTCTCAGCCACTAAATATCTCCATCCCACCAAAAAGTGCTTAGCTTAGGATAACAGAGGACCTTTAATCGCCCTGGTATGTTTCTCTGTATTTAAGACAGTGACCTAGATTCCTCATTCTCTTTTTTTAAAAAAAGCCCATTTTAAAAGGGCTATCAGCCCTTGCCAGTATTATACAGTAAATCAGATAACAACCTTCGTCAACCACACATGCACAATTAAATGTGAAAAATGAGAATTTATTATCAGTATTGGTCTGTTCCAGTGCAAGTTTCACTACATAAGTACCTTGCAAATTGACTGCACGTAAGGTTCTGAAATTGGGTGTTAATCTAACAGTTGCCCACCAAAAATGTCAGAAAAAAGTTCGGATCGATGCATTTCGATGTAAGTGAATTTTTAATTGGAAAATAAGACTTAATTACTGGCAAGCAGCCTTGCTGGCACTGAAAATGTAAATTATAATGTATATGTAACTGTGGAGTCTCATTCCTTTAGATTTCGATTATTGTTGGAAATTCAAAAGCATTATGAAGGGCTGAAGTGTTTTGGTTTCTTTCATCTTTCTCTCAATTCAATTTTTCTTTCTATTAGTTAATTTCACTTTTTACATACGATTCTACATTAACTTAAATAATCAAATGTATAATTCCTGGTTTGACGTCTGCATAGCCTTGTGAAGATTCTTCAATCTGAATTAATGAAGAGAATCTTGCTGCGCTTTCCCTGATCACAGATTCGCGGGATACTGCAATTCACTGGCGAAAAAGAAATCTCTAATTCTTGTTAATAGACACTGAAACAACCTGTTATAAAAATTCAAGTTCTTGCGGTTCTTGTTGCAAAGGTGCAATGGACAAATTCATAGATCTACTGAAATCTTTGTAAGCCATAAAATGATGATCGAATTAAAATATTTAACTGGATTTTAGGAACAATATTGAGGTGCACACTTTGAGTAATAACATAAATTATTTATGACGCTGAGTAATGCAGTCAAACCACAATTTTAATTATGCAGACATTTTGTTACAACCTTAAGAAAGTTGACAACGTCGAAAAGTCAAAACAATATACCTCTCTGATGAAGGCCTGTGTCCAAAGCCATTACTTCAAGGTAACTGAATAAATTAAATTCACTTTATTATGAGGAATTTGGGGGATACATTTCATTGGTTTGATATCATTTTCCACAATTTGGTTTGTTTTCTATGAAAATGAGCCCCTTACATCAATGTACTTATGTTTGCTCAAAATTGTGAGGAGTGTGAAGCTTGTGAATTGTAAAATTCCTAATGATAGAACAAAAAGCTTTGAACATGAATACTTAATTCCATAACATCTCCATGAATATAGGAGGTGTCCACACTTTTCACTGTACTTCTTTCAACAGTGTATCAACTGAAGCAGGTCACAAAAACACAGCAAAAAAATCCCAGCACGAGTTACACTGATGGTACTTAATTAATTGATGAAGAAATAATATTTCAAAATTAAATGGAAAAGCTTTTGCTAATTCATATCTATGCAACAGTTGCCCTTTTAACGCCATGGGTTTGAATCTCAGCAACAAATGTATTAGACAAAAAACTGAAAGAACTGCAGATTCTGGAAATCTGAAACAAAAACAGAAATTGCTGGAAAATCGCAGCAGGTCTGGCAGCATCCGTGGAGAGAAATCAGACTTAATACTTTGGGTCCAGTTCAGAACAAAACTATTAGATTGGATTTTATCAAGCACCTTTTGGAAGTCCACATATTCAACACTAACATTATCTAAGTCAATCCTCAATTAACTTTAACAGTTAATTAGGACAAGGTAATCATGGTAGCCCATGCCAAACAGGAATTCCCAGATGTTTCTCCACCCATAATGCAATCAACAAACACACAGAATTAAACCCCATATACAAAATACAGATCAAAACTGGAAATGACACTACTCACCATAACGGACCAAACAGTTTAAATTCTAAGCTGAGTAGAATAACATCGCTTCAACAGAGGGTCTACTGATGATGTCACCTAGCTTGCTGAACAAGAAGAAGGCAGCTCAGCGAGCAAGTCAACAACCTCAGAAGTTTATAAAGTAATGAGAGGTATAGACAGAGTTGATGGGAGTTGTCTTTTACCGGAGGTGAGGAGTTTCAAGACTAGGGGCACATTTTTAAGGTGAGACAAGAGATATTAAGAAAAGACATGGAGACAAGTTATTTACACTGATGCTGATTCGCATGTGGAATGAACTTCCTGAGGAAGTGGAGGATGCGGGTACAATTACAATGTTTAAAAGACATTTGACTAGATATATGAATAAGAAAGATTTGGAAGGATATGGGCCAGGAACAGGCAGGTGGGGCTAGTTTAGTTTGGAGTTATGTTTTCCATGGACTGGTTGGACTGAAGGGTCTGTTTCCGTGTTGTATGACTCTGTGACTCTATGTGAGAACATGCAACAATAAAAATAATCCAATTAAGGATTCAAAGTCTCTCCTGCGGTAGCCAGTCATTAAAACCTTGGGGTTGAATCCAGTTGAACTGGGGGATGAGGTCCTAATGAAAACCAGGACAAATGATATAACTACGTTCCAGGTCGAATTGTTTGCTGGACAAGTTTTCGCAGCCTCCCTTTGATTATCTGATTCATCCTGTCTACAATCCCACTGGTTTAAGGATGCTAAACAATGTTGAACCTTTGGTTAATGCCAAACTGCCTGCACCACTGACTGCATTACCTGGGCTGTAAACTGGGATCCCTCTCTGGAATCCCTACACTGCAGGAAAGTCGCCATCTAGTGAAAATGTTCTGAATTTGGGAGTCTGCTGCAACTTTAGTGGCATTTGTTTGAGTGGGAAACACCTCTACCCATTTATTAAACTGTTCACAACGACTGAGATATAGTTACAGCCTTCTTTACACAGTCGTAGGGGGCCAACATAGTGTATGTGAAGGTCAGTCCAGCTATTGGCCTAATCTGCCTTAAATCTCCTGTATTGACACATAGTCTAGATTGTTCTGGGTGCAGATAATAAAATTCCCAACATAATATTTTATATCTTTTCCCACTTCTGGCCACCAACACAACCCCTTAATACTGTCAATCATGCCTTCTGTCCCTTATTGACCCTGAACAGCGTAATATTGGTAAATCACTTAATTTCAGTCATAGACCAATATCACGTACTGTCCATCTTCGAGAACAAGTTCATCCTTACTACTTAACTTGTCTTCCCACATGCTATATGAAATGAAGATTATTCCCTTCTTTACTTGCTTTAACTCAGCATCGCTGCTCTGAGTCTTTACCAGATATTTGACCTTGTCTTATCTCACAGTGATAGCATGTATTTGGTCTAAGATGATGTGGGGGTGGGCTACCATGATTCTCTTTTGTGGGCTCTGCCCATCTGAGAAAGGATATTACATGTAATGATCCACTAATTTGGGTTCTGATGGTGGAATCTCCTTCCTTTTTGACTTAGGGCTGGCTACATTCAATGAATGTGGCTGTCATGAATCTGGTTGAACCTTCTCTCTCTCCAGGTGGTCAGAGCTCCACTGTTGGGCCAGGTCAATTTTCACCGAGTCTTCACTGAGGGGGTGGCTCCCAGGTGTGTGTTTTTTTTAATCTCCCCTCAGCCAAGACTGTCCAGAATATTCTGTGGTCTTTGGCCAATGGGGTCATGAGCGGGGTTCAAATCCTCCAATGGGGTCATACCAACACCTTTCACTGTTGCCATGCCAGAATGTGTAAAATGCACATACGCAGGCAATCAAGATGCCAAAAAGTCTGATCAACACTTGTCAAATACATAACCATCAGGCTGGTTTCTTAAGGCATTCCCGATGGTGATAATATCTCCTTTGTCCCTCTGCTAGTGACACTGGAGCCTCAGGATATGTCGTGATGGATGAGGCTTATAATTCCTTATCTTACAGCTAATGAGGTAACAGAGTCAACAGCCCATGTTCTTTGCAGCTAATAGAGATGAAGAAACAGAACAGGGTAGCACTCAGAAAATAAATTAAAAACATCTTAGCCAGTGTCCGAAGTATTAGAGAGATATGAAAATTGAATGTGCAATTGTTGATTTTCTCTTCATTAACTTGTACATTCTCTCAATGTGTGTGTTGGAGGCATATCTGCAAGCTACTTTGCTTTTTAAGGTTCCCCTTGAACTTTTGTAATCTCTTTGATCTTGGCTTTTGTCCTTCGTAGTTGATTGCCGCTGGCTGCTATTTAATTTAGTTGGCCAATTTTTTGTTAGCTCTGATTTCTCCGGCTGTGAGTTAATTTATAATATCCAATACTTGAACACAGAATAATAGCTGGGAATGCAATTCTATGCAACATATAATAATTAATGAAAATCATCAATCTCCTGTTATTTCTGCAGAGGAACAAGGTCCACATTGCTTGAGAGAGGTCAATGATAAGTAGGGCTCTCCCAAACTTGGCAGTGCTCACCAAGATGGAGGAGGATATCCGATACTTAACAGGGGGCATATTCAGGTTGACAGAGGAGATGCTGGAATCGCTTCCGAGGTTGATGAGTTACATAGGGTTCTCCCTTGTCAAGGGTAGCATCTGTGAGGAAAGTGGACAGGATGAGTATGTGTTCTGCAATGTCTGAATCTCGTCACATCTGCAGTCTGCATCATATTCTGCGCATCAGTGTTCAGGATGAAGCAAATGTTAGTTTTGCATTTTCTCAATGCTGAAGTGCACTCATCTATCTTATTCCCTCGACAGGTCACTTAGGGGTCTCGGAGGTGATAAGAGAACCTCAGTAGGAACAATGTCCCATCCTTGCTCTGCAAAAAGCAGTGGCTTGAATACTGGCAGCTGGCTCAGTTTGTGCATGTTGGCTGCAACAGTTGCAGCTATTGATCTGAATACTGCACAAACACTGAACCAAAGGCTAAACCAGTGTAGGCCTCTGCCAGTTGGAGGTGTGTGGGGGACTAGAAAGATTTTGGACTCCAGGGGGTTGATGAATCTATGATAATGGCAGATGTTTGATGTCATATGAGGTATTTGAAGATCTGGTAGAGATGCCAAAGCATGTGTGCATTCTCATCTGAAGTGTGAAAGAGTCCATCCAGACTGACGGCTACAATCAGCCTTTCTTCTGAATGTTTGTTCTCATCCATTAAACGATTAGTGACTCTCACTGAGAGCCACAACCAGTTAGGTACTGCAGATGCTGGAGAATCCGAGATAACAAGGCATGGGGCTGAATGAACACAGCAGGCCAAGCAGCATCATAGGAGCAGGAAAACTTGACGTTTCGGGCCTAGACCCTTCATCTGATGCTGCTTGGCCTG
>JAHRHZ010000263.1:2146577-2173427 GCA_024137785.1 Ginglymostoma cirratum | reverse complement strand
CATTTGATGAAGGGTCTAGGCCCGAAACGTCAAGTTTTCCTGCTCCTATGATGCTGCTTGACCTGATGTGTTCATCCAGCCCCACGCCTTGTTATACCAGTTAGGGTCTCCTCGGTATATATTCAGATGTGGAAGCCCTTGTATTGCCAATTATTTCAGCACACCATTGCTAATATTAGAGATGGCCAAGGTACCAGGTGTTCTAGCCCGGATCTGGTTCACTTCTGGTAAACAGAGAAGACAAATTGGAATTCATGTTGGTGGATAAGCAGGATTTGTCTATACCTAGATGTGTTTTCTTAAGGCATTCCTGATGGTGATAATATCTCCTTTGCCCCTCTGCTATTGACACTGGAGCCTCAGGATATGTTGTGATGGATGAGGCTTATAATTCCTTATCTCACAGCTAATGAGGTAACAGAGTCAACAGCCCATGTCCCTTGCAGCTAATAGAGATGAAGAAACAAAAACGGGTAGCTCTCAGAAAATAAATTAAAAACGTCTTAGCCAGTGTCCGAAGTATTAGAGAGATATGAAAATTGAAAGTGCAATTGTTGATTTTCTCTTCATTAACTTGTGCATTCTCTCAATGTGTGTGTTGGATGCACTCTGCAAGCTACTTTGCTTTTTAAGGGCTACAACACCATGACATCTCAGTGATGCCAATCAGAGGTTATTGTAACAAATATCCTTCAGAATGGCTTCACACAATCACAACATTGATGGGCATAGAAGGAGGCCATTTAGCCTACCAATCCTGCAGTAGCTTGTCAAATTTGCATCATTACTTAGCATCAATCTATTACTGTATTCCCGCACTGAATCCATCAAATACTTGGTTATTTGGCTGACATTCCAGGTTGAGCTGAGGTCATAATGCATGCACCATAATATCTGGAAGATACCTATGAAGTCTTTATGGTATTTACTTATGATCAGAGCCTTCAAGGTCTCCATTTTAGACAGAATTTGCATGTTGTTGCATATCGCCATTGTGCTGCTCACAGTCTTCCTCAAAGTCAATGTTGGACTCTTCATCTGATGATTTCTGGCCTGCCTACTGACCCTCAATGCCTTCTCACCTTGGCAGAATCATATTGTCAAAATGGAAACATTGCAACATACTAAGTGAACTGATCATCTTGTTTCCTATTATTGCATTCTGCTCTTTCAGCATTGAGTCAGCAACACGAGTAGAAAAAAAATGTGCTAAATATTGATAGATTTTAAGGCCAGTGCACACTTTCCCAAAGGTTCGTACTGTATCTGCAATACAACATGTGAAATGTTGATCCAATATTTAAAATGGTATAAATATGCCACATTTTACGAATGGTACATGTCAAGTGTGTGACATTTCCAATCTCTATTTAATTTCTCACACATATCACACAGCATCTGTTTAGTAAATCTAAATCAGGACAATCAATAAAATGTATTCTCATTTTCTATTGATCCAGGGGAATATTTGTCTTTCTACTGCGCAGCTAAGCTGTCACCAACTGCATTCAATCACCATCTTTCAACTGGCAACCCAGCTGAATAAACAGCCCTGCACTCTGAATGCTGTTATTTATTCTCCTTTCTAGTATCATAAATAACAAGACAGCAAATAATTAACAGTGGTGCAAGCTTTGCTGATATGGTATCAGTGCCCTATGCACTGATAAACAAAAAAAAAGTGTCACAAGATAAATTAAGATGCAAAGTTCAATAACAGCTGGCTCTGAGCTAGTTTAATATTCTCCAACACTATGCAGGAATTTACACATGAATATCTGGATCGCATTTCCTGTAAATATCCCTAAAGTTTTATGTACATAATGTACAGAATGAGGGCAGAGCAGCATGCTTTGAATTTAAATTCAATGGATTAGAAATTTGATCATTTCCAGAGTAGGTGTTCAGACGGCAGGGGCAGGCAGGCTCAGGAATTAGCAATAAAGATCAAAGTGCAGGTTATGCAGTGGATGGACAGGATACCTGTGCTGGCAGCTCATTGTCAGGACTCAGATTTAAAGCACATGCTTTTTATTGGCTGGGAGCTGAGCAATGGAGGTCAAGGTGGCTAATGGTTGAAGTGAAGTGCTTAATGGTTGTCACAGACTGCATACAAAGGCACTTACAGTGGAAGTGAAGGTCACATGATTATAGCAAGCTAGCAAGAACACTAAACACAATTGAATTTCTCCAAATATCTCTCTTTTCATAAGAAAATCAAAATTGTCTGGATTAATATTGGTAATGAGGTGTTATCCAAATTACACGTATGCATGGTCATGAAGAAAATAGATTGAGCTATCTACTGACATTTATACAACAGCAGGGAATGGAAAATTCATGGCCATTGAACTTACACAGGAATTCAAAGTTGCAGGTTACTTTTTTCATTACTTCTTCCACGCTATTTATTTCAGTAGCTGGCTCTCTCACAACTCTGAAAATGCACAAAATTTCAGCTACCAATTTTTGGTAGTATGTATCAAAAGTTGTGCTTAATGCCTACCTCATACTATGTACAAAGGTACTTACAGTAGAGGTAGCAGATGCATAACTATGTTATGCTGATCTCCAATTGGAGGAAGCTCTGAGGGTGGCAAGGAAGCAGAATGTTTTCTGGATGGGAGACTTCAATGCCCATCAACAACAGTGGCTTGACAGCAGTGCTACTGACTGGGCTAATCAAGTTTTGATGGATATAAATTCTAGACCGCGTCTTCAATAGGTGGCTAGCAGCATTATGAAGACTTCCAAGATCCATGCACATCAGTAATGTCAGGTACCGAAAGCCAATGCTGCATTCAGTGTGCTGACACCGATTGTCATGCGGAAACCTTGGAGCAGCTGCAGCTTAGATGGAATATTGGTGGTGAATCAACCGACAAAAAGAAAAAACATACTTGATCTCATCCTTTCCAATCTACCTTCTACAGATCTATAACAGTATACACAGGCTTAACCACTTTATGGTCCTTGTGGAGACAAACTCCCGTCTTCACGTTGAGGATACCCTCATAATCAAGCACAATCTGCAAACACATGGCTCAACATTTGCCCCTCACTACCATTGCCAACAAGTCAGGAGATCAATACTGATTCAAGAAGAGTACAAAGGGGTGTGTCAGGAGCTCCACCAGGCCTAACTAAGAGTGAAGTATCAACCTGGCAAACCTACAACACAGGACGACTTGCATGCCAAACAGCATAAGCAGCAAGGCTAAGCAACTCTACACCCAACAGTTCAGATCTATGCCCTGCAGGCCTACCACATCCAGTTATGAATGGTGGCCATGCCTTGCATGACTATTATGTAGCTTTCTGGGTTACACTGTGCTGGATCCAACAGCACAGTAGAACCATGTTGATTTCAATACTCTCCATTACAGGTGGACATTTACTGTGTTGTCAAAATACTTTGGGAAGAGAAAGTATGAGATTGAGTACTTGGTAATTTTTCCATCTTTTTATTGAAATTTCTTGCGTCTGTAATGTATATCAACTCAATTAGGTTCATCACAGCCCTAAAGCACTTGAACCGTCAGCCAATTTAATTCTCTTCATTGCTTGTGTCTTTTAATCTCTGGTTCTATGCTTTCAAAATATTTGATTTCCATTTTCCCTCCAATTCAATTTTCTTTTCAAGTAGACTGCAAAGAATTTCACTGACATACAACATCACAACAGCTCATGATTCATATCATTACATTCCTTTTAAAACAAAATAATTTCCTACAATGATGACAATGTCATATTGGCTTTAAACACTTTGGATTATTTTGAGATTGTGAAAGATATGATATAAATGTAAGTTTTTTATATGTATTTCTTTAATAAATGTTAACCAAGTTTGGCTTTTGTAGAAAGTCACAAATATAGCCTTGATCTCCATGATGTGCCTTCACAAAACCAGATGGTTCTCCATGAGATTAATGAGTCTCTTTCACCTCGAACATGATCATCCAAATGGTTATGGCTCCAACCAACTTTAATGTTGCATTTTGGTTGAGGGCCTACAGTGCAAAAAGTAAGGCAGAGCGATGCAAAGCAGGGATTCTGTGAGCATTCATATAGGCTCAGAATCAGTGAGCACTAAGAGAGCAAGCAAAGATCCTGGGGATGCAATCTGGTCCAATCCATGAGCTGGATGCATATCCCTGAGCATAAAACACTCTTACTGCAGCATTCAGGGATAGTAAGAACTGCCGATGCTGGAGTCACAGATAACACAGTATGGAGCTGGAGGAACACAGCAGGCCAGATAGCATCAGAGGAGCAGGAGAGCTGACAAAGGACCCCGATCTGAAACATCAGCTTTCCTGCTCCTCCTTTCCTGTGTTCCTCCAGATCCACACTGTGTTATCTCTTAGTGCAGCATTACAATGATTGTTGCCATTACAGACCCAGATGCAGGTTTGAATGGTGGAGGTCAACCGTAACTAGATTGGAGATGTGCTGTGAGGGTTCTTCAAAGCTGGCACTTGTAGGGTGCTAATGAATATGAATGTGGGGTGCATGTGTCCATTGCCCTGTGATGCCATCATGGAGATCATTCGGAAAAAGAGGTCAGCTAAACTTGCCAGGTGCTCGTTTTGGTTTCTTCGTCAGATTTTTCCGATGTTGAGCTTGTACAGTGAGCTTTGTAAGATGGACGGCTAAATATTAATGTGCCAAGTTGAGCTGTTAACAAGTTGTTTAACAACCAATAATCCCAATTCCAATGTACTCCTACGAGATTCATTCCACAGCTACTGTGTGAGAAAAATTATGAATATGCAGCATCTGAATGATAATACATTTGTACATCAGTGCACGGGAGTAACAAGCTAAAATAACTTGCCATGGAACGACTGTGAATACAAAGAGTAAAAATTGATTTCAGAGGTAATGCAATAAATCTGGAATGAGCAAGTTGTTCTAACTCCCTAATGCAAAGCTGGAGTTGGTTAGAACCCATTCAATATAAACTTGAAAGCTTTGTAATGAGAGACCATCAAGTTGTGTAAAATGACTTGATCATTACAGATCAATATGGGCATATGACTGAGTTTTGTTAATGCATGGAGAAATCACTTCCTCCCATTGCCACTTACACTAAGTCATCTTGTAAAAGTGCAGGTTCGTGCATGACAGTCTGCTTTTCAGTGTCACGCTTCAATACCATTTTTTTCACAGATTTATATTGATGCCTAATCTTCCAGTGCCAATTTTGTGACCAACATTCTCAGTGTAATAGTTTCCCATTAAGGCATAAGCCATGTTGTATTTCATAATGAATTTACTCATTGTTGCTAATTAGGGTGGCACGGTGGCTCAGCACCGCTGCCTCACAGCGCCAGGGACTCGAGTTCAATTCCACTGACAGGTGACTATCTGTGTGGAGTTTGCACATTCTCTCCGTGTCTGCGTGGGTTTCCTCTGGGTGTTCTGGTTTCCCCCCACAGTCCAAAGATGTGCAGGTTAGGTGGATCGGCCATGCTAAATTGTCCTACAGTGTCCAGGGATGTGTAGATTAGGTGGGTTATAGGGGGATGAGTCTGCGTGAGATGCTTTGAGGCTCAGTGTGGACGTGTTGGGCCGAAGGGCCTGTTTCCACACTGTAGGGATTCTATGATCTATAAAGAAATGACCAATCTAATGGCATTTTTTAAAAGAATTAAAATACTGCATATGCTGGAGAGCTGACATGAAAATAGAAAATACCAGAACTAACTCTTCAAGGCATCTGTGAAGAAGTAAACCGTATTTATTTACATGGCATGTGTTTCTTAACATAAACGATACAACTGAACCTTTTCACTTTCTTTAAACATAGAAAATGGTATCAGTCTTCTAAAAGCCACAGTAATAACCAATGTATAAAGTGACTGACTCCACTTTGAAGTTTCACATTACAAAGCAGTTAACAATTTATTAATTACCACTTTCTGTCCCCTCCAAGGGTAATTTACAACCTAATGAGGGAAAATCTGTTGATTCATACCTGAGTTAGATGGAGTGGCAAATTGAGAATGGTAGGAACTCAGAGCTATTTGAAATAAGGATTATCTAAATGATTGGGCAAAGGATCAATCAATTTTAAATTTCTTTATATTGTATATTATTGTTGTATTCTTTATGCTATTTACATATATAGGGGATGGAACTGGATTACACCAGCCTGCTGTTACAAACTGGGTGCAGTCTCAATACTGGAATAGGTCTTTACACTGGAATTGTTGGCATTGGTTTTCATTTAAATGAGGTTAGCATGTTTCCTAGTAACTTACACTAGAAATCAAGCAGATTTAAATTTTGCATCACTGCATAGGGAAAGGTAATTTGAAAATGAGGGAAGCATTGGGTGTTTGGGCTATTCACAGTGAAGCAGGAACTGGGAATGGTCTTCAAGGATTGCTCTTGCTCCTCCTGCTCTAATTTCTGACAAGTATTATTTTAAAACTTCCCTTTTTGGTGGCCCAACTCAGTGACCTGTGACAAGGCCATTGGCTAAACCACATGTAAAAGACAAATACAGTGCTTACTCTGTTCAGGGCAGTGCAATTTTAGTTCTGGGTCTGAAACAGACATTAGGCACAATATTCATATATCCCTAGAGTCAAACAACTGTTTCAGATGCTGAGGCTAGATGCCAATATTTAGGTTTTGACTTATATAACAGATGCAGCACTTCCATGACATATTACTTTCAATTTCGGATATTTAGATGTCCATGTCAGCCAAACATCGAAGCCATTATTTCTTGTAGAGTAGGTAATTTGAGGTGTAGAAAGAGCTGGTGATTCTTGTTTCAATCACATCTCATTTAATTTCAATTGAGTTATCCATAAATTAGATTCATCTCGGAAGCACTTTCTATCTTTGCAGCAGCAGTCGTACAATTCAGTGAAACAAATTTGAGAGTTAAACAAATTTCACTCAGTTGAGTGTCATGGTATTTCATTAGTGGGATTATTTGTGTCCGGATCAATTGTTACAAATAAGATTAATTGATCACGTCCTTTGTATTAGCAATATTTATCAACATGATTTTTTTTAGTAGTTAATACCCAACATAATATGACTAAATAGTATTATGGCTTCATTGTTGTTCACTAGGTAACAATATTATAATCATTCTTAATTAAGTTTACATCAGTTTCTTTATTCATTACACATGAATAGAATTGGAATATTAATGGTTAGAAAGAAAAACAGTCAATGTATAAATTTGAACTAAAAAGCGTAACCATACCAGGTACATTTTTTTTACCTCTCAGTTCAGGAGTAGGGACACTACACTGCGCCACAACAGCCTGAAGTCCAACGAGAATCGCCTGCTCTCAATCAAATCTGGAGCAACATTTAATATTATATAACTCTACGTAAGTACTCAAGCCAATTAGAAATTACAGCCACTGAGATCAGCCTAAAATGGCTATTACATTATATGTTTATTCTGGTGGTTAGATTTCACGGATATTTTAAATAGGTCTGCGCAGAATTCCTGAAATTGCGATGTATGCATGTAAAGGCAAATGATTATACTTCAGCTGAAATGTTTTCCATGCTGAATTGAAATGACTGGTGCATTGCTTTCATTCATTAAAGCCATTCCAGCCTGAAGATGTAAACTGCAATGAAACAAAATCTAAATTCTAGGGAATATCACTTGGCTTTGCTCATGACTGGTCAAAGCAATCATCTTTAAAAACATGGAAATAGGAGCAGGACTAGAACATAATGCACTTCAAGCTTGTTCTGCTATTTAGTGCAAACATGATCTTCTGCCTTAAGTCCACTTTCTTGGCTGCTCCCTGAATCCCTTGATTCATTTAGGCTGGAAACTTGTCCATCAGTGTCTTAAATATTTTCGACCATGCAGTGAAGATTCTTCTTCTCATTTCAGTCTGAAATGATCAATTCATTTTCCTGAGACTTTCCTCTATGTTTTAGATTCTCAAGCAAAAGAAGCAACTCCTCAACATTTACATACTCAAGCCCCTTCAGAATCTTAAATGAAATTAGAAAATGCTAGAAATCCTCTGCAGCACAAGTAGCATCTGTGAAGTGTAAAATGCAGTTAAAATCTCAGGTCTGTGACTTTTCATTTGTTTATTACCTACAAATACATGAGCCCTTAACGTGCATATCAACATTCTGTGCTGCAACTTGTTGAATATCTTTTTGAAGCAATTGCTTCCTCCCTTTTATTTATCCACTAGTTACCCTCTTAAAACTAATAAAGTTGTCATATATCACTTTCCTTTCATGAAACTACACTGGCCATTTCTTTCAAAGTCATTTCTTGAATAGCGAATGCTGCATTTGCCAACTTTTGATCAGCTGGGACCATTCCAGGGAAGTTTAGAAAATCATAACCGGCGCACTCAAGCACCTTCACTCATATTAGCTCTTTAGTTACCCTTTAATTTTCGTATTAAATTTGCATCTTCTGCTAGGGAGACAGACAACATGCTGAAACATGTCTTCAGCTTGAAGATGGAAACTGATCTCCACAACACTGAGTAGTGGTGATCGTTTATATCAACAGTGTCGGGGAAAATGAGGTCAAAATGTTTATTCCTCTTGACTGCCTTTTGCAAGCCCAGTCTGGCATAAAGGTCCTAAAAGAGTCAGCCAGGAGATTACCCAATGAGTATACATATTGTAACTTTGTTATCCTTAATGCTTCTTTTGAATGGTGTTCAATAGGGAATTCATTGGTTGAGAGAGATGGAAAGTGAGGGTGACATGAGATTTTCTTACATACGTTTGACTTGATGTCACAACACTGCATGGAGACCAGTGTTAATGTTAAAGATTCCCAGGGCTAATCCTTCCCAACTGTATACTGCAGTGCTCCCACCACTGTTACAACTATCCTGCCACCAGAACAAGCAATACCCAGCGATGATGATGGAAAATTGGTTGTTAAGTCTAATTCAGTGCAAATAAGATTACTGCTTAATTAATTGGTTGGATATAGTATCCCGACAGTGTGGAAGCAGGCCGTTTGGCTCATTGAGTCCACACTGACCTTCCGATGAGCATCCCATCTAACCCCACCCCCTACACCTGTAACCCATCAGTCCCCATGGCTAACCCATCTAACCTGCACATCTCTGAACACTGTGGGCAATTTAGCATGGCCAATCCACCTAATCTAATCTTTGGACTGTGGGAGGAAACCAGAGCACCTGGAGGAAACCCACGCAGACAGGGAAAATGTGCAAACTCCGCACAGACAGTCGCCCGAGGATGGAATCGAACCCGGTCCCTGGTGCTGTGAGACAGCAGTGCTAATCACTGAGCCACCATATCTCCCAAGTGAAGCAAGTATAAAGGTTACTGGTTTTAAAAGGAAGAAATGCGGAAGCCAGGTTCTGCCATAAAGGGAACAAATATCCGAGAATGAGGGGTAGGCGGCAAATGAAGAGAAGAATACAATTACAAGATAATATAAAAACACCAATTTAGTAGGGTGTGTGATCCGCATTGATTTAATGTAATAGTTGAAAATAAACTGAGTGGAAAACGCTGAGATATCCATTTACAACAGGAAAGGTTGACCCAACAAAGCAACCAAAAATTGTGTCAACAGAAAGTATGATTTTTGGATAGAAAGTCTGCATTCCATCCAAGGTTCTAGAATGATAAAGAAAGAATTTGGAAGATTAATAAGTATATAACACTAAGTGTGAACTCTGTGCACTTCCCTGCCATTGTATTTGAAGGTGGGGTCTTGTAAAATAAGTTGAACTGTAAATCCATGAGCTCACATCCTTCTCTGATCTGTCCCACTCATCACTGGTGAAGTGGGGAGGTAAGGTTTGAGACAGCCTTCTCACCTTTAGGTCCATTGGGACCCTTATTGTAGACAATTAATCACCATTTAAGGGCCTCACTCAGCTTCTGCTGCAACCTTTCGGTCCGTGTGAGAAGGCAGAAGGAAGGTTACCAGCTAGGCAGCTTTCGTTATATGGGCTGCTGGAAGGCAGAAAGGGCAGTACCTTCTTTGAGGGCCCTGTGTACCAATCAGAGGGGGGATGGGAGCATTGCCCCTGAAGATGGTGCTCCAACTTCATTCCTCCTCCCCAGCCTTTCAAACCTCCATCCTGAGGAAGGGTCACCAGACCCGAAACTTTACCAATGACTTTTTTTCTTCACAGATGCTGCCAGACCTGCTGAGCTTTTCCAACAACTTCTGTTTTTGTTCCTGATTTACAGTATCCACAGTTCTTATTTATTTACCACCCTTCTCTCGCCCTTCAATGGGTCACCCAAGCGTGTGTCCAAAATTCTCAATATCAATTACCTAAATATCCATCTTTGCTTCTTTGGAGAATGCAACCACTTAAATTTGGTACAATACAACTAGGATTCTAGAGCTTTTGGCCAATCAGCGCTGCTGGCTCTCCAGTACAGGGCCTTCTGTTTCTCAGAGACCAAAGTCCCACTCTTAACCTAGTAAGGCTGCCAGCCTAGTATTTTTAATAGAATCCCCACAGTGTAGAAACAGGGCATTCAGCCCAACAAGTCCACACTGACCTTCCAAACAGCATTCCACCCAGACACATCCCCCTACTCTATCCCTGTAATCCTGCATTTCCCATGGCTAATACACCTAACTCACACATCCCTCAACATGATGGGTAATTTAGCATGGCCAACCCACCTAACTTACACAGCTTTGGACCCTGGGAGAAAACTGGTGCACGTAATGGAAACCCACACAGACACGGAGAGAATGTGCAAGCTCCACACAGCAGCTAGGTTTCTGATTAATGGGCTGGGGGGCAGGAGTTGATACTTCAATCAAAGACAATCAGTGTCTGATTGAGAAGGACTGGACAATGAGAAGGGCTGGGCCATGATTTTGAACGTGCTACTTTCTCCCTGAGCCCCACACATTGCTGAACTGTAGCCTGGATCCTCCATATTCCTGGTACATCAGGTCTGTGTCCTTCTGGCAATAGCCACAGCCTCCCCATGGTGCTACTGAACGTTGGTTGACTGGTAGCTCTCACTTGGTGGAACCCTTGCCACTGGGACCTTGATTCCATGTGAAAAACCACCAATGGCCTCACTGCTGCCTAATGGGCATTGGGTTCAGCAAACCCTTCCTAAAGAAAAGCAGCACAATTCTCTCACCTGTTTCCCAGATGACAGCTGGGACAACTATCGTTACAAGATTCTTTACACACAAGACAATAAGACATAGGGCTAGAAGTAGTCCATTTAGCCCATTGAGTCTCCTCCACCATTTAATGAGATCATGGAATATCTGATCATCCTCAGCTCCATTTTCCTTCTATTTTTCCCCAGATCTCCTTATTCCCTTACTGATGAAAAGTTTGTGTTATGAAGCAGAAGTCGACCCCCCACTAGCTGGAAACGATAACTAAGACTGTAACACCCAGAGAAAACAAACATGCCTCACAATCTGTTAAAGGAAGTGTGAAATTTGGGATGGCTAAAACTGGTGCGGTGGTTAACAATGCTTTAAGTTCTCAAAGGCCTCCTGGTGTTGGTCTGTCCACCAGAAGTTCATGTTATTCTTTAACAAATCCATTAGTGGTGCCATTGTGCTACTAACATTTGGTACAAATTTCCTGTAGAATCCACTCAATCGCAAAA
Organism: Ginglymostoma cirratum; assembly: GCA_024137785.1. Classification (NCBI taxonomy): domain Eukaryota; kingdom Metazoa; phylum Chordata; class Chondrichthyes; order Orectolobiformes; family Ginglymostomatidae; genus Ginglymostoma; species Ginglymostoma cirratum. The sequence continues at coordinate 2,161,811 of JAHRHZ010000263.1, read as the reverse complement.
ATTGTAGCACCTCCTTCTTCAAGGATGGTCTTGGAAATTCATCAATTGCCTTCATCTTTACATTCCTTGGTGTCATTGGTCTGGATCTAATGTTGCATCCAAAGAACATCACTTCCACCTTCGTGAATTCTGTCTTCACCAAATTTATGACTAAATTTGACTTCCATAGTTTCTCAAAGAGGTCTGCCAAATGTGTCATGTGATCTGTACACGAGTGGCTAAAGATCACTAAGTCATCTACATAACCGGCACAATTAGTCAATCCAGCCACAACTCTGTTCATAAATTTTTGAAAAGCAGCTGTTGCATTTTTCATTCCAAAAGGCATTACTTTAAAATGATACAGCTCATTTGGGGTTACAAATGCAAAAACTTCTTTCGCTGTGTCCAACAAATGTATTTGCCAGTAACCACAAAGTAAGTCCAACTTTGTGATGTAAGTGCTTTGCCCAACTTCTTCCAAACAGTCCTCCAGCCATAGAATTGGGTATGAGTCTGATTTAGTCAAGGGGTTGTCCTTCTGATAATCTATGCAGAATCATAGAGTATCATCAGGTTTGGGATCCAACACAATCAGTGAACTCCACTCTCTTTGACTTAGCTTGATGATGTCTTCTTGGAGCATTGCTTCCACTTCCTTCTGTATCTCTGCTGCTTTGAAGAAGATTAAGCCACACAGACACAGAGAGAATGTGCAAGCTCCACAGGGGTGCTTTTTTATTGGAACAGCATTCCCTTTATTCACCTCATGTACTATGATATTAGTCCTCCACATTCTATTCCTACATATGTCCACATATTGCTACAACAAGCCTTTCAATTCAGTTCTCTGTTCCTGAGACACATAGTTTACTATTCAATCCCATTCTTTAAAGTCTTTCTTATTACTCAGTTTTTTCTGAGGCACACGAAAATCCAAATCATCTGGATTTGATTCCTCACTCTGAGTGGCAGTAACTAATACTTGTTTCTCCTGTTCACTTTCCCTGTCAAAATAAGGTTTCAGCATGTTCATATGATCTACCCAATAAAGTTCTTTTTTTCCTATTGGCATCTTTACCAGATAATTCACCTGATTTAACTTCTTCTCAATCTGATAAGATCCACTAAACCTTGTTTTGAAGGGATCTCCTATCACTGGTAACAGCACCAATACTTTATCCCCATGGACAAATGTACAAATTTTAGATTTCTTATCTCCTTCTTGCTTCATCAGATGCTGTGCCACCTTCAAACGTTGTTCAGCTAATTCACCTACTCTGTTTAATCTTTCTCTCACCTCAGATGCATAATCTAACTGTGAGATCTCTGACTTCAGACCTATCAACTTTTCCTTAATTAATTTTAAAGGCTCTCTTTGTGTCAGAATATCAATTCATTTGGAGTAAACTGAGTTGATTCATTGGAAGCATCTCTCATAGCACATAATATACATGGGATATCTTTACCCCAATCATTTGGGTAATCCTGGAAACAAGCCCTCGTAATGGTCTTTAGGGTCTGATGCCACCTTTCCAATGCTCCCTGTGATTCAGGATGGTATGCACTTGATTTAAAGTGTTGGATGCCTAAACTATCCATGATCTTCTTAAACAATTTGGCCATAAAACTGAAACCTTAGTCTGATTGAATCTCCCTGGGTAGTCCATAACAAGTAAAGAAAACAAGCAATTCCTCCACAGCATTTTTTGCCTTCACGTTCTGTAATGGAATTGCCTCCAGAAATCTGGTAGACACATATATTACAGTTAGCAAATATTGGTCTCACTTTTGGTTTTCAGGAGGGCACCTACACAAACAATCATAACCCATGTGAAAGCTTCTTCCAATGTGGGATTTGGCATCAAAAGTGCTGGTTTTATTACTGCCTGTGGCTTTCCTACATATAACAGTTACAGCAAAATTCAACCACCTTGTTAAGTAATCCAGGCCAATAGAAATACCTTTGTATCTTAGGCTGAGCCTTCCTTGCTCCTAGATGACCTCCTACAGGTAATTGATGTGCTACCCACAATCCTTCCTGTCTGTATTCTACCAGCAACACAATCTGGTAAACGTCTGCCTATTTCTCCACTGCACAAACCTGCTAAGGTCTCCATTTCTGCCTTAAGATTTTATCATTCATATAACAACATTCTGGAATACATTCTGATTCCTTTTCTGAATAGGCTTTATGATATAAATCTTCCGTTGTCTCACCTTTTTGTTGTAACTCCATTAGTCTTGCAGAAATAAACACCTCTGCCTGATCCTTTACCTGCTCAGGTTCTTCCTTTACCATTTCATCAGAGTATCAGTTAACTCGACCTCAACTCTTTGTATTTCTCTTTTGTTTGCCCGTCTTGCTTTAATTTATGACTGTGGGATCTTGTCACCACACAGTCCGGAAACATTCCAAGGTATTTTTCTTCTTCAGTTCACCGGTTTTCTTTTGGGTTCTCCGTTACAACGGGTATCACTCTCACCTTTGATCCTGCTAGGTCGTTTCCAAGTACAAACTATACTCCTGGAATCGACACTCTTTCAATCACTCCCGTTGTCACTTCCCCAGTCTTGATTGGACTTTCCAGCCTTATCTTACACAGGGGAATATTAAATCTCTGTCCATTTATTCAAGGGATTATTACTCCTTCGGGTAACATTTCAGAAGGAGTGCAAATACTTTCTTCTCTTACTATTAGAGACTGACCAGCTCCTGTATCGCTCAATGTTTTAAGTTATTTACCTTCTTCCTGAGTAAAACTTACCCGCAGAGGTGAAGTCTTTGAAGAGATCGGGCACTATCCTACTATCCAGCCTGTGACAAGGCTGAGCAATCTTATGCAGCTCCTTGACTTCTCTTGCAATTTCCTTCACTATCTCAACTAATCCCACTTGTTTAACCTCTTTTACCACATCCTTTTTCCCAGCTCTTCTCTTAACACCCCAGTACTGTGGCAATACTACAGTGGAAACACCTCAGGCCTTTTGACTCTTTTTCACCATCTTGAGTTTCTTTTCCCACATGTGGTAAAGTGTTCCCAGTGTGATAGCAAGGTGTAGAGCTGGATGAACACAGCAGGCCAGGCAGCATCAGAGGAGCAGGAAAGCTGATATTTTGGGTCTGGACCCTTCTTCAGAAATGGGTGAGGGGAAGGGTGCTCTGAAATAAGTAGAGAGAAGGGGAGACAATGATAGAAGGTGGATATAGGAGCAGATGGGTGGAGAGAAGACAGACGGGTCAAGGAGGCGGGGATGGAGCCAGTACAGGTGAGTGTACATAGGGAGTTGGGATGGGGTTTGGTCTGTGAGGAGGGAGGCGTGGGTAGGTGGGAGTGAAGATGGACAGGTCAAAGAGGCGAGGATGAGGCTAGTAGGTAGGAAGTGGGAGTGGGGGTTGGCCAGTGAGGTGGGAAGAGCTGATAGGTGGGAGAAGGGTCCAGAACCAAAACGTCAGCTTTCCTGCTCCTCTGATGCTGCTTGGCCTGCTGTGTTCATCCAGCTCCATACCTTGTTTTCTCAGATTCCAGCATCGGTAGTTCCACTATCTCTGAGTGAGTTGTTCTCAGTGTGATCTACTTTTTGTTTTTCATTGAAGGATCTTCCTTTATCACAATTTCTATCCCTCACGGAATGAAATTGCTGTTGGAAGCTTGATTTTGGTTTATGCACTAATGGTTATTCATCCGCCATCTCTGCAGCTCTTCTTGCTGTTTTCACTTTCTGTTCCTCAACATGAGTTCTGATCATTTTTGAACTCCTCCAGCAGAATAATCTCTCTAAGATTCTAATATGACTTTTCTATTTTTAATGCTCTCACCCATCTATCAAAGCTGTTATGTTTAATTCTTTCAAACTTGACGTAAGTCTGACCTAGTTTCTTTCTCATATTTCTGAACCATTGTCTATATGCTTCTGGTACCAATTTGTAGGCACTCAAAATAGCCTGTTTCACTTCTTGATATTCTCTTGACACTTTCTCTGACAGCGCTGCAAACACATCACTAGCCCTGCTACCAACTTGGTCTGAATTAACATTAGAAATATAGTCTCTGGCCTGTTCATCTGTTTAGCCAATTTCTCAAAGGAAATGAAAAAGGCTTCTCCATTTTTTTCATCAAATTTTGGTATCGTCTTGATATATGTATATGTATGCCTATCAGGTCTTTGGTGACAATGGATCTGCTCTTCATCACTCTCCTCCTCACTAAGCCTATCTTCTATCTTCATTTTCATCCTTTTCAATTGACTTTCTTGTCTAAGTTGAAACTCTCTTTTTCTTTTTGTCTTACCTCTGCTTGTAACCATAATTCAAACTTTTTTTGTTCCCTTTCTTCCTCTTCTGCCCTGGTTCTTCTTTCCTTTTCTTTATCTTCTAACTCCAAGTATCTAATTTCCAATTTAATATTTATAGATGAAATGCACTCGTTTGTTTTTCTGGAGTACATAAATGCTTGGCTAATTCCTTTCAGATTTCCGCTTATCCCTAGTTAAACCCAATTCTATCCTGTTTGCTAAGTCAAATGTATGTCCTTACTCTGTGTTTCTAAACTTTCTTGGCAAATTTGGGAAGTATCTGTGAACCCCAGAACCTCTTTAGCAATGTTAAGAGCCATTGTCCCCACTTTTGATTTAACCAATTATAAGTAACCAAAATTAAACAGATTTTCCACTCGTCACATAAGTTTCATTTAAAGATCTAGGACACTAATCCCTAAATCTGTTGGGAACTTTCGTGCCCTATCTCTGTTCAAATCTGTCCAAATCCATTCAGATCTGATACATGAACTGGCCAGGTCCTGGATCAGAGCCCCCCGCTGATAACTAAAACTGCAACATCCAGAGAGGTTTGCCTTGCCTCATAATCTGTGAAAGGAAGTGCCTAAAGTGGTATAACCTGCCTTTCACCTTCCTCAATCTGTTATAAAGGAGAGGTTAAATGAAATGAACTCCTGACAGTCACTCTATGATCAATAAGTAACAATTTATTCATCTAACTCTAACACTGAACAAATTAATAGAACTACTAACAAACCGAACAGTTCTCCGCTTAATTAACCATTCCCAAATAAAACACATTTCTGATGGGGGAGAGTTTTTCTGAAGAAGGATCTAGGCCCGAAATGTCAACCTTCCTGCGCCTCTGATGCTGCTTGGCCTGCTGTGTTCATTTAGCTCTACACCTTGTTATCTCAAATTTCTGACAGTATGCTCTTCCAGTAAATACAAGTCCCACTTATATCAACCAAATTCATTAAAAAAAAACTTAAACCTAATGTCTCAAGATTACAACCAGGCTATGTCTTCCGGAAAGTTCTGTGCCCTCTCCGCTGTTCTTCTGTCAGGAATGTCTTTCTCTGTCAAATTTTTGTATCAGGAATATTAGCTAAGAGTGCAGCTTTCATCAAATGATCGTTTTCTGAGAGTTTAGAGAATTCTGTGAGAGCCAGTGATTTTCTCTTTGGAGCTGATGGTTGCTAACTCTAACAGATGACAGCTGTACTCAACCAATTTTCAAATACCCTCCTCTTTTATACTCTTGATGGTCTATCAATTTCTTGCAATAGGATTGGTCCTAGGTTGTCAAAACAATCGGAGTTAAATTTCATTGGTTTTTAGACTCTAAACTCTTAGTTTAAATTAATTCATTGATTTTCAAATTGACTGCCATAATAACAAAACAAACTAAAGTCTGGGTTGCTCACCACACAGTCTTTTGATGCGATGTTTCAATTTCAGAAGATTTCTGCGCAACTGCACGTTTTTTAAAATCTCCAAACCTATACCACCTTTTACAGGGACCATGCATTCTCCCCTGCATCATTTTACAAATGTCAATATTTTAAGAATAGTAAATTCTAATGTCCTGCCTGTCTTGGATCACAGGTTGTATCCAAATGGTTCTTTTTGGATTCAGTTAAATATAGTTAAGAGAAGACTCAACAATAGCAATTTGCATAAATATGAGCATTTATTAAGTAATAACAAAAGATGAATAGAAGAAAAGAACTTTTATTAAGTAAATAAAAAGAATGAAAAAGAGAGGGAAGAAACAATACACCTCATGCCCTTCTGCCTTTCAGGGACCCCTTGATCGATGGCTGGTCTGGAGGCTGTGGAATGAAATCCTCTCTCTTAAACAGTGTAACAAACAGCTAGCACAAAGAAAGCAAATACAGAAGACAAAACGCAGCTACAGAAAAACAAGTTACGGTCCAAAGATGACACTTGCAAAGGGATGTTAACAAAGGGGTAGGCTTCTCCTTCCTTCCAGGAGGAGGAGAGACAGATGATATAATTACATGCAGGAGTTTACACCCCATCTCCCTTTTGAAGCTGTAGTAGATTAATACTAACTCACCCTTTGTTTTTTCCTTTATTCATTTATGGAATGAGAGCACCGTTGGCTAGGCAGCATTTATTGCATATCCCTAATTGTCCAGAGAGCAGTTAAGAATCAACCACTTTGCTGTGGGTCTGGAGTCACATGTAGGCCAGACCAGGCAAGGATAGCAGTTTCCTTCCCTAAAGGAGATTGGTGAACCAGATGGGCTTTTTCTGACAATCAACAATGGATTCATGGTCATCATTAGACTCTTAATTCCAAATATTTATTGAATTCATATTGTACCATCTGCCAGGACATTATCTGGGTCTCTGGATTAACAGGCCAGTGATAAGACCACTTGGCCATCGCTTCCCCTTGTCTTCCACATCTGCTTGACATGGAATGGATGGAGCTAGTTGTTTTTATTTTAGAAATTGGAGGCATTGAAGGCTGAACCCATTTGTAGAATTTCAATGTCGCAATACAGGGATGGATGGATATGTAAAGATTTGATAGTCCATGGAACGTAATCTTATAATATTGTAAAACAGAAGTCAAACATTTCTGTTTGATTCAGGAACAACATCCAAGGTCATGCAACTTGTTGAGTACCATCAACAATTTTAGCCATTCAGCCCATCCTATACAATATATCTTGTCATGCAGCTGTTGAATATCATCATTAACTTTTACTCCTTCAAGACATCCTATAGATTTCACCCCTGAAGATACTTATTTGCGCATGTTACAATTGCAAATGCAGATGCAAACCAGCAACAGCTGCAGAAGATTATAAGAGTCTGTATAATAAGAGTCTGTAACCTACACTAGAAGATTAAAATTACAATGTAAGTAACTACATCAATACAAACAATACAATAATAGGGCAAATCATCAAATTAATTATTGCAATGGTCTTTGGGGACCGACTCTTAAATATATATCCCACCCCTAATTTGCAGTCGAGGTTGCGATGGAATCAGCAAGTCGTGCCACCTCACTTTAACACACTTATATTGGTACCTCAAGACCATGTCATGCATTCTTGACTCCAATATGATCTTATCAAATGAGTTTTTACTTATCTCTTCACGTGGTCCCGATGCCTCGGAAAGTGTCTTGATCACCAATTCAGTTCCCTTAAAAGGAAAGACAAGGACACAAAGATCACCAAGAGAAAGCTATCAGTTTGCTGCTGTCATCTAAACTTCCTTTTCATAAAATGCACTTTTACCTCAACTGCAATTTCAACCCATTATTCTAATTATTTTGTCTTCCAAAACCAGTCTCCACCCCTAATTACTTCATCTCATCCAGTTTTACAATTTAACTATTATCATCATATCTAATTGCAGAGATATATAGAGATTTGATAGTCCATGAAACATGCCTTATAATATTTTAAAGCAGACATCAAATATTTGTGACAACTTGGTATAGAGCTGGATGAACACAGCAGGCTAAGCAGCATCAGAGCAGCAGGAAAGCTGACATTTCGGGTCTAGACCCTTCTTCAGAAATGGGGTGGGGAAGGGAATTCTGAAATAAATAGGGAGAGAGGGGGAGGCGGACAGAAGATGGATAAAGGAGAAGACAGGTGGAGAGGAGACAGACAGGTCAAGAGGCAGGGCTGGAGCCAGAAAAGGTGAGTGTAGGGGGGAAGTTAGGGAGGGGGTAGGTCTGTCCAGGGAGGATGGACAGGTCAAGGACGCGGGACGAGTCTGGTAGGTAGGAGATGTGGGTGGGAGGAGGGGATAGATGGAAGGAAGGACAGGTTAAGGAGGTGGGGACAATCTGGGCTGGTATTGGGATGTGGTCTGGGGAGGGGAGATTTTGAAGCTTGTGAAGTCCACATTGATACCATTGGGCTGCATGGTCCCCAAGCGGAATATGAACTGCTGTTCCTGCAACCTTCGGGTGGCATCATTGTGGCATTGCAGGAGGCCCAGGATGGACATGTCTTCCAAGGAGTGGGAGGGGAAGTTGAAATGGTTCGCGACTGGGAGGTGCAGTCGTTTGTCGTGAACCAAGCATAGATGTTCCACAAAGTGGTCCCCAAGCCTCCGTTTGGTTTCCCTGATGTAGAGGAGGCCACATCGGGAACAGCGGATGCAGTATACCACATTGGCAGATGTGCAGGTGAACATCTGCTTGATATGGAAAGTCTTCTTGGGGCCTGGGATGGGGGTGAGGGGGGAGGTGTAAGGGCAGGTGTAACATTTCCTGCTGTTGCAGGGAAAAGTGCCGGGGGTGGTGGGGCTCATGGGGAGTGTGGAGCAGACAAGGGAGTCACGGAGAGAGTGGTCCCTACGGAAAGCAGATAAGGGTAGGGAGGGAAAAATGCCTTCGGTGGCAGGGTCAGACTGCAGATGGCAGAAGTGCCGGATGATGATGCATTGGATCCGGAGTTTGGTGGTATGTGAGGACGAGGGGGATTCTGTTTTGGTTGTTATTGCAGGGAGGGGGTGTGCGGGATGAGCTGCGGGAAATGTGAGAGACACAGTCGAGGGCGTTTTCGACCACTGTGGGGGACATGTTGAGGTCCTTGAAAAACGAGGACATCGGGGATGTCCAGGGGTGGAATGCCTCATCTCAGGAGCAGATGCTGCGGAGGCGAAGGAATTGGGAATAGGGGATGGCATTTTTGCAGGAAGGTGGGTGAGAGGAGGTGTATTCCAGGTAGCTGTGGGAGTCAGTGGGCTTGAATTGGATATTGGTTTCTAGGTGGTTGCCAGGGATGGAAAGAGAGAGGTCTAGGAAGGGGAGAGCGGTATCGGAGATGGTCCAAGTGAACTTAAGGTTGGGTTGGAAGGTGCTAGTGAAGTGCATGAACTGTTCGAGCTCGAGGTGGCGCCGATACAGTCATCAATGTAACGGAGGAAGAGGTGGGGTTTAGGGCCAGTGTGGCTTCGGAAGACAGATTGTTCTACATATCCTACGAAGAGGCAGGCATAGCTTGGGCCCATGCGGGTACCCATAGCCACCCCTTTGTCTGTACAAAGTGGGAGGAATTGAAGGGGAATTTGTTGAGTGTGAGGACAAGATCAGCTAAGCGGATGAGGGTGTCAGTGGAGGCGGACTAGTCGGGCCTGTGGGACAGGAAGAAGCGGAGGGCCTTTAGGCCATCTGCATGGGGAATGCAAGTGTATAGAGACTAGACGTCCATGGTGAAGATGAGGTGTTGGGGACCAGTGAATTGGAAGTTTTGGAGGAGGTGGAGAGCGTGAGTCGTGTCACGGACATAGGTGGGGAGTTCCTGGATCAAGGGGGAGAAAATGGAGTCAAGATAAGTGGAGATAAGTTCGGTGGGGCAGGAACAGGCAGACACAATGAGTCGAACAGGTCAGTCAGGTTTGTGGATTTTGGGAAGGAGCTAGAAATGGGCGGTGCAATGTTGGGGAACAATGAGGTTGGAGGCTGTGGGTGGGAGGTCACCTGAAGTGATGAGGTTGTGGATGGTTTGGGAGATGATGTTTTGGTGGTCGGGGGTGGGGTCATGATCAAGGAGGCGGTAGGAGGAGGTGTCGGAGAGCTGACGTCTGGCCTCTACCATGCAGAGGTCAGTGCGCCATGCTACAACCGCACCTCCCTTATCTGCGGGTTTTATGGTGATGTTGGGATTGGAGCAGAGGGAGCGGAGGGCTTCACGTTCTGTGGGGAAGAGGTTGGAGTGGGTGAGAGGGGTGGAGAGGTTCAGGCGATTGATGTCTGTATGGAAGTTGGAGATGAAGAAGTTGAGGGAGGGTAGGAAGCCATGGGGTGGTGTCCAGGAGGAGGGCTCGTGTTGGAGGTGGGAGAAGGGGTCAGTAGAGGGAGGGCTCGGCTCACAATTAAAGAAGTAAGCGTGGAGGTGGAGGTGGCGGAAAAACTGTTCAATGTCCAAACATGAGCAGTATTTGTTGATGTGTGGGTGTAGGGGGGAAAAAGGTGAGCCCTTTACTGAGGACTGACCGTTTATCCTCAGTAAGGGGGAGGTCTGGGGGGATGGTGAAGGCTTGGGTGCTACTGTCTCCTCTGGAGCTGCTGGCTGTGGAGGCGGTGGGCGGAGCTACGTCGGCATTGGCGGTGGGTGGAGCGGAGCAGGCGGTGGGCGGAGCGGAGTAGGCAGTGGGTGGAGCGACGTCGGCGTTGGCGGTGGGCAAAGCGGAGTCGGCGGTGGGCGGAGCGGAGTCGGTGTCGTGTTTGATTCAGGCACAACATACTATGTTTGAGAGATAAAAGGTACTGCAGATGCTGGAGAATCTGAGATAACAAGCATGGGGCTGGATGAACACAGCAGGTCAAGCAGCATCATAGGAGCAGGAAAACTTGACGTTTCGGGCCTAGACCCTTCATCAGAAATGGGGGAGGGGAAGAGGGTTCTGAAATAAATAGGAAGAGAGAGGGAGGCGGATAGAGGATGGATAGAGGAGAGGATAGGTGGAGAGGAGGCAGACAAGTCGAAGAGGTGGGGATGGAGCCAGTAAAGGTGAGTGTAGGTAGGGGGGTAGGGAGGAGATAGGTCAAGTAGGCGGGATGATGTTAGTAGATAGGAGATAGGGGTGTGGCTTGAGGTGAGAGGAAAAACAGGTTAGGGAGGTGGAGATGAGCTGGGCTGGTTTTGGGATGCGGTTGGGGGAGGGGAGATTTTGAAGCTTGTGAAATCCACATTGATGCCATTGGGCTGCAGGGTTCCCAGGCTGAATATGATTTGCTGTTCCGGCAGCCTTCGAGTGGCATCATTGTGGCATTGTAGGAGGCCAAGGATGGACATGTCATCTGAGGAATGGGAGGGGGAGTTGAAATGGTTCGCGACTGGGAGGTGCAGTTGTTTGTTGCAAACTGAGCGCAGGTGTTCTGCAAAGCGGTCCCCAAGCCTCCGCTTGGTTTGTTCTCTTTCTAAGATGACCCACTTTTTCAAAGTTACTTGATGACTTTTTCCAAATATTTGATATATCTCTGTTTAAATTGGAACAAATTCAATATTTTGTTTACTCCCTTAAAGATACAAACCATTTTTGCATGCATTGAAACCATTGAGACTTTGTGCATGTGCTTTATCATTTCCTAGAATCCCTTTAAATTTTCAAGCAACTACCAATTTAAATGTTTTAGAATTGCAGGTCATGTGAGTCTTAACATAGTTTTTGTCATGATATGCATAAGTGTACCTAGGCTCAATGGTTTCAAGATTGCTGACACGGTCTATAATTGATATTTCCATAGTACTTCCCCAACACTGAAATGTGTCGCTGATAAATGGCTTGATGGGTTGAGGGTGCCTCATCCATCACTGTGTTGCAACATTGAAGTTCTGCAAACGGGTTCAGCCTTCAGTGTCTCCAGTTTCTAAACTAAAAACAACAGGTTCCATCCATTCCATATCTAGCAGAATGGGTGAATTAGTGTTACTCTATTACGGATGCAAAAAGGCGGGTGGGGTGTAAACTCCTGCACATAATTATGCCACCCATCTCTCCCCTCCTTGAAGGAAGGGAAAGCCCACCCATTTGTTAAATTTGCCTTTCCCAAACTCTTCTCATGCAAGGACTCAACATTCCACTGTCCCAATCACTTGGATATTAATAATGAGTCAATCTTATTATCCGGAATTAAAGATTCACTCCTGTCAAAACAGACTTTGGAAGTTCATTCTGACTAGCAATTGAAATTCCAAACATGTAATTTCTGGAATTAAAATTTACTCAAGTTGAAACACAACATGGAGCCAATTCCAAAAGGTAAATTTTTACCAAGATTTACAAATCAAATTTTTGAATCAACATTTTGCAGATTTTTGCTTTACACAAACACTGATGGCTTCTCAAAAGGACATTACATTAACCATTCATGCCCCCTACTAACACAGCGAACACAGCACTTTTAAATCACAAGGCATTTCCAAAATGCTAACTAAAACTTCAAATTATCCCCAGATCTCAAGCTCCAGGGAACAAAAAGATACAAATTGTACAAGGCGACATTTAACAACCAACAAACAAAGGTGCATTCAAACGAGCCCACAAAGAGTTAACACTTCTACAAGGTTCAGTGCACTTGCACAGAGCAGAAACCTGGCCTCTAGTTAACTTTTTCTGATTGTAAATGTCCCCCATCCTTTTGGGGGTCCTAATTGCGCTAACATGATAGCTACTGATCCAAATCCAGAGTCTGCTGCATTTCACCCTGGAATATGAAAGGTCTCCAGAGTATCAGGTTGCTTTTCTCTTCTATTATATATTTTACCAAACTCCATCCCTCATCACCAAAAATGTCTTGGATCACAGTGTGTATCCAAATGGTTCTTTTCAGAGTCGGTTAGATATAGCTGAGAAAAGATTCAACAATAGCAATTTGCTGAAACACAAACATTTATTGAGTAATAATAAGAGAGGGAAAAAGAAAGGAACATTTATTAAGAAAATAAAAAGAATCAAAAAGAGAGGAAAGAAACAATTTGTCTCACACCCTTCTGCCGATTGGAGACCCTTCAATCGCCAGGTGGTCTAGAAGCTGAGGTTGTTACTGGCACCGTTCATGATTCCAGTCTGAGATGAAATCCTGCAACTTGGAACGAAACTCTCTCTCTTATACAATGTAACAGACAACCAGCACAAAGAAAGCAGATACAGAAGATAAAACACAGCTACAGAAAAACAAGTTGCAGGTGCTGTCTTTGGCCAATAAAGAAATGTTAAAAAGACTCATCCACGGTCATGCAGCTTGTCAAGTATCAACAATTTTAGCCATTCAACCCAAACTATACAATCTATCTTCTCATGCAGCTGTCAAATTTCATCAATAACATTTAACTCTTTAGCCCATCCTATACACTGCGTTCCAGTCTACAAGTATTCTACCCAAATTCACTTCATTAGGCATGCCTACCTAATTGAAAGCCCCACCGCACCCCCCAGTTTGGATACTGTTCAACTTCTAATGGACAGTATCATAACATTTAGATTTCAGTCTTCTTTTCGAGGACTCTGAAGCAACTCCACCAAGGCTGGTATCCTGTCACCAAGTCACCCTTTATTTACACGTAGAGAGTCCTTGATACTGATACAGCTCCCTCAGAGCCAGCTCTGAGTGAACAGGATGTCTGAATCTCCTTTTCTTTTTTCCTGTGCATGTGCAGGTGTGAGACACAGTAAAAAACACCAGGTGTACAAACAACTTTATTAACACACCACCACCAATAGGAAATTCACCCATGTGACAAAAGCATCATTATCAAGCAAAACCCTGTAGGGGCAATGCCTACGTAAAAAATAAAGTGAGGGGGAGGGTAGGGATCAAATCAAAATAGAGTTGGTGGGGGAAACAAAGCACTCCACACCCCATGGTGCCCACTTCTCCCGAAAGGCATCAAGAGCGTCAGTGCCCATCATGTGCTCCTTCTCCAGGAACACCCGGGTGCGCGGACGTAGCCACAGAAAAGGGTAAGGCAGTCGGCCATAATGACCCCCTCCATGGCCTGCTGCCTGGGCCTATGCTTGGCCAGGCCCAGGAGCAGACCCACGAGGAGATCTTCTGACTGGCTCTTCTCCCTCCACACCGGGTGCTCAAAGACCAGGAGCATGGGGTTGAAGTGCAACCAAAAAAAACAAAAGGAGGTCTTTAAGGTAACTGAAAATGGAGTGCAAGTGCCCACACCCAATATATGCATGGTCCATGGACTCTACAGTGCTGCAAAACCAGATGGTTGGGCTGGGAGCCCAAGAAGCACCATAGTCTGCAATACATGGGACTGCTGTGTGTAACACCCTCCAACCCGAGGGTAAGGGGGCAGACCCCCGCATAGAGGGCAAATACTCCTTTCCTAATCTGTCAGCCAGGGCTCCCTGATTGGATCTGGTTAACAGCCACAATCAGGGAATTCATATTCTATGAGGTCCACCTGGCTGACCTCGTTACAATCACAACAGAGTCCAATTGACTTTTTGCAGAAATTTTGCATACTTGAATGGCAAAGCTGAGACCTGCGCAATATTATTTCCTCAAATAGACAAAACATTAAACATGGAGATAGAGAAAGTAAGAGCAGGAATAGGTGATTTGGCCCTTTGAGCCTGCATTGCCATTTGATAAGAGCATCAAATGCAGTATCCTGTTCCCATTTTCTCCCCGTACCCTTTGATCCCATTAGCCCTAAGAACTAGATCTAACTCCTTGAAAACATTCAATATTTTGGCCTCAGTCACTTTCTACGGCAGAGAATCCCATATGCTCACCACTCTCTGCATGAAAAAATTCTTTGTCTCACTTCTAAATGACCGACCCCGTATCCTTAAACAGTACTCCTTGATTCTGCGCTTCCTGGTTATATTCCTTCTGCATTCCTCCTAGTCCTGTTGGAATTTTACAGGATTAACAGATGTTAATCTGAGATCTGAGATGTTTATCTCACTACCCATTACCATAGACAAGGTTTCAGTAATGCTAATTGACAGTTAGCAGCCAGGCTTTTTTATGAAAACAAAATAAACCAACAAAAGTTGACTCTGATTGTTTGGGGCATTGCCCTGAGAAATGAACCAGTTACTGGCTGTAACCTATGTTGCTGATTTGAAACAGACACAACATGCATATTTTGAAATTTAACAAAGTCTGGCTGTTAATTGTCAATCAGCATTAATGGATACAATCTTCACAACATTGCTTCTAACAATTATAATTGACTTGCCAACCAATCAGCGCTCTCCTTTCATGCAGCGTAAATTTGTTTTTCCTTGAATTTGTATCCTTGTGTAAAGTCTATGAGTACAAGATGAAAAGCTTCAACAAAATGCGTCAGAGATAATAGGTACTGCAGATGCTGGTTAACAAGGTGTGGAGCTGGATGAACACAGCAGGCCAAGCAGCATCATAGGAGCAGGAAAGTTTGACGTTTCGGGCCTAGAAGGGTCTAGGCCCGAAACATCAAGCTTTCCTGCTCCTATGATGCT
>JAHRHZ010000263.1:2074077-2130840 GCA_024137785.1 Ginglymostoma cirratum | reverse complement strand
TGCATTTTAAAGCTGCACTTGGGAGTGTAGTAACAACTATCAATACAATGCTGCTGCAAGGACACTTTACGTGCAGGGACAGGCATTCAACTGATAGTTTGGACCAGGGTACATCATAGGGCTGCTCTGTCTCTTAGAACGTACCAACTTTGAACCTATCTGGATGCTCACTGCATCCGTCCCATTGCCCTGCCTTGACTTGCCTTTTTGTGCTTTGCCTGTCCCACTGCCACGGCTACCAGATCACAGAATTTCTGTCTTACCTTATCACTTAGTGCAGACAAAACCAGGATACTTGCCAATGTTCGCAGCAATTAAATCAAGGGACCCAACCTTCAGTCAACAGGTCCTAGCACAGAGAGTCAAGGATACGCATCAATACCAGTTGAGGTGCTTGGACACAGTCAGTCTGCTGCTTCGGTAGGAACCTCATCTCTTAGGGGGAGAACAGCTGAATGTTGGACAGACAACCCCATCTTAGCCCTTTCTGTCCTATTCTGAGCTGTTTTCTCATTGATGAGAGAAAGAGAGAGCAATATTAAGGATGTCTTCCCTAGCTATTAGTGCTGGTGCAAGCTGGAGAAAAGTGGTGGATTGTCCCAAATGAGTGAAAAGGTAACACATGGGTTCTAATTAGAAAGAAGTAATTTTTGAATTCTTCCAAGAGAATGTTATCTCCATAAGTTTAATACATGATTTCAATTCCTAATGCTTGTATCAACCTATGAAAATTAACTTGTTGGACCTTTCCAAAATCAGTGCAGGTTTGTCCGGATTAGTTCGTCAAATTCTAAAACTTTTGCCTGTATATGTCAGGAACTAACTCATATACATACAGATTATCCTGTTTTAAGTGTCTGAATCCACAGGAACCTCCTCTGACCGTGCTGTATTAACTTTAACTTCTCTCTCTGTCAACTTACTCTGCATGGGCAGTGTCTAATTTTCCTTCGATCACTTCATTTGCTTTGCTTTATTCCGAAATGAGATAAAAAATGTTGACACATCCTTTTCCTTAAATTTTTGTAAGACCTGCATAAATTTAAACATTTCCTTACTGGACTTTAGATTGTGAACGTAATTTTCCTCATCAGAGCCCTCTTCACCTTCCAAGGTCTTAATTTTTAACTGTATAATTTTAAAGTTCTTGTTCTTTTTATTTTTCCCTCCCTCTTGTTTCTTTCCACTTTCCCTTTGCAATTCATGTTCCAGCCTTCTCATTTACATTTCTTCCTTTATAGTTCCCATATTGTTCCTGTTTCTTTCTGAAATTGTTTCATCTTTTTCTCAAGTTCAAACTGCTGCAGCTGTAATTTGCTTTTAACTAACTCCAATATCTCATTCTCTGGAACAGCTTCTGTCATCTGCATTTCTACCAAGTCTCAATGTTGTGCCAGTCATTCAATTATTGAAGAATTTCTGAAGAAGTGTCCCTACCCGAAATGTCAACTTTCCTGCTCCTCTGATGCTGCCTGGCCTGCTGAGCTCTTCCAGCTCCTCACTGTTATGTCTGACTCTAGCGTCTGCAGTTCTTGCTATCTCCCTGTCATTCAATTGTTTTTGCCTTCCTAGCTCTGGCAGGCACGTCCACTTCTATTTTACTTGCCAATTAAATCAATTTGGCCTTTGTGATCTCTCATACATTAGTCAAAGACAACTACAAGAAGGTTTTAGCAGCTTCTAGAGATACATGTTTCAATGCAAACCCTGCTGTTTGTCCTTTTATCCTTTTTCACTGATACTAAATACACACACACACACACACACACACACACACACACACACACACACACACGTCCAAAGTTCTTATTTCAAACCGTTTCACCTTCAAGCCCCCAGACCTTGGCACAACATACATACATATGTTGCCAGTTGATGTGGCAGCATGTAACTCCAGTTACAAACACACACCTTATCCATAGATATTTGCATCCAATATTTGCCAGCTTCTCACAACTATCATGACATCTGTCCGATACACCAAGCCAATTCTGATGTTGAGATTAACCTCACTGGACTTCTCATCTGACTGTGCCACAAATCTTACTATAGCCAGTGTTGCTTTGACCTTTATGATTCTGCCCAATGTATTGGATTCCTGGAGAACAAGCAATAAGCTTTTTTTCGTCTTAAATGTCTCAGAGGCTGCTTTTAAAAAAGTATATAAATGTGCGCCAATCCATTAATTTCACCTGAGAAACCTCAACAGATGTGGCATAAAACATTCCTTTCATTGATTTCCAGCTCTCTAAAAATAGATACAAAGTTCAGTCTTACAAATAGATACCCAAAACTGCATCTGTTGCCACAACTTCCCAAATCACAGCACAAGCTGGTGGCAAACGGACAACAATCTGGTTGATGGCAGATATGTAAGTATCAATTGAAATGATGAGAACATCTGAGAAGAAATTGCTTTAGGTACTGTGGTGTTGACATCTTTCCAGCTGTAACCTCAAACATGTAGGTATCGTGACAGGCTGAATTGTATGAACATTTGTTTATGTACATATTCTGTTGTAATTAATATCCATAAAGTTGAGAAATATTATTTATGTTACAGTCTAAATATGAATTCTGCAAGGAGATTAGTGGAAGAGTATTCCTTGTGCTTAACTGTCAGCTGATTAGTGATAACCTCAACACTGATGTTTGATGTGCCCGGGTACTGCACTGTTGAAGCTGTCGCAATCCTTTGGTATTAAATAACATCAGTTTTTCTCTAAAATTCAGTTAATTTTTGGTGAAATTCTGTTGTATCTGAATATAATCACTGTTGAAGTTTGCAGTTACAGCTTCATTGGCTTTTGAAGAAACAGAAGTCTATTCCTGCCTTTCCAATTGAGTTCCAAGCCAGGATATCATTCATAAGTTGGATTTGCACAACTCCATAGTGCTGAATGGATGCAAAAGGATTCAAACTAAAGTTCAAACTAAAGTTTTAAGATGACTGAAAATATAAACAAAACCACAATAGGGAATCTGTTTGATAACAATGACTTGACTGCCACTACAATTTGTGCCACTGCCATGTGTTACTAGCATTTCAGTTATTCCTTAAGCTGATGACTTTACGGACATGGGGTGACAAAATGATTCTTTACAAATTTGAAAGAATGTACAAATGTACGAAAAGTTTGGATATAATTATGTGGGATATGGGGTGGGATAATATCAAGTAGGCAATGTCAATTCAGTTTCCCATTCTAAGTATTGCTCCCTTTTAAAATCCCAACTGATAGATATCGGTGAAGATGATATTATGAGCAATAATTCCAGCCCTAGGTGCAGCAAGAAAATAAATTTTTACTGGTATAAACAGTGAAATAAAACAGTAGTGCAGAAAATCTTAAAAATTGCCATGTTTTGTCGGTATTGTAATTCGATTCATAGGAAAATGAGGATTTGAATTTAACAGTCACTAGTATTTTTGTAAATAGAATGGTTTTTGTTGATGTTCTTGGCATGGCATTGTAACGTTACAAATCAGAAATATTAAAATCACTAAAGCTGGAAAAATTCTACCTTTTATTATTGTTTGTTCTTTTAACGGCGAAACTAGGCAGTAGTGGATGACTGTTATGTATTGCCAGAAACAGCAGAAGAAGCAGTGGGAGACATACAACTAGATTTATCCAAGATTGTGACAGCAGCAGAGAGAATAGAAACACCAGCAGGAAGCTAATGAAGAGCAGCACTTCTCAGCAGTCAGACCGTTCGAGCAGCTTTCGATTTGATTACCATCTTTCACGTCAAAGAATATAGGAAGTTTCGAAGCACAACCACTATTATTTAGTATTCAGAAGCAAACACATTTTAAAATGGGAGGCGATGAGAGATATTCTAGCTATACCACTGATGGAAGAAGTGTTAGGATAATTGCCTTCCAATACTTGCAAGAATGCTTGTCATTTTGAGTTTGTACTAAATGTTAGATAATGCTTGGAGAGGTTAAGGTACTTGATAGTTTGAGTCTTCGGACTGTATTAAACAATAGTTTTAAACAGGAGACAGTGGGTTGGGGGAGCAAGTTATATGCTATTCAATAGGCTATGTTAGAATCCTAATTGACATTAATAACATTGGTGATTATTCTTTATGATTTCTGTATTTGAATATCTATCTCTTTATAAACAAAGATCATGTGAAAAGTGAAATACCTCCAGCGGCTAGTATCCTGTCTCCAAGTCACCTTTTATTTACACCAGCATAGTACTTAACATGGTTCATCTTCCTCAGAACCAGCCCTCAGAGTGAACAGGATGTCTGACACTCCTTTATATATCTGTCAGCCAGGGCTATGTGATTGGACAAGGTTAACAGCCTCAACCAGGGAACTCATATTCTGTAAGGTCTGCCTGACTAACCTGGTTATAAGCACCACAATAGGGAATTTTACAAAGTTTCTTTGAAACTTTATTACAAATTCATGCTGTAAAGGTTACTCTTTTATAGTTAAAGTCTATTATATGGTGATTGTGCGATCTGTCTGTTTGTATCCCACAATTCACTCATAACATCTGCTAACATTATCTTGTAAATGGGTACTGATGGCTTCAATTTGACAGATGCCTTGTACGTGTTTATTCCACAGAATCATGTCAGCTGCAATATTATACAGAAGTTATCTAAAGCATGAAAATGAAATTGATGTTAATAGCAGAAAGCACATGTACTTGAAACACCTTAATCTTGTGAAAGTAAACATTGTGCAATTGACAGCCTAGGTCAGGGAGCCAGAGTTCTCAACCAAGCAAAAATTTTCCTTGGGTCTCAACTCTTTCAGCACTGTAACATATTTCTTGTGCTCTCAGGTAAGTAAAAACCCATGTCAACCTTTGTAGTGTTGCAACACCTTAGTGCCACAGAAAACATTAGTTGATTTACAGCTCTGAATTTCATAGAAACATAGAATGCAGGAGCAGGAGTAGGCTACTCGGCCCTTCGAGACTACACCAGCATTTCATATGATCGTGGCTGATTATTCAGCTCAATGCCCTGTTCCCACTTTCCCCCCATACCCTTTGATCCCTTTAGCCCTAAGAACTATATCTATCTCCTGCTTAAAAACATACAGTGCTTTGACCTCAACTGCTTTCTGTGACAGAAAGTTCCACTGGCTCACCATTCTCTGGGTGAAGAAATTTCTCCTTATCTCTGCCCTAAAAGGCCTACCTCTTTTTCTTAGACTGTATCACCTAGTTCTGGACTTCCTCATCATTTAGAACATCCTTCCTGCATTTACCCCAGTCCACTCCTGTTAGAATTGTAAATGTTTCTATGAGATCCTTCCTCATTCTTCTAACCTCCTGTGAATATAGTCCTAAACAATCCAATATCTCCACACACTTCAGTCCCTGCATTCCAAAAATCAGTCTGGTCTATGCTGTAAATTATACAATGTTTATTTGTAAAAGGCTAAGACATTTCAAATGATTCAATGTTACACAAATGCTTCACCTATTGATACTTCAAATGTCAAAATAATTGACTCTTCTTTGGCTGGTAGTAACTGAGAAGCAACAAATGAAGACTGTTTTTACAAGTTTTTAATTTACATTTCATAGTCCTTCTAGGGTTCATTCAGTGAATACTGGATAAATGGGCATGCGAATGCCATAATCTGGAATGGGTGTACGAAGGGCTACAGGAGGGTAATGAGGCATAGCCTGTCATGAGGGCTAAGGGGGCGTTGGGTAAAGGGATAATGAGGGGTCATGGATGGGACAAGTGGATTTTTGAGAATTGAGTGGCTGTGAGAGGTGAGGGCTAAAAGACCTTAGCTTTGAGGATGGCATTTAAACAGCCTACATGGGCACCTGGCAGTCTCTGTGTCTGCCTCCGAACTCCTTCTAGGTCTGGCTGGCCTGAATCCAGCCTGAACCCGTACACAGCAATTAATAATTTGACCCAGACCAATATTTGCCCAACACAAGAGTGCATAGCTACAGACTTCACCAACTCCCGCTGCCTGTCAGGAAGATGAAAACCTGGAGGGTTATATAAGTGAAGTTTGGTAAAATGCAGATTGAGGCAATAGGAAGCGATTTCTGCAACGAATTTGCAAAATATTCAATGAAGAAAAATAGAAATCCCTGAAGAACACCCGAAGTCATAATCACCATTAAAATGCAACCTATTTTTAAGACTATGCACAAAGACAGGCAGGCCTATTGCCCAGAGTAAGAGAATTGCTGAGAGCAAGGCCTCATTTGACATTGAAAAATTCAGCTTGAGTGCTCAATTGAATAAATTTACTGTGCAATATAAGGTTTTGCATTAATGCTACAAAATGAACTTTAATTTCCTTAAACTGCCTGTCCAAATTTAATGTGTGATGTGAGTGCAGCATGCGAGGTCATCAACCAAAGTGTGAGCCTTACATAATTTCTAGGCCAAGCAGTCCTAGCTAGCTAACCTTGGGTGAGTTTTCTTTCAATAATGGTAAGATAATACACTGACAAGCAAAGTTTCACCTCTAAATAAAGTGAAATGGACACGTATTTAAATGTCCTATAAAGTATGCAACTATCTTCGTAAACTACAACATGCATGACAGATAAGTAATAGTTTATTGCTAACTGATGTGGAGGGAAGATGACTTGATTTTCCGTTATTCTGCTTCCCATGTTCTCAGTGACCCTGTCTCTCTAGTGCACACAAGCATTTGAATGCAACGTCCTTACATTAAGACCCAAGGTCAGCAATGTGGAGCATAAATGCAGACAGTACTTAAACAGAATTATAGGCCCCATTTTTGACATTCTGTTCATCTCTCTCAAGCATTTTTCAAGCTAGAAAAGTATAATTCTCCAAACAATACCTGTACATAGAGTGACTGAATAGAAAGGAGTGATATTTTAGTCATTACCATTAATTTTCCTAAGACTACTCCAAGTTGAAAATGCAAAAGCTTATAGGCTGAATCATACCTTGTTGGCTAAAATCGAGCTGCATCAAGATTTTGGAGGGTTTCTCATTATGAGACCTAACAAGATTCAAAGAGTCTTACCAATATTGCTTCATGAGTTACCTATCCCACTCCACCTATGCCATGGCATTCCACGTATCTGATTGTAGCCCCATCTTACGATGTGTTGTTCCTGGAACAACTCACCAGTCACAGGATATCCACCAAGAGACCAGCATATAAGACCAAGCCACTTTTAAAAGCCTGCTATTTACCCAGACACCGGCATCCTGAATGTGCCCTGTTTGTTGATGCAAAGATTCTGAACATGTCAGAGATGGTGCCATGATTCTCTGACAGGAACCTGGAGGTCCTGATGCTGGGATGGTGCAAACGAAGGGCTTTCTTGTCTCAAAGTACAGGAAGTGGTGGGTATCCCATCAGCCCCTGGCAGCCTCACTCTACATTGGCACCCAGGTCAGTACCATTGCAATGGTGTGGAGGAATGGCCAGCAGCATCATGAGAAGGTCAACCTTCCGGCTTGCCAGGATAAGTGTAGAAAAACTGTCCCACACCAGGTTGCTCATTATGGAGCCACAGGACTGACTGTGACTCACTTGAAATTCAGGGACACGGACCCCCTGACTGACACCACCCTGACAAGATGCTTGGTCAATCACTTAGACTGGTATGGAAGGCTGCCTTTGACTTACAGTGCCAGAACCACCTGACTGATATGTGCATCCATGGAGTTTGGTAAGGATTCTCCCCTAAGCCTTTGAGACATGGCTACCTACTTGCTGAATATGCAGTGTGTTTGCCACATAAGCTGCTAGCACATGGAAGTATGAGATTGATGTCACACTAGGCCATACAGCAAGATGTCCACCTCCTTGACTGAGGATTCCGGACCTTCCTGGTTGTATAACAGTGCTAATCGGCATGGCAAGGAAAGGAAAGGTGGGGATGCTGTCAGGTGCCAAGTACGCAAGTGCCAAGAGAGCAAGCAACCCAGTCCAATCTGTGAACTGGGTGTCGATCCCTGTGTACAAAGTGTCTTTGCAGCAGTTTTTCAATGCTAGTTTTCAGTGTGCCCTTCAATGCAAGCCTCTGTTTCCTAAGCAACCAGCATTGGTTGGAGAGATGTAGTAGTGGCCATGAGAGTTTGGCAAATATCAGATGCCATGGATGAGAGGTGTGTATATGACCATGGTTCCTGCCCTGTGGTTGTCTCTCCAAATGCATGGCAACACTGATCCCAGAGCTGCTTGTTAGCCTGCCTTAAACATTAGATTGGCATCTCCAATTAAGGTTCTTATATTTAGCTTTATAATTTTTTAACATTAATTCGAAGGATGAGGGTCGCTGGCTAGAGCAACATTTGTTGCCCATCTCTAATTGGTCAAAGGGCAATTAAGAATGAACCACATTGTTGTAGGTTTGCAGTCACATGTAGGCCAGACAAGGTAAGGATGGCAGTTTCATCCCCAAAGGACATGAGTGAAACAGATGGGATTCATGATCATCTGTAACCGGCGAAGGTGCAACACCTGTGCATTTACCTCCTCCCTTCCCAGTACCCAACGGCCCAAACGTACCTTCCAGGTGAAGCAACACTTCACCTGCACTTCCCAGAATCTAGTCTACTGCATTTGCTGCTCACAATGCGGTCTCCTCTACATTGGTGAAACGAAGCATAGAATAGGTGACCGCTTCGCAGTACATCTATGTTCTGCTCACAAAAAAGACCCTGAGCTACCTGTTTCCTGCCACTTGTAACATACCACCCTGTTCCCTGGCCAACATCTGCCTCTGGCTTGTTGCTATGTTCTAGCAAAGCTCAACACAAGCTAGAAGAACAACACCTCATTTTCCACTTGGGGACTCTGCAAGCCTCTGGACTCAATATCGAGTTTAATAGTTTAAGGGGAAGGGGGTTCTGAAATAAATAGGGAGAGAGGAGGAGGCGGATAGAAGATGGATAGAGGAGAAGATCGGTGGAGAGGAGACAGACAGGTCTAAACTCTCCCATGTCCCAGCCCCCTACCCCACACACCAGGCCTTGTTACCACATAGCCTGCCATTATACACTACCTGTTATTAGGCATTAATAGTCCCCATTAACAACTATTCACCCTCCCAGCCTGATCATTATCAACTCTTTGTCTGTCCAACTGATCTTCTCTTTCTTTAGGCTTATTCCTATCGTTTACTCCCTACCCCATTCCCTTCCCCCTTTTTTCTGCATATAAACTGACCTTTTCCCAGCCACCAATCAGTTCTGAGGAAGGGTCATCGAACCTGAAATGTTAACTCTGTTTTTTCCTTCACAGATCCTGCCAGACCTGCTGAGTTTTTCCAGCAACTTCTGTTCTTGTATCCCCAGAACACTACCTGGGTCTCCGAGTTAACAGTCTAGCAATAACACCACTGGGCCATTATCTCCCCTGTACTTATGCTACTAACTGTCTACACATGCTGATGGAAGCTGCTTTCCATACTGTGTCACCTGCAATATGGTTTATTTGTTGGTAGGCAAGCGGAAGAAAAAAAAAACAGGAGCTTCTTAGACAACTGTTGAAGTGATTGATTAGTTTGTGAGCCAAAAACAAATTTCTCAATCACAAGAGTCAGAAAACCCCCTCCCCCTAAGTGTACAACTGTTCCATACGACTGGGAATAAGGGAAACATCACAGTAAACTCAAAACCTTCCAGTTATATAATTCTTTAACCTCACACTTACCGTTTTTGTTCTATAGTTGTTAATTTCCTACTCACCTTTTCGAATACACATTGTCTAAGGTTTTGGAGTAGATCTGTAGCTCGGGTTGTGGGTGTTGAGGGTTGGTTCGCCGAGCTGGTTTGTTGTTCCACAGACGTTTCATTACTGTGCTGGGTAACATCCTCAGTGCAGCCTCTGATGAAGCATCAGTGTGCTTTCCTGCCTGGTTTTTAAACTCTGGGGTCCATTGTGATGGATTGCCTCACTTCCGGGTTTCCTCTGTAGTGGAATGTATATGGGGCCAAGTTCAATGTGTTTATTAATAGCAAGCTTCGTGGAGTGCCATTCTTCCAGGAATTCTCGTGCTTGTCTCTGCCTAGCCTGTCCCAGGATCTTGGTGTTGTCCCAGTCGAAGTCATGGTTCTCCTTGTCCATGTGGATTGAGATGAGTGAGTATTGGTCGTGTCTTTTTGTAGCCAGTTGGTGTTCATGTACTCTTGTTGTTAGTTTCGTTCCTTGCTGCACTGAGGATGTTACCAAGCACGGTAACGAAACGTCTGAGGAACAACAAACCAGCTCAGCGAGCCAACCAACCTCAACAGAATACACATTGTGTTGGTGCTGCAACTGCTGCTTAGTACCGTACCATGACACAGTCATAGGACTAAAGCATGCATTCATTCAAAGAGCGCAAAACCTTTCAATGAAACTTAGGCTACGGACATGTGGTCCTGCTTGGTCAAAATCCTGGAACTTCTTCCTCTATGGCATTATGGGTCTGCCTACAGAGAATGGATGACACCAGTTTAAGAAGACAACTCACTACCATCTTCTCAAGGCAGCTAGGGATGGGAATTCCACAACCCATGTGTGAAATAAAAGAAATGCGAATCACAGATTTTGAAATTGATATATTAATTTAGAAACATACCATTCATCATCAAAATTTGTCTAGATATTAATTCTACCAAAACATCTCCAAAAGAAGTCTTCTGGTCACTAATCCACCCTAATGATGTCAAAAGTACTTTTCAATCTACGATGTATGCAGGTTTCCACGTGGACCTTCTTTACTCAAATTAGGCATAAGCGAAGATTTTAGCATTCAGTTCTAACTGATATTAGTATATTTGATTTTATTCTACTAAGTACATTAAAGTTTTAAACCTATCTTTTGCTTGCTGGAACTGATGATTCGAACAGAAATTTGGCACCTTAACATCCAAGTTGAAATTCTTTCTCATAGAATTCAAAGTAAAATAACCAATAGGACATGCTGAATATACCACAGCAATTGGAGACAAATCTTTCACTTCAGTAGAACATTCTAAAATATGGTTATTCACTACAAATTTATTCACTGCATTTACATACTGAAGACAGATCCAAGTAATTTCCATGTCATTTCAGGTTTGCTGCATTAAATAAGGGTCATAAATGCTGATCCTATACTTATCCCAGAAATTTTACTGTGCCTGAGTGGCATGATCTACTTTTTTTCATTGTATTAATGACGGTTCACAGAAAGGTCATGTTCAATGTTCAATGTCAAATACTGTACAACTTCACCCACTATGATCAGATTTGGTAAAGGATTGGCTGTGTGAACTATTCAGTTTTATTTACACAAATGTAGCAAATTACAGGCACTTTGATCGTTACATGTTGCAACATTGTTTTGCAGATTATTGAACATATTCAATTTTGCATGGGCCTGTTAACATTCTAAATTCAAATGTGGCAAGAAAGACAAAGAGTGAGAGGTGGCAAGTAGAAGGAAAGAGATAAAGAAAATGAGAATACACCAAAAATATTTATCCTCGAATGACTGTACTTTAATTTGAGTATACTTCATTTGTCAGAGCTCATTACCTGGTTTCCTCGGATCAGTTTTTACCAGAATCCTAAGAGAAGAAAGGGATCTGATCCCATTCTGACAATGTTGGAAAGAATAAAGTTTTATTATTATATTTAATGTTGTTTAATTCTATTTAGGCTGCTCACAACCAACTTGTATGTAGGCTAAGGAGGTGGTTTAACCCTACCTCCCAGGTGACATTAAGTGGGTTACCAGGCAGATCAAACCAAGTCTTTTGGTTACTTACACAGCTGGGAAGCTCATAGGATGACCAGTTGCAATTTTGAGTTGTTAAACTGAATGGATGGCAGAGAGACCTGCCCAAATCCAATCGGATCCATATTAGAGATAATAAGGTGTAAAGCTGGATGAACACAGCAGGCCAAGCAGCATCAGAGGAGCAGGAAGGCTGACATTTCGGGCCTAGATCCTTCTTCAGAAATGGGGGAGGGGAAGGGGGTTCTGAAATAAATAGGGAGAGTGGGGAGGCGGATAGAAGTTGGATAGAGGAGAAGATAGGTGGAGAGGAGGCAGACAGGTCAAAGAGGCTGGGATGGAGCCAGTAAAGGTGAGTGTAGGTGGGGAGTTAAGGAGGGGATAGGTCAGTAGAGGGAGGATGGACAGGAAAAGGGGGCGGGATGAGGCTAGTAGGTAGGAGATGGGGGTGTGGCTTGAGGTGGGAGGAGGGGATAGGTGGGAGGAAGGACAGGTTAGGGAGGCGGGGACAAGCTGGTCTGGTTTTGGGTTGTGGTAGGGGGAGGGGAGATTTTGAAGCTTGTGAAGTCCACATTGATACCATTGGGCTGCAGGGTTCCCAGGCTGAATATGAGGTGCTGTTCCTGCAAGCTTCGGGTGGCATCGTTGTGGCACTGCAGGAGGCCCAGGATGGACAAGTCGTCTGAGGAATGGGAGGGTTGTTGAAATGGTTCGCGACTGGTTGGTGCTGTTGTTTAGTGTGAACCGAGCATAGGTGTTCCGCACCTTTGTTCCTTTGCCTTTTGCCCCTTCCCTTTTGGACTGTGCTAATTCAGGCAAATAGGGTAAAGTTGCCATTGTCCCACACGAGTGTAGGGTTGCTCTCTCATTAGATGGAGATGACTGGTTGTGAATTTAACCCTAGGGTCACCCTGGTTTAGCTGACGGGTAATGTTGAGAAGACAGTGTGGGCATTGGTTAGTTCAGTTGGCTGGATGGCTGGTTTTTGACGCAGAGCATCATCAATAGCATGGGTTCAATTTCCATGCTAGCTGAGTTCACCATAAACGTCCCACCTTTACAACCTCATCCCTGACCTGATGTTTGATGACTGTCATGTCAAACTCAAGACCACTCGACACTCTGTAGGGAGACAGTGGTCCTCTGGGACTATACTGACTTTACTATATAGACAAATGGAGCAGATTCCCCATTACTCATTTAATGATACCTTAAAGGTGATGCAAATGCTTTGGGAAGTTAGAAGAGAAAACATTTATCTCCAACCTCTGGCCTGCTCGAAGAGGCATGACATTTGCAGAGGATATCGCGCAAAATTTCTGATTAATGGCAATGTCCAAGATTATCCGGGGAAATAGTTAGGCTCAATGTTATTGGAGATAGCCATCTCCTTGTAGTTGTTTGGGACTAATGGGGAGGCGATGTCCTAGTGATATTATCACTGGACTGTTAATCCAGAGACCCAGATAATGTTCTGGGGACCTGGGTTCAAATCCTGCCAGGGCAGATGGTGGAATTTGAAGACAATAAATATCTGGAATTAAGAATCTAATAATGACCGTGAATCTATTGTTGGCAAAACCCATCTGGTTCACTAATGCCCTTTAGGGAAGGAAACTGCCATCTTTTCCTGGTCTGGCCTGCATGTGACTCCAGACCCACAGCAATGTGGTTGACTCTTAATTGCCCTCTATGCAATTAGGGATGGGTAATAAATACTGCCTGGCCAGCAACACCCACGTGCTGTGAATGCATAAAGGAATCTTAAGCATTGTTCAGTGCCATAATTACATGGCTTTTTGAAAATTAAATCAAACAGAATGTTTGTAAAACATCTCATCCCAAAAGGTTTCACTTCACACTTTGTAGTAATTCCTTCGGCTTCTGATACATCTCCATATAAGCCAATGCAGAGACATTCCAAATGCCTCCAGTTTTCTGTTAGTCAGTACACAAGCATAAATCATGAAGAACATGATATTTTCTTACAAATGAAATATTTCACACCATACTACATTGTAAAGATAAAGCTCTTCGGTGAATTTTAGGTACCTATTAACAACCACGTTATAATGTCTCAACAAGTCTTGCTCTGTATTCATATGCTACAAAAAGAAAGCCAACATCTCAAACTCATTTTAATATTACAAAACAAAAATAATTGCTTTCTTTCATCTGGAGCTCATATTTTGTCTTCAGTCATTTGAAATCCAGTTTCAAAAAGCATCTGATCAGTAAATCATCTGAATTGTAAAAGTACTAATGTCTTAGAATACAACTAATCTTAAAACTTTGAATTCCAGGGTGGTTACTTTTTTCTAATACATTTAGGTACCCAAGAAAAAATAACCACAACAAAATCGCTTCTCTTCAAAAACATGAATTTTACAACGTAGAAAGAGGTTATTGGTTATGTCCTGTCGTGCATGTTCTAAGAAATACTTAGGGAGCTCCAATCTCTATTCTTCCTCAGCAGCTCTACAATACTCGGCTTTTCAAGTACCGTTGCTTTATTTATACTAGATATGTACATGCAAATACAAATTTCCTGTTACATATACCGTATGGTTATAATGTGATAGTGTACATATATTAACATGAATTTGTATCTGCAGCTTCTATCCCTAAATGAACACACTTTATGTTGGACCCTAGGCATGACCAATGATTTACTTGAGTTCAGCCCTTTCTGCTCTGCAGGTTTGGCATTCAGTGCACAAGTACAGGCCTTTGTAATACCCCAGACAGAATGAACTTTTCACTCTGCTTTTCTTGTCTCACATGGGAAGCATAGCTTAATATTAAACAATGGCATGTACTAAACAAGAATTCTTCCTAACTTGAATAACAAGAGGGAGATCCTGCAGTAGGTCAGAAGTGAACTGAATTAAATCATCCATGTATCAGATCATAAATCAGAGATTCTTTAATTATTTCTTAGTGTGTTTTCATACTGGTTAATATTTCAGTATATCACAGAATGGTTCCAGTGAAGTGAGTATACTATTTATCTTGTGTCGTTTCCTGACTTGGAAACATGGCTTTGTACATACTTCATTCCGACAATATCACAGTGAACACTGCTGTTTCTGAACAAAATAAAATGAAGCCTGGAATATGAAATAAATGGCAATTTTGAAAATGGTCCTAATGCAATGGCTAGTGATTCTTTGCTTCATGGATCATATAAATGTTTCTCTCTTCGAGTCGGAATGCTTTAATTGGTGAGGATTATATGTATCCTGCTTCTTTTCAAAAGTTACTATGATAATTCCACGAGGACAGAAAGACAGAGATTAAAAGTGTTTTCTAAACAAAAAAATACATTATCTTCTCTAAATTATTTTTCTTTGCTTTCTTTGCTTAACTGACATGCTAGCAGTTAATCACATGATATCAGTTGATCACAATTTCAGGAAAGTTCAGATCAGCAGTAACCAGAGGAAAAAAGCTTATACCACCCTCCAGCACTGTCCATTCGTATTGTGTCCCAGCCAAGGCAACACATATCAACACATGCAGCTCAGCCAGTTATAAATCAAGGAGACCATTGAAACCCATCATGGTTTTACATAGCATTAACAACTTCACAGTTATCTGGCAAAATGCACCATAGATGTTGACCAGGACAACAAAACCCATCTCAATAGCTGAAATAGTTAATCTGGAAGCACCAATCACACTCATGCTGCTTTGCTTGAATCACTTAATTATTTCAACTCCTTCTGTTCATCTTCTTGCAACATCAGAAGATTAACCAGCTCCAAATTTAGCTCACACCTGCCTATGGTCTCTATTTATACTAGAAGACTGAGTTACAGAAAGAATCCTGTGCGTGACCTGTAAAGTGCATTGATTTCCAACTTAACCACCTTCACCTGCCAAGCCCCTTAAAAATCTTATATATTTTAATAAAGAAGCTTTCTCAGTCTTCTAAACTCTAATGAGTACAGGTCCAACTTAATCATTCCATTCCCATAAGAAAATGTTCTATACACAGGATCATCCTTCTTCCTTCATCCAACCTTCTCTAAGGAGTCTCTCCAATGCCAATATATCTTTTCTGAGGTAAGGGAACCTAAACTGTTCATAGTATTCAAATATAACCTAATTATTGCCAAATGATAATATATTTAAAAATGTTCTGCTATTACACTCTTTATAATAGATTTTAACATTTTCATACTAACAGATGCTAATCTAAATATCTGAGAGTAACCTGTGTTTTTTTGTCTTCTTCCTTTTTTGAGTAAGGGTGATACACTGGCAGTTTTCCAATCATCTGAGGCTTCTTCAAATCTAAGAATTCTTGCAAGATTCTTACAAGAGCATCTACAATCTCTGTGACTACTTCCGTTTATATTCTAGGATACGTTCCATCAGGCCCAGGGAATGGATTAACATTTCGTTCCATTAATTTCCTCAACACTTATTCTCTTGTGACAATTATAGTATTTATTTCCTCTCCTTTTTTCCCCATTGATTATTTCGTAATTTTGGAATGCTAGCAGTGTTTTTTTTTTAACTTTGAAGCTGGACGCAATGTATTTGTTTAGCTCCTCTGCCATTTCCTTGCTCCCCATTATTATTTCCTAGTCTAATGCTCTAAGATGCCTACGTTCACTTTGTCTTCTTTCTTCCCTTTTATATATTCAAAAAAGTATTTGTTACCCATCTTGTTACTAATTACAAGTTTACGCTTAAAGTTCATTTTCTCCCATCTTATTTTTGTTTTGATCATCCCTTTTTAAAAAACTTTCCCAATCTTCTGACTTACCACTAATCATTACCACATTTTTTCAACTTGAGGCTATCTTCAAATTCAAGCTTAAGGATAACCTGGTTAACAGGTTACCCTGGTTGGTTTATCATCTTCGTCATTGAGTTATAGCTTTGTTGTGAGTCATGAATTACTTTCTATCATTGTTCTTCCACCAACTGTGTTTCTAAATTGCTTTCCCAGTGCACTCCAGCTTAAATCAGATACTGAAAGAAATTTATTAGAAACCAAAAATGAAAACTTAGTGGCTGAAGTGATTTTTCATTTAAATATACATAACCACAGCAAATTCTTATCATTGAACTTTAGAGGAACATAATAAATTATACCACAAAACTGGGAGTAGAAAAGGAAGGGCAGAAGGGTGAGATTCCAGCTCCTTTAAGCCTAAAACTATTGAGATTTATAACTGGGAAAATACCCAATAAAGCATTCCCTGAGGCAAGGATGTTTAAGATATTCCAGATAGCGATTAAGGTCTAACTGTTCAAAAACTATTAAGAAATATTGATAGAAGACTCAGAACAAATAATTGATTAGAATCCTGTCATCAAAATTATAACTGTGGCCACAAAATAGTTGATGGAACTGTACAGAAGGGGACCAGAGAGTTTCAACAAAAAAAAAAATGAATGTGCTTTCTAGTAAAAGATGCTGGAGATGAAATTATGGGCTTCAGAGAGAAAAGGGTTCTCAGGACAAAAGGGAACAAGAGAGAAACTTTTTCAGCAAAAGATTCCAGAGATGCAATTAAAGGCCACAGACAAAAAATAAAGAAGCTAAAAAGAGATCAAAATAAGAAAGAGACACTGAGTTATATGATGAGGGAATGGTTAGCTAAGGTTTTGAGCACTGTGCCCCAAGAGATGAGAACAATCCTTTAAGACTAGAAAGTTAACCAGACACGTTCTGTTTACCTTGAGCTGAAGAGGTCCTAACTGTCCTGAAAATGATGAGAAAGTCCAACAATAAGATGGGAAAAAGCCATAGAAGCTAAAGAAAACCACATCAAAGCCCAGTAGATTAACAAGGCTTTGGATGGAAACCACCAGTTCTCAAAAGGCCAAGGAAAAGCCTATAGAGTCTAAAAAAGACAGAACAAACCCAGGGTGGAATCTTATATCAGCCTGAACAATGTGGATAACAATGAAAAGGTTTGTTGCAGAATTGCACAAGAAGTCTGGAGAGGCTGATCTTGATGTTGGAAGCATCTCACTGTGTGTTTCTAGAAAGATATTTGGCCATGAGGCCTACTGTGGCCATATCTTACCAAATTTGCCTCATTAACTGCCTACCCCACTCCACTGGCATCGGGTTTGATCCTCACCATTGCTGGGATATCTCAGTATTGATCAGCATCCCTGGTACCAGCACCATCTTTAAAAGGCCATAGTACACCCACAAGCACTGTCAGTCTGGAGCTGCACTGCACAGCTAATGATGTTGGCCTCAGACATGGGAGACAAGAGAAATTTGCCAGGGCACTCTGCCAGCAGAGACCCAGAGGTTCTGCTAGGTGAAGTGGTATGGAGGCCAGATGTTTACTGTCCCAGAATTGGCAGTGGAGGCCAACACATCAGATATTCCAGCCGGGCCCAAAGATGCCACATGGGACATCCTAGAGGAACGTAAATCAGGATGTGTCACCAGACTCAAAACTTGTACTCTGTTTTCTCTCCTATAGGGAGTGCTGCCTGGTTTACTGTTCACCAGCTCCCTGGTTCTGACACTGGGCTTATGTAGTACAATGTGGCACAGAAGGCAGATGCTTCAGAGGCAAAGAAAACACTGACTTTATTGAAAAACAAGCAAAATTTAATATATTTACAGAAAACAAGAAAACTAATATCAGAATTAAAACCCGCCTATCTCTGACTTAGACCCGTCTCCCAGTTAATTGACTCCCAGTTAAGCCTAGCAGCCAAGACTTGATACATTGGGTGGCTGTTAATTCTGCTAATGGGAGAGACAGAGAGACAGAGAGAGACCTGCTAAGCTATTTCACTTCCCTTCCTTAAGGGTGCCTTACACCATTAGCCCTGAACCCCACCTCCCCCTGTCTAAGACTAGCCAAGCTGGATTACAAGGTCTCAATGATCTTAGGCTCACCCCTGGTGTGAAAACGCAATTTTGACTGGCTCTGTCCATAGTCTTTTGATGTAGCAGGGTCTCCGCAAAGGGCCACAAGTGCCAGTTACACTCAGTCTAGTGGTGTCCGCTGATGCGTTTAGATGAGTGGGACCAGACCGGTGACTACCTTGGGTTTTCTTTCCTTTCTTGCTGTCCTCGTAAGTGGGTTGTTGTTGTGGATGGTGGTGGGTGTTGCAGGTGTTGCCCTGGTTAGTGTTTCGTGTCTCCTCCAAACTGCGAGTGGAGGTTCGTAGTTAGTTGCTGGTGTTCAGTGGTTGGTATCGCAGTGCTGATCTCACAGACCCCGAACTCTCAGTGCCCCACTTACAGTGCAGGACTCTCGGTGCACTCACTCTCTTTCTCTCCTCTTCTTCCTTCAATCACTTCTCCTTCCTTCATTCTTGTGCTGGGCTTGGGGTCTCCAGTTATACCCAACTGCAGGCCCCCCCCTTATCTCCCGCTAAATCTGTTGAGCTATTAATCCTCCTCTCAGGGCTGAATGAGATTCCTGAGCACTGGAGTAAGTGTGAATCATTTATCGATTGACGCGAATGGTTTTGGAATGTCCAGCACTTCCCTTGGATGGGTATCTGTTCACTTTTGCATAGTGGTGTGAATGTTTTATTTCCATGCAAGGTGCAGCAGGTTTGCATGTAGAACAATGGTGTGGAATGTTCAGTATCCTAGTGCCTGAGCACTGATTGGGAAATGAATGGTTTTATACCTCTGTAGGCTCCAAAGGATCTGAAGTTTTCGAAGTTGTTTGTGTCCCACAGACTGGCTTGCATTATTTTAGCTGGGGCATGAATGGGGGTCTTCCTTTAGTTTCAGTTAGCTAATCCCTGTCCCAGACATCTGCCCCTGGGCATGTATATTCCCCAGACCATCTGGTTTCTGAAGTCCCAAAAGTCCCGTGAATTTAATCCAATGTAATTTCCACAACTTCTGCCTTCAGAGAGTTTGAAATCCAGGGCATGTCCATAAACAGATGGAGATTTTTGCCCCACCTTTCACTCCACAGGTGCTGTCAGACCTGTTGAATTTCTCCAGCAATTTCTGATTTTATTTCCGATTTCTAGCATATGCAATTCTTTGTTTTACTTTACATTTGTTTGATATTTACCTCCAAACTCTCTTCTCCAGGTATTACAGTCAATTGGCTTAGATTTTCCAATCATTATCAGAATAGTTTCAACCATTGTCAATGTCCTTTACGATTACTTAATTACCCATGGGCGATAATTCTGGCTGGATTTGTGAGTTTGCCCTGTCAGAGAAAAACGGGATGAAATCCATTCAGGACAACTGCAGCTCTGTAGCCAAACCATGTCCCTTTTTTTTCAGGAGTTAAGTTATTTAAAGGTCCCAAAACAATCTTAACAGTTACTGAGGAAAGCTATTTGTGTGAGGTAGGTGAGATGTAGGGTGCCAGGTGACTAAGTGGAAAGGTTGCTAATTGGGCGTAGTTAGGTGCTGGATTGGTTTGGGAGGTAGGGTAGAAGCTGGGTGAGGTGTGAGGGTGCTCAGGTGGGTTTGTTGGCTAGTCAGGGGAGTTGGTGGTAGTGTGGCAGTTGAGTGAGGTGCTAGCGTACCAACTGTGTTGGGGGTCATGGGTTAAGGGAGATAGGATTCCATGTGACTGAGGGGGCCCGGGTGGTTGAGGGGGTTAGGGTCTAGGGTGATTGAGGAGGTTATGGTGCCAGGTGTGTGAAGTTGTTACGGATTCAAGGGTGAACAGGCAAGGTATCAGGTGTCATGGAAGAGATGTATAAGGTTGATCTCACAGAAACCTGTAGAATTCTAACAGACTGGACAGGTTAAACATAGGAAAGATGTTCCTGATAACTGAAGAGAGTCAAAACAGGGGTCATAGTCTAAGGATATGGGCTAGACTGCTTAGGACCGAGATGACGAGAATTTTTTTTTTAAAACTCAAGAGTGGTAATCTTGTGGAATTCTCTGCCACAGAAATGTTTTCTAGTAGGAGTCAGATATTGCTGTGCTGCACATGGCTCAGTGGTTAGCACTGCTGCCTTCTTCGAGCCAGGGATGTGTGTTTGATTCCAGCCTTGGGCAACTATCTGTGTGGAGTTTACACATTCTCCCTACGTGGGTTTCTGTTGGGTGCTCTATTTCTTCCCACAGTCCAAAGAAGTGCAGGTCAGGTGGATTGGCCATGCTAAATTGCCCATAGTGTCCAAGAATGTGCAGGAGAGGTGGATTAGCCATGGGAAATGCAGGGTTACAAGGATAGAGTGAAGGGCCAGGGATGGATTGAGTGGGACGTTCTTTGGAGGGTCAGTGTGACTCAGTGGGCTGAAAGGCCTCTTTCCACACTGTAAGGACTCAATGATTCTATAGTTTTTAGAGCTAAAATGTTTAAAGGGGAGAAACTGGGAATATGATACTGAATTGTAGAGCAGGCTTGAAGGGCTGAAAGACCTACTCCTGCTCTTATGTAGGGTGCCAGTAGAGTCTGCAAAGGATGGCATGCGTATGAGGGGGTGGTTGAATGTCAGGTAAGTGAATGAGTGCATAGAGTTGAGTTAGGAGTGTTTGGTTAGAGAGTGGGATGGAGTGAGGCAATTGTGGTTGTTATCGAGTCCAGAGATGACAAGGGTCAGGGAGTGTGTAATTAGGAGGGTCAGAGTGAGTCAGAAGTTCAGCCTAATTGTAACCCAAGAGTTGGAGTAGGTTTTTAATAATCGAACTCTTCGTGGATCACTATTAAGTTTAATTGAGTTGGAATACTCTGAAATTTCCAAGTTTAAGGGGATTTTTTACAGGCCAACTGGGTATCCATTTCAAATTTCACCTGACAACATGAAGCACTGCAATGAGTTTTGGATTCCAGCCCATCCCTGGCTCATATTAAATCTCTTCTCCATTATCTTCAAGGATTGACATTGTTTTGAAAGTATGGTGCCCAGAATAGACACATGATTCCAACTGAGACCTAATCATTGATTTGGTAAACTTATTTACTTCTATATTCCAAGCCTTAACAGTTTTCCGAATTTTTTCTTACCAGTTTTAAGGCGAACTGACAAGTCACTCTGTTCCTGCACCCACTTTGAAATGTTATCAAACAATGTAGATCACCTGTCTTCATTGATGTAGTTGTTCTGCATTCCATTTTCTCTGCCATGTTTCTGCTCATTACTAGTTTCTGACTATGTTGTTCTGCAGTCTCTTATGAAGCTTCTTAGTGCACCCAAGTTTTGAGATCTGCAATCATTATTATTATGTCCCAATACCTACATCTTCCTCAGTAATATAACAATGTTCATTATGTCTTTAAAAATAACAGTAAGTCCAAAAGCCACCCACTGAGAAACACCAATATACACTTCCCTCCAATCCAAACATCAACCATTCATTATCACTCTCCAATTTGTCTCTTAGCTAAATTTGAATTCACACTGTCCAGTCACTTTAATGCTATGGGCTACTTTTCTTATTACAGCTCTGCTCTCACAGCGATTGGTAATTTTGCATGTAGGTCAACTACCTATAATTTCCAAATTGGTTAGTTCATCTCAGGAATGTTGTAAAATCATTTTTATTTGGTTAGCTCGGAAATTGAATCAATTTTTAACTGCTACTGTCTTAAATTGGCTAACTAATTTATTGCCTTGCATTCTATCCCAAAATTGTTTAATTATTTGTTTTTTTCCACACTATTGATCCGACAGCTATAGTTCCTCACATTATTGATTATGCAGCCTGTTGTTTTCATTGGATGTACACTATGACTTCAAGACTGTAATAGAGTGCATCAGATTGATAAGAAATATTATATCTTAGATTCCAATTTATTATATTTCTAGGTGGATAGAGTTGGAAATGCACCAAATAAAAGCAAGCTTGTCACCTTTGAACAATGGCAGTATGGACAAGAGCAGCATTTTAAGGATATACAGTTGTCTAATTAAATTAATAAAATTTGCAACACAAGTTTAATTATGTAGAAACAAAAGTGTCAAAGATTCTTTCATTATTTAATCTTTTCATTAATTTTAAATACATATAAGCTATTCCAAAGAGAGAACATTCAAAAATGTTGAAAACATTTATAACTATGTGCCTCTGAATTCAGCAAAAGGGCTCATTTTGAAGTAGCACTAGTTTTGCTACCACAGGCATATTCTTGTGAGATTACAAAGGAATCGATTTTCACTTGTCGTGATACTTGAATGGGATGAGTCATCACCAGTGTCAACAAGAGGTACAAGAATTTTAATGCAGAAATATAGCAGGAGATTTTGGAGAAAAATATTGTGCGGAGCACTGGGGACAAAGAGGCTTGCA
Source organism: Ginglymostoma cirratum (assembly GCA_024137785.1). Lineage (NCBI taxonomy): Eukaryota > Metazoa > Chordata > Chondrichthyes > Orectolobiformes > Ginglymostomatidae > Ginglymostoma > Ginglymostoma cirratum. The sequence goes on along the minus strand of JAHRHZ010000263.1, from coordinate 2,107,911 downwards.
GGCTGTCTGTCTATTTTTTCTTAACTCTGTTCATTAAGTAAAAATATATAAGGCAGTAAGGCAACCTTTTGCTGCTCTGTGTGGTCCAATATACGCTGAATGCTAATGTCAACACTACCTTTGTCCTTGTCCTTGTCTCATTCTTAAACATCCTTCCCACAACATTGCACTTTTATATAAAATATCAAGGGGAGCAAGCCTGTGTCATCTTTCTGAAGCACCAGTATAGGTATCAACATCTTGGACAGAAGATAAATTTTATAGCAATTGTGAGCAGTGTAAAGCACATCATCAGGCATAGCTGGTTACATATTGTAAAGACAAATGTAGGTCCCCGACAGACAGACGTGGGGGAATGTATATTAGGGGACAAAGAAATAGCTGAGGAACTGAATACATACTTTGGTTCTGTCTTCACAAAAGAGGACACAAATCAGATACCAGAATAATCGGATGAGGCAAGATTTAGTGAAGGGAGGAGCATAGGGAGATCAATAGTAGTAGAGAAATGGTGCTGGGAAAATTGTTGGGATCGAAGGCCAATAAAGCTTCAGGTCCTGATAATTAACATCCCAGAATACTTAAGGAAGTAGCTGTAGAAATAGTGGTTGTATTGGTGATCATCTGCCAGGATTCTATAGATACTGGACAAGTCCCTGCAGATTGGAGAGTGGCTAATGTCACTCCAATATTCAAAAAAAGGAGGCAGAGACAAAACAAGGAATTATAGACCAGCGAGCCTACTATCGGCAGCAGGGAATATTCCTGAATGCATTGTCAAGGATTTTATAGCAGAGCTTTTAGAAAGCAGTGGCAGGATGTGACAGAGTCAGCATGGATTTATGAAGGGAAATCATGCTTGACAACTCTGTTGGAATCCTATGAAGATGTAATTAGTAGAGTTAACAAGGGAGAGGCCGTCAATGTAGTATATTTGGACTTTCAGAAAGCGTTTGACAAAGTCCCATATAAGAGATTATTGTGCAATGTTAAAGCGCATGGGACTGGGGGAAATGTATTGAGATGGATAGAAGACTGGTTAGCAGAGAGGAAACAAAGAGTTGGAATTAAAGGGTCCTTTTCAAATTGGCAGGCAGTAACTAGTGGGGTGACACAGGGATCAGTGCTGGGAACCCAACTAGTTACAATATATATTAATGATTTGGATGCGGGAATAAAATGCAACATTTCCAAGTTTGCAGATGATACCAAGTTGGGTGGGAGGGTGATCTGTGATGAGGATGCAGAGATGCTTCAGCATGATCTTGACAGTTGGGTGAGTGGGAAAATCAATGGCAGATGCGATATGATTTGGATAAACATGAGGTTATTCACTTTGGAAGTAAAAACAAGGCAGCAAATTACTACCTGAATGGCCGTAAACTGGGAGAGGGGAGTGTGCAGTAGAATCTGGGTGTCCTTGTCCACCAGTGGCTAAAGGTAAGCATGCAGGTGCAGCAGGCGGTAAAGAAGGCAAATGGTATATTGGCCTTCATTGTGAGAGGTTTCGAGTGCAGGAGCAGGGATGTGTTGTTGCAGTTATACAGGGCCTTGGTGAGACCTTACCTCGAATATTGTGTGCAATTTTGGTCTCCTTTTCTGAGGAAGGATGCTCTTGCTCTCAAGGGAGAGCAGCGAATGTTCACCAGGCTGATTCCAGGTCTGACATGAGGAGAGATTGACTAGGTTGCAACTGTTTTCACTCAAGTTTGAAATGAATGAGGAGGGAATCTCAGAGGTTCATAAAATTCAATCAGGACTGGACACGATGGAGTCAGGGAGAATGTTCCCGATGGTGGGTGTGTCCAGAACCAGAGGTCACGGTATAAGGATTCCAGGTAGATGATTTAAAATGGAGATGAGGAGACATTTCTTCATCCAAAGAGTGGTGAGCCTGTGGAATTCATTACCACAGGAAGTAGTTGATGCCAAAACACTGAATGTATTCAAAAGGCGACTAGGTATAGCACTTGGTATCATAGTTTATGGAGAGAAAGGAGAATTAGGCTTTGAGTTGGAAGATCAACCATGATCATGAAGAATGGTGGAGCAGGCTCGAAGGGCCAAATAGCCTCCTCCTACTCCGATCTTCCATGTTTCTATGTTTCTATGTACCTAGGTCTAAACACTACTGAAGAAGGGAATTGATGCAGACATGCAACTTGATAAACATCAATCTTTTCCAGCTGCAAGAGCAAATGCTCGAGGCAGTGAACAGCTTGCTGAAATTGTGATGTGTCATATCCGACAGCATGAAGAAGCATCCCCCCTGTTTGTGGAGCTGTTTGGTGCCAACAGTGAGCATTGTCCGGTCTGCCATGAAGTATACAATCACCTTTCTGAAAGAAGCAATAAACCCTGTGTCTGACTAGGCGATGCAACCAGCTCTGGTGGTTTTGACCCAAGTTCAGATGGGTGTCATCCAGTTTTTGGCCTTCACCTCCAACGCCAGCTTAGATGGATTGGAAAACTGCACAGTGACCTTGTTTCCGTAACAAACTTCTAAGAATTTGTATTCTTACAGATTATTGAACGAGATCAGTATAATTTTATGAAAGAGGCAGTCATGTTATGGGGAAGTTGCTAGTGTGGGGGTGCAGGTCACATGATGTCGCTTTCAAGGATGAAATATGTCAAATTCTTCAACATTTATTCACCCCAGAATGCACACGGATATCATGAATCCAGCTGAACTAGTCGCAGTTGAAATGTAGCAGTCAACAGCTGGATACTATCCAACCTGAAATCCTCATATTCATCATCAATATCTCATCAACAACGGTGACTTTCCATTAGTTCAAGGATGCATCATGTAGAAGCACGAGTATCTAAAAGAAAGTGCGCTCCTGGTTAACAGCATAATGGTTATGAGAGATAGTAGGAACTGCAGATGCTGGAGAATCAGAGATAACAAGGTGTAGAGCTGGATGAACACAGCAGGCCAAACAGCATCAGAGGAGCAGGAAGGTTGATGTTTTGGGCCTGAACCCTTCTACAGAAATGGGGGAGGGGAAGGGGGTTCTGAAATAAATAGGGAGAGAGGGGGAGGCGGAGAGAAGATGGATAGAGGAGAAGATAGGTGGAGAGGAGGCAGACAGGTCAAAGAGGCAGGGATGGAGCCAGTAAAGGTGAGTGTAGGTGGGGAGTTAAGGAGGGGATAGGTCAGTAGAGGGAGGATGGACAGGAAAAGGGGGCGGGATGAGGTTAGTAGGTAGGAGATGGGGGTGGGGCTTGAGGTGGGAGGAGGGGATAGGTGGGAGGAAGGACAGGTTAGGGAGGCGGGGACAAGCTGGGCTGGTTTTGGGATGTGGTAGGGGGAGGGGAGATTTTGAAGCTTGTGAAGTCCACATTGATACCATTGGGCTGCAGGGTTCCCAAGCATAATATGAGTTGCTGTTCCTGCAACCTTCTGGTATCATCATTGTGGCACTGCAGAAGGCCCAGGATGGACATGTCATCTGAGGAATGGGAGGGGGAGTTGAAATGGTTTGCGACTGGGAGGTGCAGTTGTTTAGTGTGAACCGAGCATAGGTGTTCTGCAAAGTGATCACCAAGCCTCCGTTTGGTTTCCCCGATGTAGAGGAGGGCACAACGGGTACAGCGGATGCAGTATACCACATTGGCAGATGTGCAGGTGAACATCTGCTTGATGTGGAAAGTCTTCTTGGGGCCCGGAATGGAGGTGAGGGGCTGGTGTAGGGGCAGGTGTAGACCTTCCTGCGGTTGCAGGGAAAAGTGCCGGGTGTGGTGGGGCTGGAGGGGAGTGTGGAGCGGACAAGGGAGCCACGGAGAGAGTCGTCCCTCTGGAAATCCCTGGCAACCACCTAGAAACCGATATCCATTTCAAGCCCACCGACTACCACAGCTACCTAGAATACACCTCCTCCCACCCATTTCCTGCAAAAATGCCGTCCACTATTCCCAATTCCTTTGCCTTCGCCGCATCTGCTCCCAGGATGAGGCATTCCACTCCCGTACACCTCAGATGTCCTCGTTTTTCAAGGAACGCAACTTTCCCCTCTCAGTGGTCGAGAATATCCTCGACCGTGTCTCCCGCATTTCCCGCAACTCATCCCCCTCACACCCTCCCCGCAATAACAACCAAAACAGAATCCCCCTCATCCTCACGTACCACCCCACCAACCTCCGGATCCAACTCATCATCCTCCGACACTTCCGCCATCTGCAATCCGACCCCACCACCAAAGACATTTTTCCCTCCCTAACCTTATCTGGTTTCCGGAGGGACCACTCTCTCTGTGACTCCCTTGTCCGCTCCACACTCCCCTCCCGCCCCACCACACCCGGCACTTTATCCTGCAACCACAGGAAGTGTTACACCTGCCCCTACACCTCACCCTACCCCCATCCCAGGCCCCAAGAAGACTTTCCACATCAAGCAGATGTTCACCTGCACATCTGCTAATGTGGTATACTGCATCCGCTGTACCCGTTGTGGCCTCCTCTACATTGGGGAAACCAAGGGGATGCTTGGGGACCACTTTGCAGAACATCTATGCTCGGTTCGCAGTAAACAACTGCACCTCCCAGTTGCGAGCCATTTCAACTCCCCCTCCCATTCTTCAGATGATATGTCCATCCTGGGCCTTCTGCAGTGCCACAACGACGCTACCAGACGGTTGCAGGAACAGCAACTCATATTCCGCTTGGGAACCCTGCAGCCCGATGGTATCAATGTGGACTTCACAAGCTTCAAAATTTCCCCTCCCCCTATCGCGTCCCAAAACCAACCCTGCTCACTCCTGCCTCCCTAACCTGTCCTTCCTCCCACCTATACCCTCCTCCCACCTCAAGCCACACCCCCATCTCCTACCTACTAACCTCATCCTGCCCCCTTGACCTGTCCATCCTCCCTGGACTGACCTATCTCCTCCCTATCTCCTCACCTACACTCACCTCTACTGGCTCCATCCCCGCCTCTTTGACTTGTCTGTCTCCTCTCCACTTATCCTCTCCTCTATCTATCTTCTATCTGCCTTCCCCTCTCTCCCTATTTATTTCAGAGCCCTCTTCCCCTCCCCCATTTCTGATGAAGGGTCTAGGCCCGAAACGTCAAGCTTTCCTGCTCCTACGATGCTGTTTGGCCTGCTGTGTTCATCCAGCTCTACACCTTGTTTTCAGTGGCATAATGATTATGTTGTTTCAAGGCAGCTGTTATAAACAAAAAGAATAGGAGCTGAATCTTACAAGATTTTGGCTAAGTGCTCATTTCATCAAGCTTTGTGGAGGATTTCTCTCTGTGATGCTTAGCAAGTTGTATCAGATCATCATCCCAGAGTTGCCTCATTAATTACTTACTATGCTACTATCGTGTTCCTCTTATCTGACGCCAGCTGGATTCCACCACAAATCATTCCCAAAAGAACTCAACATTGCCCGGATATTCCAGAATGGACTGGCAACGTTGTCACTTGGGTCAGCTTTAAAAGGCTGCTGTACACTTTCATAAGCTCTGTTAGTCCAGAAGTGCCCTGCAATGTTCCTGATATTTGCCCTGAATATGGCAGATATCTGAAAGATGTCCTCAAACACCAGATCTGACAAAGGAGGCTGAAACATCAGACTGCACCAGCGTTGCCTGAGTTTACCCTCTGGATTATAGCAGTCCAGTCATCTAGAGAAATGGTCCACAATGTAAGAAGAAAGTAAATGACCTTCCCCACTTTCCCAGGAAACGTTCCACTATCTTCTCTCTGCTGCTGAATGCTTACTCTTTCTCTGCTATTGCACTCATCTCCCACCAAGCCTCATGCTCCATCTCTTTAACTAATCCATGCAACATCTTTCCTCACTTACCTTCTCCCACCTCAACTCTGTTTCCACCCATAATCCAAAAATGTGCAGATTAAGTGGATTGCCCATGCTAAATTGCCCCATAGTGTCCAGGGATGTGCAGGCTGGGTAAGTTTGCCGTGTGAAATGCAGGGTTACAGGGACAGAGTAGGGAGTGGATCTGGGTGATTTGCTCTTTGAAGGGGCAGTATGTATTCAATGGGCTGAATGGCCTGTTTCCACATTTAAGTGATTCTATTATTCTAACTCTATGGAGCCTCATCTTGCATGGACTCTGCACTGCCTATTCACTTGCTTAGGAAACCTCACCCCCTTTCTCCCACCTGCACCAATACTAACAGCCATTTCACCCACTTTTATCTCACACAATCCTCACCTTTCTGTCTTTCAAGGAAGAACCAGCCCATGGGCAGAAAGAGACAAGATAAGGAGTCAGCTTCCCAAAATTTGACTGTCCTACCCCTATGCACAAAGAACAATGAACAATGCAGCACAGAAACAGGCCCTTGGGCCCTCCAAGCCTGCACCAACACATTTTGCCCTTCTATACTAAAACTGTCTTCGCTTACAGGATCCATATCCCTCTATTCCCTTCCTATTCATATATTCATCCAGGTGCTTCTTGAATGCTCCTGTTGTGTCTGCTTCCACCAACTCCTCTAGCAATGTGTTTCAGGCACTCACCACCTTTTGTGTGAGAAACCTGCCTCACACATTTATTTTAAACTTCCTCCCTCGCACCTTGAACCTGTGGTCCCTAGTAATTGAGTGGTCCACCTGGGAAAATGCCTCATACTTTCCACTCTATCCATGCCATTCGCAATCTTATAAACTTCTATTAGGTCACACTCAACATTCTCCATTCCAGTGAAAACAAATCCTGTCTATCCAAACTTTCTTCATAGCTAAAATCCCCCATACCAGACAACATCCTGGTAACCCTTTTCTGTACCCTCTCCAAAGCATCCACATCCTTCTAGTAGCGTGCACAATTTTCCAAGTATTGCCTTACTAAAGTTCTATAAAGCTGCAGCATAACTTGTCTATCCTTATACTCAATGCCCTATCCAATGAAGGCAAGTATGCCACAGGCCTTTTTAATTACCTTATCTACCTGCACTGCTACCTTCAGTGGTCTGTAAACCTGAACATCCAGGTTCCTCTGCATATCAATAAACCTAAGGGTTTTGTCATTCACTCTATAATTTCCTCCTGTACTTGACCTTCCAAAATGCATCACCTCACATTTGTCTGGATTAAATTCCATCTGCCATTTTTCTGCCTATGCCTCCAACTGATCTATATCCTGCTGTATCCTCTGACAATCCTCCTCACTATCTGCAACTCCACCAATCTTTGTATCATCCACAAACTTACTAATTATGCCAGCTATGTTTTCCTCCAAATCATTTATGTAGACCATTTATGTAGTGCCAGCAGTGATCCCTGTGGAACATCACGAGTCACAGCCCTCCATTCCGAAAAGTATCCTTACACTGCTACTTTCTGCCTCCTATGACTAAACCAGTTCTGTATCCATCGTGCCAGCTCACCCCAATACCATGTAACTTCACCTTTTGTACCAGTCTGCCATGAGGGACCTTGTCAAAGGTTTTACTGAAGTCCATGTAGAAAACGTCAACTGTTTTTCCCTCAATCTTCTTTGTCACCTCCTTAAAAAACCCGATCAAGTTAGTGAGGCACAATCTCCCCCATATAAAACCATGCAGTCTATCGTGAATAAGTTCATTTACTTCTAAATGTGTAGACATCTTGTCCCCGAGAATCTTTTCCAATAAATTCCCTACCATGAACGTGAGACTCACTGGTCTGTAATTTATAGGATTATCCCTGCTACGCTTCGTAAACTGTGGGACAACTTTGGCTATTCTCCAGCCCTCTGGGACTTCACCTGTGGCTAAAGAGGATACAAAGATGTCTGTTATTTGTTCCCTTGCCTGCCTCAATATCATGACAGTCATGGTCAGTCTCTTCTCCTCATGGTATCTCACAGCTGTACTGAGGGGGAATACATCAGAGGACTCATGTAGCAGGGTAATACGGTAGAACTCAGGAATGGGAAAGGTGAAATCACAATGCTGGGGGTGTGTTACAGGCCTCCCAACAGCCAACAGGAGGCAGAGGAGAGAATATTGATATTCAGGACTGATGGACCTATCTACCTTAATACTTTATAAGATGGACAACACCTCTTCCTTTTTAAAAGCAACTTGGCTTAGGTACTTGACACTCCTTTCCCTGAGATCATCCTTCACCAATGCCTTCTCTCTGGTGACTACAGATACAAAGTATTCATGTTTGGACCGCACCTAGCTCGTCTGGCTCTGCATATAGATTCCTTCATCCGTCCATAAGGGGGTTCCCCACCGCCGCCCCCCCCACACACACACACACATATATACACATATATAAAAAGCCTTAGGATTTTTTAATCCTATCTGATAACAGCTTTTCATGACTCCTTTAAGCCCTTCTAATTCCTTGTTTAAGTTCTTTCTTATGTATATACTTCAAGAGCTTCATCATTTCTCATTCTCCAAGACCTTATGTATGCTTCCCCTTTCTTTCTGACCATGGTCAAAACATCCTTCGTCATCCAAGGTTCAGGTGACTTGCCATACCTATCCTTCATTCTCGCAGGAACGTGCTGCCCCGAGCTCTTTTTAACTGCCTTTGGTATACTCCTACCTGCCTGATGTAGATTTACCCTCAGACAGCCACCCCCAATCAAAATTCTCCAGTTCCTGCCTAATATTGTTGTAGTTCACCTTCCCCCAATTTATCACCTTCACCCAGTATAACCCCTTCCCTGATAACAAGCATAGGGCTTCCCTGGTTGGGCTGTTTACATGTTGTGTCAAGAATCTATCCCGATTAGCTGTTAGAAACTCTGCTCCATCTAAGCCCCAGCACAGTGTGTCCCAAAGAACATTGGGAAAGTTAAAAATCACCCACCACAACAATGCTGCTGTTTTTACATCTTTCCAAAACCTGTCTACATATTCTCTCCTCTGTCTCCTGCTGGCTGTTGGGAGGCCTGTAGCACACCCTCAGCATTGTGGTTTCAGCTTTCCCATTCCTGAGTTCTACCGTATTACCCTGCTGCATGAGTCATCTGATGTATTCCCCCTCAGTACAGCTGTGAGATACTATGAGAAGAGGAGACTGACCATGACTGTCATGATGGGCTGACTGACTATACTAAGTTCCTGAATTGATATCAGGGGCTGCTGTCAATGCTGTGTGAATATAGTCTCAAGGTGTGTGAATGCTAAAACATCAAGGGAACAGCAGCCTGGTCCAATTCATCATCTTACATCAGTCTCAAGGTGTGTGAATGCTAAAACATCAAGGGAACAGCAGCCTGGTCCAATTCATCATCTTACATCAGTCTCAAGGTGTGTGAATGCTAAAACAGCAAGGGAACAGCAGCCTGGTCCAATCCATCATCTTGCAGCATCTTAATGCAAGTAGCTGGTTGTTGCTGAAATGCAGCTTTAAAGTCAGAAATGTACTGTAAATGGTTTGGACCGGAGCAATGAGGGTCTTTAGAGGAAAGTGTTGGATACCAGCGTCTGTGGATGTGAAGTGCACATCGTTTGTGCCCTGAAATGCTGTCATTGGGTATCCATATGACTGCCTGGAAGAGTAAATGGCAAGCTGAAGTTGCCAGGTACCCACTCTGGCTTTCATATCAGGAATTGTCAACATCTAGTTTCCAAGCTGTGGGTGGAACGATAGGAAATTGCATATTAATAAGATGAATTTGCAGTTAACAAGGCCAACAACAAGCAATAATTCCTGTTAATTCCATCTTGCTGCTGCTTAGTCTCATCTTGACGCCCAGAAATCTGTTTGAAGATGCAACACATTGCTCGCAATATCAAGAAAGGTCTCGCTTGATTTCTCACGTGATTCTCCCAGATATCTTACCATAGACACATTGTTCAAGCCCCTACTAAATTTTGCCATAGGTCTTTCAAAAGTCTGACTTTGTTTGCAAGGGCCGTTCTAAAATTTGTTGAGCCTTCAGTGTCAGATGTGATGTATATGATTACTGGCTAATAATTGGAAGTTGTTCTTTTGCACAGTGTAATGACTGGTGAAGACACTTGGTCGCATTTCTAATGGGAGTAGGAGTAAATTTCACAGTGGCATTGGTCTGTGAGGTGATTATGGACAGCTTTTGATGCCATTGTTTGATGATTTAGCTTCAGCTTCAGGGTCTTAATCATCAGAAAATTCCATCCCTTGTGCCAGGTTCAGTTTCAAGTTGCTGTCAATGCTGCTTAGTAATGTCATGGTGTGTACAGACTCCTATTACCTAGGAGTCTATAAAACTTCCCAGTAACATATACAGAAGCTAATTTAACTTATTAAATATTTCAGTGGGTCTCAACACATAGCATGTACCAGAATCCAGAATGCTTTAAAAACTGTTCCATGGCATTGGAACTCAGTATAATAAGCTTCATTCTGTTAACAAAAGACCTTTCTCAAATAGTAGTCACTAATTGACAAGAGTAAAAAATCAGTCATTTCAGTAAGCTTATTGCAAAACATGATGCTAACCACCATAGTAAAATCTAAAAAATTTGATTTACAAATCAGTAAATAATGCTACAGGGAAGGCATTCATTCAGGATGAGTTTAACTTTTGGTGGAAGATCATTATCTGTCTAACTGCCACACAGCATCTCGATCTTCAAATCATTTCTTAATACACTTTGAAATCTAACACAGCATATCAAATGCTAATTTCCTAATTTTGTTAATCCAGAGGCTATGTTACATATGGAGATTTAGCACAAATGGATATAGACTAATTCTAAGTAAAATGCTGCAGATGCTGGAAATCAAAGACAAAACAGAAAATGCTGGAGGAACTCAACAGGTCAGGCAACATCTTGGAGAGAGAAACAGAAATAATGCTTTGAGTTCAGTATGATTTTTCATCAGATGCATTTCAATATTCTGAAGATTAGCATTTTTGTTTATACATCACAGAATTAAAAACAACAGAAACATTGTGGTGCATAAGGAGGCCATTTGGCCCATCATGTTTGTACCAGTTCTCCAATTAAACACTATGACTTAGTGCTAGTCTCCTGCCTTTTTGCTATACCCAACACATTTTTTCTATTTAGATAATCATCTAATATCCTCTCAAATATCTCAATTACTTCCGGGCAGAGCATTCCAGACTGACACCATTTGCTTTGTGAAAAAATTTGTTACTTTTGCCAATAATTTTAAATCTTTAGTCAGTAAAGCAAAGTGAACATACCCAACAGTGGCTTTTCTTTAAATTTCCCCAATCCACATCCTTCAGAGTCCTTTTAGACTTTTCTTTCTCATCTGCATCTACCGTCCAAATACAATGTCCCTTGATGACACCATTCTCAAGGTTGGGGTGAATGTTTACCAGTGGACCTCAACATACAGTTGGAGTTTTTCACACTCTCTTGCTACCTATCCACTGCCTCAGTACTGTTGAACTGTTTGGATGAGCTACAACTTATGAATTAAACATTGGCAAGACCAAAGCTATCACCTTCAGTACCACAACAGATTTTGTATTTTTCTCCAACAACTCCATTCCAGGTAGTTGTGCAAAAGTTTCAGATTCATTTTGACACATGGTAAAACGGTTTCAACAGTGTTCATGGTTAAATATTTTAAGAAATTATTTTCAACTTCTGTTGTTTGTCAGTGACTTTGCGACTAGATTAGTTTGGGAAACCAGGTTGGCATGGATGAGTTGGGCCGAAGGGTCTGTTTCTGTGTTGAATGACACTATGAGTCCAAAAGGCACTGTCTCCAACTGAACAAGATTTATTGTGACCTCAGTGGCCTATTAAATCCTATTCCTGTTCATTTGGAGAACTGTACAAACATGATGGACCAAATGGCCTCCTTCTGCACCACAATGTTTCTGTATTTCTTTGTTTCTGTGATGTATAAATTTTACCTCATGTACTTTCCATCACAAAAACACCTTTATGTCTGCAACATTGCCAAATAATCGACCATCTTTATTGTAGTTCATCTGTTGAATATAGAAATTAAGGTCCTATAATCGAAAAATAACTCAACTATCCATTAATTAGAATTCATTGGTACCTATGCCACGCACAATCTGAAACCAGTTTCACAGGTGATAGAACCCAGAAATTAGCTGACATCCTACTCTGAACATGAAAAAATTCTTGCCTACAACTGCCCTGAAATCATCACTCTCTACAACTGTAAACAGCCCAACATAATGTTTCTTTCTGGTGACAGCTCTGCCTAATCATGAGGCCACAAGACATTAAGATTCATCAGAGCTACAAAGCCGCAGGGATCTTCTCACATTGAGAATGGGCAGCAAACAAAGTGCTACACAAACAAAACACCCTAGTCAAAATTCACCCAGTGACAATGAGCTAGCTTTTGACAACTCTAGTTCTTTACCATCCACTTATGTATAGGAAGTAACCAAGCGGAGCTTTCTATTTACTCTGATGGAAAGAGGCAGAAAACTCCTGAACCATGAGGTTCCAAATCAAAAGAATTTGCTTCATGCATCTGCCTTGACATCTAAGATTTCAGAAAGATCACTGTTATCATGAGCTGAATTTAACTGGCACCCTCATTGGTGTTTGCAAATGGTAGATCCATAAAATGCTCGCATTGACATGATCCTGCAGAGCTATGGATTCCGCCCTCAGTGCCATTTTACCAGTGGAAGTGGACACATCTGACAGCTCTCCTGTTTGTAGGTCAATTGAGGGCCCCATCCCACTATCCCCATTAAAGGTAATCTAACTAGCAATGAGAGAGACTCATGCCAAGCAACCAGCCCACAAACTCTCACTGGGAGATCCAAATCATTCCCAAGTTTCCCATAACTTACCCCTGATTTTCTAAAGCCCCTGGCTTATCTTCTCTGTTCCCCTACCCCCTTGCCCTTTCTCATGAGGCATTCTGGCCTGATTCCAATGATATATCCCTGCACAGTTTATTTTTGACTTCTCAGTATCAGGGACTGTTTCAGCAGTCGTTATTGCTCTGCGTTCTACCACTGCGATCAGAAAACTGCCAGTTCATTCAGGTGACTGGAAGCTCTCCCAGATGGGGTGCCACATTAATTCAAATAGAACCATTCCGAAAGTGAAATCCCTGTGGGGTGAGCTGTTAGCTCAGGGCATGGATCCTTTCACAACTTATTGTCTTGGGGGGTTCAGAGACCTTGGAACCCCGTTAAATTCAGCCCCAATTCTCACAACACGTCCACACATACATCTAGAAACTGCAGCACCTCATGTTAATTGTCCATATGCTTTCCATAACTACCAATACCACAAATATAGCAGTCACCACCATCAATAGCATAAGACATGAGAGAAAGCACTTTGATCAGAGTAAAAGGAGCCTGACATTACCTGGAAGTGGCAATGGAGGGAAGAAACCCACTGATGCCATCAAGAGAGTTTGGTTGGGGTTAGCTGAGGAAGTGAACAGCCGGAGTGTCATGCACAGATTATGGATCCAATGTAGGAAGTGGTATGTTGTCCTAAGTAGGTCAGGAAATTTTGAGCTATTTGTTGATTGAATTTTCTCTGTGCTTTAAACAACCCTCTCATAATGTCTTGTTAAGCATTCTCTATTACATCATCACATCCACTCAACTTACTTACAGACATTTTCTCACCTCCCTTTTTATTCATCCTTTTACCACAGTTATATGCCAGCAGTGGGAGGCTAGAGGAGATCAAATAATGGGAAATTCTGATTCTGAATCCTTCTCACTGAATCATACTGTTCTTCTCAAAATATTTACAATAATAATGAAAGGGTGTAAAATAGGAAACATTGCTTTCAGATATAACACAGTGTGGAGCTGGAGGAACACAGCAGGCCAGGCAGCATCTGAGGAGCAGGAAAGTTGATGTTTTTAGTCGGGACCCTTCTTCAGAAAAATTGCTTTTAGGTATGTCATTTTTGGAAGAGTTTGTTAAGCTCCAACAATACTCAAGAAACTTAACAATATCCAAGACACAGCAGCTTGCTTTGTTTAGATTTAAATTTGGATGTCACATGCACTCAAGTACAGGGTAGAAGAACACAGTGAAAATGGTACAATGTCACCACACGCAGCACCATCTTAGGTACAAAGTACCAAAGTACAAATTCTTAGTTACGGAAGTAGAAAAATAAATAAATAAGTTAAAAAGTTTAACAATACAGTCTTCTTGGAATAAAAGTAGAAAAATGAAGTAGTAAAGTTAAAATGTCAAACATTACTGTCCTTTATTTAATCCATGGGCCTGCCAATTACCCTCCAACACAGGACCTCATGCGCTCCTATCCCTGCTGTTCCCAGTCTGGACTAACCCTCCTGCTCACTTGCCGTCACATCATGTCTTCTCTCTCCATCCCTGCCTGTTCCCAGCCATGCGTACTTCAGCCTGACCTCTTTCCCAAACACAATTGCCAATTGTGGACATCATTTGCTTTGCACTCCAACACAGCTTTCCTCCAATACAACTGAGCACTGAGAAACTGGAACAAGTTTGGAAAAGATTTTTTATTTGCATTCTTACTTGCGTAAATGTGATGGAAACTCTGCCACAAGTTAGAGTGGGCATAATAATTTTAGATTTTCTCCTCTGGTATCAGAAAGAGACATTCTGTGTGACAAGGAACAGTGTGATAATGAGAAGTGAACACCTGCTTTATATTATGAGCACTTCATATCTGTGGGAACAGACAGGCCCATGACCTTTACTTATGCACCAATCCACCAAAATTCATTCCTTCTATCATCAACACTCAGTAGCAGCAGTGAGCTTCATCTACAAGATGCACTGCAGAAACTCACCAAGATCCTTATACACCACCTTCTACACACACAGCCACTATCATTTAAAGTGACAAGATCAGCAGATAAATGGGAACACCATCACATGCAAGTTTCTCTCAAAGCCATTCACCATCATGACTCCTTCTTTGTCATGAGGTTAAAACCCTCAAACTCCCTCCCTAACAGCATTGCAGGTCCCATTACATCAAACAGGCTTCAGCAATTCTTGAATACAGCTCAACACCACATTCTCAAGGACAATTAGGGATGGACAATAAATGTTAGCCCAGCTATTGATGACCACATCCCATGACTGAATTGAAAACACACTGGACAGTCTATTTTAGGAATCAGCTGTTGTTGAACCCTAAATTTTATAATTGTGAAACCCAACAACATCAGAAGTTCTAAAATCAAGGTGGGATATAATTGCTCATCTCTCATGTGGCAGACAGATTGCCTTCAGACAAGATGAAGAGAAGACTGTTTATTTTACATCATTAATTACATTTATTCTACTTAGTTAAACTTCCTTCCTGCCTGCATTAGCAATATTGGATTTTAGTAATATACAAAGGTCCCTGGAGTCCGGCATCATTACAGCAGTTATGAGAGAAATATAACAGGATATCTTCTTTTGATTTTGTAAATGCCCACCTATATTTTGGCATAGGCTTTCAACAGCCATTGGAAATTCTATTAGAAAAAAAACCTAAAAATAACAGAAATGGCAAGGATCTTGGTGGAATCATTCCTCAACTGATTGACCAAATTAGACAGAAAAGGGAACGGATGAAATTGGCTGAAGTTTAGAAAATTATAGACTCAAAACCTGTCTATGCCATAAAATACAGTTAGTGCCAATATAAATTCTCTACAGTGAGAAATTATATCTTCAAAAGGGTTTAACATCACTTATACCAGGATCTCAAAAGAGATTTTTAGGTTTATGTTTTAATAATTTTAAAAAATGAACAAAAATTCCCAGTGATCAACTTACACAATCATGGACAAGATTTCAAATTTTGAAACGGCTACGGATGAATCAAAAGCAACATTGTCTAAGCATGGTGGTTCAGTGGTTAGCACTGCTGCCTTTCAGTTCCAGGGACCTGTGTTTGATTCCATCCTCAGGTGACTAGCTATGTGGAGTTTGCACTTTCTCACTGTCTGTGTGGGTTTGCTCCAGTTCCCTCCCACAGTCCAAAGGTGTGCAGATCATGTGGATTGGCCCTGGTAAATTGCTCACAGCACCCAGTGATGTGCAGGCTCGGGAAATTAACCATGGGAAATGCAGTGTTACAGGGTTATGGTAAAGGGCTGAGTCTGAGTGGGATGCTCTTTGGAGGGGTATTGTGGATTCAATGGGCCAATCCAATATAAAGATTCTAAGCATAATTCTTGCTTGAAACTGCAGAACAGATTTTCTCCTTTTACCATCTAAAATAATCAAAAAACTCCCTCCACAGACATATTTTACACTGCTGACGTAGACATTTATTTTTCCTGGAATTGTTCCTAGTTGATTATCTTGTCCTTAGGTTATCCTTGTGAGCTTTTCCATTCCAAGCCTGGTGACTTTTAACCCAAAACAACCTCTCATGTTCAAGGTTTCCTGGATATCTTCCCTCCAGCTCGATAGGCATACCTGATTTTAAATCCTTACAATTTCAATCTTTTCGATCTGAATTTTTTCTTTATTCATTCACAGGATGAGGGCGTCGCTGGCCAGGCAGCGTTTACTGCCCATCTCTAATTGACCAGAGGGCAGTTAAGTGTCAACTACATTGCTGTGGGTCTGGAGTCATATATAGGCCAGACCCAGGTAAGGTTGGTAATTTCCTTCCTTAAAGGACATTAGTGAATCAGATTGGTTTTCCCGACAATTGACAATGGATTAATGGTCATCATAATGAACAGCCAGCTGTCATGGTGCATACAGGCACCAATGATATAGGTAATAAATGGGATGAGGTCCTACAAGCAGAATTTAGGGAGTTACGAGCCAAGTTAAAAAATAGGACCTCAGAGGTAGTAATCTCAGGGCTGCTACTAGTCCCACGTGCTAGTCAGAGTAGAAATGAAAGAATAGGCAGGATAAATGAGTGGCTTGAGAGATGGTGCAGGAGGGAGGGGTTCAGATTTTTGGGACATTGGGACTGGTTCTGGGGGAGGTGGGACGATTACAAATCGGAGGGTCTACACCTGGGCAGAACTGAAACCAATGTTCTAGGGGCTGCTTTTGCTAACGCTATTGGGGACGATTTAAACTAATGTGGAAGGGGGATGGGAACCAAATGGGGAGGATAGTGGACAGTAAGGAGCTAGTAACTAAAACCTGTAAGGAACTAGATAATGAAGTCAGTGTGACTAAGGGGAAGAGTAGGCAGAGAGCAGAAAGAGACAGGTGGTCTGAGGTGCATTTGTTTTAATGCAAGAAGTGTAGTAGGTAAGGTAGATGAACTTAGGGCTTGGATTAGTACCTGAGATTATGATGTTATTGCTATTCCTGAGACTTGGTTGAGGGAAGGGCAAGATTGGCAACTAAATATCCCAGGACATAGGTGCTTTAGATGGGATAGAGAGGGAGGTAAAAGGGGTGGAGGAGTTGCATCACTGGTCAAAGAAGATATCACAGCTGTGCTGAAGGAGGGCAGTATGGAGGACCCGAGCAGTGAGGCAATGTGGGCAGTGCTCAGAATTAGGAAGGGTGCGGTAGCAATGTTGGGGCTGTACCACACGCCTCCCAACAGCGAGTGTGAGATAGAGGTACAAATATGTAGACAGATTATGGAAAGATGTAGGAGCAACAGGATGGTGGTGATGGGGGATTTTAATTTTCCCGAAATTGACTGGGATTCACTTAGTGTTAAGGGTTTGGAGGGAGCAGAATTTGTAAGGAGCATCCAGGAGGATTTTTTAGAGTAGCATGTAAATAATCCAACTTGGGAAGGGGCCACACTGGACTTGGTGTCAGGGAATGACCCCGGCCAGGTGGTTGAAGTTTCAGTCGGGGATTACTTTAGGAATAGTGATCACAATTCCGTAAGTTTTAGAATGCTCATGGACAAAAACGAGAGTGGTCCTAAAGGAAGAGTGCTAAATTGGGGAAAGGTCAACTATAGCAAAATTCAGCAGGAGCTGGGAAATGTGGATTGGGAGCAGCTGTTTGAGGGTAAATCCACATTTGATATGTGGGAGACTTTTAAAGAGAGGTTGATTAGAGTGCAGAACAGACATGTCCCTGTGAAAATGAGGGACAGAAAGTGCAAGGTTAGGGAACCATGGATGACAGGTGGAATTGTGAGACGAGCAAAGAGGAAAAAGGAAGCACACATAAGGTCTAGGCTACTGAAAACAGACGAAGCTTTGGAAGAATATCAGGAAAGTAGGACTAATCTGAAACGAAGAATTAAGGGGGCTAAAAGGGGTCATGAAATATCTTTAGCAAACAGGGATAAGGAAAATCCCAAAGCTTTCTATTTATACATAAGGAGCAAGAGGGTAACTAGAGAAAGGGTTGGCCCACTCGAGGACAAAGGAGGGAAGTTATGCGAGGAGTCAGAGAAAATGAGTGAGATTCTTAATGAGTACTTTGCATCAGTACTCACCGAGGAGAGGGACATGACGGATGTTGAGGTTAGGGATAGATGTTTGATTACTCTAGGTCAGTCGGCATAAGGAGGGGGGACGTGTTGGGTATTCTAAAAGGCATTAGGGTGGACAAGTCCCCAGGTCTGGATGGGAACTATCTCAGGTTACTGAGGGAAGCGAGGGGGGAAATAGCTGGGCCTTAACAGATATCTTTGCAGTATCCTCAAGCATGGGTGAGTCCCGCAGGACTGGAGAATTCCTAATGTTGTCCCCCGTTTAAGAAGGGTAGCAAGGATAATCCAGGTAATTATAGAGCGGTGAGCCTGACGTCAGTGGTGGGGAAGCTGTTGGAGAAGATACTGAGGGATAGGATCGATTTACATTTGGAAGAAAATGGGCATATTAGTGATAAGCAGTATGGTTTTGTGCAGGGAAGGTCATGTCTTACCAACTTGATAGAATTCTTTGAGGAAGTGACAAAGTTGATAGAAGAGGGAAGGGGTGTGGATGTCATATACATGGACTTCTGTAAGGCGTTTGATAAGGTTCCCCATGGTAGGCTGATGGAGAAAGTGAAGTCGCATGGGATCCAGGGTGTACTAGCTAGATGGATAGAGAACTGGCTGGGCAACAGGAGACAGAAGGTTGTAGTGGAAGGGAATTTCTCAAAATGAAGAACTGTGACCAGTGGTGTTCCACAGGGATCCGTGTTGGGGTCACTGTTGTTTGTGATATACGTAAATCATCTGGATGAAGGTGCTGATAGTCTGATTAGCAAGTTTGCAGATGACACTAAAATGGGTGGAGTAGCAGATAGTGAAGGGGACTGTCGGAGAATGCAGCAGAATATAGACAGATTGGAGAGTTGGACAGAGAAATGGCAGATGGAATTCAATCCAGGCAAATGCGAGGTGATGCATTTTGGAAGATCCAATTCAAGCGCGAACTATACGGTAAATGGAAAAGCCCTGGGGAAAATTGATGCACAGAGAGATCTGGCCTTTCAGGTCCATTGTATCCTGAAGGTGGCAACACAGGTCGATAGAGTGGTCAAGAATGCTTATGGCATGCTTTCATTCATCGGACGGGGTTTTTAGTACATGAATTGGCAGGCCATGTTACAGTTGTATAGGACTTTGGTTCGACGACATTTGGAACACTGCGTACAGGTCTGGTTGCCACATTACCAAAAGAATGTGGATGCTTTGGAGACGGTGCAGAGGAGGTTCACCAGGATGTTGCCTGGTATGGAGGGCGCTAGCTATGAACAGAGGTTGAGTAGATTAGGATTATTTACATTGGAAAGATGGAGGTTGAGGGGGGAACCTGACTGAGGTCTACAAAATCATGAGAGGTATAGACAAGGTGGATGGCAAGAATCTTTTTCCCCAGAGTGGGGGACTCAATTACTAGGAGTCACGATTTCAAGGTGAGAGGGGAAAAGTTTAAGGGAGATACGTGTGGAATGTTCTTTACACAGAGGGTGGTGGGTGCCTGGAATGTGTTGCCAGTGGAGGTGGTAGAGGCAGGCACAATAGTATCATTTAAGATGGATCTAGACAGATACATGAATGGGCAGGGGGGTAGAGGGATACAGATCCTTGGAAAATAGTCAACAGGTTTAGATAGAGGATCTGGATTGGCACAGGCTCAGAGGGCTGGTTCCTGTGCTGTAATTTTCCTTTGTTCATAAGAGCCTTAATTCCAGATATTTTTTTTCACGAATTCAAATTCCACCTTCTGCCACAGTGGGATTTGAACCCAGGTCCCCAGGCTTATTTTTGGGCGTCTGGGATAACAGTCCAGTGATAATACCACTAGGCCACTACCTCCTCACAAGTTATCACTCACATTCCTGTACAATGAAACATAGACACTAGTTGCCGACATCAATTCTCACTTTCTCTCTTGAATCGTAGCAGATTGGCCTATCTTTGGAATTCAGAGATATGTATTAGGAGAACCTCTTAATCCAAATCTATTATGATTTCCAAAGCAATGCACTCCTCTCAAAGCCCATCTCAATGGCAACATGAATTACATGGGTCTTGTATCCATGTAGAAAAATGATTAACTATTAGGCCCTAATTCTATTCTATCTTTGAATTAAATGGCTTTTAGCTAAAGGCTCACAATCTATCCATTGTCAGGACAAATGTTTTGACCTTTTTTCAAAAATGTGAATGTCTTGCACTTGCTTCCCAGTAGAACAACTCAAATTTCCCTTAACCTTTAACAATTGAACCACCCAGATTTGCTGTCACAAGAATTCAGAACAGATCACTTGTCTGTTTTCATTCCTTTATTTTGCCGTAAGTTAAAAAAACAATCCTGGGAAAATAAGCCTATATAATCTTGGCTCTGTAACACTTAGCATAATGCAATGCACACTATTGACTCAAGTAACGAGTTATATTTCTTAGCTGGATTAAATTAACTTTTAAAACTACATTGACAGAAAAAGCAATAATGTAATTGGCCTATCAGTTACTGAGATTTGAGAGATTCAATTTATTCAGTTGAATGACGTTATTTTTCATCATTGTAGCCAAAATGAGGTTCTGGACTAATATGCAAATTTGATATTAGCCTTACAGAGAAATGAGCTAAAATATTTGCTTTCCTCGTTTCTAAAGATGAGAAAACTGGCCACAATTATACCCTTAAACACTCACCTAGAAAAAAAGTAATGTGGTAAGGTCTGACATTCTCCAGTTAAAATTAACATTACAGCAATGTAGCGAATCTTCTACTGCATTTAAGAAGGTTTGAAGCTTAGAGAGGTTTTAATGCTGACACTAATAGGAAATGTTGCATCTGTCAAAGCAACAGTCAAGAGCATAATCCAATTATCATAGGCAACAAACTACCGAGTCATTTTTGTACATCAAACTGCATATGCTATTGTAAAAAGTATCAATTTTGGTGTACTGTAAACTAAAATGCTACAGATAGACAATTATGATATATCAATCCTAAAGAAATGCAAGTACCAATAATTATATGCTAGGTTGTAATGTTTGTGTCCAATCGAACATTGATTATATCACCAATCACATAGCAGAAAATACAGTTAAAGAAGGTTTACTGGTGAGCAATGTAATGATACGTCAATGGATATTGGAAACTGTTTTGTGCTTCCTTTGTGTGGCACAACATTGGTCTGTATGACTAACTACCTAGCAAAAAATAATTTACAACATTGGAATGGAATTACATGTCAAATCACACGTGCGTTGAAAGTAATTCACTCAGGATCATTCCTTAGGATGAAAGCTTTTACTGACATTGGCAGAAAAATTTGATTTCAAAACTAGGAATAGCAAACCAGAAAAAAACTAGAATAAGATCACAAGATGTGCGCAGATGAAGAATGACATTTGGTCCTTGTAATTCATCCATCTAGAACAACTTTACACTCTGCTGCAACAAAGTTTTTTTTTAAATGATTCCCCATCTCTGTTTCAAGTGTTAGTCATTCTGTAATTTAGGACCTATCAATCCTAAAGTTATCTTTTTTTAATTTGAATTAGTGTCCCCTTATCCTCCACTTACATTTAATTTATCTTTGTAATGTAACATTTTCCATATATTTTACTATTATTACGTACGTCAATGAGATCATCTCTGACATTGAGACGCCCAAGTTCCTTTACTTTTACTCTGTAGGATTCACATATCAGGTTTAAACAACATTGGGGATAAGAAGATTTCACCAGAACAAGGTGAGATCTCAGATTCTGTTCCTCCAGGAGCATTTAGCTCCAGACTTCTTTATAGCATTGGTTCAAGCATAGACAAAAGAAAAGATTTGTTCCTGTGGCGAGGCAAGATTGATGGTTTTTTATATATCGTACAGCAATTTATTGAGCTTGGCACCAGATAACTGGGGGAAGCTCTCCAGTGGCTGGGGTAATATTTAGTGCAATAGAAGATGATTGGAGTTATTAGAAGGAATCCATCTTGAGAATAACACTGCAAAAGTCCCTCAGGGCAGAATCCTAGGTTTAATTTTCTTCACATGCTTCATGAATAATCTTCCCTCCATCATCACACTAGAAGTAAATATGTTCAGTAATGATTACAAAATGTTGTGCCTCAATCACAATTCCTCAAATATTGCTGCAGTCCAAAGTTGCAAACAACAAAGCCTGAATTAGGTACAACCTTGGACTATTAAGTGGCAATTAATATTCACCTCACACAAGTAGGAGGCAATGACCACCTCAAATAAGAGAAAGATTAAGCTTCTCCCTTTGATATTCAATGACATTATCACAATTTACTCACTCATCATGAGCATCCTTGGAGTTTTCATTGATCAGAATGTCACCTGGGCTAGCCAAGTACATGCAACAGCTACTCGTGCAAGTCAAAATCTAAGTATTCTACCGTGAACATTAAAACAGGGGTAAGGAATTTGGCCCTTTGAGCCTATTTCCCAATCATTAAGATCGCAGCTGATTTAGATGTGGCCTCAATTCCACTTTTCTGTCTGTACCCCTGAACTCTTGACTCCCATTCATGAGGAGTCTTGAATAAATTTAAAGTCACAGCCTCCATTGCCTTCAAGGGAAGAGAATTAGACATTCTAATGTGCCCCTAATGGAAGAAAAGCTCATTTTATGTCTCAATAAAGAATTGTCTTATTTTGCGTACCGTAGTTTTAATCTCCCCATCAAAAGTAAAGATATCTATCCCAATCCAGTTTCCCTCACAGTCTTACGAGTTATAACAAGGTCCGTTTTCATTCATTTTAACTCTAATTCCTATAGGCTTAACCTACTCACCTGCTCTTCATAAGATAAGCCCTTCATCTCAGGAATGAGTTGAGTGAACCTTCTCTAACTACTTTTAAAGTGATTACTTTTTTTTCAAATAGAGACCAAAACAAGTACACAGTACACTAGATTTGGTCTTATCAATGTCCTATACAGCTGCTGTAAAATTTCCATACTTTTATATTCAATTCCCTTGCAACAAAATACAACATTTCATTTGTCCTCCTAATCATTTGCTGTACCTGCAAATTAACTTTTTCTTATTCACGTACCAGGACACCTTGATCGACTTCAGCAATCTGTCTTCATTATACAGCTTTTCTGTTATTCCTGCCAAAATAAACAAGTTTCATATTTACCACATTATACTCCATCTGCCATTTCCCCCTCACTTGATTCTTATAGAGTTCTTTTATATATCTCCACAACATCTTGATAAGTTATTTTCTTCCCTCTTATCTACCTATCTTGGTGTCCTTGGCAAATGTGGCTGCCAAATATTCAGTTCCTTCATCCAATTCATTGATCTACATTGGAAAATGTTGAGGCCCAGCACTAAACGTCTGTGGTACTCCACATGTGACTTGTGCTTGTGGATTGTAAGCAGCAAACTGAATCCACCAAGTGGTTGTGGTGGTTTCCTTGTTGAGTTTTCAAGTTTTTAGCTTGATTGGCAACATTGGTAGATGAGAGGGTAAATATTAATGAAGCAAGTTGTAGAGTTAACAAGTGTTACTTCCTGTCATGCGGCACCTTGATGTTTCCTCGTGAGAATCTTGCCATGCTGCTTGTGAAAAGCACAAAAGTTGGAAAAAGATGACTTTGACATCAAGGTGGACCTTACCAAATGTGTTGCCTGATTTGACTACACAATTCAGCATCAGCTACATCGCACAGACCTCTGTAAGATTCTGCCCAACAGGCCAAGGATGGAAATGTGAGTGTGGAAGTAAGGTGGTTTGTTGAAAAGGCAAATACATGCCAGGATTTCTGCCCTGGGCCTGCTACAATATTCCAGTGAAGCTCAAAGCAAGCTAGAGGTCCAAAATCCTATCTTCCACTTAGACACAGGGACCCAATATTTAGTTCCATAACTTTAGAGTATGACCTCTGGTTTCCTTATGCCCCAATTCTTTCTTGTTTGTGACTTGCTGACTTTGCTCTCGGCAGAGTGGAATTCATTTTCCTCCATTCACATAGGATCCCTACAGTGCAGAAAGATGCCATTTGACCCATTCAGTCTGCAGCAATCCTCTGAACAGTATCTCAACTGACCCACCCCATCCCTGTAACCCTGCATTTACCATGGTCAATCCACCTAACCTGCACATCCTTGGGCTATGGAAGGAAACCAGAGCACAGTCACCCAAGGCTGGAATCAAACCCAGGTCCCTGGCTCTGTGAGGCAGCAGTCCTAACCACTGAGTCAACATGCCATGCTCTCAGGGACTTAGAATCATAGAATCCCATTTGGCCTGTCAAGTCTGCACTGACCTTCCAAAGAGCATCCCACCCAGACTCAGCCCCCACACCTCATCTCTCTAACCTTACGTGGGGTTTTTAACTACCTTCATTTACATCTGTTTTACAACCTTCTTTACAATACTTCTCTATCATTCTTTTACCATAATGAGCACTCACTTTGTCTTTTGATCTGAGCACCACCACCATCTATTCAGCTCACTCCTCCTCCCCTGCTGACATCAGCACAAATACCACTATACTCCAGCCCCATTCAGTTCTGAAGAAGTCATACCGGACTCAAAACATTAACTCTGTTTCTCTCCCCACTGAAAATGCCAATCCTGCCGAGTTTCTCCAGTGGCTTGTTTTTATTTCCAGTTTCTAACAACCGCAGTATTTTGTTTTTATTTCAGAATTTTGGTATCTGCAACTGAGGACCAAACCACTAAACAGGCAAAGCAATGCAAGACAGGGACACTATGAGCTCTTAGATAGACTTATAGGAGCGAGATCTAAGGCGAGAGCAAGTGAAGAGCCTAGAGTTGCAGCATGGTCCAGCCCATGAGCTGGGTGAATATCTCTGAGTGCACATCTCTGCTGCAATCTTACAATGATAGACAGGGTGCAGCCTGAGATGGAACACCAAAGAGCAGGCGCAGGCTGTATGTGGATCAAAGATGTGCCATGAGGGTTCTTAGAGGGTGATACATATCAAATGCCAATTCTCCGGACAAGGGGTGCTGGTGCCGGTGCCCAAGGAGCATGCCCTGACATGCTGGTGCCTAGTCTCCAACATGAAAGTCCTCTAGATCAAGCGATGAGCTGAATTTGTCAGATACCCATCCTGATTTTCATGACAAGAATTCCTGATTTATTGCTTATTGGCTCTGAATGTTAAGATAGCAAGCTGAATCTTAATAAGGCAAGTTGGGCAATTAACAATGTATTTTACAAACTCTAATCCCCTTTAATCACTGCTGCCTAGCAAGAGACTTACTGTGACGCTTGTAAAAAGCATAAAAGATTGATTTGGATACTCCCAACATTAAGATTAGCCTCAGTGCACTTCCCGTCTGATTCTGCCACAAATTCCACCATAGCCCATGTCGCTTAGACTCTTATAAGATTGCACCTGAAGTACTTCTCCATACTCTTTCGACTAGTTAAGTACATAATTAACCAAATAAACAACTCATGATGGGAATATCTCTTTTTTATATATAAGACTGTCTCTTTAAACTGAACAAACTGAACTAAATAATCAAATTAGTTAATTAACAACGCCTTAAAGAGGCACTGTGAAAACAAAGCTCGAAAAGGAAACTCCACCAATGTTAAATTAATTTTTTTTTGGTTGATATTGCACGTGTCCCAACAGCCATGTTCAGTGAAATACTTGAGCACTTGACATCCATAGATTATATCTGAAGTGCAATCACTTCTATCAAAAAACAGCTTGAGCAATCAATTCGTGTACAAGTTATCACCAAGAACTGTTTGGAATGTATGTCTTTATAAGTGGTTAAGTTTCAAGCTGTGTCTTTTAATTTCACATAAAACAGAATGTCTTGGAATGAGGGATGGTAACATGCTGAAACTTTTCACACATGAACATAAGAGTGGGGTAGTTAGTTTTGTTGAAGTCTCTGTCAGTCAGAGGGAACTGTGGGGAAACCTAAAACAGTGATTGCTATGCCAGGCAGGGGGAGAGACAGTTGGTATTAACCACAGTGCTGCATGTCGGGAAAAACAGATTCTGTGTTTGAAGAGATGGGATCTGCAGAGATTTGAAAGACCCAGAGGTTACTAGATGGGGTCATGCTGCTGAAAGTTAATTTGATTGTACTCAGCAAGACAGAGCAATGGGATTTTTAAAAGGATACTTGAAGACTTACCAATGGGACATGAAAGATTAAGCCTATTGATCACCGGAAGGCATTTGGGAATTGACTAGAAGGCTCTATATCTTTTGGTAGTGTGATATTGCATATGATCATTGCATGGCATTTTTAAGTGGTACCATTTGTGTAGATTATTTTATCAATTGTCTACTATATAATATTTAGCTGAAATTGCTTTTACATTGTTTCTTCCAGTAGAAGTCCTAAATATGAAATCTTGTACAAATCCTTCCATCAGCCACTATAAAATTCATAACCAGCTGAATTATATGTTTTTTCTTGCTAATTCCAAGTTACAAATATTTTGGAGAGATTTCTGTTGTGAGGCCTAGCAGGTTTCTCACTGTATCTTACCAAACATATTTCATCAATTAACTACCCTCCCCTATGGCATCCGTCACAGCCAATTCTGACCTCATTTTACCACGTGCCATTCCTGGATCGTTTCCCCGCTCACCAGATATCTACCTAACACCTTGTATTTTTTGTGCCCACACCATCTTTGAAAGGCTGCTGTGCACCCTAACAAGTGCTGGTGATCTAGGCTTTGCTTACCCCCTGCTCCCAGGCTTGACTCTGCCAACTCTACTGGCAGTGATATCCGTGCTGTCCTTACAAGACCACACCTTGAATCCTCCCAAATAACTGAGGAATTGAAATGCAAGACTGTATTTCCCAATACATGATAGACCAGTTAATGGTACACAATTCCTCGGACTACTTTGGTTGGCCTTAACAGACTGATACTCTCCACAGACTATATTGGGACTGTGTGTGGCCCAAGCCAACGATTGACTATGACCAAACATCGAGACTGTAGGTGGACTGTAACAGTGACTGGTGGTACTAGTATCCCCTGACCAACAGAGGAAACCCCTCAACATGATTGAGAACTAGCCTCCACCAGTTTCCAACATGGCCATTTTGGTGAATGAACATGCAGTGTCTTTGCCAGGCAGGCAGCTGGCTCATACATTAGGAGTTACGTTGGTGTCCGAGTACCATTTATCCTCCCCCACCAGATAGATCCCTACTGACAAGTATGAAAAGCAACCTGTCTGCGTGTCCACACTAAACAGCACCTTAGAACAGCAATATTGATAGCATTTCACTTTGGCTGAAGTACCAATGTGCAAACAGGCATGGCACGGTAAGGCAAAGTAAGGCACGAATACAGCAAATGTACAAGTCAATGTGAAATGGATATGTGCGAGGAAAGCAAGCAAACAGCCCTGAGATGCAGACTGGCCCAACCCACAATCCAGGTGTCTGTCACTAGGGTCAAAGAGTCCATTCTGCAGCCTCTTCATGATTGGGGTGCGGCTTGAGGTGGGAGGAGGGGATAGATGAGAGGAAGAACAGGTTAGGGAGGCGGGGACGAGCTGGGCTGGTTTTGGGATGCGGTTGGGGGAGGGGAGATTTTGAAGCTTTTTTTTCCACAGGGTTAATGTTTTACAACATTCAGAGTATTCAGAATGAAAGAAGTATTTTGATAATGAGATCATATCTCCTGTGGCACTGTCCCAAATTTTGTGTTCCGCTTTTTCTGTCAACAACTTATTTCCCTCTCTCTTCCCCATATCATCCTACACTGCATAAGTATATCTTTTCACATGCCCCAGTCTCTTTATATCCTTAAGTTTGTATGTGTGTTCTCTCAATCCCAAATGCCACTCTGCAGTCTCTTCCCCTCATTTGTCTCTGCTGAATTTTACAACCTATTTCTCCCTGTCCCCAACCCCCATGTCAATGCAGGACTCCCTGGCTGTACTCCCCTGCCTTTGTCTGTGCATCACTTTATGCTCTAACTCTTCCAACTTTCATCCAATGCCTCCCATCTACCTCTCCCATCAAGTCTCTCTTTGTCTCAAGACATCTTGCAGCATTTCCTCTCCTCCCCCACCATAGCAGCAGTGTGTGCTATCTACAAAAAACACTGCAGAACTTCACCAAAAATCCTCAGACAGCACCTTCCAAACACATGACAAGGGCATAGGTATATGGGAACACCACTACCTTCAAGATCTCCCTCGAAGCCGTTCGCCATCTTGAATTGGAAACATATCACCATTCCTTCACTATCGCTGAGTCAAAATCCTGGAATTCCCTCCCAATGGCATTGTGGGTCAACCTACAGCAGGTGGACTGCAGTGGCTCAAAAAGACAGCTTAACCCCACCTTCTCAAGGGCAGCTAGGGATGGACAAGAAATGCTGGCCAGCCAGCAATGCCAATATCCCACAAATAAATAAAACAAAAAGTTCCTTAGCAGGGCCAAATCAAAAGTGAAAAGCTGTGCTGACTGTAAGGGTTATGCAAAACTAAATATGGTATTTACCTCATAGGATTAATCAAAGCAGGACAGCGTGATAAATCAGAAAGGTTAGAATTGGGAAGGCATTATTGAGTTGGGCTAGAACATTAGCTATGATGCCAAGGATGCAATTGAGATGAATGGGATAAATAAGATTTCAAGAACAAAGTCTAAAAAATAAGTATAAATTGAAATTTGATGCTGTTTTCAGCAACTGAAAAGTTAAAATAGACTTATTTTCAATTTTGATCACTAAAGTTTTCATTAATTGGGCAATAAGCATCATTATGTTGAGAGAAGCTTGTTCATACCATCACAGGCAATTTGCATAAATATTCCCAATG
The DNA here is from genome assembly GCA_024137785.1 of Ginglymostoma cirratum. Taxonomy (NCBI): domain Eukaryota; kingdom Metazoa; phylum Chordata; class Chondrichthyes; order Orectolobiformes; family Ginglymostomatidae; genus Ginglymostoma; species Ginglymostoma cirratum. Next base: position 2,078,831 of record JAHRHZ010000263.1, on the reverse strand, counting down.
CAAATTATTTAATTGTAAATGTTGATAAAGTCCTCATGAATCCGTGGCCCACTTCCAACAAATTTATAATGTTATAACACTGTATAAAGAGACAACATATTTACAAAATCACAAATTAACCTTTTTAGTGCATCAAGAGACCCTAGAAACTTCAGTAGATATAGATATTGCATTTAAATGTGTCATAATATCAGAGCATTTTCCCTTTTAAAAAAAATGGGTGGAAGAGATAGCCAATGATATCTCCCTCTTTTCTGATAACACAGTTATGGAAATGTTAGAATCAGAGATTAATGGCTTCATAGAGCATAATACAGGCATAATAGATTCAATTGCTTGGTATGAATGCTTACGGCCAGGTAGAATTATTAACTCTGTGTCAACTTGGAGTTAGAAAACAGAGCAAAACTCATTAAGTTGAAGGAGATATTGGCTGTACTAGGGACAAAAACATCACCAATCTCTAAATGAAGCTCTTTCATCATGAACTTGTAAAGGTTAGGCACAAATTTAATACTATTTACAGAAAGGATAAAGCAATCTCCTCTTTGGAGACATTAAAAATTATGACCCGCATGATAAAATTAAGAAATTATTAAAACAAGTTTGGTAGTAGTTGAGGATGCCGTTGATAAATGCTTTGCTGTCATAAACATGAATGCTTCAATCCAGCAAAAAGCAATTTTTCTCCTAACACTTTAGAATGTTATAACATCTAGAGCACCATTCCCAATTCTATTGGGAGCGATCTTTGTCTTTAAAAAAAGCTGCCTGAATATCATTCATCAGGAAAGAGAATGTAATTACATGGTTAATGCAGGCCACTCTGATACATTCTTCAACCATTCCAAACTTTTGAAATGACATAAAGATTTACAATGCCACTAAGGGTCTGGATGTTTTATGCATCATATTCAAAATTGTCAAGATAACTCTAAGTGACATTCCCATGATGCCATCATTGTATTATAATGTGTTAACCTGAGGATATAAAGGTCACAAATTCCATCCTAACTTGGATCAATTAAACCATGACACATTGGTGGAAGCACACTAATTTGTATAACTGGGTAATTTCAATATTACACCAGACACAGATATGCCTGTGAATCTAATACTTTCATATATTAATGAGCTGTAATAAACATTTGTTAGATCTTTCAATACCACATTATCCATGTCTTATATTGTAAAAAATAACAAAAATATTATTGCATCAGGTAAACATATTCTGCTGGAGGCAAAACATACATCAATACTCAGCTCTTCAGCTGACTTTAACTGTGGAAATAGGGAAGTTGTTGCCTGAGCTTCACTGATGTTCTTGAAGCCTCACTGTAATGATGTCTGGGTGAGAGATTACATTTAAATACACAGTATGGCACAGAACTGTTGTTCCTGTCTTATACATACATACATACTAAATTTGTCTGAAAAACTTAGATCTTGATTATTGCAGCATATCTTTTTAAATAGTGTAATACAAATTATTTGGAACTAAATAAGTGATCTTAGAAATATATAATTTACTTTTCTAGATATCAAAGTTCATTCTTTATCTTAATTATTGTTGTGGATTAAAAATAAAAAATAATAAGTTTTTGTTTAAATTGATATTTTCTCCTTCACTGCTCCCTTTGTCTTTAATTCCATCAACTGTACTTCCCGTTATTTGCTTTCATATTTGTTCTGGTTTGGAATAAGTTATTTTAAATCAAACCTCCTGATTCAAACTTCAAGCAATTCATGAAGCATTTTTCAACCTGATTGTTGAATGAAATATACCGTTGCTTGCCTGATTCTCATATGTCACAGAGTCCCTGAAGAGGGCAGTGCACTGTCTTCAGATTTCTTACTAGTGCAAGTTCCAGTGGAAAAATTACAAGTGGATGTGTAAGTTGATTCACTGCTGACTGTAAAAATGACAGTATTTTCAATGTAATGGTCTTCAAATCCAATGAATAACAAGTACCTAGTCAGTGTGGACTTGCTCGGCTGAATGGTCCACTTCCACACTGTAGGGATGAGTCCATGGGCATTAATTTTAAATGTTGCAACAAGCTGACTCAATGGGAATTGTCTGGGAAGTTTGAGTATGTGCCCAGTGCCTGGAACCCTCCAATAACTTTGAACCTTGAGTCAGAGTTGGAGGCTTTGCACTGTCCCAATTCACTCAGTTGCTTAGGATCTAGAGTAGTCAGCAGGTAAACATAAAGGGATTACAACCTGGTCTAACCTCTGTCTAACTGAAAAATTGACTCCTCAGACTCACCACTGGCCCCCTTCAAATCTCATCCTGGGCCTGAATTCCTCTCTGAAATAATTCCTGATTCACCCCTAACTCCTTCCAACAGAGATGAGACCCTGTAACCTTTAAACATCCTGCAGATGCAACCTGACCTAACCCAACCCCAACCCCTAAATTGCACCCAACACTCAACCCAGACGTAACCACCAATCTACCTTTAGCTCTTACTTGCCCCCTAAACCCCATCCACCTCCTACCCACATCCCTTAGCCAGCTGGCACTCTTTCCCCCCACCTACCTGGCATCTGTACCCATTACACACATGACACATCACCCACCCACACTCCCCTGCCATTTGTACCGCTCATGAAACTGAAATTCCGTTCCCTTAACCACTTGACATCCGTGTCCTAATCCACCTGCTTACCCCTGTTCCCTCACTCAGTTGATTTCCCATCATGCATCTGCTGCCTTACCCGATCACCGTCTTGCCATCTGTAACCTCTGTCCACTTAGTACCCTACCCCATCCATTCATCTGCCACTCTGCCTCCTTTTTAACCTTACATATGTGCCTTCTCATTAGCTGTCACCATAATGTGAGGGCCTAGAAACCATAGGAAAAGGCATTTCTGCTCATTGTGAAGATTCCTGGACTCAAAAACAATTGGCTGGATTTCCCAAGGAGCAGCAATCACATTCAAATTTATGTTAAGAAACAGCCCCACATTTCTGACAGGAGATCCCAATCAGTGCTCTTTCAGAAATTAAATCTGACAGGTCTCTCAGAGTGCAGGATAATCAGAGGAAGGCAAACCACGCCCTGTTTTCCACAGCTGAAATGTTCTCTATTCTGCAATTTAAAAATCCAGTGAGATACACGGTTACTTTGAGAGCTCCTGTGAAAGGGGAGGAACATGAGATAAGTGAAATTTTAGGGGGATACAAGAATAAGGTGTTAGTTGGATAATGGGCCAGTGAGCCAGGTGGCATACCTGTCAGGTTGGCAGAGGGGTAGGTTGCCAGATAAGTGTGCCAGGTGGGACAGGTAAGTGATTGAGTGTTTCGGATCAGTTGGGGTGGATTGCAAAGGGTGCAGCAGGGAAAGGGATGGTGGTGTCAGTTTTCAGGGGGGCTGGGGTGTTTGGCCCAGCCATTAGGAGGGTGGAGCGAAGTGTTTTGGGGAGTTGATAGGAGATTGTCAGGCCTGGGAATAGTGAAGGGTTTGTGTTGGGTCTTAGATGGAGCGCTGGATGAGATGTTGAAATTCAGGGTAGAGTGGAGGGTTCGTTCAGGTCCAGTCTGAGCAAAGAGATATCAGCTCAGTGCCTGAGGAGTGGTGGGTGTAAGGGATCTGGTGGAGATATTCGGGACTCTGTGATAAATTGAATGGTCAGTTTAATAGTTACCCAGCTGTTAAACATTATTTTTAAGTAGTCTGGCGTTTCCTGAGTAATTACTTACTTAACTGCAGCAGAACACTCCAAATTCTCCAACTTAAGTGAAGATTTTTGGGTGTTTGCAGGAACAGGGGATTGTGCAACAGAATTTTGAGTTTCCAAGGCAATTCCCTTAGACTCTGTTGTATTGGAGGTTCTGCAAAAGGGCTTAATACACAACACTCACATCAGCTGCCAAAACTAATGTTTGGCTATCAGAAGATCCAGGACCTGACAGTTAGCTGGGAAGGCATTTAGCCTGAATGTCCCATGTAAAAGATTAACGTGTAAAATTGAAAAGTATGCGATTGCAGATAACGTATTGAAATGGATAGAAAATCCAGAAAATATAGAGAATGGGTGGGATTTTTTCTGAATGTTAGGAGTGAGTAGTAGGATACCATAGGGATCAGTACCAGGACTCCAGCTATTGACAATATATGATAATGATTTTTTAGATGGAAGAACTAAATGGGAAATCTCAAAATTTTAAATTGACACAAACTATCTGTAAGAGCGGGCCGTGAGGAGGATGTGGAGATGTTGCAGTGTGATTTGGACAGGCTGAGTGAGTAAGCAAATGCATGGCAGATGCAATAGAATGTAGATAAATGTGAAATTATCTACTTTGGCAGCAAATTTAGGAAGGCAGGTTATTATTTGAATGGCTGGAAATTGAGAAAGGGGAATGTCCAATGAGACTTTGACGTCCTCATGCACCAGTCACCAAAAGCAAGTACCCAGGTGTAGCAGGCAGTGCAGAAGGTGAACTGAAAGGATTCAAGCACAGGGGCAAAGATGTCTTGCTGAAATTATACAGGGCATTGACAAGGCCACACCTGCAATATTGTGTAGTTTTGGACTCCTTCTCTGAGGATGGATGTTCTTGCTATAGAGGGGGTGCAGTGAATGTATACCAAATTGATTTCTGGGATGGCAGGACTGACCTATGAGGAGAGGTTGAATTGGTTAGGATTGTATTCATTGGAATTTAGAAGAATAGGGGGATATCTTAGAAACCAATAAAATTCTAACAGGGATAAAAGGTACTGCAGATGCTGGAGAATC
>JAHRHZ010000263.1:2053935-2069077 GCA_024137785.1 Ginglymostoma cirratum | reverse complement strand
ACCTTTGTTATTCACCTTATCTATGCCCCTCATGATTTTATAAATCTTTGCTGTTTGTATTAAGATCTTTGAAACTGTTAAAGATTTTTGATGAAGGGTCAAGGCCCGAAACATCAAGTTTTCTTGCTCCTATGATGCTGCTTGACCTGCTGTGTTCATCCAGCCCCATGCTTGTTATCTCAAAATTCTAACAGGACTAGTCAGGTTGGATGCAGGAAGGATGTTCCCAATAGCAGGGGAGTCCAAAACTAGGTGTCATAGTTAAGGGATAAGAGGTAAATCTTTCAGGACTGAGATGAGGAGAAATTTCTTCTCCCAGAGAGTGGTGAGCTCATGGGATTCATTACCCCAGAAAGGGGTTGAGGCTGAAACATTATGTGTTTTCAAGGAGGAGGTAGATTAAGATCTTGTTGCTCATTGATCAAGGGATATTGGGGGAGAGTGGGATTACGGTGTTGAACTCGATGATCAGCCATGATTATATTGAATGACGGAGCAGGATGAATGGGTTGAATGGTCTACCCCGGCTCCTATCTTCAATGTTTCTATGTTTGACCCAAAAACTGCAGCAAAAGTAAATGGGCAACATTTTAACACATCTGTGTTGTAAATAAGGTTTTGACCAGATTGACAGATTCAGGCATAAACGATGAAAAGAACTTCACAATGAGACAAATTTCGTGTCTGAGCAAACAATTTCTCAGGTTCAGTGTCGCTAGACTTTCCCTTAAATAGATCCTATGCCTATTTAAATAGCTGCTTGTCCAGTGTCTACTGAAATAGTATCTAGAAGGCCATAACTATTAGACACAATTATTATCAGCTTTATATCAGTATTGTCACCCTGAATCAGAATGCCTTGAGTTCAATGCAGTAAAATTACATAGAACTTACAGAGCAGAAACATGCCATTCCATCAAACCAATCTGTATATGTGTCTATGCTCCATATGGGTCTCCTCCTACATTTGATCTACATGACATATCTGGTAAATTTAGAAATCTTACAGGGTGCTGTCATATAATTATGCGCACAGGTGCTCTGATATGACATTCGGCTTTGATGATATTAAGATTCAATTAATTTCATTGCCGTTTTTTTCCAATACCAAGTTGTAGGGAATTACTGTATCTTACAGGAGGAAGAAATAGATCAATTCCATTAGTCTTATGGCCTGAAGGATAGAGAGAGAAGAAGACAGCGAGGACACATTCTGCTCTCCCTCCAGGTACTCAGCTATCAACCACTATTGTCACTGTGACGAAGTCGTCCTTTTACTGCTTGAGTTCCGATGTTAATCATTTCTTTTAATTTCTTTTACCATATTTAACAAAAAGTAAAATATTGCCAACCGAATTACCCATATTTATCCGACTTACCAGGCTGTAGAAGAGCAACGCTTCTACCCACAAAACTCTCAGGTTTTCAAGGAGATTTGGAAGCCTTTCTTTAAAAAATGCACAAAGTAACAATATCTTCTTTACTTCTTGCCACTCTCAGCTATTAATGTTCCAGTTGCTTCATATCAAGTCTGTTGTAGAGCAGTTCGCAGTTCAGTTCACAGAATAAACACATTAGTTGCAAGGGGTGCTATATAATAAGTTGTATGTAGTTGTTGAAGATGAGTATATCTTAGCAGACATAGATGAGGATCATTTAAAGCAGTGGGAAATGACAACAATGAGAATGAAAATCCCATGATGCAAAAGCTAAATTGCTCAAAGTAAATAAATAACCTCCATTAATGACTCTGTGTCAGTGTCATTCAATTAATGAACAATTTAGACAGGTACTGGGCATTGATTATATATAATGGTCATTAATGAGCTATCTTCCAAATGAACGCATATGTTGAGGGATTATAACCAGCCATTCTGTTCATACATCTGTAATGACAAACAATGTCAGTCTCACGACCTACCAGGAATAGAATGATTAATCTACTCAATGTTAGTAACGGTTTTCTCTGGTTGAAGTAGCTGTTGATGAATATAGTACCATTTTGAAGATCAAAACCTTATACTGCAATATCAAAATGCTCAAGCTCTCATTGCAATCAACATCTAAAAATTGGAGCATAAGTTGTACAGAATCTGTTGTTGACGACCATGTTTTTAAGTGATAAGTGGTGAATTGATCTGTTTCAATAGCTGTGCAGTCCAACAATAACAATATCTACTGATAATAAAATGCCCTTAAAAACCTAATATCATAGCTAAGCTAAGTACGTAACAGCATAACAACATAAACGTTTTAACATTTAAGAAGGCCAATGATTTGAATTTCAGGATAATGTGTTACATAAACTCACTTCCCTCAATTTTTCACCACTAATTAAATTATATAAATTGGAAAACACTGGAAAAAAAGTAACAGATTAGTTTGCATTGGTGGAGAAAGAAACAAAGTTAATGTTTCAGGTCGATGATCTTCCATCAGAACTGAAAGCAGAATTGAACCTTGGGCAAACAGGCAAACAAACAGTGGCGGGTCAGTTACAAGAACAGCAATTGCTGGAGAAACTCAGTAGGTCTGGCAGCACCTGTGGAGGGAAAGCACAGTCAGTCAATGTTTCAAGCCCAGTGACGCTTCTTCAGAACTGCAAAAGTGGCAGATCATTTGACTGGCTGCCTTGATCTACACTACCATGATCAAGTCTCCAGATGTATACCTGTTTTGGGTTATACTGAAGTAGAGTTTTATCCTGATTGACAGATGGTGCATTTTCAGTTTATTGAAACTTAAGCAACAAAGTAGTAATCATTGACATTTTCTGGCAATCTCATTGGCATATGCCGGAGTACAAAAACTGACCTAATAAATATATGCAATCAACATGAATAACCAGGATCCGAGGATATTGTTGAACCAACACTGTTGATGGAATCTTCCAGGGCTATCTGAGCCATTTAGAAAAGTGAAATAAGGAACTTAAGTGGGTGGGAGGCAAAAGCCCAGGTTCCCAATATCAGTTAAAGTTCTGGTATTAAATCCCCAGAATATTTCAGGCAAGTTGGGACTCCCATCAGTGATAATCGGTAACATCTTTTACATTTGTTAGCCTTCTGTATACACTCATTAACACCCCTAGCCCACTGGAATAAAGTTCCTACATGCAATCTCATTAGACAAAATTGAAAAAAATGTCCACAAACCTGATTATATAAATGTGAGGATTTTGCCTGATGATGTTGTCTTCATTAAAATTTTAGTGAGTACACACTTCTTCTGTAGTATAAACCATAAAATAAAAAAAATTCCTTTGTTTAATCTGTTACGGGGAGAGGAGAAGAGCATCTAAAGTGATAGAGGAAAGAACGTATATTAGAGCGGGATGATTAAGAGTGAAGGAATCAAAAGAAAAATTTATGTGTTCATAATTCCTGTCATTGGTTGGGTCAATATTGAGTCCCTTGCTGAGGATGGACTGTAGAAATGGGTGGGGCCTGTTGTCTGTTTGTATGTGTTTCTGCACAGCTCCAAGACCCAAATGTGTGACGTGGAACAGAAACCAAAACAAAACACACAAACAATCAGTTAACGCCTGCCTGCTGAAAGTAAGCACAATGCAGAATAAAGATTGACAGGCTCAAACCAATCATTTTACTGACATCTCAATCAGGTCCCATAATGCAATGAATTCTGAGCTGAAGGCCACTCAAACACAACATTGGTAGTGGTGGTATGTGGCAGGAAGAGTGGGGGTAAGGGGTCTGGTGGTCTCAGTGAACCCATGCAGGACCCTTCAGTTCAGTGCAGACCCTTGATTCCAAGGTTGCAATGCTGTGCCACAAGGAATCACGCAGGCCACAAAGAATCAGGATGAGATAGTGTAGACAGAATTTACTTCATGGAATCGAAAAAAAGGGAACCAAGCTCTTCATTGCTGTCGAACTGTGGCATGGTCCGCCGATGGCATTGCAGCTTGCTACAGATAAGTAAACACCAATGCCACAGACATGTTGACATAGCTAGGGACCTCCTGTGGGTAGATCTGCAACCATACAGCTTGGGAAGAAATATAACATCTGTGGTACTGAAGATCACAATGTAGTTGAATTTCCTCACCACCGGTTCCTTCCAAACATCAAATGGGGATATGTGTGGCGTCTCACAGTCGGCTAGCAACAAGTGCAATTGTGAGTTCACCCATGGCCTTCTTGACAAAATATATTGGCTTGCTCAGGTCACCATGAATCCAGAGAGTCAAGTTGTCCAGCTGTCTGATTGGCAGCCATTATTCGGTTCTGTAAGGTCCAAGGGCCATCAACCACACACATCTGCACTCATGGTATCCATGGTATCATCTAGCCAGATACACGAATAAGTAATTTCACTCCCTCGATGCCCGGATCATTTGTGACAACATGCAGTAACTCTTGCTGGTGTGTGCTCACTATTGAGGGGGCTGTCACAAAGCTAATGTTCTGCAAAATTCTCAGGTTCTTGAATGCTCGCTTCCTGCATCATCCCATGGGTGGCCCAGGAGGAGCACTCCAGTACTCAAGACCATGTCTCCAGGATAGTGATTGCTTGTTGGGCCCTTCTTAACTAGTTCAATGATGGAGTGACAACTTGGGAGAGAAGATAATGGGCTAGTCAAGTGTTTCCTCAGACAAGAAAGATGGGGAATTTTACAAAGATGCTGAAGCAGGTGAAGCTGATAATGGTCCCGATGTGGCCTCCTCTACATCGGTGAGACCAAGTGGAGGCTACCATAGAGCCTTTTATGCCTCAGCCAATCATATGCAGTGTGTTGTTTCAGTGAGGTTTCCACTGCTTCTGTGGATTTCAATTTTTCTTTCAGATTCTGAAATGATATTCAAAGCCTCAATCAAAACAGTTTTGCATTTCCTCTTTCTCAAGAAAATATCCCAAAAATGATTCTAGAAATCTTTTTTGGATTGGAGATCAAATAGAACTGTTGCTTTAAAATATATTTGAATGCCAGTCTGACTGCATGTTCCACTTATAATTCAATTTTCATTTATGGAGTATCAGATAGCTCCTTGTTTATTATTCCATTACCACCGTTGTATTATCAATCAATATGTTGTTAAGTGTTTATAGAACGTTGTGAACTGACAAGTGAACAAATAGCAGACTACACAGTGAAAACCCTTTCTGTTTGAGATAATGTTATTTTGTACAGCAATGTCAAAACTCATTCCATTTTTGATCCAGAAATGTAGAGAAATTATCGTCAAAGTCTGTACCTTTAATGGAAGATCAGTGTCACATCAGATGCACTGCAAAAAATTACCAAGGCTTTTTATACTTTTAGAAGAACAAGGGCAGTTGATACCAGAAAATGCAAGTTCCTCTCCTAGCTATTTAGCTATTCACCATCCTTACTTGGAAATATAGCGCCGTTCCTTCACCGTCGCTGTGTCAAAAATCTGGAACTCCCTCTCCCAAATGGCATCGTTGGTCAACAATGAACTACAGCAGTTCAAGATGGCAGCTCACCACCACGCTCTCGAGGGCATCTCGGGATGGACAATAAGTGCTGGTACAGTCAGAGAAGCCCATGTCTCATTAACAAATCAATTTTAAAAAAACAGAATTGGATGAGAAGTGCAGCAAGGCCTATCTCAAATTTGGGAGCAACTAAAGCCATCATTTACGCTTTTCACAAGTGGTGTGGAGAGATCCTCGCCAGACAGCGATGAGTCGCTGCTGGATGATAATTATTGCTGGTTAATGACATGTTGACAGTCCATCACACCTTATTACTATTTAAGCTCTCCTTTTATCAAATTTGTCAAACGAGCTAAATGTCAAAAAAAAACCAACTTGGAAACAAGAGCATGTATCTGGCAGATTCAGCTCGCTGCTTACTGCAAATAACCACCATGTTGCCTAGAACCGTGGCGCAGCCCAGGGAATGATCCATTGGCATCAGCCATACCCTCTTCTACAGACATTAACATGCTGCATCTGGCAACTCTTCATGACCATTCTGGCATCTCTCCAATGACTGGGCACTGTGCTCTGGAGGCACAGACCTGTATTGCAGGGTACAGTGGCAACTGGTATTGAAAGGCTATAAGACGGGCAGTTTGCGCACAGGCTCATGCACGCTGCTCCTGACTAGACCAGACAGTATCTCTGGTCTGTTTGCTAACTCTCTTAGTGCACACTCAGTTAGCGCCAACCTGTATGCCCTGCTTTGCCAATCAATGCAGTCACACAACCCGACAGTTTGTCTTGCTGGTCAGCAGTCCTCAGTCAAGTGAGTGAAGGTCTTGCAGTATGGCAGTGTGCTGTATCAATTTCAGCATCTCCAACAGCAAACACACGGCATGTGCAGGAAATAGGCAGCCATGTTTCAAAGTCGTAGGGAAGTAGTACAAACTGAAGTTCATTGGGGCACCCGTCAGTCAGGAGGTCCAGGCAATACACATTAAGGGTAGTCTCCGAAACCAGTCCAGTGAATTGGTCACAGTCGGGCATCCAGCTGGGTTTTATCTGTCATTGGTTCCGCACCGCTGTCAATGCTTTGACCGTACAATGGCCAGTCCAGGAAGTAGGGCTAATGTGTTTGGGGCAAAACAGGTGGCTCAGTGTGAGCACAGTGGCCTCACAGCACCAGAGGTTCGATTCCACATGGGGGTGACAATCTGTGTGGAGTTTACGTATTCTCCCTGAGTCTACGTGGGTTTCTTCTGGGTGCTCCAGTTTCCTGCCACAGTCCAAAGAAGTGCAGGTTAAGTGGATTGGCCATGGGACATTGTCCTATAGCGTCAAGGTATGTACAGGCTAGCTGGGTTAGCCAATGGAATTGTGGTGTTACAGGGACAGGTTGGTGGGGCTGGGGCGGGGTGGGGAGCTTTTCAGGGGCTTTGGTGCAAGACTCGATTGGTCTGGCCCGAAAGGCCTTTTTCCACATTATTGGGATTTTATGTATATATAGGGACTGACTGAGGATCTGAACACGTCTTGATCTGAACATGTCTTATCTGGACTGTCTGGTTTTGTAGGTTGAGGGAGTTGGTCACAATCAGTCTGATGGGTCAGTCCACAAAATAAGGGGAAAGAGGGAGGAGTAGGGTGTCACCTGTGCCAGCAGGGGTGGAGGTGGCCTACTTGGCTCTGAAGTCTACTGATCCTGGATGTTTTGCTAGGCTGACCCTCAGGACACATGTGTCTTGTCTGGCCACACATTGTGAGGGTCGTCTTGCCAGAGGCAAGATAATTCTCCTTAGCTTGAAATTCTAAAAGTCAGAAGGGATGGCAAGTAGGATGGAGGTGGAGGGCACAACCATCTCTGTAATGTCCTGAATGGAAACTGCTTCCTCCTCTGTACGAGTGCTTGCTGGCACTGCCCTGTCTGTTTGTGAAGAGGCGGCACCTGGAGTGATGTTGAGATTCCCCATTCCTTCGGTTGCCATGTTCTCAGTCCTGGAGAGCAATAGCTGGGGTGATCGTGTGCTGGTATGTCCAACTCTCCTGCAGGCTCTGATAATGCCTGGACTTCGCTGTCCATGGCAATGGAGGCAGACATACTGTCCCATGGTTCACTGCATTGTTGACACTTTTGGGCAAAGGGGACCATTGCTTCCCCACTGCCTGAACGATGCTGCTGCTCCTGCCCGTGCATTTGCATGAAGTCCCTGATTATTGACACTACAGGGTCCTTTCCTGCTTGGGGCTGAGGAGGTGACTGGTGTCCAATAGTCCTTCAAGTGACAGCAGCCTCATCGTTTCTTCTCTGATCAGCTGCAAAGTTATTGCAAGGATGTGCTCCCCACAGTTGTGTCCCTCTCTCTGTTACACCCACTGAGTTGTCCATATTTGAGCTGGGCATTTCTCCGCAGACCTTATAGGGAGGGTAGCTTTTTCCGCATGACACAAGAGAGGCAGGTCATGATCAGTGGTTAAAGATGGGATGTAGTGATTTAGAGTAACGGTGGGGTTAATAGGGCAGTAATAGTGTCACATCGTGGTATTTACTAATTTGGCAGGACATGGATGTTTTCTGAATCTCCACAATAGCAATCCCAGGATTTTTCTGCCAGCTTATGTCTCTGTAGATTTTGAGAATCCCAATTTCAGGTAACTGCCCCGAAGTCTATATTAGCTTACTTTGCTCTGTCGTAGCCTGTTTTCCTCGGTAGCAACAGAAAGGGGTAATGTGTGGAATAATAGTGAGTGGGTTGGCTGGTTGTTCTGGGGCATGCAGGGGAAAGGTCATAAAGTATTCCGAGGAACTGAGGAGGCAGTGCGGAGGTCATGCAGGGTTAACGGTGTGAGAGGTTGGTGGAGGTGAGAGCGAGTGAGAGAGGCAAGGTACTGAATGCCATTATGAGATTGGCAGTTCATGAGCGTTAGTGGGAGGTGAGTGCATTGGCAGGGATAGAGTGAGAGTGAGGTAGCAGAGAGTAAAGTGTGGCATTTACTCTAGCAGAGTGCATAAGTTCATTGACCCTCTTGTGGCACTGCTAGTCATTCTTTTATTCTTTGGAGATGGTACTGACCCTGGTGGTGACCCTGAACCAGACTGGGAGGATCCGATGGTGTAGCTTCCCTTGGCAGTCTTTCATAAAGATGATATCTCTCCTCTAGACCAACCCATCCACCAGAAACTCTAGGTCTCTATCACAGAATCCTGGTGCCATTTTCCCCTTCTGCACTACGTTTTGACTCTGTCCTTGATCAAGCTTGTATAAAGATGGCATGGATGCAAGGAATGCTAGTCTTTCAATTGATGTCTCCTGAGTGACAATTGGCTCTGGGAATGCCAGGTGGTGGTAAGGAGAGGTGGAAATCAGATGTGAGAGATTTCACTGGGGGGTATTAGATTACGAATGTAGTGAGTTTGGTAAGAAATGGTGAGAAAACTGATTAGACCTCATGGTGAAAATCTCTTCAAAAAACTCAACGCAACTTGGACTTTGCCAAAAAAATGTGTTAATTGTGCTGTTCACAGTATTATTTAAAATAAAGCCAGTTGTTTCCAACTATACAGATAGCAAGAACTGCTGATGCTAGAATCAGAGATAACACAATGTGGAGCTGGAGGAGCACAGCAGACCAGGCAGCATCAGAGGTGCAGGAAAGCTGTCGTTTCGGGTCAGGACCCTTCTTCAGAAATAGGGAGGGGGAAGGGGGCTGAGAAATAAATACAGAGAGGTGGGGTGGGGCTGGGGAAGGTAGGTGGGATGGTGATTGATGAGTGCAGGTCGGCAGTGGCAGGGATTGGTCAGTAGAATGGGAGGGGCGGATAGGTGGGATAGAAGATGGACAGGTTGTGTCAGGTCAAGGAGGCGGGGGTGAGAGGGAGAGTTGGACATGGGATGAGGCCGGGGTGTAGGGAGATGTTAAAACAGGTAAATTCCCTGTTTAGGCCATCGGGCTGTGGGCTCCTGAGGCGGAATATGAGGTGTGACTCCTCCAGTTTGTGGATGGTGTCATTGGAGGTGGCCCAGGATAGAGATGTCACCCAGGGAGTGGGAGGGGGAGTTAAAATGGTTCACCGGGCCCTCTCACCCCCATCCCTCATCCCGCCCCCTTGACCTGTCCATCCTCCCTGGACTGACCTATCCCCTCCCTAACTCCCCACCTACACTCACGTTTACTGGCTCCACCTCCGCCTCTTTGACCTGTCTGTCTCCTCTCCACCTATCTTCTCCTTTATCCATCTTCTATCCGCCTCCCCCTCTCTCCATATTTATTTCAGAATCCCCTTCCCCTCCCCAATTTCTGAAGAAGGGTCTAGGCCCAAAATGTCAGCTTTCCTGCTCCTCTGATGCTGCTTGGCCTACTGTGTTCATCCAGGTCTACACCTTATTATCTCAGATTCTCCAGCATCTGCAGTTCCTACTATCTCTCACGACTAGAAGTTGTTATCGTTTGTCGTGGACAGAGCGCAGATGCTGTACAAAATGGTCCCCGAGTCTACACCTCGTCTCACCAATTTAGAGGAGGCCACATCGGGAGTAGCGGATACAGTAGACCAAGTTGACGGATGTTTAGGTGGACCCTTGTCTAACGTGGAAAGTTTGTTTTGTGCCTTGAATGCAGGTGAGGGGGGAGGTATAGGGGCAGGTGTAGCACTCCTTGTGGTTGCAGGGAAAGGTGCCAGGGGTGGTGGGGTTAATGGAGAGCGTGGAGCAGATGAGGGACTTCACCAACGTCACTCCCACTCCTGAGACAGTCTTCACCCCCACTCCCAGATCCAGCTCCACACACCAACACTAGCCCAAACCCTGCCGGGTGTTCACCATCCCCCCCAGACCCTCCCCCTCACTGAGGACGAATGGTCAGTCCTCAGTAAAGGACTCACCTTCATCCCCCTCCACCTACACATCAATAAATACCGCTCACATTTGGACGTTGAACACTTTTTCCGCAGCCTCCGCCTCCGCACTTATTTCTTTAAAAGTGAGTCTAACCCATCCTCTACAGACCCCTTCTCCTGCCTCCAACACACCCCGTCCTCCTGGACACCACCCCAAGGCCTCCCACCCTCCCTCAGCATCTTCATTTCCAACTGCTGTCGCAACATCGATTGCATCAACCTTTCTACCCCTCTCACTCACTCCAACATTCACTCCCTCCGCTCCAACCCTAACTTCACCATCAAACTCACAGATAAAATGGGGTGCAGTAGTGGCATGGCGCACTGACCTTTACATAGCCAATGCCGGGCGCCAACTCTCTGACACTTACTTCTACCACCCCCTCGATTACAACCCCACCCCTGACCACCAAACCATCAGACCGTTCATAAACTCATCACCTCAAGTGACCTCCCACCTACAGCCTCCAACTTCATCATTTCCCAACCCTGCACCGCCCATTTCTATCTCCTTCCCAAAATCCAAAAGCCCGACTGCCCCAGCCGGCCCATTGTCTCTGCCTGCTCCTGCCTCATTGAATTCATCTCCGCTTACCTTGTCTCTGTTTTCCAGGAACTCCTCACCTATGCCCGGGACACCACCCACACCCCCCACCTCCTCGAAGGCTTCCAATTCCCTGGCCCCCAACACCTCATCTTCACTATTGACATCCAATCTCTGTAAGCTTGTATCCCCCACGCGGATGGCCTAAAAGCCCTCTGCTTCTTCCTCTTCCGCAGCCCCAACCAGATCCCCTCCACCAACACAGTCATCTGCTTTACAGAACTCGTCCTTACCCTCAACAACTTCTCCTTTAATCCCTCCACTTCCTACTAAGGGGTTGGCCATGGGAACCCACATGGACCCAAGCTATGCCTGCCCCTTCATAGAATATGTGGAACAATCCCTTTTCCACTGTTACGTTGGCATTATACCCTACCTCTTCCTCCTCTACATTGATGACTGTATTGGCATTGCCTCATGCTCCCACGAGGAGCTTGAACAGGTTATCAACTTTACTAAAACTTTTCACACCGACCCCAAGTTCACCTGAACCATCTCTGACACCTCTCTCTCCTTCCTGTCCCTCTCCATCTCCATCTCTGATAACTGTCTCAAAACTGACGTTCATTTCAACCCTATCGACTTCCACAGCTACCTGGACTACACTTCCCCTCACCCACCTTCCTACAAGAATGCAATCCCCTACTCCCAATTCCTCCGCCTCTGCCGCATCTGCTCCGAAGATGGGGCGTTCCACTCCCAAACATCCCAGATCTCCTCCTATTTCAAGGACCATAACTTACCCCCTCTAGTGATTGAAACTCTAAGGTTTTGGGGTAGATTTGTAGCTCCGGTTGTGGATGTTGAGGTTGGTTGGCTCGCCGAGCTGGTTTCTTGTTTCGCAGACGTTTCATTACCATGCTGGGTAACATGCTCAGTGCAGCCTCCGATGAAGCGTCGGTGTGTTTTCCCACCTGGTTTTTAAACTCTGGTGTCTGTTAAGATGGATTGCCTCACTTCCGGTTTTCCTTCATAGTGGAATGCATATGGAGTCGAGTTCAATGTGTTTATTAATAGCATGCTTCATGGAGTGCCAGGCTTCTAGGAATTCTCATGCCTGTCTCTGCCTAGCCTGGCCCAGGATCTTGGTATTGTCCCAGTAGAAGTGATTGAAACTGCCATCACCCACATCTCTTGCATTTTCCACACTTCTGCCCTCACACACCCTCCCCCAAACGAAAATAAGGACAGAATCCCCCTTGTCCTCGCATACCACCTCACCAACCTCCGCATCCAACATATCATTCTACGCCACTTCTGCCACCTACAATCCAACCCCACAACCAAAGATATATTTTCCTCCCCACCCCTATCTGCCTTTTGTAGGGACTGCTCGCTCCACGACTCCCTTGTCCGCTCCACACTCCCCACTAACCCCACCACTCCCGGCCTTTCCCTGCAACCGCAGGAAGTGCTACACCTGCTCCTACACCTTCTCCTCCACCTCCATCCAAGGCACAAAACAAACTTTCTATATCTGACAGGGGCTCACCTGCACATCTGTCAACTTGGTTTACTGTATCCACTGCTCCCGATGTGGCTTCCTCTACATCGGTGAGACCAAGTGCAGCCTCGGAGACCATTTTGTAGAGCATCTGTGCTCTGTACGCGACAAGTGACAACACCTTCCAGTCATCAACCATTTTAAATCCCCCTTCCACTCCCTGGGTGACATGTCCATCCTGGACCTCCTCCAGTGACACAATGACACCACCCGAAAACTGGAGGAGCAAACCCTTATAATTCCGCTTTGAGCCTATAGCCTGATGGCCTAATTATAGAATTAAATAGTTTTGAAATATCCCTACCCATGGCCTCATCCCATGACCAACCCTCCCTCTCATCCCTGCCACCTTGACCTGACACAACCTGTCCATCTTCCCTCCAATCTATCCGCTCCTCCTGCCTCACTGACCAATCCCTACCACTCCCTACCTGCATTCACCTATCACCATCCCACCTACCTTCCCCAGCCCCACTCCTCCTCTATCTATTTATTTCTGAGCTCCCTTCCCTCTCCCCCATTTCCGAAGAAGGGTCCAGACCCAAAACGTCAGCTTTCCTGCTCCTCTGATGCTGCCTGGCCTGCTGTGTTCCTCCAGCTCCACACTGTGTTTTCTGCTTCTAGCTATAACCATGTTTCTAGACATTGACTAAAAATAATTAGAAATAGAGCACTGCAGATATATAATAAATTTATAACTGATACATAAAACATGAGGAAACCCTAAGTGTTTTATTACACATCTGTCATTTTTATTGACCTACTCAGTCTGTCCATGACAAATGCTTCATTTCATAATTACAAAAATAAATTAAGTTACTTTTGAGACACTTGAATGGTTTCTGTGAATCAGTGAGGGACCATTATAAATATCAGATGAAATAACTTGTCAGTTTGTTTATTTGAAAAAAATCAAAGAATGTCATTTTTTTCAGTATCACCCACTCTATAAATAGAGCAGAAGAACAAAAATTACATATCCTTCATTAATCAAATTGTCATTTTTATTGTATAGCTCAATGAATATCACATTTTTCTTATGTGATTTTTGGAGGATTTTGCATTGCTAATTTGATAAATTAGCTTCCTCTTTGTAATAGCTTGGCTAATGCAAAATCAATTAGACCTTTTACAGTGACAGAATCTTCATTAATCTCTTTCCCTGGCTATTGCCCAAGCAAAGTTGGACATTTGTCTTCACATCTCTAGCTAACATGCTGTGGAGCCTGATTTCATTCTCCTAGTAAACATTATATGCTTTTCAATTATGCCTGCAAATTCACCAATGAGGGTGAATGCTTTAAAAATGTCTAAGCTTCTGCTCTAAAACATCAGGGCATAAAATGATGTCAACATATAAATGTTGAATACTTCTCAGAAATTCTTCTCGGTTTTAATCTGTTTACCTCAAGTTGTCCAGTGATTTTATTGCAATAACAAAGATGTAGACTTCCAGATGCCCACTTGCAGTAATCATGTTATTATTTAGATATTTGTTCAGTTCATTTTGTTTCGCTTGAGCACTGATTCACAAAAGCATGGAAAGTTTCTCTTTCAAACAGGGACATTGATAAGTTCATGAACAATTTCCTTTTTCATTCGTGAAAAGGTTATGGATCGGAAAGTTGTTACAATTCAAAGACCCATCTGGGACTGGATCAACTGATGGTCTCTAGTGACTCAGCATGACTGTTCCCAGAAATGTTTCAAGATCCTTGTTTACCAAGGAAGTGGGAACAGCCGGCACTAGCAGCCAACATCTGGCTCATGGCTTTTCCCCAGGTTGTTCTGCTGAACCTCTGTCAGAGCCTTTGGGTAGAATTTTTATGCCAGAGGTCCAGAGAGAAGGTGGACAGGACCCAAAAGTGCCAGCTTCAGATGGCAAGTCATTTTCCCCACCCCATCCCCAGCACTGACTATTTCAGGGAGATGGGCAGTGAATTTGATTTAGTAAGGGGTTTGTTAAGGTCAGTTAAAGGAGGTCAGCTGGGGTTTTAAGTTCCGTTTGCATTTTCTATAGCCATCAGAGGGCATTTAATGCATTGAAAGTGTGAAGCTGGGAGCAGTGGGGGACACATTGGGAGGTAATTGGAAGGGAGTAGTGAGGAGAGGTTATGGGAGTGTGGAAGAGAGGTACGAGGAGTGGGAGTGAGGTGATAGAGGAGAGGGAGGGAGGGGAGGACGTCAGGAAAAGGAGGACAGGAGAGGGATGATGACAGGAAGGGGAGCAGTGAGAGAAGAGTGAGGGGAGGAGGATGTGGAGTACACCAAGCACACCTGCAGGTCCACCCTACTTGCCTTGATGCAGCTGTAGCCAAAGGTCACCCCATCGAGGGATTTTCACCAACCTATCCCCTCTTCTAACAATGGTAAGCTAGCTGCTTACTTTGTTTTTATTTGAATTTTTAGAAAGGTCGGTTTCCATGCGCTTTCACGCTGGAGCACACTTCCAGAGCCAGTCGGATACCCTTACAGAGCATGTCTGTATGTCAATTTAAAGAGGCTGTCTAATCAACTTTCCAAAGAGTTATGCTACCTGTGGGATTGCAAAAGTTGCAAGTGTGCCAGATTCAATTTAAAATGCATGAAATCCAAAAGTTTATTTCATAAGATAAAGAACAGTTTCTGGGCCACCTCAACTTACTGATAAAAATAACCTGACACACTGGTAATTTCCTGCAGTGCTCTCCCAGTTCTCTAACATGACAGAATACAATGTAAGATAACAAGG
>JAHRHZ010000263.1:1983381-2038935 GCA_024137785.1 Ginglymostoma cirratum | reverse complement strand
GATTTCACAAGCTTCAAAATCTCCCCTCCCCCTACCGCATCCCAAAACCAGCCCAGCTCGTCCCCGCCTCCCTAACCCGTTCTTCCTCTCACCTATCCCCTCTTCCCACCTCAAGCCGCACCCCCATCTCCTATCTACTAACCTCATCATGCCCCCTTGACCTGTCCGTCCTCCCTGGACTGACCTATCTCCTCCCTCCCTCCCCACCTACACTCATCTTTACTGGCTGCATCCCCGCCTCTTTGACTTGTCTGCCTCCTCTCCACCTATCCTCTCCTCTATCCATCTTCTATCCGCCTCCCCCTCTCTCCCTATTTATTTCAGAACCCTCTTCCCCTCCCCCATTTCTGATGAAGTGTCTAGGCCCGAAACGTCAAGCTTTCCTGCTCCTACGATGATGCTTGGCCTGCTGTGTTCATCCAGCTCCACACCTTGTTATATCAGAGAAATGACAAATGCAGTTTTACAAATACTGATCATAGGAGACAAAATAACCAACAATTATACTCATGAATGATGTTGTACAGTTAAGGTTAAATCGAAAACAACCCTTGGTATACCAGCAGACTCAACAATCAAAAGAGTGTTAAATCACCGAGCCAATTTTAAAACTTCGGTCTGACTCTGGAGTCTTTTAAGAAACCATTAGTGACTGAAACAAGGCATTTTACATCTTTGACTCCAAAACTTCAATCTCTTTGAATTGCTATTGCACTTACTAACACACAAAATTTGTGAAGCTATCAGATTTTTGACAGACTTTTGATATCTAAATTGATATGAATTGTTAAAAGGTGAACTGCCTGTTCTATTGGAAAAGAAATGACATCTGGACTGCATATTCGAGTGAGATCAGCGACAACATTCAACATTTGTGCAGACACTAACAAATTTTACTGATAGCTGTTTCACCAGAGTAAACATTTTCTGAATTGTTATTTTGAGGATGAGTGGATATTTAATTAAAGGACTAGATTCTGATGGAAAGACCGAACAAGAAGCCATTATTGGGAACGTTATCATTGATTATGTTTGCGATTTCTTTTCTAAGTAAACACAGAAACATTTGGATGGCCCGTGGCAGGGTGAAAAAAGGTCAGTTAGTAACTGATGGTGACATAGATGACTTTATCAATAGTGCACAATCTTACGTTCTTCAAAACACAAAGTCGTCAACAATAATTTGTGAATATATTTTGACTCATTCATTAGGATAGATTGTGTATATATAAATAGTCTAAGAATTTGTCAAGTTTTGTGTAACATAAACAATTGCTAATGTTTATTTTGATGTGACTGATAAAAGATTCAATGTATCTAAAATAAAAACATGAAACTTTCAAAGAATTTCAATCGGAACATCAGCATTATGCACTTGGAAAGGAGAAATGAATTAACCACCTCCAATTTGCCTCTTCTAATCAACTTTAACTCAGAAACAGTACAGTAAGTGAAGTATGTAAATTCTTTAACATGTCTGAGGAATCTATAATTGTGTTTAATAATGTTTGGAAAGAACATTTAAGAGTTTTCAAAATTTGCAAAGGAGTCAATTGTAATTTTCTTTTATAATAATTAGTGCAGTTTTATGTAACCGTGATCCTTGATCTGGAAGCCATACCAACAGGATGGAAGCTAAGGTACAAGATCCAGAGAAGGCAGTCAAAGATGGAACCGATGTAAAGAAAAAGGAGGTCTGCAGTGGAAGGGAGAACGGAGAAGGCACATTGAAACAAACTGCATGTAGTACACCTAGACAGGACAGAAAGCCGAAGGCAGGGTTGGAGCATGGATTATGATTTGCATAATTTTATTGCCTCTGATTTTGACTTGCCAGAGCTGACCAGGCTCCTGAGCAGGATTTATTGAAGGAGTCGCAGAGAGAAGTTTGCAGAATCTGTACTATAAAGAGTCTTATAAATTTAGAAAAGGATGTTTGGCAGGACTGCTACTCAGTTGGTGGCCATTTCTCTGTCGACATTGGATGAAATACAGCTGCTGGTGGATCTGACTTGAAGGTCTAATCAATTGAGTGGGAAAGCGGAAGATCGAGATGCCAAATTGGAAAGATTATGAGATTGCATATGGTGTTACCTATGTGCAGGGAATGTTGCATGTGGCTCTGGTCGCATAAGATACACCTTTGTTGGATTGACTATAAAATTACCTGTTTTTGTTTGAAATGCCACTTGCCTGTTATTTCATATTTAATATGTGTTATGACTGATTCATATTAAAGCAAATGCTACAACTTTTGTTTTTGGTAATTCGTTTATGAAGAGATCATTGGAGAAATGTCATTATTTTGCTTTATGGCTTCCCAATGATAATTATAACACTTTCAATCTACAATGTGCTGAGATTGAATTTTCATAGCAGTGTGTGTAGTAGGCCATGGTTTCTGATAGCATTCACACATTTTATCAATGTATGCTTGAACCATGATAGCTTTTTCCCAGGACCACTGTTTAATTTTTAAAATAATCCTCACAAAAATAAGTCAATTGAGGGAAAATAATTTCTTTTATGTTTTCTTTCAGTATCTACTTTATAATGGGGCTAAAGCAGTAGTAAGGAGTGGTCATTTTTAGCAAAACTAATTAAGACCCAAGTAAAGTCAGCTCTAATTTACATTAAATATTCAAATCAACCAACATTTATCAGGATTCTGCTCATTTTATTACTAGCACCAGTTCTGGTTTTCTATTTCCATTTAATATTCCCTCTGTCATTATCCTGATTGAATAAAATGCATTAGAAATTTTGGCCCAAGTCTTCCTGGCAAGGGCAAAGCTATGGCTTATTTTAGTTGAACAGAGTTTTAAATTGTGTGATTGACTTTAATTGTCAGCTGAAGCTGCAATTTCTTCACCCCCTTGTCACCTTGTGCATATCTCTAATCCTGCTAGGCTCTCCCATTAGCTGTGTTTCTTGTGCCTTTGTCAACACCCACACACCATCCAACGGTCCTCCCAAATATACTACCAGCTCTAGTCCACAATCAGCAGAACTGAATGGATGAGAATGCAGAGATGAGCATGCCAGATGTCAGTGGGGTATTGGAGGGGGTGAAGAGAGAAGGGATTATGCCAGAGATGGGTATTGTCGATAGAGGAGATATGGTTTAGTGAACAGGGGCTGTGGGAGGAGTTCTGTGGATTTGGAGAAGTGAGGCAAGGAAGTAAAATGGGTTGAGTTAGGTGCGTGGGAGGTAAAAGGATATGAGAAGGGAGGTGAGGGTGTGAGTGGAGAGCAGCTGAGCTGAGGGTACAGAAGGATGATAGGCTGAAATTGCAGAAAAGGGTTGAGCTGAAATGTGAGAGCAGACTTAGAGTGTGACAGGAGTGAGTCAAGGATATGGGAGATGGCGTGTATGAGTAGGATGGTCAAAGCTCATGGGCAGGGGTCTAATTTGGTTTGTCAAGGGAGGTGTGAGCTTGGGTTGAAGGGCAGCATAAGAACAGAGATTGTGAAAAGAATGTTTAGCAGCGCAGATGATGATGGGAGTATCAAGGGAACCAAAGATTATTGGGGGTACATGGGAATTTGAAATTCAAAATAAAAATAGACCAATCAGGGTGGAACTGGTTCAAAAGGCAGAAAGGTCTACATCTGCTCTAACTTCCTATATTTGTACGTTTCTTCAGGCCACATTAACTCCAGCCACTTCAATATTCAACAACATGGACAGAAGCAACCCACTCCCTACCACAAGATTATGCCAATATCAAGGTTTGGGGTGAGAAGTGGCAAGTGATATTCATGTCACAGAAGTGCCTGGCAATGACCATCCCTAAGCAAGTATCAGCAGTGTATACCATCTACAAGATGCAGTGCAAAAATTCATCAAGCCTCCTGTTGCAGCTTCCCCATGACTAAAGTTGACTTAAAATAGCCAGCTGGGGCATTTTAGCTGACACAAGGTAGCCAAAAGGGGTTGGCAGCTACATACAGCAAGTGTTCACAGCCAGGCCTGTAGTCTCCATACAGAGTCACCAGTTCAGATAATGAAAGTTCTCTGACAGAAGACAGGGGAGTGTAGACAGTGAGGCATCCCTGCTAAGGGAGGCACAGATGTATTTTTTTTAGCAAACTAATGTAAAAGTTCCATTTAATATACAGGAGAAGGGGAAAATGGAGCCACCTAGGTAAAAACTTTCAGAACCCTGAGAAGTAGCCCATCTGTTCGAGATTATTTTTCAGCTTTCAGATCTTTCAGCTTCTCCACACTTCCTCCTTACTCATGGTTAGTATACTCACCTCTGCTCCCTGACTGTCTTGAAGTTCTGGCATGCAGCTGATGTCTTCCACCATTGAAGGTTGATGCAAAGTACCTGTTCAGTTCCTCTGCAATCTCTTTGTTCCCCATTACATACTTCTCCAGTTTCATTTTCCAGCAGTCGAATGCCCACTCTTGCCTCCATCTTACCTTTTATATACCTAAACAAAAAATCATGAAATCCCAGGTTTCTGGTAGGGCAAAGGACCTGTTGACCATGGGCAATGCCCTGGAGTGACATCAGAGGTGCTGCTTGATTAACAGAGGCAGTGTACCCTAACTGATTGTATTTCCCCCTCACCCAATAAAGTCTGCTCCCCTTCGACTTTCACAAATGCCATTTGCTTAAAGCACATGCAGTTTGTGCTTAAACTATTGACACGTCCCGCAAGTGCGATGTGGCCATACCATGGTGTCAAACAATGAAATGTCCGTCCACGTCGCCGTTCAGTGCTCCCCATCAGCACGAGCTGCCCGCTTCTCCTTTTCTGCTAAAAAATAATTCAAGCCACAGAGGTTGGCAGCCTGTAACTGAGCACCAATTTCCTGTGTGCCAAGAATACAATGGTATCAAAGCCTGGCACGCTGGCACACAGCCTGTCAGTCAATGCCGAAATCAGTAAGTTTTCATGAAAAAGTAATGCCAAGTACGCAGAGGCTAGCTGAAGTGGTTTGAGAGTTGGACTGAGGGCAGGCAGGATGCTATAGGAAGGTTTGTGGTTTGCCGGTGTCAACTTGCATGGACGAAGGGCTGAGGAAGGTGATGGTCATGGAGCATGTAGAGATGTCATTGTGAAGGAGCAGTTGCATGATGCCCAGGATAAGCATTTGTTGAGCTACAGCCAGCAGACACCCACCCAAATTTACACGACAGTCATTTTCATAGATTTGTTTCTCAATAGGAGGGCAGGAGAATTGAAAGTGGCATATAAATACTGCGAGTTTGGGATTTAGTGACATGGCGCATGGAAATAATGTAGTCACCACTAAACGGCAAGAAGTTATATGAGGGGAGTATCAGAATTCTTTCCCTCCATGTTGAAAATCTGATTTTATCATTTTCATTGTATTTTCCCACCTTCCTCACTGTTTCTCATCAGGAATGGAAATATTGTTCCATTTTTTGAACTTCAGAGGACACATCTTGGTATATTTAGACAGCAATGCTATTTCAACCTTGGATTAGTATGAAAAGCAGGGCAAAGAAACATTGGAAGGTGAAAGCAATCCTATGAATGACAAAATGGCATACCAAAGTAAAATCAATAGATCTAATACTTGACAAGAGTGTTGTATTAAATGAAAACTACATCAAGTACGAGCCTTAATCCTTTTCAAATATATACACAATGGACTTCTTGTTCTACTTGAAACAAATATGGGTTTTGTTTGAGAACCTTTGTGAAATGTTTCTGAAATGAAAGCTGTGCGTTACACATTTCTAAGATCTAATCTAAGTTATCAAATATAAAAGGAAGAGTGGCTGGAATTTCAGCTTTGCTCTCCTTCTGCTTTTGGGAGGACAGAAATAGAGAACCTCAGTACAAACCCTTGAATATATTCAATACCACTGTGATGAGTATGAGAGCATGGAGAGTTTCTTGTCGGATAGCATACAAGTATGCGTTGTATTATTTGTCATTTTTATTTGTTTTCAATGTTAGAATTCTGAACAGAAGTGTAACTCAGACCGATAACTACATTTTGAAAACTCTTTTGATTTCTTTACAGGAAATCAATACAGCTGAAGTCATTTTCCAGACAATCAGGGCAAATAGAAACCAAAAGACTGAAGTTCTCAAATTCTGGCAGTCACTTTGTGCCAACAAAAAATGTACTGTGGAAGTTCGTCTGACTGCCTGTCCCACTTCAAGTGAAACCCATGTCTAATCTTGGTGGCAATATTATTTCAACATTAAGGATAAGAATTTGCATCTGTATTAGCACTGCTGCACGGTCAACTCTGGGTCCTCAGCAGGCATTTAAAATAGCATACAGAGCAAAACAAATGAAGTTCTCAAATTCTCTTCTGTGTCGCTCCCTTTCTCATGAGCTCCACATTCCAAAGTCAATTGATCTTCATCAGACCAATTGCTGTTTAAAGAGAATTTTGAGGGGCCATGCAGTTCAATTTGGAGAACAAGGTGATTTGCTTTGTATGACTATTTCACCAGTGGCCATTGTGGGATGAAAATGACAATATTTCCAGGCTAGTTCAGGATTTCCATCATGTTTCTGAATATATTCCAAAAGTGACATGAAGCTGGGGGCACTGGTGCACATTCACTGATAGGAGCCAATCTGGGGCAGAAACAGGTTTTGCCACAATTTCCTGGCCCACTGTTCCCAGATTTCTTTCCCTGATATAATCTCATATAATGTGGTAAAGCTCCTTGCCTTCCTTACTGAATAAAGGTGGTTATTGTGTTGTAAAATACAGATACTAATTTGACAAAAACAAAAACCAAAAGAACTGCGGATGCTGTAAATCAGGAACAAAAACAAAGTTGCTGGAAAAGCTCAGCAGGTCTGGCAGCATCTGTGGAGGAGAAAACAGGGTTAACGTTTCGGGTCTGGTGATCCTTCCTCAGAACTGATGGTGGCTGGGAAAACATCAGTTTATATGCAGAAAATAGGGAGGTGGGTGGGGTAGGGAGTAAACGATAAGATAGAGCCCAAAGAGAGAGAAAGACAGTTGGACAGACAAAGGAGTTGCTAACGATTAGGCTGGGAGGGTGAATAGTTGTTAATGGAGACTGTTAGTGACTAACAACAGGGTCTATCTCTGACTCCTCCCTTCCCTTCCTCGACATTTCTGTTTCCATTTCTGGGGATAGACTGGCCACTAATATCCATTACAAACCCACCGACTCCCACAGCTACCTGGACTATACATCGTCACACCCCACTTCCTGTGAAGATTCCATCACATTCTCTCAGTTCCTCCATCTCCGTCGCATATGTTCAGATGAGGCCAACTTCGACAAGGGAGCCTCCAAAATGTCCACATTCTTCCTCAACCGAGGATTCCGCAGCTCCGTTGTCGACAGGGCCCTCAATCGGGTCCGATCCATCTCCTACACTTCTGCCATCACCCCTTCTCATCCCTCCCGCAGCAGCGATAGGGTTCCCCTTATCCTCACCTACCATCCCACAAACATCCACATCCAGAAGATCATCAGACACCATTTCCGCCACCTCCAGCAAGATGCCACCACCAAACACATATTCACCTCCCCTCCCTTGTCCGCCTTCTGCAGGGACCGTTCCCTCTGGGACACCCTGGTCCATACTTCCTTCACCCCCAACACCTCCTCACAGCCCTGCGGCACCTTCCCCTATAACCGGCGAAGGTGCAACACCTGCGCATTTACCTCCTCCCTCCCCAGTATTCAAGGGCTCAAACATACCTTCCAGCTGAAGCAACACTTCACCTGCACTTCCAAGAATCTAGTCTACTGCATTCGCTGCTCACAATGTGGTCTCCTCTACACTGGGGAAATGAAGCGTAGACTTGGCAACCTCTTCGCAGGACATCTATGCTCTGCTCGCAAAAAAGACCCTGAACTACCTGTTGCCTGCCACTTCAATGCACTACCTTGTCCCCCTGGCCAACATCTCTGTCTCCAGCTTGCTACAGTGTTCCTGTAAAGCACAGTGCAAGCTGGAGGATCAACACCTCATTTTCCGCTTGGGGACCCTACAGCCCTCCGGACCCAGTATTGAGTTCAATAATTTTAGGGCCTAAACTCTCCCATGTGCCAGCCCCCCTACCCCACACACCAGGCCTTGTTAACACGTAGCCTGCCACTACACACCCCTTGTTGTTAGTCACTAACAGTCCCCATTAACAACTATTCACCCTCCCAGCCTGATCGTTAGCAACTCCTTTGTCTGTCCAACTGTCTTTCTCTCTCTTTGGGCTGTATCCTATTGTTTGCTCCCTACCACACCCACCTCCCTATTTTCTGCATATAAACTGATGTTTTCCCAGCCTCCATCAGTTCTGAGAAAGGATCACTGGACCCGATAAGTTAATTCTGTTTTCTCCTCCACAGATGCTGCCAGACCTGCTGAGCTTTTCCAGCAACTTTGTTTTTGATACTAATTTGACTTTGCTTTGAGATAAAATGTCACATAAAATAAAATGTCAGAAATTCATTTCAAGATGGTATTCTTTGAGTTGAGTTAATTATAGTAAAGGTGGAAATCCTTGATAGAAAATGGAGGTAAGCCATAAAGTATTTTGCAAAAGCGCACAATATTATATTGGACTACGTTAGTAATACTTAAAACTTCTCAATGTTTCAGTGAAGGTATTAATTTACCTTTGCTAAAACAGCAGGCTGAGAAGTGTAATGTGAACACATTAATTCCCCTTAAAATAATAGTGTACTGAATAATTTCCAGTCTATTGTCCTGAAGATACAAGTAAAGATAAAGACAGCCATCTTCTCTCAACTCAGATTCTCTGGTCTTCACAGTTTTTTTTATTCTTGGAAGGGATAATAACATCACCAGGAAGGCCAGCATTTGTTGTCCAAACCTAGTTGCCCTTAAACTTAGTGGCCCTTTCAACTATGTCAGAAAGCCATTAAGAATCAATTATGTTGCTGTGGATCTGGACTCACATGTGGGCCAGACTTCGATAAGAATGGCAGATTTCCTTTTTTAAACTAGTTGGATCTTCAAAACAATGGTTACAAGGTCATCATAAGAATAGCTTTAAATTCAGTGTTGTTCAATGAAATTCAAATTCCACCTTCTGCTATGCTGTAAATTAAAACAAATGTGCAGAATATTAGTAAGGGTTTTAGATGAGTAGATCAGTGATATCGTCATTACACCACCGCACACTAACTCCACACTAATTGCCTAAGAAGTTTAAATTTCCAATGGATAATTTCCCAGCTTCCTTGGACTCTGTGTGAATGTCTCCAACTCTAAGTTACATTCAGAGATTTAAGAGAGATCTAGGTTTTTTATCTGGATAGTTGCACAGGCAATGTTAGCCAGATTAAAACCATGTGTCTAACTTTTGGATAACTATAAAATGTAGAAGCCCTTTTTCCCAAAGAGTACCCTGACACTCCCATACCAACCCTCTGATACCCTCCTGACCTTTTCATTCCCCAGACATTTTGATCTCCCTGACCCTCCGACTCCATATGAATCCTCATGGACTCCCATTATCATCCCTCCAGTTGTTGACAGTCCAACTCCCTTCCAAACCTTCAACTCTCTCTCCAACCTTTTGACTCCCCTGACCCTCCAATTCCAAACACAAGATCATTCAACTCCCATCCGTCCCTTGATAATTCTTTTACTTCCCCAGCATACACTCACCACCCTGCCCACATAACACCCTGTCACATGAATTACTTGCCACTTGAACCAGCTATTGCCATCTACACAGCATGGTGGCTCAGTGGTTAGCATTGCTGCCTCACAGCACCAGGGGCCTGAGTTCACTTCCACCCTAAGACAACTGTCTGTGTGGAGTTGCCACATTCTCCCTGTACCTGTGTGGGTTTCCTCCCACAGTCTGAAGATGGACAATACTAAATTGCCCCTAGCATTCAGGGATGTGTAGATTAGGTGGGTTGTAGGGGAATGGGTCTGGATGGGATGTGCCAAGGGTCAGCATGGATTTTTGGGCCGAAGGACCTGTTTCTACACTGTAGGGATTCTTATCACCCGATTCACTTTCCTCACTCATACTTATGCAGTGACCCATTGACAAACAATTTAAATGTCTCAAAGCTTTTTAAAGAGGAAATGAAGGAAAATTCACTAGAAAATGGCAGCTTTCGTGGTAAAAATGATGTATAGCTTGGCTTCCTTTGATAATTCAGTGCAATACAGAACGCTTCCCACATCAGCTATACTCTGCATTTTTAAGAGGTTGAGTTTAAACAAAGTGGAGTGGAGGGATCAGCAATATGATGAGTTTCAGGCCATAGCTTGGGATTCGCCCAATAATGGAAACATCTTTCAATATCAACTCTATCAAGCCCCCTCAAAATCTTGAATGTTTCAGTAAGATCAAACCTCGTTCTTTTAAATTTGCATGCTTAACCATTCTTGCTAAGTCAACCCCTTCATTCCAGGAGTCAACCTAGTGAATCTCTTTTAAACTGCCCCTAATGCCAATGTATCCTTTCTTAAATATGAGCATCACAAACTACGATAAGTCCTCAGGCCTCGCTTATTTGCGACCTGTGTTAATGACTTGGAGGAGAGGGAAGAATGTAAGACATCTAAATTTGCTAAAGATACAAAAATGTAGGAGGGCATGTTGTGATGAGGACATAAGGAATCTGAAAGGGGATGTAGTTATGCGAGTGAAGAGGCAAAATATGGCAGATAGAGTTTACTGGAGGAGAATGTGAGGTCCATTATGTTGAAAGAACACAAAAGCAGACTGATATTTTAATGGATAGAGGCTCCAGAAAAGTGCAACACGTTTGATTTGGGTGTTCTTTTACAGTAAACACAAAAGGTTAGTGGTGAATGGCCTCCTGCAGCACCTATTTCTACTGTTTTTATATCTGTAATAACACTAATCCTCTCAGGAGATGTCTCAATTGAAGGAGAGATTGACCTATCTTAGCAATGACTCACAAGTGGTTCTGTTCCAAGCCATCCAGGAAAGGCACTCTTTCCCCCCAAGTTGCCTGGGAGTTGGCCTGGATTGAGGTTTCAGCGTAGATCAGCACCCATGAGCTCCACTGTATCATAGAATGAATGATCTCACTTCTCTGCAAGAGTAAATGTCTACTCATTGCAAACTCTCGTGGGCATCACAGACTTTAACATTGTCAGCGTAAAGTGTTATCAGTTAGGATACAAAACTCAGCATCACGTGGTGCATGTGCCCTAAATAGCTGATATAGAGTCAATGGCCAAGCAGTTGCAGGACAGTGCACTTCCTAACCATTTACTGGGGAAGCTTCAAGACCTGGAGTAATTATGGTAGCCCATGAAGTGCACTTGCACCCTTTATGATGACATCTATCCTTCACTGTCTCTGCCTGCAGGATAAGGTGACCCACAATAATGGGAAGTGCTCCCTGACCAGCAGAAGGGTGTTGAATTTTCCCATCCTCACCCTCTTGAAGAGGACGCTGCAGAATTAGCAGGGGAATAATGTCACTAAGAACGTGGCCATTCTTGTGCTAATGAATAAGTCGGACTTTCGTAGGGATTTAGTGAGAATCACTCCAATCTCTGTTGTCAGATGTGTGTATAAAGAGGAAAATTATCCATGAAAAGCAATTTACATGTTCAGCTGTGGATTCTTTCTCTTCTTCATGCAAAGTATTAACAGTGAACCAAAAGGGAGGATTCAGCCTACCCACAACTCCATCTCCTTCTCAAGCTCTGGCTCCAGCTCCACTGCCACAAACACTATCACCACCATTTCTGAGTTCGAAGTCTCCTAACCTCAGGCGATACACTGGCAGTGTTCATCTGCACCTTCCTTTCACACAGGAATAATCATCCCATTGGGTGCTCAGCCTAGACTGGGTGCAGTGTCAAAATCTGGTGAGCATACCAGGGACCTGGATCCACAAATGCTGTAGCAAGCAATGCCCATGGTGTTTGACACTCGAGGACTGCAGGAGATCAGACCCCTTCTCCAGATCCTTTCTCAGCCCCACAGAGTTATTGACTCTCTGTGCTCAGCCATAAGTGAGGTGTTGCAGTTGCAAAGCCAAGCAGGGAGATATTCGACTGAGATGCCAGAACAAAGAACAAAGAAAATTACAGCTCAGGAACAGGCCCTTCAGCCCTTCAAGCCTGCGCTGATCCAGATCCTCTATCTAAACCTGATGCCTATTTTCCAAAGAACAAAGAAAAGACACTATCACTAAACTGAAGTGAAGGTTGGAGAATTCTTCTGGCATGTGAATGCTGCCTCGATGGAAAGTATGACAGGAATCTTGAAAAGCCACATCCAACAGAACGTACTGCACCTGTTTACAAACCCCTTTTGTTTGTGAAGTCAATTTCGACTTGCAACAAACTCTTAAGTTTAAACATAGAGCGGTATTTATTCACATGTTCAAATTTGAGGTAGCCTTTGTGACTTCACACAAAAATACACAAGAAAGAAACAGGAAAGAAAAGAGTTTTGCAACAATGAATAGATTAAAACCAAAAGAATAGATATTGAGCCATTTGAATTTGAGTTCAGCAAGGGTTCCTTCACCCAGGAATTAAAGCTCAGGCATGTCCAGGTGGATGAGGTCTGGGTGCTGCAGAATCGCTCTAAAGTTGGTGACGATGTAAAAAGATGATGGGAGCGTGCAGGTTGCGAATGAATTTATTTTGCAGCTAAACAGAAGAACGTTTTCAGAACTAGGTTTCAAAAAGACCTGGGTTTGAGACCAAATTGACTGTTGTCCTGGCGTTTTGCTTACTGTTCCCTGTTCAGATTTTAAAAAATTTATTCAACCAATTTGAGTTTTGCTGGCTTCACCAATATTTATTGCTCATCCTTAATTGACCTTGAGAAGTGGCAGTGAGATCTTTTCTTGAACTACTATAATCCATTCGGTGTAGGTAAACCCATAATGTTATTAGGGAGAGAGTTCCAAGATTTTGACTCAGCAAAGGGATGGTGATATATTTCCTAGTCAGGATGGTGACTGGCATGAAGGTGGTGTTTTTATGCAATTACTCCCCTTTTCCTCTAAGTGGTAGTGGCTGTGAGGTTGGATGCTGCTGTCTTGTTGAACTTCTGCAGTGTTACTTGTTGATGGCAC
This sequence comes from Ginglymostoma cirratum, assembly GCA_024137785.1. Classification (NCBI taxonomy): domain Eukaryota; kingdom Metazoa; phylum Chordata; class Chondrichthyes; order Orectolobiformes; family Ginglymostomatidae; genus Ginglymostoma; species Ginglymostoma cirratum. Next base: position 2,025,885 of record JAHRHZ010000263.1, on the reverse strand, counting down.
AGCACATACTGCTGCTACTGAGCATTGATGATGGAATATTTGTGGATATGATGCCAATCAAGTAGGTTGGTTTGTCTTGGATAGTGAGAGCTTCTTGAGTGTTGTCAGAGTTGCACTTATCTATCTAAGTGGGAGGTATTCCATCACACTTATAATTTGTTCCATATAGACAGTCACCAGGCTTTGGGGAGTCAGGAGGTGAGTTAATTGATGCAGGATTCTTAGCTCCTGACCTGATCTTGGAGCACAGTATTTATATGGTCAGTTCCATTTCTGGCCAATGGTAACGTCAAGGATGTTGATAGTGGGATTCTGTGATGGTAATACATTAAATGTCAAATGGAGATGATTAGAATTTCTCTTGCTGGAGATGGTCATTGCCTGGCACTTTTGTAGCATGAATGAAAAAAAAATGCCTGGATCCAGAAAAATGTCAAACTAGAACTTTCTGAAGGCCAGAACTGACTCATTAAAGGAATCAGTTTCAACTTAACAACTAGTCTCTATACTATGGTCAATGGGCCATTATTCACCTCAGCAGATAGATGGCATTATTATCAGCCCTGCTAATATGATAAGGTTTGATGACTTTCCCTTTGTTAAAAGTCCCTGCTAAAGAGATGTACCGTTTGCTGTTCTTTTGTGTTTGTCGACTGCATTGTCCAAACAATGGAAGGTGCCAAGATTTCAGAAGAATGGTGTCCAAGTTCCATCCTTGTAATCACCATTGGTTATTTGGCGTTTGATTTTAGCTTTGGTTATGATCTCTTCAATGTCTGTTATTTGGTGATTGCACATGTGTCTCCAAATATTGATTTTAGGCACCATGGTCTGGTTAGATGAAGTGATATTGAGGAGAATGATCTTATGGTCACTGCATTGTGCAGAAGAACAGAGACACAATCTACATGAGGAACAGAAAAATTTGACTGGGCTGTTCAAGTTAGAGGAAGAAAAGATCTTTCCCTTGTTTGGTGTTTCCATATCCAGGTAAAACATCCTCACAATAAGAAATAGTCAATATACTACTGAGATGTAAAGGATTTCATTCTCCAGGGGCATGAGATGAAAGTATTTAGAGTTGTCATTCTCATAGCTTAGAGGAGGTAATGTCACTCAAGATAGCTAACTAATGTAAACTTAGAATTATGGAAGAGGAAACTCTGATGCAAGGACAGTGATGAAATAAGGCAATGGACCACATCAGCCCTGATAGGTGCCAATGCCCTTAATGACCATGGAACCTTCAGTACTCCAGGTGACCCACACTTGCCCATTTCCTATGAGACCATACAATAGCTGCTCATGACTGTGGAACTGCCATCCTGCCACTTCCAATCCCTCCTCTGATTGTCACTATAACCACTGACTTACAATGCCACTATTCAGAGCTGTCAGATGCAAACTTTTGACATTGCTGACCACGCTTTTAACTCAGCTCTCTGTAAAGCACCAGCCCAAGTGAACCAGGATAGAACACACACACAGTACAATGTGCACCCTGCCACCCAAGAAATAAATGGCCAGTGTCCAACCCATTCCTTGGCCATTGCTCATCCTTTCTCCACCTGATTCTCCCTCCCTACTGCCACTTCTGATCCAATCTGACAACCTAAACTGCAAATCAATCTTTAACCTCGATTTAAAGCCGTACAACTGGAAGAAAGCACCATGAATTTATTCCACAAGTCCTGGGAGAAGTCAAAATTGACAGGTGAATGCCTCTTGTACATAATTTCATTTCTGAAAGCACATATTTCGTGCTTGGATGGACCTTAACTGGGACGGGACACTTAATTCTGTTGGCTTATACATTTAATAAGAAGTAAATACAGATAACTGAACTGCATTTTTCTCCTGTCATTGAGTTCTGAGTTTTGAAGTTTCCCCAAATTAAGTTCCCAATTCCTATTGCTTCCTCTGGCACCAAAAGGTTCTGATCATAGGCTTTGCTCTGCTTAGAGTATGGATATGGAGCTTTTTCAACGTCGTTTGTTTATATCATAATACATATTGCAGAATTTATTGTCTCAAAGCTTCACTAAACTTTAAGGCAACACAGAAATTATGACAATAAAACCTTTAAAAAGCCTAAAAAATGTGCAAATAAAACTATGAAGTTGCTTAATTGGAATTTTTTCTTTAAGAGCCAATATGAACAGTTTTAAGACTAATTTTTTCCCCATGCACAATAAATAATTACAGAGCTTCTAATCCACTGGAACAAACATTCCTTACTTAATCCGGAAGATGCTTTGAACCAGTAAAAACTTTATGGAAGGTATTTCTCCGCAGGGAAATTTTCTGTTTCCATGGTAATTTTCACAAAATCTTGTTCAACAAATGATACTAGTGCTCCCAAGTTTCATTGGAAGAAAATATATGTTACTTTAAGTGTGCAATTATGTTGCAAAAGTAAGTACTGTAAATTTAAGTCTTAAGGAAGTTATCTCAACAGTTAAGCTGCTGTTAAGAATTGCATAGATATTAACAATGTATGGAAAGAGCTCCAATTAATGTCTTACAGGATTCCCTTTCTTGCATTTTACAATATGGCATTATTAAATTACTTTAACAGTTGAATAGAAATATTCATGGCTTTTCTTTCAAGTCTTACTCCCTACTTTCTTTGATCTTAAATCATAGTTGCTCAACATGCTCTTATCCAAACAGAAAATATCAGTAACGCGTACATTATTTTTGAAAATTAATTAACATCTTTGAAAATAATTTTCCAAACATTCAGATTTACATTTGACTCTGGAGCCAATGAATGATTATGCTTATGCATTTTTCTGACGTTAACCTCTAACTAGCCTCAAATGAATGGATCTCTCCATCAAAATGTTGCTGTTTTATTTGTGCAAGCACTGCCGGTCCTCTTAAAGCTAAAATTGAGTTGTTGATTTTAGATTTTCTTTGCTGTGAATTCAAATATTTTAGCAAAGTAGATGATAATTACCAGAAACAAATCTCAAAATTATAAAATCCCTAAAGAGTATCTAAGTTTGCTGGGGGATTATATTCATTTTATTATAGTACTGTTAGAACTTAGTTGCCACTTCCTTAGGTGTAGGGGTTATAATTGTATTCTGCATGTAAGGCAATTGCAAAGGCAAGATGGATAAACTTATTTGAATGTTGGCTACAGTTCTCTACAAGTCATGACATTTCAAGAAGTGATTAAATGGCTGACTGTATAAAGATCCTTTGGCTATCCCAAAGGGAGGCTGTTTGTCACTTAACCAGTAACAACTGCAAAAGTATAGCCAAATAGCTGTGAAATGGTTCAAGAATGTATTCCCTGGCTAAATGTGATTTGATGAATAAACACCAAGGAAGCTTGAATCTGGAGCTCCTTGAATGCAAATGACAATGATGTCGTGAATGTTATTCGAGAGGTTAGTAATGGCACGTATAAACTCCAGCCTCCCAGAATGCCCTGATCCACTACAATTCACCTACTGTCACAGTTGGTCTACAACAGATGCCATCTCCCTGGCCTTACACTTACCTCTTCAACAACTGGATAACAAGGACACCTATGTCAGACTCCTACTTATTGACTTTAGTTCTGCCTTCAACTCCATAATTTCAACAAAGGTCATCTCCAAACTCCGAGATCTAGGACTCTGGTCCCCACTCTGCAAGTGGATCTTTGACTTCCTTACCCATAGACTGAAATCAGTAAGAATAGATGGCAAAGCCTCCTCCACAATAATCCTCAACACCAGTGGCTGACAAGGCTGTTTACTCAGCCCTTACTATACTCCTTAAACAGTCACGACTGGGCGGCCAAATTCCACTTATACATTTGCCGATGACACCAATGTAGTTGGTCAGATCTCAAACAATGATGAGACAGAGTAGAGGAAGGACATAGACAGCTTAGTGACAAGACAACAATTTCTCCTTCAGTGTCAGCAAAATGAAGGGCTCGTAATTGACTTCAGGAAGCGGAGTGGAGGATTTTTCGCTGTCACTGAGTTGGAGATGGCTGAGAGCTTCAAGTTCCTAAGAGTAAATATCATCAATGATTTATCTTGGTCCATCCACTTGACACTATAGTCAAGAAAACACACCAACGCCTCTATTTCCTCAGAAAGTTATGGAAATTTGGCATGTCCACCATGACTTGTACCAATTTTTATATGCGGATACATCACAGCTTGGTGTGGCAACTGTTCTGCCCAAGGCCACAAGAAATTACAGAGAGTTGTGAAAGCAGCCAAGTCTACAAACAAAACCAACCTTCCATCCATTGACTCCACCTATACTTCCCACTGCCTCAGGAAAGCAGCCAACGTAATCAAAAGCCCTCCCACCCCAGTTATACTCTCTTCTACCCTTTTCCATGAGGCAGAAGATACAGAAGTTTGAAAACATGTACCATCACATTTAAGTTCAGCTTCTTCTCCACTGTTATCAAACTTATGAACAGACCTCTCCTAAATTAGAGTTGATCTTTCTCTGCACCATCTCTCTAGCTGTACCACTATATTCTGCATCCTATTCTATTGCCCTGATATATTTATGTAAGGTATGATTTTTCTGGTTGCAATGCAAAATAACACTTTTCACTGTATCTCGGTACGTGTGACAATAATAAATAATAAATACCAAATCAAATCAAATCAAGTGTTCATGGCATAAGGGTTTGAAATAATGTACTTTAAAGGATACCACTTGTGATTTCCTCAAGGCTAGTTCTTGAGTTTTGCAGGCTACATTTTGGTTATTGGGGTCTTTTTCCCATTCTCACTATCTCATTTATGAGGTGATATCGACACTTAGTAACAATACCTTCTATACTTCTGTTAACATATGGGTTATTGGGGCCCGCATAAACAGAAATGGAAAAATTCAATAATATCCTGAATAACAATCAACTGTTAGCAGCCATTAAATTTATAACTCCAAACACACAGGAAAGCATTAATTTCCTCGATATTACAATACTGATATCAAAATAAAATAAATGGCATCAGTTAGAAACTTGAGTTGTGAGCTTCAAAATAACACACACTTCTACATACAAAATGTCATCACCCTAACCACAGCATTTACAAACTGGTGAGGTCACTGCTGGTATATTTCCACCAGATTTTCAAAATTCCTGACTGCTTTTATGCAGGCAGCTAGCATCCTTTAAATGAACCTCAGATCTCAGTCACAGATATAAATTTATCAGTTAATGCAATGTTTATTACAGTAGAACACAGCCCATGTTTCGAAGTACAGTCGCTTTTACCATTTCTTCTATACCAGATCTTTCTGAAGAAGTCATACTGGACTTAACTCTCTTGCTCTCTCTTCACAGATGTTGCCAGAACCTATTGTGTTTCTCCAGCATTCTCTGTGTTTGTTTCGACGCTCCTCTCTCTCTGCTGCAGTCTCTCACTCTGTCCTTGTAGCCTCTTTCTCCCAATACACCCATCTTGTAGACTCCTTCACCCTCCATAGCCATATTGTTGCCTCCTCCCTACCCTACCCACCATTCTTGTTGTTTCCTTCTCCCAAAGATCCATCTTTGGTCTCCTCTTCTCCAGACTATGCTCTTGCAGCCTCCTTATTCCATCTGACAATCTTTCAGACTTCTTCTCTCCCCATATTCCTTTGCAGATTCCTGCTTGCCCGATAACCATGTTGCAATTGCCTCTTCCTCTACCCCATATATTCCTGACGCCAGCTGTCAGCCCTATCCTGGACCCAACAGTTGGAACTTCCAGATTCCATGAAATTTAGCCCTGGATTTCAAACACATCGAAAGATGACCCCTGATTCTGGCTACGGCAAAAGGTAGACCCGATGGAAGCTTTGACTAAAGGTGAGACCTAGCAATTACCTGACTGTTACCATTTACTTTCCTGATAACCTCCATTCAAGGTTGCTTCTCTCCCACATTTGTTTCTCATCACACACAGTTATCAATTCTGATTAGCAACAAGAAGTAGCATCTTCACGCTACTTCCTTACATTCCATTTGCTGGGGCTACTTTTCTGTAGATGCTCACCCATGTGGGTTGATTTTCCTCGTTGATTCAAGGACTTCTGGGCAATTTAAGGACATTTAGGGATGCATTTGCCTGCCACCTCATACATTTCCAGTGTTGCAAGGTACCATCAAAGGTGGTTAGGTAATGATTGACCAATCAGATGGATAGTTTTACCTAATAAGGCAAAGAGCCAAGGTGGGAACAGTATATGAAATGAGGATTTTTAACATAATAATTGCACGTCATGAAGGAAAAGAGAAGATTTAAGATTGGGTCAAATCCAGAGAGAATGTGTCCAGTCAAGAAGCGGTTGTGAACTGGAAGTTGAGGATGATTGTTCTTCATGAACACAACTGTTGACCAATGCCCTCTGCTGAGTGTCAGGATTTTATGCTTATTCTGGGAAATTTTATAAAGTCTGTGAAGCTTATCAAAACATCCATGTGCCCATATGGTTTTGTCGCCAATCTGAAAACAGGAAGTCTCTTATCTCCCACAACTTAGTCTACAATTGTAAATGTCCTAACTCTTCCTCTAACTTGAAGTAATCTTCCAGTTGTTTTCCTGTTCCAGATTCAGAGCTAAGCAATAACTAACTCATCAATTTTTATTCTGCTGCTATCATACATTGAATACTTACGGCAGGACAACAGATTCCAACAATCTCAATGAAATAAATATGATGCTGTTTAAAAATGTCAATACAAACTTTTTCTTAAAAAATAAATCCTTATGCTGGACTGCAGCAGTTTTCAACTTGGCAATAGTGTGAAATCCACGACATGAACTCAGTGACCCATTTAATAACTCTCCTGATTTTTATTTTGATAGAGAATGGTCACATCTTAATGAGCACGCACCTTCCCCATAAACCTTAATGCTATACATTCTACTCACAACATGCTGTCTGCAGCAAGCAGTACTGAGTAGAGTTAAGTTGCAGCCTAGAAAGTAGATCCAACTCCATCTTAATCACTTCAATTTCCATGTTTTAGGCAAACTCAATTGCTAAAATATCAAACTAGTTAAAGCAACATAAATGAAGGGATATGCAGTTTGAACGGTCTCAAGATAATCCTTACAAACGATTATGTCCCTGTTGAAGGCAACGTATCCTCACACATTTCCTTTAGATCCCTGCTAAAGTAAACTTCCCACACTATCAGATTGTCATTCCACTCCTTTTTTTCTATCTCTCTTAGTACTGAGGTTTGCATTTCCAGCAAGAAATCCTGATCCTGGAAACTTCAGAAATATGGAGAGCGCCTAAAGTTAACTAGTTCCTCTGTAGTGCAGGATAGTCGAAGGAAGTCAAACCACGCTTGTTTTGCAAAGTCAATGTACCATGTTCAATGATTTTAATGTCCAGAAGCACAGCTGGGCACATTAATGTGGTGTTACATCAGTATTTGCTCACAGGGTCAGGGTACCCAGGGAGGCAGGTCCTAAAATGCCAATGGGGTAGGATGTGGGGAGTAGGATGCCAGCTGAGTAAGATGTCAGGTTGGAAGGGTGCCAGGGTACTAGGTGAGTAAGTGTCAAGAATACAGTGTCAAAGTTACAGTGACAGGGTGCTAGGTCAGTTGGGTCCCAGGAAAATGATGGTGTGCTTAGGGTTGGTGAGGTTTGGAGCGTGGAGTTGAGTGTATCAGAGCCGTCGGTGGAGTAATGAAGGTGTCAAACTCATTAGGGTGGCGGGGTATTGGGGATGGCAAGGAAGGTGTGTCGGGATATGAAGGAAGTGGGGGTAATCAGAGCTGGCAGAAGATAGATAAAAGTGCCAGAGTTTGTGGACTGGAGGGAGCATGTATGACCCAATGAGAGAGGCATGTCAGGTCTGGCAAAAGAGGTGTGTGGTCGTGTCATGAGGGAGGGACAGTCATCAGGATCCATGGTAAGAGAGATGTGTTGGGGTCAGCAATGGATGTGGAAGGTGTGCTGTCAGGTCTGGGGTGGATGAGGGGTCTTTGAGGATCTGGTCGGAATTCAGGCTGGTGGTGGAGGATGGGTGTCAGTTCTGAGGGTTGGTTAGTGGAACCTTGTTGGGTTAGGCACCTGTTTGCAATGGTGGTTATTCAAGGGTATAGTGAGTTAGGGAAAGTGTAATTGGTGTGGGGGTGTGTGGAGAGTCAGAGAATAAGATGAATAGTTAACCAAGAGTTGACTAGGTTTTTAATCATCTAACTTTCCCTGGATAATTATTAATGTAACTGAAGCAGAACTCGCTGAATTCCTTGCCTTTAGTGTGTGCTTTCAGAAGATTGTAGATGTAGGGAAATTGCCCAGCGGAATGTTCAAATTCTCAGACAATTTCTGCAGGTCAGTTTCATCTGGAATTCCACAGGACCGGAATGTGCAATTCAATTCTCCACCATTTCAATGGCTATCTGGCTGTCAGAATATCCATGCCATTATTTTTGCATCTGGTAAATATATAGCAGATTGACAACAGCTGGAATCTTAATAATAGAATCACTTGTAGTGATTTGAAATCCAGAATTATAAGATCTGTTCAAACTGAAAATGTTTCAACTTTAAGTTATATGCCAGAAAATTAAATGACATAAATCTGCCTGCTATAATTAAATTACCAGCTGTTTGTACTAAATGCAATCATGCCTAATTTTCTATTACTAAACTGATTCAATGCATTTGATTGGGATAGATTGTAACCTTCAGGCAGATGACGAGTGAAGCTAAGAATCCAAAGCCAGTTTGCGATTCAACCTTGTTTTATTTGAGCTATTGAGCTGTGATTGATAAACAGACATTCTGATGTAACTTGGCAGATTCAGACCACAGCACAATTGACCATCCCAAAGTTCTAGCTCGAGTTGCAATGGAGAAATACTTGTCATGTTAGTGACCGGCATTATGGATGGGATCTTTTCAACATTTTGCCGTTCTCCATAGCACAACTAAAGTTGTGCCACTCCCGCCTTCCCTCTTTCTGCTTTTTGCCATGTATTTATAATTAAAATTTTAAGTGTCAGTGAAGTGCATTCAAACCACATTTAATTTTGAATGTAGCTTTTCATTAGTGGAACCTGTCATCAGCTGACAATGCTGTAGCTGCACGTGGTGGTGGTATAGCATTAGTTTAACCAGCCTAGTGATCCAGAACCCCAGCCTAATATTCTGAGGGTGCGGATTCAGATCTCATCATTGCAGATGGAGAAATTTGAATTCAATGCAAAAATAATTTGGAATTTTGAACAAGCCTATTGGTTACAGTGTAATCACTGTTGATTGTTGTTAAAAAAAAAATCTGGCTCATTAATGTCTATTTGGGAAAGAAATCTGTCTTCCTCACCTGGTCTGGCTTACATGTAACTCCAGACCAACAGCAATGTGGTTGATCCATAATTGCTCCCTGGGAAATTAGGAATGGGCAATAACAGGTGGTAACACAGACATCCCAGGAGTTAAAGAAAGACAGATTCTGCATCATGGCCACAACTCTCTTGCTCAATGAAATTGCCATTGACGTAAGGGTTGAGAGCACAACACTTGAGTGGTGGTTCTTAAAATTTGATTTCATGTCATTCATGTACACATTATTGTTATTAGTTTAGGTTAGGCCTATGGACAGAGACCCATGTGCTCCATGCTTCATAGTTGCCACACATTGATGGTTACAGCGGAGGTTGGGACATTTATTGTGCACAAAATAATATTGTTTGTTTTGCAATCACACATTATTGAACGCTGGTATTAGTGTTGAATATTATAGTCAGCATTTTATGGTTCATGAAACAACTTGCAGTTTCTGCTGGTGCTCAATTCATTGGACATTTTCCCTGAAGGACATTGTCTGAGAAAACTTTCAGCAGTGGGAATTGAAATGTTGTAGGTGAAGTTAATACAAAGCCTTGTAAGACTCCTGGCTGAGATGGACTCATGAAAGTACTGATAGAAGGTACTACTATCTCCCTTTGGGCCACTCACTTTAGAAGTTTGACAGTCCCCTACACCCTCCTCAACAGAACCAGGACAAGAGGCCCTTCCAACTTTACTCCTTTATGCCCCCAAACATGGCCATGTCCTTCCCCGGATCCATCGTCTCATCCTGCAAACCCCCAATATCAGTCCATGATATTGCACACCACTGACACACACATTAGCCATTGTTGGTCCGGGCCTCCATGCACAAATCCAGTTTCCTGCTTGGCTCCTTCTGTGCCATAATGTTCACCAAGAAAAAATGCTGACATTTCGCATTGCTGTGCAAAACTGACAGATGGACATCACCTTTGAATGAAAATGAGCAAAGAACGCCAAGATTTTTGTGTGACCTTGACATTGTCTGGACCTTATTGAAAACTGTTTTACAAATAAATGTACTATAAGTAATAAACTATCACAGACGGATGTAATACTTGACATGCAGCAAATATGCAATTCTCTGTATCTCTTCCTGCAGTCAATAAATCCAAATTGCACATCTTACCTAATTGAAGCAACATGCAAGCCACATTTCTCACACTTATAAGGCCCATAAAATCTGCCTGAGTAATGCTTTGACACTTCCTCCTCTTTTTTAATTGTGCACAAAAAACTTTGAGGCTGCCGACGCCTGTATTTATTGCCTGTGCCTAATCACCTGGGAGTAAGTGCTGGTGAGCTACATATTTGAATTGCTGCAGTCCGTATCATGAAGATATGTTGTCAATAGGAGGGGGTTTCAAGATTTTGACCCAGTGATAATTAGGGTCTGGCAACAGAGTTCCAAATCAAGATAGTATGTGGTTTGATGGGGAATTTACAGGCAGTAGTGCTTCCATGTATCTGTTGGCCTTGTGCTCCTTGCTGATAGAGGACACAAGTTTGGAAGATGCTGTCAAAAGAGTTGCTCCAGTGCACCTTGTAAATGGTACACACTGCTGCTACTGTGCTGTAATGGTGGAGGGAGTAGGTGTGATGGTAGTGGATAGGGTTCGAAACAAGAAGGCTGCTTTGCCTTGGATGGTGTTGATCTTCTTCAATATTACATTTTCTAAGAATCGGACTGATTCATAGTGTTACGAAGTTGGGTAAAGTAATTGTGAGGTGGAAGGTAGGAAGCTAAAAAGTGTAGTTCCTTTAAGAGATTTGTGTTTTGTCTGTAACGTATGTCTGTGAGCAGCAGCTGGAATTGCTAGTACAGACAGCCTCAAAAAGTGAAACAAGTGTATCAATAAAGCCTTACAGGTGGCAGGCAAAACAGCAGTCGTGTTTTGATGGTGTGATGAGTTTGAATTTGACCAATTAATTTAAAACCAAACTCAGCGATTTGAAGCCAATTGAATCTAAATCTGATGGTGTTGACAACCTGAAACTATTATCATGTCATTACGGGTATATAAGACAAAGGTGTTTGCAAAATCGGAGAGAGCCAACTGCCATTTGAAAAAGAGAGACAACTGCCACCTGCCAGAGTTAGCACTATACAGCTATACAGCTCTCAGAGAAAGCCCATCTAATTAATCAAAGGTACCACAGTATTTTAGCTCAAAGTCCTCACTGAAGAAATTATAGAGATAAAACATCCCTGACAGCTGAATTAACTGAAGAAAGGTGTTTGTGAAAAGAGCAGAGATGACAGAATATTCCAGAAGACAGTCTGTGTGAATTTAGAGAGATTAAGTTATAATTTATTAGTTCTTATTAATTGGGTTTATATTACTGGGACTTGTTTTTATTTAAGCAGCATTCCAGTAGAATTTAGACCAGTTTGGGAGTAGTAACCCAAGGGGGAATTGTCAGTTTGTTAGTAATCTTGTTAATTTGTTCATTGTTGGGTTAAATAAATGAATTGTTTCTTGTTACTTGTAAAGTGCAGACCAGGGATTTTCTTTCCTTGAATCACTCTTCAATAGATTATAAAGGGGAAAGATGAGCTTCTCTGGGTGTTACGGGGATAATTATAAGAGGGGTCCCTCTCCTCCTGTCATAACAGATCAGGGCTTGTGTTTTAGTTTAATTATCAGAGGGGTTCAGCCATTCCCCGTTGTAACTATAGTCAGTGTGAGGTGAGAGCATTGCATTGTGACCAACTGCAGTATGAAGTTCCCTATCTTCACATATTATTAATTACTTGAATTCATATCTGTGCAAACTTCAGATTGCTGAAGGTTAAGCTGAACCATTTTTGCCAACATCAATTCTGATATTTTGATGTTCAACAAGACTTGGATGTTCTTGTGAAATGTCCACAAAAAAATGCATGAAAATATAGCAAGCAATTAGGAAAGCAGATGGAATATTAGTACTTATTTATTAGTACTTATTCCATGGGAATGGGGGTGCAGAAGTAAGGAAGTCTTATTCCAATTGCACGTAGTGTTGGTGAGACCACATCAGTCTATATTCGCTGGGGTTCAGAAGAATGAGAGGTGACCTCATTGAAACATACAAGATTCTGTAGGGGCTTGAGAGGTTCGATGTTAAGACATTGTTTCTGCTTGTCAGGGAATTAAAATGCAGGGACATGGTTACAAAATAAGGTGTCTCCCATTTAAGACCGAGATGAGGAGAAATTTCTTTACTCAAAGGGATGACGTTTCTTTGAATTCTCTGCCCCAAAATTTTGGAGTCTCCAGTGTTAAAATACATTTAAGACTGGCAGGTATGGGATTTTTGGTGTCTCAGGGAATCAAGTGATCTAAGAATCTGACAGGCAAGTGGAGTTGAAACCCAAGATCAGTAATGATTATCTTGAATGGCCATATGAGTCATATGGTCTCCTCCTGCTCTATTGCTCATGTAAGCAGTTGGGAGCAGTACGTGTGAAAGGTGACTAGCAGGAATACACCTACTTACAGGAGGCCAGGAAAAGTATTCTCACTCTTAATTCCCTATTTCCCATTAAAGTAAATTAAGAAATTGAAACTTAGCTTTTTGTTGGTCTCAACTGGCTTACATAAGTCAACGTTCTGGCGACTACGTGCTCAAACCTCCTTATTGTTTGCCTGATGCACATTGAGAATACTCACAATCAGATTCTATAAACGGATCTACTGCAGGCATTGGTCGTGATTTTGTCGAATGACTGCTTCAGAAATGCATCCTAACCAACATAGTACAAGATATATGTCCATTGTGATATGTCACTTGTCACTTTGCATCCTTAAATGCTTGTTTTATGTCTGTAAATGGATGCAGAGTGATCTGATTTCTTGGCCTTTTTTTATTATAAGCTGGATTAGTAAGAACTTTCCAAGTAGTTCTGAACCAAGTAGCTCATTAACTTTTTAGGTGTACTCCAAAGCCAAAACCATCTTCTGTGTCAATGAACAGATGCTGTCTGTTGTTGGATTTCTAGACTGCCCTTTTCCAATGGAGAAAGTGATGATCTTATTGAGGAAGGCTACTAAATCTGTCAGGTCTCGTTTCAAGCTCTTGAAGCGTGGATGAAATAATTAACATTGCAAATTCCCTGTGTGATTTCACTAAACTGACTTCAGAAACTCAGCCATGAGAGTCATGCTGAATTTCATTCTTACTCTTGGTAAATAATGAGCTCCTGAAACATGGCCACTTTGCTGTGGGAATAGCAGGATTTCATAAGATGGAGGTTTGTGTTTATGAATGATTTAAACTGTACCTACCATCAGTATACCTAACATAGCATATTTATGCATGAAATACTATTTGCATATGACTTACATGAGTAAAATTCACATTCATACCGATTATCATTGCTAATGGAGCGCTCAGTCAAAGAATCTTATCACAAGAGCTGAATTCCAGCATTAATACGAATGAAAAATAACTGCTGAAGGGCAATGAAGTGTAATAAATAACAATGATAGAGTATAAATAACTCACTCCACAGAGAGCACATATACCTTTGTTAAAACTGCGCCTCTCATGCAAGATAGCAAGTGCAGCCACATGGACTACATCAAATCAATGCCTTGTTTTGTTCTTTCCACCTGCAGTTTTGAGGGGCTTTGTTCTATTGTAAATGCAATGTTTATTGCGCATATTTTCTGATTAAAAGAAACACAATGACTGTGTGCATTGTGAACTTTGGAAAGTAGTAACCTGGAATTAGTATTCAAATTTTACATTTACCAAAAAAGAGCTGAAACATAGGTTGGAAACAATGGTCCCACCCCAACAGGAAAATTCCTGGAGTCAGACATTATCACAGGTTTTCTCCAGAGCCCTAAAGACCGTACAAAGCAAGACTGCCTTTGGTTAGCAGACTTGGTCCTGCAGTCAGCTGGCCAACTGGCTGATATTTGATTTAAGTCAAGGCTTCAATCTCTCAGCAACAGGATACCCCACCTCAAAGAGCAGCCAACCAATGAAGGTTAGCAGCCCTCCAGCACATGCAGTACTACCATGCAAGTGGGCACTGCTGGTGCGACAGTGAAACCTGCAGCTAGAACCTTCTTTGGGACCATGTTGAAAGGCAACTCAGGGTCTCTTTCTGGGGTCAGGCAGTGAAGACCCATCAGTGGGCTGTGAGGTCCAGGGGTGGCTGGGGTAGAAAGGCCCAAAAAGTGAGGAAGGAGGGGGCAGGTGACTTGAAGGCCTTCTGATGGGTGAAAAGGATCTGTTAAGGAGGTACAGACCAGTGGCAGTGGGATGAGGCCCATAACAGGCCAATTATTCACCACTTAGAGGCCTTAATTGACCCCACATAAGGGTAAACCATACCACAACTCCCTTGCCATTGATACAATTACAGTGGAGCATATGCGTAGATGCCATGGTGTCCACTTCATTTTACAGCTACCCCACCTGCACACCCACAATTTGTAGCCTGTGAAAACCATCCAACTTTTTAATTTTATGTAACTCCCCCCCCCCCCCAGCTTGTTGCAGAACAACCTTGTGTAAAATCAATATTTGAAATGGATGTTGTGTATGTGCTGTTGGATACTGGATAATGCTGGATACCATTTTTCCTGATCTTGATCATTAAGACATTTACTTCAATGAATTCATGAATGTGACACTGTTGTTGCTGCTGGCCTCTTATGCCACATCAGCCTTGACTTGTTGATGTCAGCAATAGATTTCATCCTTCCTGCTGCAATATTAGATTTATGATTTTGTACTGAAGATCTACTCTACTTCTTTCCCATGTGATATCAGATCTCATCCTGCCACTTCCAGCATGTTATCTATTTAACATCGAGAGCAAACATGTCACCTCCTCAGAGTTTCTTTGAATATGTTTCAGGTTAGGTGAATAACCACAAATTTTTCAGTCCTACAGTATCTTCTTTAACTCTGCTGAAATAGTGGCACATCTTCAGTCACTCTGTAGTTTTCCAGCTTAGTTGATCTTCACGAATTACCTGCTGCCATGCCCTCACTCACATTAATTTTCTCTTGATGCTGATCGATAAACTTGGGCAGTGCTGAGAGAAAGCAACTGATGCAGGGGATCTTGTAGTGGGCACTCTTGTATGACCTTTCTCTTAGCATTCCACTCCATATCATTACTCATTATACATACTACTAACATGATCAGATGTTTAGCAGCACACACCGACTTAGTTTGTACCCCCACACATCCTTCTCTGTCTATGCAATTTCTTCATCGATCCACCCACTACTACTGTTCACTCACATTCATATCCAATGTCATAAGTCTTCCCAAGGATCACCCTTAATAAATGTGTTTCATCAGTCTGATGAACACATTCCGTTTAAGCGTGCACAGGTCTGCTTTTACATACTTTGTGGCAAAGAAGAAAGCAAAAATGAAAAGGACAGAACTGGAAGATGGCCCTCCCTCCATTTCCCAACTTATAAGTGCAGAGGAGGACGAACTCCAAATCAATGGAATTTCAGTCTGGCTGTCGGACGTGGAGAGATGTGTAGATCTTCGCTACCTGATTACGTGATTGACTGTCAGCAAATCCACATGCCATATGACACTCCGTCAACAAGCAAAATATGGCCATCTTCATAAGGATAATTTATAGGATTCTATCTTTCTAATGCTGTACATGTGCATTTTCTCAGATTGGTCCTTCATGTGTGCAGTAAGAGATGCTGGAGATCATGGTCAATAGTTCCTTAGAACAGCTGAATACTTTGGAGGGTACACTGTAACAGGACTGATACAGGCCACGCAATGGCTTAGATACTTGCCCTTCAGTAGGAGAGATTGATGATTAGCTAAGTTTCCATTTGGTTACACAACCATCACAAATGAGGAAGGTCAGATGGTGGTCATGAAGAGTCTATGTCAGAAAATGTAGCCTTCCACAAATTCTGCTCAGCTGGGCACAAATTCTTGCCCCAGAAGCCCTTGAAGAAAAGGAGAATTATAGAATACCATGGAACAACAAACAGATTCCCATGCACCTTGCACAAACCCGTACAAATGCATTTTAGTGTTACACACTAGCTGTGCATTGTTGAAATTCTGTCCTCTGATTGATGATTATTCCTGGGTGATCCAGTTGGGTTGATTGTTAAGTGTTTCAGAAAGTAAAAAGCAGGGAAGGTAAAAGAGAACCAGTGAATGTAATATATTTAAATATCCAAAAGGTATTTAGCAAGATACTGTGCACAAGATTATTTAATAAGAGTTCATGGTGTTGGGAGGTGTATATTAGTATGAATACAAGATTGACTAACTAATAGAAGACAGAAAGCTTGGGTAAAGAAGGTAATTTTCAGGATGGCAATCTGTGACTAGTGGAGTACCACAGAGATCAGTTCTGGGCCCACAATTATCTACGCAATATATTCATGACTTGAGGAAGAAAGTGAATGCAAGTTTGTCAAGTTTGAGGATGATACAAAAGTATACAGAAAAGCAAGTAGTAAGGATAACACAAGCAGTCAACAGCGAGATATAGAAAAGTTAGGTGAATGGGCAAGAACTTGGGTATGCACTTTGGCAGAAAGAATAGAAGTGCTGAAAGCTATTCAAGGGGGGAAGAATGCAAACT
Organism: Ginglymostoma cirratum; assembly: GCA_024137785.1. NCBI lineage: Eukaryota > Metazoa > Chordata > Chondrichthyes > Orectolobiformes > Ginglymostomatidae > Ginglymostoma > Ginglymostoma cirratum. The sequence goes on along the minus strand of JAHRHZ010000263.1, from coordinate 2,008,982 downwards.
TGATGGTAAGAAAAATTAAAGACTGCCTTGGGTTAGCAGGCTTGGTCCTGCAGCCAGCTGGCCAACTGGCTGATATTTGATTTAAGTCAAGACTTCAATCTCTCAGCAACAGGATACCCCACCTCAAAGAGCAGCCAACCAATGAGAGTTAGCAGCCCTCCAGCACATGCAGTACTACCATGCAAATGGGCACTGCTGGTGCAACTGTGAAACCTGCAGCTGGAACCTTCTTTGGGACCATGTTGAAAGGCAACCCAGGGTTTCTTTCTGGGGTCAGGCTGTGAAGACCCTGGAGGAATTTTGCCACCTTGGTACATGAATTGCAAAATGCTAACATCGCAGTTCGGCAGACAAAAGAGAAGGTAAAGGGAATGTTAGCCTTTATTTTAAAGGGAATAGAATATAAAAATAGGAAAATCTTGCTAAAAATATATGAAAAAATAGTTAGACCACAGCTAGAATACTGTGAACAGTTTTGATCCCCTTGCCCAATAAAAGATATATTGGCATTTAAAGTAGTTCAAAGAAAATTCACTTGTTAATCTTGGGAATGGATAGGTTTTCTTACAAGGAGGTGTTATGTAGTTTAGACTTGTACTCATTGGAGTTTAGAAGAATGAGAGGATACTTTATTGAAATATATAAGGTTCATAAGATTTGTCAGGGTCAATGTGGAGACGTTGTTTGCCCTGTGGGAGAGTCTAGCTCAAGACAGTATAATCTCAGAGTAAGTGGTCACTAATGTAAAACAAAAATGAGGAGGCAATTTTTTTCAGGAGCTATTATATAAGTGGAATCCTTTACTACTGAAAGCTGTTGAGGCTGTGTCATTAAGTATATTGAAGACTAAGATAGGCAGATTTCTGATCATTATTAAAGAGAATCAAGGCTTGTGGGAATATGGCAAGAAAGTGGAGTTGAGTATTATCAGATCAGCCATAATATCATTTAATGAAAGTGTAGACTTAATGAGCTGAATGGCTTATTTGTGCCCCTTTTTCTTATGGTCTTATTGTCTGTTCTGTTTTCCCATTCCCTAGTTTGATATAGCAGAAGTTTTTGAGTTTTTAGACAATATATTACCAATTTAAATTGTACATTATGCAGATCTGTGAACAAAGTAGACAGACAGGAATTTTTTAAACAACTAAGGAGTTCATTTTCTTGTCAAAACCCACTCAGGTTGAAAAATCATAAAAAATCTACAGATGTAACATTCCTATAATACATGGATGTACACTTGATCAGGCAAAAAAAAATACACTGTATTAGATGTTTAAATTTGGCCAAGTTTAAAATAAAGTTAAAAAAAACAAAAGTCAATAAAAACTCACGGATCGCCCACACTTTTCTTGTCACTGAAGCAGTTACTGCTTTGTAGTGAGTACGACTGCTGTCTTGGAATCACTGTTGCTGGATTGAAATTTTTTAATTTCCTGTTTGCAGTAAGGTTTTCGGGCTTGATTGTAAACCACAAACAGGGTTAAGAGCCTTGAGAAGGGTTTCACAGAAAGGAAGAGGGGCTAAGGCAATTACACCTGTTATCTTGTATTAATTTGGCTACAATTTCAATTCTAGCATTCACATGCATAAAGAGTAGGTCACATGACCTGTCTCCATCTTGGTCAACCGCAGTTCAAGAAAGCTTTGTGGGTATTCTGTAGTTGTGTAGCCCATGTCTGGGGCTTCTCCTTAGCCACTGTTCCTTTCTGAAGGTGATTAGTTTTTCTAATTTACTACAGCCATTAACTCCTAAATGATTTGTGCTTGATAAGATGTTCACATCTTGACCAGGTATACCTTGTTTTGCCTGGGGATCTCTGTCAATGATGTGCCTCCATAGGTCTGAATGTGGTTATGGAGATGCAATTCCTTTTCAGCCATCCTAAGTTTCGTCAATTCCATTAAAATCTACCTTCTAAAAAAGTCCAATCTATGAAAACAGCAGATGAAATGGCAGATTAATATTTGATACAGCACATCTTCAAAACACTTTTGTACATGTCTCTGCTCATAATAGAACAATCTGCAGCCGTATGGATGAACACATTGACATATGTTGATTAACCAGCACTTTCGTATATTTTTTTTAAAAATTTGAGTGATTGCTAGCAGATGAAGTGCTTTACAGTCCTACAGTCTTTCCACATAGACACTGTGGAGTCTATTCTTGTGATGTCACCATTTTCTGTGGCAACTAGAGCGAGAGGTGTCTTTCCAATTCTGGTTTTCAGCAGCTTGCAGTTGCAATGCTGTCTTCCTTTTGGCAAATAAAGCATTTAACATATTTGAAATAACATGCTTGAGATTGCCCTTACAGTATTAACAAGCCAATAAATGGCTATTACCATCACTCTTTTGACTAGTTTTCCCCTCTTTTGGATGGATGGAAGTTTTCTTGATCTGGACAGAAAATATTCTAATCACTTCCACAGTACAAGATTTGTGAGCGTTTTTTGATGCCATCTCCATAGAAAGAATAATCTTACAGGGTATTTCTCATTCTTTAGAGTTGAAATGGGGGCTCTTCAAACTTAATGATTACTGTTTTAAATGGCACATCTTCTGCCCTGTTGATAGAATACATTTTAGTTAGTATCCAACATGCATCCAGAGTTTTCATTAGGTAAGTTAAATAAATTCAAATATTTTTAGGCAATTTCAAATGTGTGGAATTATTTGACTTCAACTGGGTAGAAACATTAGCTTTCTCCTTGTTTAACTTCTCTTACCATCAAGACTGTGGACTGCGGTATCTGTATGAAATCACCAAAGTGACCCCAAATATTTCAGCATTCAGTGCAGTTAGTACATGCAATCGAGGATGAAGTCCGTACTAACGCAGACCATGACCTTTGCTGAATTATGCAAGGTGAAGATTTTGCAAACTATTTTACAATTTTCAAATCGCCACCATTTTCTCAAGGGACACTGAACAAGGTCTAGCCCTGCCAGCAAAGCCTCACATCCCGGTAGCAAATATATATGAAAATCACCTGAAAATTTACATGACTCCAGACACCAGCAAAAACAAAACAGCCATACAGCAGCATAGGAATGTTTAGTATGTATTATTAAAGTTTTGAGTATCATAGATCAACATAAAACAATACATTTCACAAAAATGAAGACTTCAGTTTTGAAGTACTTAGTAAAAATCACATTTTCGATATACTCAGATATGTTTCAGCTAAACTTGCCATACTCAGAGAAAAAAGCACAGTGAAGCCCCACACCCACAGACTCACATTGTCATCAGCTCCTCTCTTCACACCACAAATGCCACCCATCTGCACAAAACACCTCCCTGCACCACTCAGTCATTCTCCATTGCATTCAGCCCCCACTCATTCACAGATGCTCTGCTCCCCCATTCAGCGTCTCACTCACTTCTGCCTTCCCTCCATAGCAGCCCCCATTCACTCATGTCTTCCCTTGCCACTCAACCTTCCGCATATTCGTCCTCCTACAGCTCATTCATCCCTCTTTTTTCTCCACTCTCCCTACTACCTGGACTTCTCCATCTTGCCTGGAGTTGGAGTGTGATAAAAATTGTACCTTTAAACACCATAGCAGTTTTTTTTTGAAGAACCGTTCAGTAGAGTGTTTGTAGAATGTCTTTCATAGGATGCTTACAGTGTGAAAGTAGGCCATGCGGCCCATCGAGTCTACACCACCCCTCGAAAAGCATCCCACCCAGATCAATTCCCCTACCCTATCCCTGTATCCCTGCACTTCCTATGGCTAATCCACTAGCCTTCACATCCCTGGATGCTATGGGCAATTTAGCATGGCCAATCCACCTAACCTGCACATCTTTGGACTGTTGGAAGAAAATGGAGTACCCAAGTAAAACCCAGGTAGACACGGAGAGAATGTGCAAACTCCACACAGACAGTTGCCTGAGGCTACAATTGAATCCAGGTCTCTTTCGCTGTGTGGCAGCAGCGCCAACGACTGAGCCATTGTGCCAGCCCAATGTAGGAATATAACTGAAAACAAAAATGGGACACCAGTTATTTTCTTAGTTATGGATATATGAAACTATTCCTTTGAGGATAATTATGGCTAAGGCAGTAGTGGAAAATTAATATAGTTTTTTACTCTTTGTGGATTACAAATAGAAGTACAGTTGGACTAAACTTCTAACTTTACAACTAAATTTTTTCAGGATATAATAATTAGCTTGGGTACAAAACAGCTGAAGGCCACCACGTATTATTTACAAATGAAGGGATTCTTGGAGAGGTACCATCAGCTTCTGAAGAGAATGATTAAGGCATATGTCATGATTACAGAAAGGATTGACACAAAAGATTGAATGTTTTGTTATTTGCCTACTAGAAATTTCCTAAATGAATCTACTGGGTTTTGTCCATTCAAGTTGATCCACGGTCATGAGAAAAGAGGCGTATTAAAATTGAGCAAGGAAAGGTATTTTAAGACAACTAGACAAATCCCTAATGCTGGATTATGTGTCCATGTTTCTAGAAAGACTCATAGCAGCATGTAAAGTAGGATAGAAGAGTTAAAAATTTTACAGGCAAAGAAGAAAGAATGAGCAGACAAACATGCTGCAACCTGGAATATTTCAAACAGAATGTAAAGTGTTAGTGCTATTACTTTTTTCAAGGTGAACATCTCTAAGTGAGATTAATGGTTCATACAGATAGTTAAGCCGGTTAGTGAAGTGACCTGTCTAATAGATACTTTGGATCACAGGAAAAAGAATCAGTTATGGAATGTAAGCATGTTAATATGGTATCATCATAGAGAGGGAAATAAGGAAAAGCAAGTGTGTCAGTTGGTAAGAATAGTGGAGGATGAAAGAGACAGTGACAGTAAGGTAGAAGGAGAAGTGGGTAGTTCACAAAATGAACACTTACTATCCGATTAACTAATAATGAAATACTGGGACAGTTAGATGACATACTCTCCCCTTAGAAGAACAATGGGAAGATCTAACAAGGTAACTTTGGAAGTTCACAAAAATCTGTAGAGGCACACTAGGGTGTACAATGTTAGCTAGGCATGATGAGAATGTAGGGAATCAGCACCAATAAAACAACACTCATAATTTAATCCTGGTAAACAAGCTAAGATGGAATTGGACAATCAATATATTGCTAGATAATCACTTAACTGAACCTCTTGAAAGCAGTTAGAGTTCAGCAGTGGTGTTGGTTCCTTAACTGGATGTGTAGACTAGATCCTGCATAAATTACAGAAATGTAAATGCAGTAACAAAAGCTGATTCATACCCAATTCCTCAGTCAGATGATTGTATTGATCACATTGACAGTAACTCATTTTTTTACTATGATTGACCTATTGAAGTTGTGCCATTAACACCAAGAGCAAAGGAGATATCAGCTTTTGTTACACCAAATGGATTCTATCAGTATTGAGTCATGCCATTCAGGTTTATAAATACCTCAACTACATTCCAGAGACATAAAAATTAACTAATAGCTAGTGAGCCTAAATGTGTAGTTTATTCAAATGTCTTAATATATGGCAACATCTGGGAGAAACACTTAAAATAACTTCGCAATAAATCTTGCCAAGACCGTGTTCACAGAATTGAGGGTAACTTACCAAGAACACATTATGCGGTAAAAGCAAGAGTGCCAAAAACACATAAGTGAAGGTTCTGATAGAATTCCCCGTAAGTAAAACAAAGCAATAAATCATGAAATTTTTGGGGATTTATGGGTTTTATTGGATATATGTGCCTAACTTCAATGCCCACACCCCAACACAGATTTAATGTGATACCAGGCAGAAGTACGTTCGTCAAATAGTGCCAAGCTGCTTTGAGGGCAATAGGAAGACAATCCTAATGAATAAGCTGTTACTGCTTGCCCCTCACTTTACTGAACGCTTTAAAATGACGGTTGATGCTAGTGGGATGGGTGCCATCATAATGCAAAATGATGAATTAGGAATAGAGAAGCCAGTGGGTATTTTTCTAAGAAATTGAACCAGTATCAGAAGAGCACCTTACAGTAGGAATAGAGATTCTGGGATTGTTCCTGGCCTTTAAACAATTTCAAGATTCTGTCCATCATGACCACAGAGATACACTAATATACACTGACTATAATCCATTGGCCTTTGTGGAGAAATTTAAAAAATGAAGTGTAGATTATTTTGACAGAGCTTGTTAGTTCCACTTTATTACATAAGAACTGTTCATATAATTGGAAAAGACAAAGCAATTGTAGATGCATTACCAAGTATGTAATGGCACTGGATTAGTTTGAAATACTTTGCAGAAAAGATGACAAGAACTTGTGTAAATCCTGCATGAAGAATGATTGAGGGAGAATGAATATAATTTTCTTATGTTTTATTGTGTACATGTCATGTTCAACTTTTGATGAAGTTCATTCATAAATAGTGTTTCATTGCCTTCAAGGGGCATGTAAGGAGTAGATAACTCTTTTTTGAAAACATAATCTGGAAAATTGACTTTTGAACACTACTGGACTGCAGAGAGTGAACTAAGTTCTAAAACTGTAATATGTGGTGTTAATTTACTGGTTATCCAAGGTCATGTAACTTTCTGATGAAGCTTGATTTGATATTTTTTGCTCGATGAACTGACACCAGATGCCTTTGTGTTGAAAGAAAAATGCTTTTGGATAGTAATGTAACGGTTTGTCACAGAACTGAGAGAGGGTCAGACCTCCAGAAGGCCAGCAAGTCAAAACAGTCACTCTCTCACTCTCTCATCCTCTGTGAACAGAAAATTTTAAAAAACACTCAAATACTCTGAAAAGAACTTCTTTTTCAAGTAAAACTTAAGTTCAACTGACTGGTTATTGAATTGAGGATCTCTATGGTCTTCAATAATACGCTATCATCGCCAAAAGGCTAAAGAACCATGGGAATGACCTCACTCAACCTTTATTTTTTGGTCTCTTAATCTGCAGAATTGTTTAGTTTTGTATATGTTTATTGCACACACAATATTTCTACAGAACTGTGCGCTTTGAGTGCTTTGTTCGTCCAATTTGTGAATGGAAGTATATATGCGTGTGTTGGGATTTAAAGGAAGTAAAGTTTAAGTTTGTGCGTTAGTAATTAATCATCTATTTTGCTCCTTATAGAAGTACAAGTTTATTTATAATTATTCAGTTCTGTTTTCTTGTTAATTAATTGAACTTTGTGTGAGCTTCTTTTACGTCAACAGTGATCAAATTCAGGCAAATTAATCATTCTGGTGATTAAATTCATCATTTATATATTTATATTTATGATGTGTCATGAAATAATAGGGCTTGATTTCCAGTGCATATCTTTTCCTTCACTGTACACAATCATTGATCTACACGAGATCTGTATGACTCCTTCATCAGATTTCTTTCCAGGTCTCTTGTGGTCATGTCATGCTTCCTCATCATCACAACATGATCCCTTAAGCTCATGCAATTAAACCATTTCTCCACACCACCCGAGGTTAAAATTTTCCTTTCTAAATGTTTGTCTCCCCTCAGATGAAATAGTATCATCCGTAAACCTTTATCCTTGTTGCAGACAACAATGGAACATCTACCAAGTTCCCTACAATTTGCAATAGCTTGCAAATGCAGCAGTGACTGGTGCAGCAGTAGCTTTGCTCCCGTGGAATGTTGCCCCTGATAGCAGCAGAGGACAGATTGGACGGTAGTCTTTGTATCAGATTTCAGAGATTGTGGACCAAGATGGAAGCAGCTTTCTCTCATTGCATTTAATATCTGGTTGTTGAAATTAGACAATCAGCTGGCTGATCAGTGGCCACAGAAATTCAGTCTTCAGGGACAAAAAAAATACATGTAACTACTGTTTATCAGGCCAGTAATACATTCTAGCCATCTGGCCTTCACCACAAGGCAGCACCAGAGGAGCAGTAGAAAACAAAACTCAGTGACTTGATCTAAACTCCAGATAGAGCCAGCAACCACTCCCTTGTATAATCAAACTGTCATGAGAGAAGAGCTAGCCTCAGTATCAATAGCTTTGTATATTAGAGGTACAGTTAAACATCTCTCATTGTTATGGACCAAAGGTTACACTCTAATACTCAATAAAACACAGTTAAGGAAGATATGTTTCAACACCCAAACTAAGCACAATTTAAGGTAGGAGTAAGTTGACTCTGCCTTTCTTGTATGAAAGAGGAATATGCAGTCATTTGTACTCATCTATTTGTGTATATTAGTCATAGAAGAAGTAAGTACTCATACATATTTAGATTGACATGGCTATGTTGAGCCAGATGTTAGGACGGGATGTGGGATTTTTAAATGGGAACTAGCTTGAAGGCATTAACATTTACGTAAAAGTTGCAGGACAGGGCATAACAGGCGTGCTGACAAAAATAAAACCAATGGAGACTAAACTAAGCAATTGAATTTGATGCTTCTTGTAGCCCTTCCTGTAAAAAATTTTAATGACTGCTTGCATGATGCCCTCCTTGAAGTCCTTCTGCCTCCATAGCAACAAGGGCCTCTCCCCAGGAATCTCCAAGTTCAGATCTTTGTGGACCAGAATACTTAAATTAACAGCTGAGCAGAATACACACGCTAAAGCATTTTTCAGAGTCCTTCCTGATCTATCAATGCAATCAAGGCTCCTCTTAAGGGCCTGCTATTGTCTTAATGACAACTTTGACAGGAGGACATATCTAGTAGAAATTTTCACCTGCTGTCTTTATGTGTCTAAATGGGATTATCAGATATGGCACAATGCGTCATCTTGCTCCCCACACATTAGCTGAATATCCACACTGAAGAGCTCAGAGAAAACTGAATTCATGAGAATTCGTTCATTATAGCATATTCCAGCAAACCTTGAATTGTTGTGAAGGATTTTTTTTATAGCTGATCAGTCTACTAAAAAAATTTGAGGAGATAAACTGTTGGGGCACACAGTTTATACTAAGTTCATAGTCTATAGGGCACCATAGTTATCAGCCCTCCTCTACACAACATAGATACAAATAATGTACAAAAGACATACATGCATTGAGTCATAGAGTTATACAGCATGGAAACGGACCCTTCGGTCCAACTCCTCCGCACTGACCAGATATCCTAAATCGATCTAGTCCCATTTGCCAGTATTTGGCTCATATCCCTCTAAACTTTTCCTATTCATTTACCTATCCAGATGCCTTTTACATATTGTAATTGCACCAGCCTCCACCACCTCCTCCAGGAGCTCATTCCATACAGGCACAATCCTTTGTGTAAAAAAGTTGTCCCTCGGGTCCCTTTTAAATCTTACCCGTCTTTTTCTCTCACCTTAAACCTCTAGTTTTGGACTCTCCTACCCTGGAAAAGAGACCTTGCCTATTTACCCTATCCATGCGCCTCAGGATTTTATAAACCTCTGTAAGATCACCCCTTAGCCTCCGATGCCTATTCAGCCTCTCCCTATAGCTCAAACCCTCCAATCCCAGCAACATCCTTCTAAATCTTTTCTGAACCTTTTAAGTTGAACAGCATCTTTCCAAAACATCTGAAATCCCTTAAGAAATATCACCATGGACACCTCTATAAAAACCGACAAATACAATGGCAGAATTAGTGCTCAAATATCAGTGGCCTTTCCCAGACCAAAATCCCCACTTTCGAGCATTGGCGATGGCCAATGTGCTGCATTAGGCAGGCTACATCATCAACATGTCTGATACAAGACCTTTGAAACTGGCTGTCTACTCTGAGCTACATCATGGCAAGCAGTTACCGAGAATGCAGAGGAAAATGCTTCAAGGATGTCTTAAAACTCCCCTGAAAAGATGTGATATCCGTGCCTGACATCTTAAGAGAAGGAGACGGAGGCAACCTTCCGTGGTTAGCACTGCTGCCTCACAGCATCAGGGAAAAGGTTCAATTCCACCCTCGGGCAACTGTCTATGTGGAGTTTGTACATTCTCCCTGTGTCTGTGTGGGATTCCCCCCACGGTCCAAAGGGGTGCAGGTTAAGTGGATTGGCCATGCTAAATTGCCCATAGTGTTCAGGGATGTGTAGTTTAGGTGGATTAGCTGTGGGAAATGCAGGGTTACAGGGATAGGACGGTGAGATGAATCTGGGTGGGATGCTGTCCGGAGAGCTGGCATGGACTTGTTGGCCCAAATATCCTGTTTCCAAACTGTAGGGATTCTATGGATTCAACCATTTCTAATGTGTCCAATAGGCCCAGACGGAGGTCAAGCACAAAGAACGGAAGGAGCTTGTAAAACCAGAGGATCCCATCCACCCACTTCGGCAAACACCACCTGTTCCATCTGTGGCAGGCCATGTGGACTCGGTACTGATCTATTTAGTCACGTTAGCACCCAGAAGAGTGAAATAAACTCATCATTGATTCCAAGGAACTGCCCAAGTAGCTATTATCAGATTTATCCAAATGAAGTGTGTCTTTCAGTCACTTGGGTAATTGACTGAGGTCACTGTCTGCTCATTGTTGGCACAATGGTAACACAAACCCCACCACCCAAATGCCCACAATCCTCAGAGGTATGCTGTTGCCCACACTGGCATAAACATTTGAGTTTATATCTATCCAATTTTATGGATTGAAACTCAAGAAACAAGAATCTTTCAGAAGGTTGCTCATTCTCAGTCTAACACAGCAGGCCAGGCAGCATCAGAGGAGCAGGAAAGTTGAACGGTGTAACACAAATCCCACCACCTAAATTCCCACATTTCTCGGAGGTATGCTGTTGCCCCACACTGGCATGAACATTTGAGTTTATACCAGTCCAATTTTTTCTATCCAATTTATCATTTTCTGAAGAAGGGCCCCAATCTGAAATGTCAACTTTCCTGCTCCTCTGATGCTGCCTGGCCTGCTGTGTTCCTCCAGATCCACACTGTGTTATCGCTGACTCCAGTTCTTACGATGTCCTCGTTCTCAGTCTATGCTGTTTCCTCCACATGGATACAATGCATTGGGATGGATGATAATATTGCAAATTTGAAGAATTGCCTAAAACTTATTGACATGCCACATTGAACATACAGTATTTCATGGTGTTATCATCATAGAATTCCTACAGTGTGGAAACAGACCCTTAGGCCCAAGAAGTTCACACCCACCCACAGAGTATTGCATCCAGACCCATCTCTCTATAACCCACCTAATCTGCACACCCCTGAACACTATGGGCAACTTTAGCATAGCCAATCCACCTACCCTGCACATCTTTGGACTGTGGGAGGAAACTGGAGCACCTGGAGGAAATCTGCGCAGGTGTGGGGAGAATGTGCAAACTTCACACAGACGGTCACCTGGGCAGGAATCAAACCCGGGTCCCTGGTGCCGTGAGACTGCAGTGCTAACCACTGAGCCACTGCGCTGCCCCATTATGATCCAGGCTAGCTCCCAATGCACCTTATGATCCCTGAAGTGATTTCCAACTTTCTGATATGGTCTGACAATGGACAGTAATTGTTTTGTTTAAAATAGACAAAGATCAAGTTCCCATGTACTTACTTACAGAATAAAACCACAATATTCTGCACATTTGATCAGACAAAACAAACTTTATGACACAAGATTTGAACACTAAAATAATTTACTATGCATAAGTATTTACAATGTATAATCTCATAAATAATAATTATACTCCAACATCCAAGTCTTATACTGTTTCCAAACATTTTTCACTGCAGTGGCTCCAATGATGTTAGTGAGGTCCCAGTCGCTCAGAGCCAACCACAGAACTTAAGCTGAATGCAGATATCTTCTTTGGCTTGTCTTGTCTCTCTTCAAACCAGAGTTAGTAACCTTGCGCCACCTTCTCAGCTTGCCATGATTTCTCCTGAGCTCTGACTGCATTCCTACTACTAATAGCAGCATCTCTAAAGCCTTGGGACACTCCCACTTATCGCTACGTACCTGACTGACCAGCAGCCTGAAGGAATCACCCTTCTTCTTTAACTTCTTCTGACCAGCTCCAAAAACTGACTGTTCAATTACCCTTGAGTTGTTTTGATTGACCAATTGGAAATGTCGCAACAAGTCCCACTCTTATTTTTAGGCAAAGTTAAATGCAGCAACCGTTAGAACACCATGTTGCTTGAATGTCACAATTCTCCAACTGGATTTTTCTCCAGAACTACCCTTTTTCAGAATGCACACCGGACATACATGGCTAGAAAAGTTAATTTAACACAATAGCTGCCAACAAATTTTGATCTCTAAATACATGCTTGCTAATTCAGTTTGAGTCTCAAAACAAAGTGTTATTAAACAGCTATAGGCAAGAAAACAGAGTATATTTTTGAAAAAAGAATGGATAAATACTCAAGATGTTATTAACAACCTCTTGTGAAAAAGAGGCATCGCTGGCCTCAAGGCGCCAATCATTCTAAACCAGCTCTGCTGGGCAGAACATGTCTTTCTTTATTCCTGACACCATCCTCCTGAAGAAACTATTGTTCTAGGACTCAGTAATGGCAGTAATCTCCAAGGAGAACAGTTGAGCTTGAGCAATGTCCTCAAAGCAACTCTAAAGAGGACAAATATCTCTGTCAAGTAATGGGATTCCCTGCCTTGTGACCAATCAAAATGCAGATAGTTTCTTCAGACGGTGTCAAAAACATGAAGATATATATTTGAGAGCAGCAGAGACAAAGTTGAAGCATCAGAGTGAGCATGTAAACTCCACTCAATTCATCTCCTAAACCTTCAAAACACCATCCACTCCCTGTGTCTTCAGATCACAAAATGGACTTATCAGCCATCTCAGAGGCCAGTAAACTTGAATGGAAGTGAGTAATCTTGGATCTGAGGAACTGCTTAAGGAAAAAGATCCTATGAAGCTTAAACAAAAGCAAAGCATTGTGAATATTGCAGATCTAAAATAAAACTCTGCAGGATTAGCATCTTCCATGGAGAGAGAACCAAAGTCAATACTTCTGTCCAATATGACCTTTCTTCAGAAATGAAGGAGGCTGGAAAATGATGGATTTTATACTTTTACAAAGGCAAAGGAAGAATTACAGAAGGTGTAACACTTACCCTTTTATCTAATCCTTCATCACTGTCCATGCCCAAATATATCTTCCAAGTGAAGCAGAGATTTTCTTGTATTTCTTTCAATCTAGTCTACTGTATTTGCTGCTCAGAATGCAGTCTGCTCAATATCGATGAGATCAAATGGAGATGAAATGGAGATCTCCATTCTGTCAGTAAGAATGAAACTAACCTTGCAGTTGTTTGCCATTTCAAAGCAACATTTTGCTCTCACGCTGATATTTCTGTGTTAGGTTTGCTGCAGTTCTCTCCGATGAGGGTCAACACAATCTAGAGGAACAGCATCTCATTCTCTCCCTAGGCACTTTACAGCCTACAGGAGTCATCATTGAGTTTAACAAATTTAGAACATGAACATTGTCCCCCAAGTCTGGAAATATCAGGTTTAACCTGATGCGGATTCTTCTCCCCATCAGCAACTCTGCTGGAGCTATCCCTGTTGCTGCATGTGGGGTAGTCCAACATTCGAACAGGAACCTGGACAGTTTGGTCCCAATTGATGCTGTAGGCTACTTTCTTAAGCCTGTCTTTAAAGTTTGGTCCAATCTTTCCGCCATTGGATGATGGATGGTATGGAGTTGTCCTTATGTGCCAAATGCCATTGGACTTTAGGAAATACTCAAATTCCTTGTTGGTAAATGATGTCCCATTGCCCATGACCAATAATTCTGGGAGTTCTTGCATCGCAAAAAATGCTCACAGCTTCTCAATCATCATCCCTGAGTTTGCTGAATGAACTTTAGCACGTCCAACCACTTTGAATGGGTGTTCACAATGACCAGTAACATTGAGCCCATGAAATGATAGGCATAGTCAACATGCAACCGAGTCTAGGGTTTACCCAGCCATTGCCACAGATAAGGGGTTGCTGCTGGTGGCAAGACCTTGTTGGCACTCTGGGCACTGCTCCATCAACGCAGATTTGTCTGCATCCAGTGCTGACCAACAGACATAGCTTCTTACCCACATCTTCATCTTGGAAACCCCTGGACGACCCTGTTGGAGTTTGGCCAGTATCTGGCGGTGACCTTTACTTGGGACAATCACCCTTGCTCACCACAGTAGTATGCCATCCTCTATGGTGACCTGGTCTCACCGGGTCCAAAAAGGATTCAATTCAATCCAAGGTGGAATGGCCCTCCTATTTCCCTCATTACCACCAGTTGTTTGAGATTTGCTAGGACAGGATCTTTTTGTGTCCACAGTTAGATATTGTCCGCGGTGACTGGAAGGGTGCCCAGAAAGTTTAAAACCAAAATGGACTCTTCCAGGGGAGGCATCACCGGTGGAATATCTGCCAGTGGGATGTGGCTCAAGGCATCCGCATTAGCCAGTTGGCTTCCTGGACAGCGTTCTAACTTGTACGCACTGAGAATAAGGGGCCGACTCTGAATTCTACCGGAAGCTATAAGTGGTACCATCTTGTCTTCCTTCAGTAGTCCAGCAGGGATTTGTGAGCTGTTACTATGACAAATTCCCATCCATAAAGGTACAGGTGGACGTTTCTCACACCAAAGATGACCACCAAGCCTTCTTTCTCTACCGGGGCATACATGCGTGCTGCATCAGCCAAAGTCCGGGAAGCATACACTATCGAGCGTTCATCTCTATTGGGTCAACGGTGAGCTAACACTATCCTGGTACTGTATGGGGAGGCCTCGCATGTCAGCACTACTTCTCTCCTTGGACTGTAGTGGGCCAACACCTTAGATGACAATAGCAGTTTTTTCACTTCCCTAAAGGCTGCTTCTGGGCTTCACAAACATTTCCAAGGCTGATCCTTTTTCAACAGCAGGTGTAAGGCTGCCAAGATGGAGGCCAGGTTATGTATGAATTTTCTGTAATAATTCACAAACCCAAAGAAAGACCTAAGCTCTGGTAGAGATGTGGAGTCAGTGCTCCTTTTATTGCCCTCATTTTCTCCTCCAACAGGTGTAACCCGGTTTTGTCAACTCTATAACCCAATAGGTCACTTGGGCACCTGGAACACACATTTTTCCCGTCCAAGGTATATGCCTGCCTGGGAGAAACAGTTAAACACTATGTACAAGTTCTCCAAGTGCACTTTATTGGTTTTCCCTGTTATTACCTCTTCCAGATAAATGGCAACCTGGGGCAGACCTTGTCAAATGTTCTCCACGGTCTGCTGGAAAAGGGTGCAGGCTGATGATATCCCAAAAGGCAATCTTGCATATTGATATAAACCCTTATGGGCATTAATTGTACTTCTGGGACTCCTCATCCATTCGCAATGGTAGGCATGGGTAATGTCCAGTTTTGTAAAGGATAGTCCCTCCACCAGCTTTCTGAATAAGTCGTCTATGAGAAGGATTAGGTATTTATTCAGCTGCGAGAAGCGGTTTACTGTTGGCCTAAAATCCCCACAAAGGCAAACTGAGCCATCAGGCTTCACAATCAGTACGACTGGTGCTGGCCATTCCGCAAACTGCGCTGGTTTGATGATTCCTTCATTCTCCAGCCTCCTGATTTCTGCCTCTACTTTTGCCCACAAGGCAAATAGCACTGCGCAGGCCTTGCAGAATTGTGGAATTGTGTTTTGGTCAACTTGTAAAGTAGCTTTAGTCCCTTTGATAGTCATGGTGCACCAGTGTATGTTGTCAGTCTGGCTGAGGACTTCTGCGTGGTTAAAGGTTGAAGTCCCATACGAATCTTGTTAAAGATAGATTCTGCAACCACAGATACAGCTGTGCTGATATCGAACTCCATGGGCACTGGGTGACCATTTAACCGAACCTTCATTTTAATTGGCTCTGATTTGTGTATCACTAAGTAATTTATTTGTTCCAACCCACATGTAGGGAGACTCTCCAGGGTGTGCACTCCCCTGGGTACCAGCCTATGAGTTTCCTGACTCAAATCAGGCCTTGTAGGGCTCCTTTGCTGTCTCGAGTCTGCATACCGGCAGCAACTACAATGGGTTGCCAACCCAGATCCTGAAGAACTGTTTAGCCATTTGTCCAGGGCTAAGCTTTGTTGAGGGGTTCTGCTGTGGGCTGGCATAAGGACCCTCTGCTCCAAGGCTCTGCGATTGCCTACACTCAAGTGGTGTTCCTCAAGCTCGGTGGGACAGATGAGGGTGTCCACTTGTATTGGGATGCCCTGTAGTTCCCATGCCCCACTTGCCACAGTTTCTAATGATTTGGCCAGCTACAGTCCCTGTTCAAGGTCCAGTTGGGCTTCAGCTAATAGGCACTTTTGCATGGTTATGTCATTAAGCCCACATACCAGACGGTCTCTCAACATCTCATTCAGGATTAACCCAAAATCACATGCATCTGCCAGTCGTCATAACCTCATCAAAAATCAAAATATGGATTCCCTACAGTTCTCTAACAGTTAAATAAAACCAATAGCATCTCAGAATTAGAGACAGTTTGGGGTCATAACATTCCTTAACCAATTCAGCCAACCCTTGCAGGGTTTTAGCATCTGGTGTCTCTGGGAAAGTTAAGCCCCTTAAAACCAAAAATGGTGTGGATCCACATGCGGACAGGAGGATTACTTGTTGCTTTCCATCTGCCCCGGTGTCATTTGCCCAGGAAAAATATTGCATTCTTTCCACATACTGGGCCTAGTCTTGGAGTCATAGAGATATACAGCACAGAAACATACCCTTCGGTCCAACTCGTCCACACCGACCAGAAATTGTCTCAATATAGTCCCATTTGCCAGCATTTGGCCCATATCCCTCTAAACCCTTCCCATTCATATACCCATCCAGATGTCTTTTAAGTGTTGTAATTGTACCAACCTCCACCACTTCCTCTGGCAGTTCATTCCATACATACACCACCCACTGTGTGAAAAAGTTGCCGCTTAAGTCCCTTTTAAATCTTTTCCCTCTCACCCTGAACCTATGCCCTCTAATTTTGGATTCCCTAGCCCCAGGGAAAAGACCTTGCCTATTTACCCTAGCCGTGTCTTCGACAGGAGGGTCAAAAGAGTCAAGCTTCCCAAATAGAGGCATAATGCTAGAAATGCTTACCCCAACTCCCAACCCCAAACTGATAGTTGAAGCAAATATTCTTCAGGCACGTCCTGTTTTCTCCCATCGCTACTGAAATAACTGCACAGAAGTCGGTTTCCTGTCACCAAGTCACCCTTTATTTACGAGTGCACAGCACACTGGTTATGGCCAGCCATTTCGGAGTCAGTCCTCAACTGAGGAGATTCTAATCTCCTGGTTATATTGGTCAGCCAACACAATCAGACAATTTTACAGTCCCTTTCTATTCTGAGGAAGTTATATCAGACTCAGAATGTTAACTTTTTTTTCCTCTCTGCATTGTTATTGCCACGTGTGTTGATCTTCTCCAGAACTTGCTGGATTTATTTTATAGTTAAATTAAACTTCAACATAATAAGTTAATTTACAGATTGATGTGGCCAAAATGAAAACAAAATTATCTTAAATAGTTGATTACAACATTATTACTCACCATTTCAACATTACATAATGTTGATAATATAGAGAAAACTAAGACAAGTGCTAAACGGCGAATTTTGTATAAGGTGTTTCAGACCTGAAAGGGTTAACTGGACACCACTGTCTGTCAGCATAAAGGACTATTCCTAGGAGGTGCTAACCAGTGTGAAAAAACAATTCTACATCCCTTTAATGTGTACTTAAACAATAGTTTTTGGGTTTGCGTCATGTAGCTAAAGCAGCAAGATGAATTTGCACTAAGTTGAGCCTAATGCATCACAAGAGGCAATCATGTCTTTTAAATGTGATATAACTAGCTACTAAGCAATATGTAATGAATTGTTACAGTGTAATCAAATGAGCCTATATTCTGCCAAAGACATCATTTGGGCATCCTTCCTCATTTAGTATCAGTAGCTTGACTAATGACAGCCAGAAAGTCTGATGGTGCTGAAGCTATCCATGACACCATTGATTAAGTCCAAAATTTTAAGGTAATGAGAGCAGTGATATCCATTTTCTCTTACAAGAACCTGACAGCAGTGTGGGATCTGAAGTTATAAGAATGAGTCACATTAAAAACTGTATTGAATTGTACAGAAGGAATGAGACTGACATACTCAAAACATCTGCCCTTCATAAGATTCCAATCATCATCTTCAAAACGTCTGCTGCAAATCTGACAGACGTGAATAAACTTGCATGAAGCTACTTGACTGTTTCCCACTTCTTTAATTCTTCTATCCTCATTATCTGTTGTTCTGGGATGCCTTCAGCTTTCCAGGCTAACAGTAAAGCAAACAATTTTTCAAAGAGTTAATCTTCTATCACTGAATGAGCTGAGCTGAGCTGAACTAAATACAGCTCCTGCTGTGAAATATTCTGTAGGGACATGAGCATGGCATAATTTGGCTGAATATGAAAAGCATGACTGAGAGTAAATCAATACTAAGAATACCTAGCAGCAATGTCTAAAATGCAAAATGACATAAGAAATGAAATACTATGAACAACTGTCCATTATGGTTGGTAATGTCATAATAATATTACGCACCAAGTATTATCCAGGGATAAAATCCAGTATATACTTTTTAACAAGAAGTACAAAGAAATTTATCTATACTATTGTCTTTTATCTTGTTTCAAATGAACATTTTCCTGCATCCCACTAAACCATTTAACAAGCGGTAATTTCAAGTAGCAATTCATCGCTGCTAATAAGAATCTTGCCACATATTTGTGAAATGTATAAAAGATATTGCAAGTTAATCTCAATTTTGAGATGGCCCTCGCTGCACTTGTTACCCGAATATGCCACACTTCGTCATATTCCACATTGCTCAGACTCCTATAAGATAATGTACAACATTTGTGATTCGATAAGGATGTCCTTAAAAAATCAGATGCAAGAGATAATGAAGTTGGCTTGAGGGAAGTGATTGAGAAGGGTATGCCTCCAATGGCAAAAATGACCACAAAGAAGGTCCCAACCCTTGCTCAAAGCTTGCCCATGATGCATAAGCAGTGGGGTTTCCTTAATGGCTGGGTGGGGGGTGGAATGCAATGCTTAAATGGCCATTAATGACTTTAACAGAGCTCAGGCAGGCAGGTCATCCAATACCTCTATCAACATGCCCACAAAGTTTTAGGTTACAGAATAGCAGGTAGTGCCCCTGCTAGATTTTATATATCTCAAATGTTTGTTTCAGCTTCTGGTGGAAGCATAAAATGCAACTCAAGATCAAGGCTGTTTCTCAAAAATGGATGGTAATCATACAAATATATTTGGCAATTGTGCCTCCACTATGATGGTGCATAGACCAGGCTAGAAACTGAACATTTATCTCAGAAAGTGGTCCTTGGTTGCAGATCATCATACATTTCAAAGTTTGATACTGTATAATGTTACCTGGATTATTTTAAGACTAGTGATGGCTCCTGTGCGATAGAGCTGTCCCATTTTACTTTTACTGATGGCCACAGGAAGCCTTTTATACATTAGCCAAACTGACATACAATGAACACATATTTCAGCCAGAGGAATTTTGATCACTCCCCAAATAAACTCAGGATATTTGAGAAAACGATTACTGTGTCAGAGACTGATAAATCCAGGCAATGATTGTGCATCTCCAACAATACAGCATTGTGCAATATCCACATAGACTAAGGGAATCTTATAAAAACATATAAAATTATGAAGGCAATAGACCAGATAGAAGCGGGGAGGTTGTTTCCACTGACAGGTCAAACTAGAATGAGGGGGCATAGCCTCAAAATAAGAGGGAGCAGATTTAGGACTGAGTTGAGGAGTAACTTCTTCACTCAAAAGGTTTTAAATCTGTGGAATTCCTGCCCAGTGAAGCAGTTGAGGCTACCGCGTTGAATGTTTTTAAGGCAAAGATAGATAGATTTTTGAACGGGAAAGGAATTAAGGATTATGGTGACCGGTGGGGCGGGGGGCAGGGGGGTAAGTGGTGCTGAGTCCACAAAAAGATCAGCGATGATTTTATTGAATAGCACAGCAGGCTCAACAGGCCTCCTCCTGCTTCTATTTCTTACTTTCTTATGTCAGGCAGTAAGTGGGTGAAGGCATCCTGACATTTCAATCAGAAAGCTTTTTGTGTAGCCAGCATGTCTGGTACTCGGGGAAAGGTGGGATGACCTTTTTCTTTAATTTGCCCTGCTCCCTCTCCTACAGGATATTGCCAGGTTCAGGTAATCCAGAACTGAAAAGGTGTGGGAGATAACGATCGAAGAAGGAGGCTGGACCTTCCAAATTGGAGACAAATCGGAGAGTTTGAGCTGTTGCCTCAGCTGCACCTCAGAGTAGGTGGCCAAGGAGACAAGGAAGATGTGAAGTCTCCTCCATTTGAAGCTCTTCTAGCAGGAGAAAGGAGGATAGGTGAAGTTATTTGGTTTTCTCTTTGTCGGGTGCTGCATACAGGCTCTGGTACTCGGTGGTGGAACCTGTCAACAGCCAAGTGCCAATATTGGCCACATTGTTGGTCTTGGCTTTTGTTGCTGGTGCCCTCCTCTAATTCCATTTCCACCTTGCCTCAACCCACTACCACTGCCAGGAAGCCTGAAGGTGATGGCTTTCACACAGGACAAGTCGCAACTATCTGCAAAGTAATATAAAATCTCTTCAATTGAGAGGTTACTATCAATAATTTGATCAACAGAATAGAAGGCAGCTCATCCAGGAGGACACACATGACACTACAGCAGTGTGGCAACTTTAAATCATGGAAGCATTGCCAAAATTGTTTTCAATAAATAGGAAATGTGGACCATGAGTTTCTGTAAGTTGTAAGAATCTCTTTGTAAAGCAATAAATAAGGGCAGCGACAAGACAAGCTTTCATTCACATACCTTAAATGCAGAGATGTCACTTCAACATACTTCATAGAGGTATAATTTTAAAAAGATGCTAAACTAAAGAAGGATGCAACATGTATTATTTTTCTGGAGTGCCAAAAGACCACTGCTTGTTAGATGTTAATGCTGATGTATTTGGCTGCTATTAAACTGGGACCATTAGATACAGGGCCATAATTCATGCTGACCCTGTAGAACATCCACCTATCTTCTGTTGTTGGGTCAGATTGGGTGAGAATGAGATTAGCATAGCTAATCATTCCATATAATAGCTAAGGAAACTGCTTTTGGTAATCTTTATGGAATAGCGTTAGTGCCAACATTTTCTCATTTCCCATTCTCGTTCTTGTGAGCATGTCAGATATGTCCAAAAATTAGATAACTAATTCAAGTGCATATATGGAACAGATGGAAGTGAATTGGCATTACCTCTTCCATCTCTTTTAATTTTAATTTCTACTTACTCAATAAGAATAGTTGTTGAGGAAGATATGAAATAGGTTGCTGATTGCACATCTCTCACATTACTCTGGCACAAAAACTGAAAGCTTGCTGTGCTGGACAGTAAATTAGTTCACTCTGGAACCTCTCAAACCAGGTGATTCAATGCAAATATGCTATTCTTTCTTAGCACTTGATGTTCAAATTATTAAGGTATAGAGAGGAGATTTTAAGAAATCAGTTGGAAGAATTATTATTTGTGAACATGAAATGGAAGCATGTTAAATTACTGCAGCTTCCACTTGACATCAAATACAAAATGACCTTGCTTAAGAAGGCCAACCTGAGAGCTATCTTGGTGCAGTGGTAGTGCCCCATCTCTGATCCAAGAGGCCTGGTTTCAAGTCTCACCTGCTCCAGAAGTGTGTTATAACATTGCTGAGATAACAAGGTGTAGAGCTGGATGAACACAACAGGCCAAGCAGCATCAGAGGAGCAGGAAAGCTGACATTTCAAGAAGGGTCTAGGCCCGAAACGTCAGCATTCCTGCTCCTCTGATGCTGCTTGGCCTGTTGTGTTCATCCAGCTCTGCACCTTGTTATCTCAGATTTTTTCCAGCATCTGCAATTCCTACTATCTCTATAACATTTCTGAACAGGTTGATTAGCAAACATCTAAAAAGAACAGCATTCCATTAACCTATTGAAAAAAAAGTCAAAGCTTTTCATACTGTACACATCAGGACTAAAATCTTTGCCTTCTTTCCCCCTCCTTTTAGAAATATTTGAGTTCTGCATTACCAAGCAATTTTTAAGTTAATTTAAAATAAGTTAATTTAAAAAAAAATCAAATGCTCTGTGAATAATTATGTTCCCTCCTGGCTTTGCACATTTAAA
Organism: Ginglymostoma cirratum; assembly: GCA_024137785.1. Classification (NCBI taxonomy): domain Eukaryota; kingdom Metazoa; phylum Chordata; class Chondrichthyes; order Orectolobiformes; family Ginglymostomatidae; genus Ginglymostoma; species Ginglymostoma cirratum. The sequence goes on along the minus strand of JAHRHZ010000263.1, from coordinate 1,986,784 downwards.
CATACAGACACACAATTTTTCTTTTCATTTTTCCAACATTTACAACAGAATATCCTAGTTGCATATCCAGTTGCATTAAGAAACAAGTTCAGTTTTGCCTACCAGGCTCAGCATGGAATAACAAATACCCTAATCACAGAATATGTTCATTACAACCTGACTGCTGCAACTGAAATACTTGCCAAAGTTATTGTTGTAGTGTGAGCTTTGCGAGCTTCTTCAGTCAGGATTAAGGCATGATAATTTCATCTGTGTCTCACTCCGTCAGGAGCTACATTTATCCCTTGATTAATCAAGCCAGCCACATGCAGATTAGCTCAGATATATGGCCTAGATTCACACTTCATTTTAGCATTAACTTTGGCCCTCTGGAATAGATTACTAAAATAATAAAAAGTGACAGATGTGCTTCTGGCAGCTCAGCTCTTGAGTATCTTCAGAACTAAATGAAGGAGAGCCATCAAAAGCACACATCCGAGTTACATTGTTTTAAGTTGGGTGTTATATAGCATTGTAATAAATGAGTTGAATTTATTTAGAAGAAGTTGCATAACTTTACATCATGAGTGATATTTAAAGTTCAATGATTTGTTAATTCTACTTTTAAGAAAAATACGCAATCAGCTTTCAGAAGAAAATAAACGAGTGTTTTGATTAGTGTCACTTTAACACTGACATTAAGTAATTTTTGGAACCACTATTCTCTCTCACACTAAACAAAAACTGAAAGAACTGTGGATGCTGTAAATCAGAGACAAAAATAGAAATTGCTGGAAAAGCTCAGCAGGTCTGGCAACATCTGTGAAGACAAATCCGAGTTAATATTTCAGGTCAAGTAACCCTTCCTCAGAATCAATGGTAGCTAGGAAAATGTTGGTTTGTATTTGGAATGTAGGTGGGGGGAGGGAGTAAAGACTAAATGATAGGTGGGGATAGAACCCAAAGAGGGAAGAACAGTTGGACAGGCAAAGGAGTGGATACCGTTCTGGCTAGGAGAGTGAATAGCTTTTAACGGTTACTGTTAATTGCTAACAATGGGTTGTGTGTAATAGCAGACTATTGATAACAAGTCTGGTGTGTGGGGGTTTGGGGCAAGGACACAGGAAAGCTTAAGGCCAAAAGCTATTGAACTCAATATTGAGATAACAAGGTGTAGATTTTCTGGAGAAGGTTCTAGACCCGAAACGTCAGCTTTCCTGCTCCTCTGATGCTGCTTGGCCTGCTGTGTTCATCCAGCTCTACACCTTGTTGTCTCAGATTCTCCTGCATCGGCAGTTCCTAATATCTCTGAACTCAATATTGTGTCCGGAAGACTGCAGGGTCCCCAAGTGGAAAATGAGATGCTGAGGTACTGACCTTGAAGTTCCAGTTCAATGTCATTTTCAACACACCACCCTGTTCCCTGGCCAACATCTCTGTCTCAGGCTTGCTACAGTACTCCAGTGAAGATCAGCACAAGCCGGAAGAACAACATCTCCTTCTTTTAGTCTCTCTCACACAAGTCCTGCACGGTCATCATCCTTGACTTAAATGTCTTCCAATATATTAATATTCAACAATTCTTCCTGTTGCAAATTCCTTCACTTGTTTGTTGCTTCCTACCTCTTTCCTTCTTTAGTCATTCACCAACTCTTGTATCTTCTCTGATCTCTACCTTGATGGCTCAATATCTGTTCATTTAGTCTAAGTTTCAAGTATCCGAATGACTGCTGAAGACCAGGTCTCATCCCCCATGCAGAAGATGATTCCACAGTCTTGGTCATCAATGACTTTTTGAAAATGCAACAAAAGACCACAGAAACACACAGATGCAGGTTTGTTCAAGACATCCACCAGGCTGGCTTGAAGGATGAAGAAATCCACCAACATTATCAGTACTATGCTGTCTCCAGCCTACAAGGGTCAGGCTGTTTCCATGGACAATTTGCTCTTATGTGAAAAATAAACAGACTCTTCAGTCATCCCAAGGATGAAAAATGTTGTGAAGTGCAAGTATTGCTCATCTCGCACAAGCAATTAAATCCTTGTCTGCAGACAGCCTCCTTGAATCATGACATTGAGGGCCACAGCCAAAGCATGACAATTTAATGTGGACAACACTGAGGTTAAACATAATGTGCATAGATTGTATTAAGGGCTGGCCTGCTTCCATGATTTCCCACTTGCAGTCATTCTGTGAATGACAATATTGAATAATAAGGGGGAGGTGATGGCCTAGTGATGTTATCACTGGACCGTTAATCCAGAGGCCCAGATGGCATTCTGGGACTGGGGTTCGAATTCCACCACAGCAGTTGGTGGAATTTGAATTCAATAAATATCTGGAATTAAGAATCTAATGCTGATCGTGAATCCATTGCCGATTGTTGGAAAAACCCATCTGGTTCACTAATGTCCTTTAGGGAAAGAAACTGCCATCCTTACCTGGTCTGGCCTACATGTGACTCCAGACCCACAGCAATGTGGTTGACTCGTAACTGCCCTCCAGGCAATTAGGGATGGGCAATAAATTCCTCATCCTGTGAATGGATAAAGGAATCAGTGATGATTCCACACACATCTGGATGCCAAGGTTTATATTATGTGTAAAGTTCCTAGAGAAATGCATTCAAGGCTGGGAGCTATACAATACGTTGCTCACATGTCCACTCTCCCTCACAATGTAACGGTCAACCAAGAAAAACACATAGCACTATCTCTGGCATCATTGCTGTACTGCAGGTTGTTGAAACATTTCAGGGCAACTTAGCAATCTACACACTGAAACAGTGAAGGCCAGCTGATAACGAGAGGGGCAAAAAAAATGCATCTGCTTTCCTCTGAACCTGTTGCCAATCGGACAGATAGTGAGACAATTCAGCAACAAAAAATGTCAAGGATTACAACAATAACCTATATGCCCTTTGCACGATAAGCAGGTGCTGCTTGCCAACAGAATGTGTAACAATTAGAGGAAGTCAGCTTATTTATCCTGGAAGCAGATTTCTATTAGGTCTGCCTGGCTTCTTGCATGAAACAGTGCAGTGCTCTGAAGTGTTCCCTTGGATGTCCCTTCTAGTCAAGGTCCTGGTGCTCATTCTCATTGTGTTTTGAATGTCTTGAATGGGATATGGACGTCAAAGAAACATAGAGATAACAAGCATGGGGCTGGATGAACACAGCAGGTCAAGCAGCATCATAGGAGCAGGAAAACTTGACGTTTCGGGCCTAAACCCTTCATCAGAAATGGGGGAGGGGAAGAGGGTTCTGAAATAAATAGGGAGAGAGGGGGAGGCGGATAGAGGATGGATAGAGGAGAGGATAGGTGGAGAGGAGGCAGACAAGTCGAAGAGGCGGGGATGGAGCCAGTAAAGGTGAGTGTAGGTAGGGGGGTAGGGAGGAGATAGGTCAGTCCAGGGAGGAC
>JAHRHZ010000263.1:1944172-1983281 GCA_024137785.1 Ginglymostoma cirratum | reverse complement strand
GTGTTCTGCAAAGCGGTCCCCAAGCCTCCGCTTGGTTTCCCCGATGTAGAGGAAGCCACAACGGGTGCAGCGGATGCAGTATACCACATTGGCAGATGTGCAGGTGAACCTCTGCCTGATGTGGAATGTCTTCTTGGGGCCTGGGATTGGGGTGAGGGAGGAGGTGTAGGGGCAGGTGTAGCACTTCCTGCGGTTACAAGGAAAAGTGCCGGGTGTGGTGGGGCTGGAGGGGAGTGTGGCGCGGACAAGGGAGTCGCGGAGGGAGTGGTCCCTCCGGAAGGCAGATAAGGGTGGGGAGGGAAAGATGTCTTTGGTGGTGGGGTCTGACTGTAGATGGCGGAAGTGTCGGAGGATGATGCGTTGGATCCGGAGGTTGGTGGGGTGGTATGTGAGGACGAGGGGGATTCTTTTTTGGTTATTGTTGCGGGGACGGGGCGTGAGGGATGTGTTCCGGGAAATGCGGGAGACACGGTCGAGGGCGTTCTCGACCACTGTGGGGGAAGTTGCGGTCCTTGAAGAATGAGGACATTTGAGATGTGCGGGATTGGAAGGTCTCATCCTGGGAACAGATGCGGCGGAGGCGAAGGAATTGGGAATAGGGGATGGCATTTTTGCAGGAGGGTGGGTGGGAGGAGGTGTATTCCAGGTAGCTGTGGGAGTCAGTGGGCTTGAAATGGACATCTGTCTCTAGGTGGTTGCCCGAGATGGAGACAGAGAGGTCCAGGAAGGAGAGAGAAGTGTTAGAGATGGTCCAGGTGAACTTCAGGTTGGGGTGGAAAGTGTTGGTGAATTGGATGAACTGTTCAAGCTCCTCGTGGGAGCACGAGGCGGCGCCGATGCAATCATCAATGTAACGGAGGAAGAGGTGGGGTTTAGGGCCAGTGTAGGTACGGAAGAGGGATTGTTCCACATAACCTACAAAGAGGCAGGCATAGCTTGGACCCATGCGGGTACCCATGGCCACACCCTTTGTTTGTAGGAAGTGGGAGGAATTGAAAGAAAAGTTGTTGAGGGTGAGGACGAGTTCGGCTAGGCGGATGAGGGTGTCGGTGGAGGGGGATTGGTCCGTTCTGCGGGACAGGAAGAAGCGGAGGGCCTTTAGGCCATCAGCATGGGGAATACAGGTATATAGGGACTGGACGTCCATAGTAAAAATGAGGTGTTGGGGACCTGGGAATTGGAAGTTCTGGAGGAGGTGGAGGGCGTGGGTGGTGTCACGGACGTAGGTAGGGAGTTCCTGGACCAAGGGGGTGAAAATGGAGTCTAGGTAGGTGGAGATGAGTTCGGTGGGGCAGGAGCAGGCGGAGACATCCAGCCCCATGCTTGTTATCTCGGATTCTCCAGCATCTGCAGTACCTTTATCTCTGATACAAAGAAACATAGACTATAGGTACAGAAATAGGTCATTTGACTTTGTGAGCCTGCTCCACTGTTCAATATGATACCTTTAGCTCTAAGAACTACATTTAATTCCTACTTAAAAACATTCCATGTTTTGGCCTCAACAGTTTCTGTGGCAGAGGATTCCACAGGCTCACCACTCTCTAGGTGAAGAAATTTCTCCTCGTCTCAGTCCTAAATAGTATATCCCGTTTTTTTAAAATTTGACACTTAGTTCTGGACTCCTCGGTCATCAGAAACATCCTTCTTGCATTTATACTGTCTAGTCCTGTTAGAATTTTATAGGTTTCTCTGAGAATTCCCCCTTATCCTTCTAATCTCCAGTGAATATAGTTCTAACCAATCCAATTTCTCTTCATAAGCCTGTCCTGCCATGCCAGGAAACAGTCTAGTAAACCTTTGCAGTACTCCCTCTACAGCTGAAACATCCTTCCTCAGGTGAGGAGAGGCCAGTAGCATTTGTTGCCCATCCATATGTTGTTGATCTGATTGGCTCTTTGGACCATTTCAGAGAGCAGTTAAGAGTCAACCACATTGCTGTTATTCTGGACTCACATGTAAGTCAGACCAGCTAAGCATATTTATAAACTAGTTGCTTGTTTTGTGAAAATTGACAATGGTCACAATTATTTTTTTTAAAAAATCCAGATGAATTCAAATATCTCCATCTCCTGTGGTGAGATTCAAATCAATGTCCAGTAGCCTGACGGTCTGGATTATTTTTCCAGTTACATTACTATACTGCCACGGCTTCCACTTCCAATCCCTTAGTACATTGTTGTCAATTCCCCATTTCCTGTGTCCATCCCATCAAATAGGAGTTTGCATATTTTCCCTCTGTCTGTGGGAGTTTCCTCTGGGTGCTCCAGTTTCTTCCCACAGTCCAAAGATGTACAGGTTAGCTAATTAGCCATGAGGAATACAGGGTTAAAAGGGTGGGTGGGCGTGTTGGGTTTGGGTGGAATGCACTTTGAAGGGTTGCTATGGACTCAATGAGCTAAATAGCCTGCTTCCACACTGTAGGGATTCTATGATTCTATGATCTATAAGCTGCACTGTTAAGGTCCTGTCAGAATGATCCAGGCATCAACACACTTTTCTAAAGGAAAATAATATGTCTTTAATTTGTTCAAGTAATTTAAACATGAACTTCTTTTCAGATCTTTTTCTTTCATGATATTCTCAATCGATAGATTGATTTGGCATCTTTTCAGTTAAGAATACCAGAGAGATTGGCTGACAAAAATAAAAGCTGCACAAACATTAGTAAAATGCCTTCTCCCAAATTTCAAACGTTCATCCCAAAATACTTTTTCTTCTATAAATCTCCTGTCCTTTGATAGCAATGTCAAACAGTAATGTAGATACATCACGCCAAGCTGCAGCTAGATTTTAAAAAATCAGTAACATCAGCTTATGGAAATACTAGAACAAAGTAAAGTGGAATCTGTACGAAGCAACTCTGAAAGCTCAGCTGGAGAACACAGATGTGAAGCAGCAGAAGCAGCGTAGGTGCCAAAGAAAACCAAGGGAGATTAGCAGTGAGAAATCTGAATAAGTTCCTCTCTATGTCACAGACTAGAAGTGATTTATCCACCAGCTGCTTATAGTAAATTGGGCCACCTGGACTCAAATATATGCTATAACAAAGAGGAATTATCCTTGAAATACAGTCAATAATACAATAAATATGATAAATATTGAATCTGCAATTTTATTATCATTATATATAGCCTGATTGTACCAGCCAGAATGATCACAACAGCAGAAATTTCCATAATTTTGAGATGAATTAAACATTGAAGTCTTTCAAAGAGAAGAAGAAACATAATGTTGAAGGGGAAAGAAACAAAAGTTTGTAAAAGAACAAGAGAGAAAAGCAGTGTACAAATACAATAAGAAATAATTCTGAAGACTTCTTTACATAAATCAGAAAAGAGGGGGTAATTATAAACATTCTTGGAATTCCTTATCTTGTTGTAGCTTATCCAGTAAATTGCTCAAATGATATTTTAAACCCTAAATGTATACTTAACTGCTAGTTCACAGGAGGACCATCGATGTAACTCCTGGTGGAGGTCAGTTATCTCAGTTGGCTAGACAGCTTGTCTCTGATGCAGAGTAATAATAACAGTAGCAGGTTCAATTCAAATCCAGCCGAGCTCCAATGAAAAACATTCTCTCTCAACCTCTCCCTTTGCTTGAGGTGTGCTGGCCCTCATGTAAAACCTCTATCAATTGTCTCTCCTTAATGAAAGAGTGGGACTATGGCAACTTTTTAATTCCTGATATTTGTTTTTATGAGAAGTTAAAGGAAGATTCTAGGACTGGCAAATGAGAAGTGGCATATTTTTTATTCAAATGTGAGATGTGGGTGTCGCTGTGTGGGCCAGCATTTATTGTCCATCTTTAGTTACCTTGAGAAGGTGGTGATGAGCTCCTTTCTTAAATTGCTGCAGTCTATCTGCTGTAGGTAGACCCTAAATACCATTAGATAGGGAGTTCCAGGATTTAGACTCAGCAGCACTGAACGTATGGTGATCCATTTCCCAGTCAGGATGGTGAGCCATGGTGAATTTCTGTAGATCATCATGTAGTCGATATATACTGCTGCTGCTGAGTGTCAATGGTGGAGAGAATGGATGTTAATGAATGTGGTGCTAATCAAATGGGCTTCTTTTTCCTCTATGTTGTTGAGCTTCTTGAATGTTTATGAAGTTGCACCGATCCAGGCAAGTGGGGGGTATTCCATCAGACTCTTGACATCAAATAAGATCATGACCGATCTGATTACTCCGCAATACTGCCTATCTTCAATAACTTTTCATGCCCTTGTTGATCAAGAATCCATCTACCTCTGCCTTAAAAATATCCAGAGACTCTGCTTCAGTCGCCTTTTGAGAAAGTAAGTTTCAAAGACTCATGAGCCTCTGTGAGAAAAAGAAAATTCACCTTAATTCTGCATAAATGGGCAGCTCCTTTTTTTAAAATCGTGCTCTTGTTATGCATTCTCCAACAAGAAGTGGCATTCTTTCTAAATCCTCCTTAAATCCCCTCAGGATCTTATATCTTTCAATTAATTTGCCTCTTAATTTTCTAAACTCTAGTGGATACAAGTCAAAAGGCAATCCCCACAGACCTTACTCTAGAAAACCAACGCTGAACTGCATTCAACATTAACATAGTTCTTTAAATATGGAGATCAAAAATGTATATAGCACTCTAGATGATGTCTCACCAATGCCCTGGATAACTGAAGCCTCCAAACTTTCACATTAAATTACCCTCACAATAAACAATAACAAGCTATTAATTTTCTTAATTACTTGCAACCTAACCTATTATGATTCATGTACCAGGACACTCAGATTCCCCTGCATCTCAGAGTTAGTATCTGAACATTTAGATGATATATTTATTTTGCTTTTCTTCCTGCCAAAATGGACAATTTCACATTTTCCCAAATTATACTCAATTCCCAGATCTTTGTACGTTCTCTTATCTATATCCCTTTATGATCTCCCTGTGCCGTCTTCGCGGCTCTCCCTCTAGCCTATCTTTGTATCACCAGCAAATTTAGCAAGCATACCTTAAGTCTTTCCATCTAAGTCATTTATATAAATTGTAAAAGTTGAGACTCCTGAGTCGATTGCTGTGGCACACTATTTGCTAAAGCTCACCAAATAGAAAATTGGCAATTTATGCCAACTCCCTGTTATCTAGAGTGAGCCAACTGTCTTTCCATGCCAATATGTTACTCTTTATATGATATTTTTACACAATAGCCTTTCATATGATTCTTTATCAAATGCCTTCTAAAACTCTGAGTATAGTACATCCACCAGTTCCCTTTTGTCTACAGATAGTGTTACACCTCAAACAAGTTGATAAGATTGGTTAAACATGATTTTCCATTCACAAAACCATGTTGATTCACCTGATTACCTTGAATTGGTTGAAGTGCTCTGTTTCTTCAACTTCTTTAATAATAACTTCTATCATTTTCCTCGTGAAATATGTTCAGCTAAATGGTCTGCAGTTTCCTGATTTCTGTCTCCGTCCCTTCTCAAATAAAGGAGTTGCATTCACTATTTTCCAATCTAATGGAACCTTTCCTGAATCTCAGGTATTTAAATATTAAAAATAACATATGAATTATCTCACAAAGCAATTATTTTAAAATCCTTGGATGAAATCCATCAGGATTAAAGGACTTGTCACCCTGCAGCTAAAACAGTTTACTCAGAACCATATCCCTGGTGACTGTAATTTTCTTGAGTTCCTTCCTCCCTTGCATTACCTGATTTACAACTATTTCTGGGATATTACTTGTATCCTCTATGGTGATGATTGCTGGTACATACCTGTTCAATACATCTGCATGTCCTTTATATTCTATTGTTATTATCAAAACTCATTTCCTATAGAACCAATGCTCACTTTATTATTTTTTACGCATCTAAAACAACTCTTTCTATCTGTTTCTATGTTTCTAGATAGCTTTCTCTTTTTCACACTTTTACCTTATATCCCCTTAAATGTCTATCACTGTATGTCTATGAGTTTAATCCTTAACCTAACCATTAACCAAAAATAAACTTAAACGGTATTGGGGATAACAAAGGTGTGGAGCTGGATGAACACAGCAGGCCAAGCAGCATCATAGGAGCAGGAAAGCTTGACGTTTCAGGCCTAGACCCTTCATCCCTTTGTTATCTCGGATTCTCCAGCATCTGCAGTACCTATTATCTCTTAAACGGTATTGGGTTCTGGTTTGTAATCAATAATTTGCATGTGGTTTGATTCACCCCCAAGTTCTTTATTCTGACTGTAGACTTATTTAGGGAATATGAAAGGAAGAAGGCAGTAGACAGGTGTTTCAGGGCAAAAGAATTTCTGCATTTATTTAAATGCAACAAGTAACTATAATACAAGAAATGCAGGTAAAAACACTAAACAGTGAAATTAATACAATCAATTGCACAGAGCACAGTAATTAAATACACTGTTAAATTAAACAGATTAAACACTATTAAACAGCGGTTTTAATCACAGAAACGTCAATCACACTTCCTACCCTTGGAGTCCCATGCAGTGTCACCACCTGCCTTTCAGTCCCTGCAAGCTAGGTTGGAAACTTTGGGGCGTTGGGAGATTAAACTCACCACTGGAGAAAATGTGATTTCGACATACATCTAGCTGTTGAAGTTCTTGCTGTTGGTTCTCGTGGTTCAGAGCAGGCAAGTGTCTGGAAGCTCTTGTTCAGATAGCTCGGTTGGCTTCCCCACCCCCCGTCAGGTATCCTTTGTGGTGATGATGCCATTTGTTTAGCTTCCCAACTCAGCTTCTCTGCTCAGCCTCTGTGGTTCTGGTTCTGAAGCTGCTTGTTGGGGTTGGAAGCCTGTGGGGAAACCGTTTGTGCAGAAGCTTGTTTTTGAAAAAAGCTCTTCCCCAGGTGAGACCGGGGCTGGCAGTTATACAAACTGGAACAAAAACAAAGTTGCTGGAAAAGCTCAGCCGGTCTGGCAGCATCTGTGGAGGAAAAACCAGAGTTAACGTTGCGGGTCCAGTGACCCTTCCTCAGAACTGATGGTGGCTGGGAAAATGTCAGTTTATATGCAGAAAATAGGGAGGTGGGTGGGGTAGGGAGTAAACGATAGTATAGAGCCCAAAGAGAGAGAAAGACAGTTGGACTGACAAAGGAGTTGCTAACGATTAGGCTGGGAGGGTGAATAGTTGTTAATGGGGACTGTTAGTGACAACAGAGGGTGTGTAGTGGCAGGCTATGTGGTAACAAGGCCTGGTGTGTGGGGTGGGGGTGTTGGGACATGGGAGAATTTAGGCCCTAAAATTATTGAACTTGAAATATTGAGTCCGGAGGCTGTAGGGTCCCCAAGCAGAAAATGAGGTTTTGTTCCTCCAGCTTGCACTGGGCTTCACTGGAACACTGCAACAAGCCAGAGACAGAGATGTTGGCCAGGGAGCAGGGTGGTGTATTGAAGTGGCAGGCAGCAAGTAGTTCAGGGTCTTTTTTGTGAGCGGAGCATAGATGCTCTGCAAAGCGGTCGCCAAGTCTACGCTTCATTTCCCCAGTGTAGAGGAGACCACATTGTGAGCAGCGAATGCAGTCGACTAGATTCTTGGAAGTGCAGGTGAAGTGTTGCTTCAGCTGGAAGGTATGTTTGGGCCCTTGAATACTGGGGAGGGAGGAGGTAAATGCGCAGGTGTTGCACCTTCGCCGGTTACAGAGGAAGGTGCCCAGGGCTGTGGGGAGGTGTTGGGGGTGAAGGAAGTATGGACCAGGGTGTCCCGGAGGGAACGGTCCCTGCAGAAGGCAGACATGAGAGGGGAGGGGACTATGTGTCTGGTGGTGGCATCTTGCTGGAGGTGCCGGAAATGGTGTCTGATGATCTTCTGGATGTGGATGCTGGTGGGATGGTAGGTGAGGATAAGGGGAACCCTATCGCTGTTGCAGGAGGGAAGAGAAGGGGTGAGGGCAGAAGTGCGGGAGATGGGTCGGACCCGATCGAGGGCCCTGTCGACGACAGAGCTGCGGAATCCTCGGTTGAGGAAGAATGTGGACATTTTGGAGGCTCCCTTGTTGAAGTTGGCCTCATCTGAACATATGCAACAGAGATGGAGGAACTGAGAGAATGGGATGTAATCTTTACAGGAAGTGAGGTGTAAGGATGTATAGTCCAGGTAGCTGTGGGAGTTGATGGGTTTGTGATGGATATTAGTGGCCAGTCTATCCCCAGAAATGGAATCAGAAATGTCGAGGAAGGGAAGGGAGGAGTCAGAGATAGACCCTGTTGTTAGTCACTAACAGTCCCCATTAACAACTATTCACCCTCCCACCTAATCGTTAGCAACTTCTTTGTCTGTCCAACTGTCTTTCTTTCTCTTTGGGCTCTAGCCTATCGTTTACTCCCTACCCCACCCACCTCCCTATTTTCTGCGTATAAACTGATGTTTTCCCAGCCACCATCAGTTCTGAGGAAGGGTCACCGGACCCGAAACGTTAACCCTGTTTTCTCCTCCACAGATGCTGTCAGACGTGCTGAGCTTTTCCAGCAACTTTGTTTTTGTTCCTGATTTACAGCATCCGCAGTTCTTTTAGTTTTTAGTCAAATAGACTGTGTGCCCCATTATCTCCCCTCAAATATGTGTTGTCCATTGTGTTTCTCATGTTTCCTTCTGAAATCAATCGGTTTCCCAACCATTAAGAGTGTATGTGAATGGATTTCAATTGAAGTTGAATGTCAGGTATCTCTGTGAACTGATTTTGATTGAGGCTGAGTGTTTGGTATCTGTGTAGGCCCCATACTGTCTCTGCATGCGTAGCCTGAGGTGTAAAATTTAGTTTCAGTCCAGAGTGTTAGGTTTGGTTGATGCTTCTCCTAGAGTAAAGGTGTAAATTGGAATTCCAGGCTAAACAATAGTCCCAAACTGAAATTATTCTAGCTTCTGTGTTTATTTGTTGCAGCCTGAGCTCAGGAATTCTGTCAGTATTTTAGATATTAGAAAAGTCCAGGGTCCTGCCCAGTATTTTAGATGATGGGGTTTTTACTCAATTCTACAAGGGGTTCACTAGATTGAAAAGAAAGACACAGTTCCCACTTGCATCAGAGTGTGGAACTTGAAGACATAAATATAGGATTGATACTGAGATGAAACAAATAACTTCAGAAAGACAATATTTTACAAAGAAACCTGTGAGAATATAGAAATTGCTCCCATGTGGAATGGCTGAAGCAGGTAGCACTGACACATTTATTTCCAAACTTGATGCATAAATGCAGATGAAAGAAACAGTGGGGTGTGAATATAATTTAGAAAATAATAATTGAAGCAGTAGGCAGTTCTTGTGGATTATAAATATCGATATGGACCACTTGGACTGAATGGTTTGTTTTTATGTTGTAAATTCTATGTGTTCCTACAAGTAAAAGCAGCAGTAAAAGTCATGGTAGAATTTTTAGTATCAAACAGATTGATGCGCAAGCAAAGTAACTTCAATCTTCACTTGCAGCTAACCTTCTACATGCCTAAACTGCACTTAGCAAACTTTTATCAAATCCAGCATTTATCTCTTCTGGAGGGGTATGTGGCAGAAAGCAGTTCAGAGGATATTCATGAGACTGATTCCAGAGATGAGGGCTTTGTCTTATGAAGAGAGGTCAAGCCATTAAGGCGTATACTTTCTGGAGTTTCGAAGAATGAGAAGGAATCTAATTGAGGTACATAAGATGCTAAAGGGGATTGACAAAGCAGACGTAGGAAGTATGTGTCCTCATGTGGGCAATCTAGAACAAGAGGTCATAGTTTTAGGATAATCAGTAGCAGATGTAAAATAACGATGAGGAGAAATTATTTCTCTCAAAGTGTCATTTATCCATGAAATTCACTACATAGAGTGCAGTGGTTGTTAGGATTTTGAGTAAATGTGAGGAGATAGATATTTTTAATTAGTACTGGATTGAAAGGTTATGGAGAGTGGACAGAAAAGTGAAATTGATGCTGAGATGAGATCCACTGTACTGTGGGGACAGACTTGAGGGGTTAAATTGCCAACTCCTGCTCCTGGTTCTTATGTTTTTATGAGTAGACATGACCAGTTTGGACTTCAGGACTGGGACTTCAGCTGGTTTCTTCACTTTAATGAAACCAGTGCAACATATGGGCCTCTTTTTCCCAGCTCCTGAATAATGTGAGTAATGTCAAGTCAATTGGGAAAATATGGCGAGATTGTAAGAATAAGATTCTCAATGCAAAGGATAAAATGTTTGATTTTGCAACTAAGTTTTGAACAGTGAACTGAGAATCTTGCAAGTGAGCAGCGAGAGGTATCCTTACAGATATTAACATGCCATTCTGTCTGATCTCACCTCATTATAGGCAGTTTCCTGTTCTCCCACAAGCTAAATAAAAACTAGATGGGTGACAATTCCTAACATTAAAGTCAGAGCGGACACCTGGCAGATCTACTAACTGTTTGCTCCTTGTCACTCCTCTGGGCGTCCATCCCAGACAGCAGTTCCCAATATCCCAGGCTACTCTCCATGTGTCCACACACACTGTCCATGAAGGTTGGCACTGGATATGTGCCAGACACACCACACTATCGTAGAACATCTCTAACTCAGAGCATATTTTTCCATTACAATGCTGGAATTTGGACTGTACTGGCACCAGCTTCATCCCATGACCAAATCTCCCTCTCATCCCCGCCTCCTTGACCTGGCACAACCTGTCTACCTTCTCTCCCACCTATCCACTCCTCCCACCTCACTGACCAATCCCCACCACTGCCTACCTGCACTCACCTATCACCATCCCATCTACCTTCCCCAGCCCCACCCTTCCTCTCTCTATTATTTCTGAGCTCCCTTCCCCTGTGCCATTACTGAATAAGGGTCCCGACCCAAAACATCAGTTTTCCTGCTCCTCTGATGCTGCCTGGCCTGCTGTGCTCCTCCAGCTCCACACTGTGTTATCTCTGACTCCAGCATCGGCAGTTCTTACTATTTCTACTTTCTGTTTCTGTTTGCTTTAGCTGTTGTTAAATAAAAGTGAAATTTGCAACTAGCTTAAGGCTATCTAGTCTGCTCCCACATTGAAGAGTCAGAAGATGTTATGCTTTGCTGGACATTAGGGAAAGAGTCCTTTAGACAGGGTTCCAAGATGGTATGATGCTAAAGATGGACAACCTGTGAAGTTTCATTCTTGTAGCTGCAGCTACAATAACAATTGATCGGACAGGTGATGGTGTAAAATAATCATAAATTTACAAATGTGAACTTGTATTTGCGATGAGGAATCACCTGTACCACCTAATTTCTTTCAGAAGCTTTTAATTCCCTCCCATTATGTGCACTGTGAAGGCCAGATCGTGGCTGCCAGGACTTCAGCACCTGTTCTGGTGCACAACTGGGCTTTAAATATGGTACCAGAGTTGGGAATCCTGGGATGTTCGAGCAGGGCAAACTACTTTAGTTGCTGGTAATCTCACGATAATGTGTGTGAGGCATGGTGCCTACAAAACCAGGTAAACAGTGGAAAATTGCTAGGATTTACAGAGACAATCCGTCCATGAAGCTCCCTGAAATTGACACTATGGATTTTTTGTCAAATTCAGCCCTATATCATAGCTTTATGTTATTATGCATATGCACAAACAGTTCAACTCAAATATTGCATGAGAACAAAAGTAGTCCATTGGGCACATCAATTCTGCTCTGCCATTCAACAGGAGCATAATTGATCTTGTACCTTCTTTGGTGAAGCTAGTAAATGCTAGAGAAATTTAACATCAATGCCTCATCATAATATAAATTAACCTCAAATCACTTCTTCAATAAACAGGCAGAACTTCTGAAATCTTATAGTAATAGAGCACAATTTGTAAAGTTCAATCAAAATACAGCTGGATAGTATAGAAGATTGAATGAATTAGAGGGAATGGTCCGGTCTGCACTGAACAAACTTCTTTTACTCTGAATTAAAAGTATTTATAGTCTAGCAAGGAAATGTATGCCAATAATCCAATGAAGAAGCACCCCCCCAACAAAAAAGTCAATCTGTGAAGAGCTGCTAATGACCGAAACAACATCCTGAAATTCCATTATTACCTCATGTCTGTATTTTATGACCTCCTACGTTGGTATGTTTTTGATGGACAGGCACATGAAGTATGATGTGCAGTAAAAGTCAAGTTAGAATTTCCACCTCCTTCTCACCCGTAATACACCTAGACCCTTCATAATACAGTGAGTGAGTGAGGCCACCAACCTGTCTGCTCTGTGTTCATTTGAAAATCTCAGTTCACCACCTTTGCTTTCAAACATTGGGCAGTGGAAGGCGGCAAGAGTGGGAAGACCATTCTTTCACCAGTGTTGGTGAAAAGCTGGGAAAGAACAGTTCACTTTCTTTAGAATGATAGGCTGTATGCATCAGGGGCATGCACACAGGTCACATCTGTGCCCAAGTCTTTGCCACCTCAAATAATTCACTGATATGCCAGGTGTATGACAGGTTATCTTTGGATTTCTACCTTATGGAAGGACATGGTAGTCATGTTGTTAATATGAATTCATCCATTACATTAAATGCAATCAAAATGTCCCATGTACTTTTTGCTTAATGCAGGATGCTATTGAACAATTCTAGTTCTGAAGAACTAATAGACAAGAACATTTCTAATAATAACTTTAGCTCCAGCTTAGGTATTATCAATCAGAAAATAACAAACAATGGTAGTAAGAGAACGTTGCTACTGGCTGTGTATGTATTTTTGGCATCTTCATCCATAAATTACGTATTGGTCAGCAAAATAAGGTTAGCAGACCATTGGAAAACCTTCAACTGAAAATCAGCTTCAGAGAAAGATCACTTTTCCATATTTAACATGATTTTTCTTAAAGAGCCACATGAAAACTTTTGGGAAATGCATGTTGGTTGAAGACCTAATTGATAATTTGCCACCTACAGGGTGGCATACTGTCTGGCTCAGTGTTGGTGGATAGTTTTGATGGCTATCTTGATTGCTGTTATATTGGACTGCATTTTGTGCTTCTTTTCTAAATTTCATTTAGATTTGATAAATGAAGATGAAGGAACGAGATACGTAGAGCAAATCAACAAGCAGATTGCAAAAACTAGGAGACAAAACATAATAAATAGAGTTGACACTAAACTTAGCTTCTAAAAAATTATTAGAGCATTAAAATATGTCAAAAAATTGAATATAACTTTTCAGCACAGAAAATGTATTAATTAGTTGAGTGTTATTTGAAGTACATAAATAATTGGGCAGTGCCTGATCTCAATTAAGAAAATTGTGATTAATAAATGTTGGCCTTGGACTTTTTGCCCGTTAGATGCCTGAAAGGGATACAGCTAGAAAAGAGAGTTTAACAGTAGTCTAACATCTAAGAGTTCATGGAACAGATGAGCAGCTTTTGCATTTTATCTATGTTTTTGTCTGCCACTGAGAATGAGAGATTCATCAGTGAACTGTTTCAAACGCTGTTGTCTGCTGCACATTGGATTACATTCCATGGCAACCACCCCTGGATGAATAACATCCTACAGTCCTGGCTGGGTCTTTACTTTCAAGGTAGTGAATTCAATTGGCAAATGTTCCAATCTGCCAGAACCGATTTGGCAAAAAATATCCTGTTGCAGATGCAGATGTGATCTGGAACCGGGCCTGGTCACCCCAGAACAGAATGTAGCTGCCCTACAGGTGAGCAAATGCTAAAGTCAGCTCTTAAAAGACCCATATTGGTTCTCTGGAATGTTGTTCCAGTTGTTTCAGAAGTCTTCGGGCCCTCTAGCCCTCACCCTTCTCATCCCCATAGCTCCCTACCACCATCACGGTCCTACCTACCCATTGTTAGGTCCTTCCATCCCTCTGTGAATTTATCAATCTTGGTTAAATGTAATAAATCAAGGGACAGAGCCGAGGCAGGAAACCAAATTGCAACAAGGTTCCACATGGCAGACTGTTTAGCAAGGTCACATCACATGGAATACAGGGAGATCTAATCAGTTGGATACAGAACTGACTCCAAAGTAGGAGTCAGAGGGTGGTGGTGGAGGGTTGCTTTTCAGTCTGGGGGCCTGTGACCAGCATTGTGCTACAAGGATTGGTGCTGGGTGCACTGCTTTTTGTCATTTATGTAAATGATTTAGATGTAAACATAGGAGGATTCGCCAGTAAGTTTGCAAATGACACCAAATTTGGAGGTGTAGTGGGCAATGAAGAAGCTTACCTCCAGAATACAATGGGACCTTGATCAGATGGGCCAATGGACCGTGGAGTGGCAGATGGAGTTTAATTTAGATAAACGTGAGATGCTGCATTTTGGAAATGCAAATCAGTGCAGGACTTATACACTTAATATTAAGGTCCTGGCGAGTGTGGTTGAACAGAGAGACCTGCGAGTGCAGGTTCATAGTTCCTTGAAAGTGGAATCACAGGTAGATAGGATATTAAAGAAGGGATTTGGTATACTTGCCTTTATTGGTCAGTGCATTGAGTATAGGAGTTGGAAGCTCATGTTATAGCTGTACAGAACATTGGTTCGGCCACTTTTGGAGTTTTTTAAAATTTATTTTCTCACAGGATGAGGGTTCCGCTGGCTAGGGCAGCATTTATTGTCCATCCTTAATTGCCCAGAAGGCAGTTAACAGTCAAGCTCAACTGCTGTCTCAGTAGAGGTCTAGAATCACATGTAGCCATGCCCAGCAAGGATGGCAGTTTCCTTCGCCAAAGGACATTACTGAACGTAAGTTCATTCATTCATTAATGAACCAGTTGGGCTTTTCCCCCAAAATCGACAATGGATTCATGGTCATCATTAGACTCTTAATTCCAGACTTTTTTTTTATAGAATTCAAATTCCACCATCTGCCATGGTGGCATTCGAACCCAGGGCCCCAAAACATTACCTGGGTCTCTGGATTACCAGCCCAGTGATAATACCACTCAGCAATCACCTCTTCTGCTGTAACCATTTGCATGCAGTTCTGATCTCCTTGCTAAAGGAAGGATATTGTGAAACTAGAAATGGTTCAGAAAAGATTTACGAAGATGTTGCCAGGGTTGTTGGGTTTGAGGTATAGGGAGAGGCTGAGTATACTGGGACTATTTTCCCTGGTGTGTCGGACGCTGAGGGGTGACTTTATGGAGGTTTATAAAATCATTAAGAGCATGGATAGAGTAAACAGGCAAGGTCTTTTCCCTGGGGTGGGGAGTCCAAACTACAGGGCATAGGTTTAAGGTGAGAAGGGTTTCGATAAAGAAGGGACCTAAGGGACAAGTTCTTCATGCAGAGGGTGTGCGTTCATGGAGTGAGCTGCCAGGGGAAGTGGCGGAGGCTGGTACAATTTCAACATGTAAAAAGCATTTGGATGGGCATATGAATAGGAAGGGTTAAGAGGGATATGGGCCAAATGCTGGCAAATGGGACTAGGTTTGTACCGGATATCTGGTTGGCATGGACAAGTTGGACTGAAGGGTCTGTTTCCATGTTGTATATCTGTATGACTCTGTGACGCTATAAATGGCTAACATGGAAAATGATGGCCAGGGAATGCAAGGAGAGACAGAGAGGAAAATAAATCTAAGAATTATACCAGCAATCAAGACCAGATATTGCAAAAGTAACAAAAAAAACTAGAGACTTCAGGGGGTGTCTTATATTTGATTTGATTTGATTTAGTTTATTATTGTCACATGTACCAAAACATAGTGAAAAATATTGTTTTGTGTGCTACCCAGGCAAGTCAGATAAATACATCAGTGTAAAAGAACAGAAAGCAGAATATATTGCTACAGTTACAGAGAAGGTACAGAGAAAGATCAACTCTAACATATGAGTTGTCGATTCAAAAGTCTGATAACAGCGAAGAAGCTTTTATTGAATCTAGTGGTATGTGTTTTCAAACTTTTGTATCTTCTCCCCAATAGAAAAGGGTGGAAAAGAGTATAACCGGGGTGGGAGGGGTCTTTGATTGTGTTGGCTGCTTTCCCAAGGCAGCAGGAAGTGTAGACAGAGTCAATGGAAGGAAGGACGGTTTTTGTGATGGACTGGGCTGCATTCACAACTCTCTGTAATTTCTTGCAGGCTTGGGCATAGCAGTTGCCACGGCAAGCTGTGATGTATCACATAGGATACTTTCTAAGTCGCATCTATAAAAGTTGGTAAGAGTCCTTGGGGATATGCTGAATTTCCTTAGCCTTCTCAGGAAGGAAAGGTACTGGTGTGTTTTCTTGACTATAGTGTCGATATGGATGGACCAGGACAGATTGTTGGTGATATTTAATCCTAGGAACTTGAAGCTCTCAAACATCTCTACCTCAGCACCATTGATACAGGCAAAGGTGAGTTCTCCACTCTGTTTTCTGAAATTGATGACCAAATCCTTTGTTTTGCTAATGTTGAAGGAGTGATTGTTGTCTTTAAACCATGCCTCTAAGCTCTCTATCTCTTTCTTGTACTCTGTCTCATCATTGTTTGAGATCCGACCCAGGGGGTTTTATCAGCAAACTTGTAAACGGAGTTTGAGCAAAATTTGGCCACGCAGTTGTGAGTGTATAAGGAGTATAGTAAGGGCTGACTGCGCAGCCTTGTGGGGCACCATTGTTGAGGATTACATGGAGGATGTGTTGTTGACAATCCTCACAGATTGCAGTCTGCAGGTCAGGAAGTCGATGATCCTGCTAAAGATGGGGGGAGCAGGGTCCTATGCCTTGGAGTTTGAGAGTGAGTTTGTTTGGAATTTTGATGACGAGGGCAGAGCTAAAGTCAATAAATAGAAGTCTGGCGTAGGTATTCTTGTTATCCAGAGGTTCCAGGGATGAGTGTAGATGGCTTCTGCTGTTGACTTTTTGTGACGGTGGGCAAATTGTAGTGCATCAAGGCAATCTGGGATGCTGGAGCTGATGTGAGCCATTAGTATAGGGGCCTGTACAATGTTGGCTATGTGAGAAACAAAGCAGAATCATCTGAAAAGCCCAGGGAGACCTATGTTAATGATGGGAAGAACTTAATGCATCTTTTAGCTAAGTGTCAGGTGTCAAGGGAAAATTCATACCTGGCAGCATCAATCTACCGATTGGTGCATTATTACTTGTTTGCAACATTATTAACTGTATATGTCACCACATTAACATACAGCTTTCTATCATACCATCCACTGCAAGAACTAGACATTAAGAATTCTCAACAGAGTGGATACCTCATGACTTCAGCTCATCACTTTCTCCGAAGGACTTTCACAATGGTATCAGGCACCAACATCTCAGGGTATTCCAGTCTCTAAAGATCCTCAAGACAAATCTCTGATACTTATAGCACAATTCTGACACAGCAGCAACATTCATCATAATGCTTCAATAAGGGCACTTTGCACTCAAGAATATAATCCGGCTCATGGACAGGACCAGGATATATTTCTAGGCTGTTTGCTTGGTCACTTTTTAAAAATATTCTCACATTGTATGTGGGCATAGGTAGGCATTTATTACCAGTCTCAGAGGACAATTAAGAATCAACCACATTGGTCTCGATGTGGAGTCAATATAGACTAGGTAAGGGTGGCACATTTAATTCCATCAGTGAACCAGTTTTTGCAACAATTAACATGGTTATCATTAGACCAGGGGTTTTCTTTGCTGATGTTCCTTGAATTTAAATGTCAGTTCAGTAAGAGTAGCATGTTTTACAACAAACCAGAGAGTAGGTGATATCAGACTTGGTGTTGTGTAATACGACAGATTTAATTAATAATCACAGAGTAAGGCACCTCCAGGGAGCAGCTACTATAAAATAATTGAATTTACATCCAGTTTGAAAGGGAGAAGAGTTGGTCTATGACTAGCATTTTAAACCTTAGAAAGATCAATTTTGTGGGTGCAAAAACACCTAGGCTGAAATGAATTGGGAAGTTGGGCTGAGCAGTAGATCAGTAGAGAAGCAGTGGCAGACTTTTAAAGGGATATTTTTGAATACTCCGAATATAATAATATATTCTGCATATTTCTATATTCTATACACTTCTAATATATAGATATCTATCTTTCTACTATAAAGGAAAATTTGGAGTGGAAGGCCCACCATTAATTGTTAACTAAAAAATTTGTGGAGAACATTAAGCTGAAGGACAAAGCAAGTAATTGTACAAAAATGAGATGCTGATCAGGTGACTGATCAAAACACAAAGAACAGCAGTGAATGACTATAAGGTTACCCAAGACAAATGAGTTAGAATATGAGATGAAGCTAGCTAGAAATGTAAAAATAGATAGCAAGAGTTTTTATAGGCATTTAAAAAGAAAAAGTAAAGTTAGTGTTGGTCCTCTCAAGGGTGAGAATGGTAAGTTAATATGACATAACTGAAGAAGGAAGTACAGACCTTAACTTTAAAGACATTAACTATAGAAGACATTGTAAAATAATGTACAACTGAAGAACGAAGTAAGCATTAACCTTTAAATAGACATTAACATACTGGTAATGGAGGGAGGTCAACAACACAAAGGACTTTTAAATTGAACTTCACACAATCAAGGTGAAACATCCGTCAAAACAACGAATCCTGTCCCCACAACAGTGGAAGTGCTAGCCGTCACTGCTTCGCAAGGTGCCGGGAACAGATTAACGAACTGAGTACACGACTTGAGGGGGGAAGGTTGGCGCACGGCAACAAATGTATATAATCTTTGAAATCGTCTGTAAGAGCTGAGAAGTTTGGTGAGGCCCCTTTGAGGTCTCTGCTTCTCCCAAAAGCTTTTGTTAATAAAACTGTGTCTGATTCACTGCAGAATTGTACGTGGTAATATTTTACCTGCAATATAACAAAGAAAGGGGAAATGTGATAAACAAATATTTTTCTTTTATGTTCACTTTTGATGATATAAAGAATGCCACAGCTATAGCTGTAAATCATGAGATTGAAGGAAGAGGGGAACTTGGTTAAATTGTAATCATGATTGAAGTAGTACTGAGCAAACAAAAACAGAAATTGCTGGAACAGCTCAGCAGGTCTGACAGCATCTGTGGACGGAAATCAAAGTTAATGTTTTGGGGTCCAGTGACCCTTCCTTAGAACCGATGTCACCCAAAATGTTAACTCTGCTTTCTCTCCACAGATGCTGCCAGACCTGCTGAGCTTTTCCAGCAGTTTTTGTTTTTGTTTCTGATTTCCAGCATGCGCAGTTCTTTCCATTTTCATTTGGCACTGAGCAAATATTTGGAGCTGTAAGTTGATAGCTCTTAATATCCCAACGGACATTTTCCTAGAGTCTTAAAAGAAGTGACTATTGAGGTAACGGATGCAGTAATGTTCCTTTTCCAAAATCCATTAGATTCTGGAAAGGTTCCAATTGACTAGAATCTTTGATGAATTCCCAGTATCGGATTACATGTCCATATTTCTAGAAAGCTTCAACAGGAGAGTGTGAAGTAACACAAGAGCATTTAAAGATTTCCTTAGCAAAATGAAAGAATGAAAAGACAAACTTTATACAAGTCGAACACTTCAAGTGCAAGAAGAATTGGCATTGTTTCTTTGGAAGCTGAACCTCTGAAAGTGGAATTCAGACGTCCATGCAAGGTAGCTAGGAGGGTTAGATGATAGAAATTATAAGGGCGAGGTAGGCAGTTTTCAGAGCGAAGCTTCTACAATTCAACTAGTTAACACAGAAATGCTAGGACAGTTATACAGTGAGGATAGGCTCTTATCAAGGCCTGAATGAAGTAAGCTATAGTGACATATGTGGGACAATTGCACAAGGACTTCAGCTCGGCCTATCATGACATCGTGAGCAGCTCATTGCACGTTTTTCTGTTTTATGCATTTGCTAAGTGCCAAATGGAGTTTCTCGTGAGGCAGCATTGAAATATCATGTAATGGAGATTATACTTTGTTAAATGTCTTATTCATGGCACAACTTGCCTTATTAATATTCAGCACCCTATCATAGCAAATGCGCCAAACAAATTAGAAGTTAAAATTTCTCAACATGGAAGTCTGAGCAGGTACTTGATGACTTTAGTTTGTTGCCTGCTTCAAAGGACCTCCAAGTTGGACACCAAGCACCAACACCTTAGGGACAGACTACTGGCATCAGCTGCACATAGCCCATGGACATTGGCAACAGATATATGCAAGCCTCTTTGAACGCTTGTGGCACATCAATTCACTTACCGTATGCTTGTGCAATTTAATGTCATTCCTCAGGTGTAATATCAAGAATCATTGTAATGTTGCTGTAAGCACATTTTGCTCTTAGAGGCATATACTTACCTCATGGAGTGTGACATAAACTGTGATTTATGGACATATATGTATTTTAATATCATTTATTCCAAGTTTGGGTTGCTGAAATCTGTGTTAGTGAGAAATATGGGTCTTTCTATGTGTCTGACATTAATAATTGACTTGCAAGCATTTTTGTAGCTATGCTGATTTCTTTTAAACAGTTTTTGAAACCTAGCTTTAGAATTAGTGGGTTTATGCGTACTTTGGAAGGGGATAACAAATGAACAAGATAAATAACCTCCAGCTTAGCATGCAAGGAGATATATGTTTAAGCTTAAGGGAAAATGCATAGTTTAGAGAACTTGTTTCTGTTTTACTTTGGGTTTGAATCAGTGAAGCACTTGGATGAAGATGGCTATGTTTGCAAGAGAAGCTTCCAGACTGCAGAAAATTCAATCTCTCCCTGTCTCTATATCATGAAGTAACCAAATCCTGCAAGATATTCTCTCCCATCAGCTGCTGCAAGTCATTCCTTTAACGAGTGAATGAAAGACAGCAATCATGTGCCAACCACTCTGCGAGGGGAAGTGAGTCCCGGAGCAGCGCGAGGGGAAGCGAGTCCCGGAGCAGCGCGAGGGGAAGCGAGACCCGGAGCAGCGCGAGGGGAAGCGAGACCCGGAGCAGCGCGAGGGGAAGCGAGACCCGGAGCAGCGCGAGGGGAAGTGAGTTCTGGAGCAGCGCGAGAGGAAGCGAGTCCTGGAGCAGCACAAGGAGAAATGAGTCCTGGAGCAGCGCGAGGGGAAGCGAGTCCCTGTGCAGCGTGAGGGGATGTGAGTCCTGGAGCAGTGCGAGGGGAAGCAAGTCCCGGAGCAGTGCGAGAGGAAGCGAGTCCCGGAGCAGTGCGAGAGGAAGCGAGTCCCGGTGCAGCGCGAAGGCAAGTGAGTCCCGGAGCAGCGCGAGGGGAAGCGAGTCCCGGAGCAGCGCGAGAGGAAGCGAGTCCCGGAGCAGCGCGAGACGAAGCGAGTCCCGGAGCAGCGCGAGACAAAGCGAGTCCCGGAGCAGCGCGAGACAAAGCGAGTCCTGGAGCAGTGCGAGGGGAAGCAAGTCCCGGTGCAGCGCGAGGGGAAGCGAGTCCTGGAGCAGTGTGAGGGGAAGCGAGTCCTGGAGCAGTGCGAGGGG
Organism: Ginglymostoma cirratum; assembly: GCA_024137785.1. Classification (NCBI taxonomy): domain Eukaryota; kingdom Metazoa; phylum Chordata; class Chondrichthyes; order Orectolobiformes; family Ginglymostomatidae; genus Ginglymostoma; species Ginglymostoma cirratum. Next base: position 1,961,930 of record JAHRHZ010000263.1, on the reverse strand, counting down.
AAGCGAGTCCTGGAGCAGCACGAGGGGAAGCGAGTCCCGGTGCAGCGCAAGGGGAATACAAGTCCTGGTGCAGCGTGAGGGGAAGAGAGTCCCGGTGAAATGGGGTTCAATTCCAGCCTTGGGTGACTGTTTGTGTGGAGTTTACACATTCTCTCCTTGCCTCCATGGGTCTCCTCCAGCTGCTCTGCTTTCCTCCCACAGTTCAAAGATGTGCAGGGTAGGTGGTTTGGCCATGCTAAATTGCCTGTAGTGTCCAGGGATGTTGAAGTTAGATGGGCTAGCCATGGGGAATGCAGGGGTAGGGGAATGGCTCTGGGTGGGATGCTCATTGGAGGGGTGGTGTGGACTTGTTGGGCCAAATGACCTGTTTCCACACTGTCGGGATTCTATGATTTGTAACTAAGGCAGCCATTGTAAAATCTTTTTACTGTACTTCCGTACTGGGGAGTGCACGTGACAATAAAGGATATTCTATTCTATTCTATTCAGAGGAACTTTTTAAAGATGTAAAAAGAAAGACAGAGGTCAAAATGAGCGTAGTCCTCTTACAGAATGATGCTGGGGAATCAGGAAACAGCAGAGGAGTTAATAATATTTTACATTATAAATGTATGATATGTTCATTTAAAGCATCAATCATAATGGTGAGGAATTCCAAAAATACTAAAAATCAAGAGACTAAATTGGGGAAGGGAAGAAGAAATGAACAAATTAACTGCTACTAGAGAAAACATATCAGGGAAATTAATGGCTTAAATGTCAATAGGTCCACTGGACTCCAATGGTTCCTGGTTTCAATGAGGAGCATAACATCAAGGAAATATTTTCGTGAAGATTACCTTTAAAAAAAAGTACACTTTAAGATGCTGTCCCATTGTGCTGCTTTCTGGAAAACTTCATGTTAACAATATGTAAATATGTTTGAGCAGAAACTTGAGAAAAGAAAATCACTTTGCTAAGCCAGTGTAATTTGAGTGCAACTTGCACCTGGATGGCTCGTTGCTATCCAAGGGGAAATCGTCAACTAGTGTGTTAAAAATGTAAAGCATGTGGTGCGTCTCCTGTCGTTCCAGCGATTAGAATAGTTTGTTTGCTGCTGGGTGTCATTTCAGAAAAGCACTGCAATCATTAATGCTGTCAGAATATTCACCAATTAAAAACTTCACCGTCTGATGTTAATTTCTACCCATGGGTTTAATTATCTAAGTACAAGGTAAACCACATCAAGGATTCCATTGTAATAGTTTTAACAAATATTCAGATAGCAGCTAATTAAAGTCCATATGCTTGACTGCACACAAATTTACTGCTGGAAGAAAACCGTAGGCAGCAATAGAATTGAGGCATTGATAGCTTCAGCAACATGTAATGCACTACAGGGGGCTCTCGTACGATCTTCTTCCCTTCCCAATAGAATATACATAGTTTTGCAAAGGGAATGCCATATAACCCTACTATTATTACTGCAGTGAGCTTAACCTCCCTCGATTTGTTCCAAAAATCTATTAATTAATTTCTAAGGGAAGATGGTCGACTATCAACAAAACAGAATCGATACCAGCATTATGATTATAGACTTTTGAAATGATATTGATGTTAATTTACAATTCTTGCATGTCATATATCTGAGGTGTGTTTCATGTTGAGCAATAAATAGGTGAGATATTAGCAAATTCCAAGTGTGCCCGTCCAACCAGTTAGATATTTTCTAATCAACCAGTTTAGAAATGTTATTAAACAACTCTGGAGCAGTTGGCATTCAAACCCAGGCTCAGAGGTAGGGATACTGCACCACACGCACGCCCATCCAACTAGGTATTCAGGAGGCCTGAATGATTTACATCTTGGCATACAATTAACATTTTTTTTGGCAGAATTGCTGGCTTATTAGGTCCTTACACACCAGAAATGTTTTTCTTCTTCATGGATATGGCTTGCACTATGATTGGTTTGAGAATTTTCATTTTTCATCAAAGCTGTCATGACACTTTCATCGTGCAGCAATCCAGCACACCAGCCCTGCTAAATCAGGCATACGAATGGTAGGGTATCAGGGCTAACTCTACCCAGCATGGCTTATGGTTCCATTAGAAGAAGACATTTGCGATAAGACAGGTGGCACTACAAAAATTTTAATGGAGCTGGCCATAGACATTTTGCAGATATATTGCAGGTGCCTGGATAATTCTGGTACTGCTGTAGTAAAGAAACATTCTCTCAAAGCTCTTTACCTTCCATGCAAGATGATCTCAGAACTGTTGGGTTTCTTTGAATCGGAGCTGCAGTCTCTGAGCAGGGTGAGAATTCCAAATTTTAAATGGAGAAACTTTCTTCTTGTGATACAGAATTAGCAGAATAATTTTGTGTCAAAGGACTTAACAGAAGGTTGTTACATCATAAGACGTTGATGTGGACTTCTGGTGGAATAGGGCAGTTTGAGAAGGTCGAGGAATGCACCTCTTACTCCCTCTCATGGTAGTTACAGCTGCAGTTCCTCATACGTTTTAGCATGACAGGGAGATTGAGCAGAGTCAGCAGACAGGAAGCCATGTTCACCAAAGGAGAAGAAGAGAGAGATTTCAGCACGAGGCCTTTCTCGCCTAGAGAGCACTTCTACCTGCACCTAAACTCAGAGCAGTGTCTCACATGGCTACACTTCAGAACTGTGAGATTTCTTCAAACTGGGTCTGCTGCCTCAGAGCAGGGCAAGGATGACACTGCCAATGGCCCTCAATAGCTATGTCAACAGATCCTTCCAGCCCAGTACTGGTGACATCACCAAATACCTCAGTTTGCCACCCATAATTGTAAGCAGTAAGCCAAGAATGTCATGTCGACTAGGAGAGGAAGCATCCAGTCCTCTCTTCAAACAGACAGAAGGAGGATGTCAGGTCACAGGGTTTTGTTAGAATAACAGACTTCCTCAAGGTTCTGGGATTTATTTCAATTAGTAACATAATAACTAATTTATCTTAAAGTCAAAGCTTCAATAATAAAAATTAAAGCGTAAGAGTAGGGCAATTCAGGTTCCTGAGCACATCCAAGTGTAACATGATTAACTTCTTCAACATTATTACATTTCAATGTCTCCCTTGTTAAACTTACCCAACAGGAACAAATCAATCTGTCTTGAAAATTTCAATTGAGACAACATTTACAACTTTGTGGCAGAGGTTTCAGATTTTCTCCATCAATTTGTTGTGTGCTAGTCCTAGGATATAATTATATTTGTAATGATGAGTGTTGTGCCCAGACATGGGGCAAGGTTCGCTAACTTGTTACAGATCTCAGTCAGGGTGCTCTGAATCATTAAGCATATGGCTGACATGGAATGAACTGGCTCCCCTTTTGAATTAGCCACCCCTCCTCCCCGAGCTGGTCACAACAAGGTTGAAATAAGAACAGATCCCTTCCATTGTGGGCATATTTTTTCCAGACCCAAGTGAACTTATTTTTTTCATGGATCCAGTTTAACGAGGCCTTCCTTAATTAACAAAAAAGCGTGTTTATTAACTACCACACGTGAGAAGACATAGTATTGCAATACACATTTACATGGATTAGTAATAAAACCTAAGTCCAAAAAGGCACTGACATCATCTGCCATCATTCAGCAATTCTCAGGGCAGTAATACTGGAGGAATTTAACAGCTTTCACAGAGCTGGTAAGATCAGCTCTCATTCCTTGTTTACTCTCTTGTCAATCCTGCATCATATGACTGCAGCTTTCCTTCCTCGGATTCCTATTTCTCTGCTACAGCTACAAACAACACATTTCAACCTGCCTCTTCCTATATTCACTTGCATGTTCTGCATCTGCTCCTGTCCTCACGAATGCTGAGTCCTATTCCCTACACCCCACCTTTCCCAAAAATGTCTCAGATCATGCAAACTCTACTAACCTTCTGTAGGCATTTATACCAATCCCCTCATTGGCTTATTTCCGAAGACAAGTTGGCGTATAACATAAAGATGCACCAGTACTGAAGGAGAAATGTCAGCAATACAAGTCCTCATTCTAATGTAGCAGGTCATGTTGTGGAAAAGCATAAACCCTAATAGATAGCAAGGCTGCAGGATACTTTGTGGTATTTAGCCATTTTCCCCTTCAGTCACTTGAGTCTGTATGCTTTCCTTCAAACATGTTGTGTCAAAAACAGGTGGGTGATATTACCGCCACTTAACTGTAATTGCTTTCTCCTGACATTAAGTATTAATTTAAAAATATGGACCATGGAATTAATTACATCAGCAACCCGTAAACAGAGCTGCATCAGGACATTATTCAAATGAGCCACAACACACTCGGCAACCTGGAATTGCACAAAACAGAACAGGAGCACTTATACAGAGTTTTTAAAGGGAATGGATACCCAAAAAGCACAATCCACCATTACCTCCAGGACAGACCACAATAAGAAGTCACAACACAGCCAGACACACTAGTCACCCTACCGTACATCAGGGACATATCAGAGATGACCACAAGACTACTCAGACCCCTAGGTATCAGGGTGGCCCACAAACCGACAACCACCCTACGACAGCTACTGAGGCATGTAAAGGACCCCATACCCACAACAAATAAAACTATTGTAATATATAAAATACCATGCAAGGACTGTGAAACATTACATAGGCCAAAGTGGAAGAAAAATGACAAAATGGATACACGAACACCAAGTAGCCACCAAGAGACACTACCAATTTTCTCTGGTCTCAATACACACGGGCAAAGGACACAAATTCGACTGGGACAATACTTCCATAATAGCACAAGCCAAACAGAGACCTGCCAGGGAATTCCTGGAGGCCTGGCATTCCAACTGGAACTCTGTCAACAAACACATTGGACTGGACCGATATACAAACCACTGGGATACAGAACTGGAAGTGATACCAACCACCCCAGCAAACTGAGGCATATAAATAACAAATGGGACAGAACACCGATGCTTCACCAGAGGTGCACTGACAATGTGTGTGACAAAATGTCTGCAACCAAACACACCAGCTTGACGAGCAAGTGTACAACATAAATGTTAATCTTTTTCTCTTAAGATTCATTTCAAATCCATGGCCCAGATGTAATAATGTCAAAGTAAGAGTGCAGCCTCTTATCAAAGCTCCTTCTCCTTGTCCACACCGGCATTCATCAGGGTTAAATCCAGCTGCCACTGATCTGCCCATCTGACCAATCCATTTATATCCTTCTGTAACTTGACACATTTTTCCTCATTGTTGACCTACTGGCCAATCTTAGTGCCATCTACAAACTTACTTATCAGTGCCCTCACATTCTCATCGACTTTATTTGTGGAAATCACAAACAATAATGAACCTAGCACTGATCCCTGTGATACATCATTGGAGACCCCTTGCAGAAATATTTGCATCATCTACAACTACGGGTGGGGTGCCTGATGACTACAGAGTGGCTAATGTTGTACCTTTCTCAACAAAAGGTTGAAGGAAGAAACTGGGGAACTATAGACTTGTGAGTCTGATTTTGGTTGTAGGTAAATTGTTAGAGGTGATTGTAAAAGATGGGATTTATGGACATTTAGAGAAGCAAAAATTGATTCAGGATAGTCAGCTTGGTTTTGTGCGAGGAAAACCATATATACTTGATTCAGAATTTTGAGAAAGCACCAAAAAAGATTGATGAGGGCAGAGCAGTAAAAATTGTTTACTTGGACTTTCTCAGGCCTTTGACAAGGTTCTGCATGGTAGACTGATGTCTAAAATTAGGTCACATGGGATTCTGAGTGAGCTTGCCAGTTGGAGACATAATTGGCTTAACAGCAGGAGACAGAGAGTGGTGGTGGAAGGTTTCTTTACAGACTGGAGTCTCTGGATGATATATGAGTGTACTGAAGCTCCAGGATACACTGGAATTTTCACAGCAAGGGCGAGATAGGCGTGAGCTTGTTTGCTTCCAATTAACTGGTAATTAAGCTTTTTGAAGAGCTTGTTAGCAGGGAAGCAAGGCAGTTTTCAAATTTGCAAACCAAAACAGGCTTGAAATAACTTGGAGCATAACTTTAGGGTTCAATATGGCGAACAACAAAGTGACTCTTCTTATGTTTAAAATTTCCACTAGGGGTTTCAGTTCTCAATTGGACACACTATCTTTCAGTTAGAATGTGGTGAGGCATGCTTGCAGCTATTGTTGTTCTCATGTATAGGCTCTCCTTGTCTTTCTTGATGGTAGATGTCACAGGTATGGAAGGGCTTTTGAAGAAACCTTGACAAATTACTTCAGTGCATGATGTAAATGCTACATGGCTGCTAATGTACACTGGTGGTAAGTACGTGAAGTGATGGATGCAGCGTTGATGGGCAGCTTTATTTGGATGTTGTCAAGCTTCCCATGTGTGGTTGGAACTACATTTCTCTAAACTGCTGGAGGGTAATCCATCATTGTCCCAAGTTGCACTTTAAAGGTGGGACACAGGCTTTTGGGAACAGCAGGTGCGATCTCACAGAATTCTCAATCTCTGATCAGTTCCGGTAGTCACAGTATTTCTGTAGCAGATCCAGCCCAGTGTCTCACATAAAATAGGAGGAGGAAAAGGCCATTTGGCCCTTTGATTTCTGTTCTTGCAAAATGGATGATTAAAAATGTCAGCTTTCATTTGTGATAACAGAGTATAGTAATTTCCACACTACTAACGCTAAACTGATGGCTCTTTATTTCATTATTTCCCTTCCTTCCTTAAGTAATAGAATGCTATTTTTACAATCATCTAATCAATAAGTACAATTCCTGGCAAATGTACTTGAACATTCCTCCTTTGTTGCTTTCAATACCCTGAAGCGTAAGCCACAAGTCTTGGAAATTTTTTTTTGTTTAAGTTTCATTATTATCTCACCTACTACCTTTAAAAAAAACTCATCGAAAATTCAAGCATTTTACTCTACAACAGATTTTTAATTCTCCTCCTTCAACTCGGAAGATGTATACAGCATATTCATTTAACAAATTTGCAGTATCTGTATTGTCTGTTCAACTCACATCTGCCTCTGTCTTTAATGGGCCCTTTATTACTCTCCTCTTCACATATTTATAAAAATCCTTTATTGTAAACCCTTGCTCATTTTTCTTTTGAAGTTTTTGCATTTCTTACTAATAATGGTATTTTTAAGACTCTCAGTACATTAGACTTTCACGGTTCATGCATTTCTGATTGTCTCATCGATCAGGTTGATCCTGTCTCCTACTGTCTTTGCTGACTATTGTCATTTAACAACACAATGCTGCATTTGCCTTTCAGGGGCATTTCATGACATTATCATATCTCACATATTGATAGAATAAACTTTCATAGTGTGACTGTAAAATCTTCTTACTTAGGCTTACCTCTGTTTTTTGTTCTGATCTTTGAATTTATAAATTCACCAATGACGGGCAGCTCGGTGGCTCAATGATTATCGAGAGGGTGGAATTGAACACAAGGACCTGGGTTTGATTCCACCCTTGGGCAACTGTTTGTATGGACTTTGTACATTCTCCCTGTGTCTGTGTGGATTTTCTCCCACAGTCCAAAGATGTGTAGGTTAGGTGGGTTAGCTGTGAGAAATGCAGGGTTACAGGGGTGGGTCTGGATGGGATGCTCTTCAGAGGGTTGGTGTGGACCTGATGGGTGAGTGCATCAGCTTCTACACTGTAGGGATTCTAAGTTCTTACAAAGAACTAAATTGGAAGATGCAATCAATAAAGTTCTACCCAGGTTCTCAGATGCAGTAAATCTGATACTGGGTTGAAAACAAAATACTGTGGATGCTCGAGATTGGAAATGAAAAAGGAAGTGTGGGGACACTCAGCAGGTCTGACAGCAGCTATAGAGTGAAAAACAGACTTCAAGTTCCAAGTTCAATGATTGTTCTTCAGAGCAAAAGTGATGAGATACCCATGGGTTTTATTCTATTGGAAAGGTAGAAGAGGCAAGTGGTATTTAGATGAAGGGAGCAAAGGCATGGTAGCTGAGTTTGCAAGTGATACCATGATAGGTAGGAAAGTATATTGTAAGGAAGACATAAGGAGACTGGAGGTAGATATAAATAGGTTGAGTGAGAAGGCAAAACATGGCAACATGAGCTTAATGTGGGAAAAATGGGTAGTTATTTACTTTAGCAGGAAGAATGAAAAGGGGAGAGTAATACATAAATGGAGAATGACTGGAATTCCTTCGTGCAGAGAGATTTAGGTGCTCTGGCGCATGAGTTGTAAATGTCTGCATACAGGTACAACACATAATCACGAAGGCTCATGGAATACTATCTTTTATTAAGAGAGGAATGAATACAAGAGCAAGTATCTTATGCTTCAATTACACAGGGTATTTGTGAAACCCTATCTCAAATACAGTGTGCACATCTGATGTCCTTATTTAAGAAAGGATGCAATTGTATTGGAGGTAATTCAGAGGTTTCCTAGATTAATTCCTGGGATGAGTATGTTGTATTATGAGGACAGATTGTATAAACTGGGTTTCTACAAGAGTTTAAAAGAGTATGGGGTTTCGGGGAGGCGCAGTCTTGGGACCTGGTTGAAATGTAAGATACTGAAACGTCTTGACAGGGTGGATATGGAAAGCATGTTTCCTCCTTTGGGTCAGTCCAAAACTAGGGACCTCTGTTTTAAAATTCTGATCACACTTTTAGGGCAAAAACAAAGAGTTTTGTTTTTATGTTGAAGACTGTGTGACTTTGGAATTCTAAGCCTCAGGAAATGGTGGAAGTAGGGTCTTTTTTTTAAGGTGGAGGTGAAAAGATTCTTGTTCGGCAGGGAATCAAAGCTTATTGGGAGAGATAGGAATGTGGAATTCACAATTAGTGAATGCAGATTAGTTGTGTTCTTACCGAATAGTGGAGCAGTCTCAAAGGGCCAAATTGCCTTCTTCAAATTCATATTTTGTTAACAGTGATTTCTGCAGGTTTAGTCTGATTTTATGTTAGCCACTGCTCAGGGAAGGACTGTGAGGTCTTCCATTGGTAGGTTTTTGACTGTTTGGTCAATAGAAATTTGTTTCTGAACACATTGTGCTCTTTGAACCAGTCTGCTATTTTTAGGTTGATGAGGTCAAAGCAAATATGTCAATTCAAAAGTGAGAAACACTTATTGTGAACAGATTTTTCACTCTCTCTTGGCCTCTATGTTGCCCTTTTGATTGAAGTGTATCTTCATACCTGGCAGTTGTTCCTCATGTACCATGTGTAAACTGCAACTTCTGATCCTTCACCCATGGCATTTAGTCTGGCAAGATAATGGCACTCATTCCTTTGTTAAACGTAAATTGAGTGAGATGTTTATTGGCGTAATTTCTTCTGATGTTCTGAAATTGTTGAATTGAATTGAGTTGAATTTGGTTTATTTTCACAAGTCTGATTTGATTTATTACAGTCACATGTACTGAGGTACAGTAAGAAGTGTTGTCTTAACATGCTTTACAGGCAGATCATACTACAGAAGTGCATCAGTATAAAGGAACAGAGTGCAGGACACAGCATTACAGCTGCTGAGGTGCAGAGAGAGATCAACACTAACATTAAAGACGTTCATTCACAAGTCTGATAACAGCGCGAAAGAAGGTGTTTTTTGAATCTGTTCATATGTGTTTACATGAGTACAGTGAAAAATGTATAAGTCACCACTTATGGCACCATCTGAGGTACAAAGGTACCTAGATACAGAATCTTAGTTACAAAGCAGAAAAACAAAATAAAACAAAGTTAAAATGTTAAACATTGCAGTCCTTCTTACTAAAAAGTAGAAAAACAAAGAAACATACCGAACTGTTCAGCACCACAGTCCATAAGTGTCTAGCCACTCTGGGCTCACACTCCTCACAAGGGCTCAAAATCACCTGATCCATGCTCACCCCTCCCACCCCGGCCCTGGGCGTCCTGCTCTCGCTGCTGTCACAGTCTACCTGTTCCCACTGTCACTGCCGGCTGCACTGGGCTTGCCTACACCTGCTCTCGCCACTGCCTGCCCCAGGCTGCCTTCTCCCACTTCCTGCACATCTTTTGGAAATGACCGATTTTTTTCAACACCCTTTTGTCATAGCAGGATGCTGCTTTTGCCTGGGAGGCTTTTGTTTTGATCCACAGCACTGACACCGCTTCTAGTACCTGACATTTTATTTACATTTAGGGTTGGCGTCTCATTGGTCTGTGTGGAGTGTTTGTGCATTATAATGTTAGCAGGTTCGGATGCTAATCGGTGCTAAATTGTCTGCCTCATTTCCAGATTTGTTTGGATGTTTCCTGGTCCTTCTTCCAAGATGATTTGAACAGTTATCTCCAAAGTTAATTTTTCTTTAAACTGGAATAGATCTAATGAAGACTAATCAAAATTCCCTGGAACAATCCTGTCTCTTGTATGTTCTGATTGTGAGATTCAACGTTCACAGGTTTCAAGTAATCCGTAGAAGCCGTTGATGACATTGCCTTTGGATTCTCCTGAAAACTGAATCCTTCTGTTAAATCTTGCCCCCTTCAAAAATTCCATATGTTCTTCAATTCAGTGCTTGTAAATGAGCCTCAGGCAAGTTGGTTGCCTTTCAGCTCTGCTGTCATGGATGCCCATGCCATTTTTCTTATATGTAGGACAGGCTTTGAGAACCCTGGCACCAGGCTGGGCATCAGCCTGAAGTCACATTTAGGGCCCTTTCACCCCCTAATGGGGCTGTTATTGCTTGTGTTAGCTTCTCCTGTGCTCCCCTGTCATGTACACTGGCTGAGATAAGAAATGGGGCAGAAAAGATTGAGAGCTCTATCAACCATGAGAGTAGGGAATTCTTGCCAAATGAGCAAGGAAAACCTTTGGGAAGCTCTGGTCTATAAACTGACATTGTGGAACAGATGAGTCAAAGATGGGTAAACTGGGGAAAGCTATTGAGTTTCTGCAGAAATTGGGATGTGAACTATGTGATTGATGGATTTATAATTGAAATTAGTGGAGGGGCTAAACCCAGAGGTATGGAGTGAGAAATAAAGAGACAAGATAAAGCTGAACCATTCGAAAGTGGGAAGCACTTAGTACTGTCAGCTGCAAATGTCCCTGTCCCACTGGAAATTATTGTCTATTTCTTTAGTATCTAAGAAAATGGCAGATTTTATTAATGGTTATGGTTAGTAAACAGGCTCTTGATGTCCATCTTAATGAAATAGAACTACAAGGTAATGGAGTTATAGAAATGGTAAGTCACCAGGGACTCATTAGTAAAAATTGTGTAGCTACTTATTAATGTTGTAGAAATCCTCACCCTTAACCTTACTCTCCATTAGGTAGAGAATGTGAAAGAAATTGATTTTTGACTTTCAGACTGAGGCTAAATGAACTTTAAAACCCTTGGGAGTTCTATCTTGTCTGTAGATTGAAAAGTTGATGAACTAAAACTCAGAAATTATATCCATACAAGTGAAACCCACCAGGAAAGCATTTGACAGGGATGAATAGCAGGAATTTTTAAGTAAAGCTGCAAGCATTAGGCACGTATCAACAAACATCAAAAAAAAGGCCCGAACTGAAATTATAGCATTGGAATTAGCAGATAATAGCTAGATTGTTTTTTTTCTAAAATTTACCTTTCCATTATTTTAGCAGATGTGCCAACCTATTTATTTTAATGGGTCAGCACATACACTAAAATAGTGTGCCAGGAAGTCAGCCACTCACCTGACCTTTACTATGATGATCCTGCTTCAATTTGACAATTTGTGTTCTCCAGGGAGTTGTAATGAACCTTAGTTTTTCACTGTATTTATTCATGACTTGGATGAATATGTAGAAAACATATCACTAAGCTAAGAGTCGCACTAAGTAATACATGTGAGGGCAGGAAGCTGCAGCAGGATAGACAGATTAGGGAGAATCTTGCCATTATGAATCATTGAGAGTGTGTGTGAAAGAGAGAGGGAGAGAGACCTTTGCATCGGGAGGAAGAGGTGGATCAACTCCCTGAACATTGTGTGCATTTCAGAAATTTTATCAATAGTCTCACTGGTTTTGAATAGGCTTTCTGAGACAAGGAGGCAGGAAGATAATTATTGATTTAAATGCAGTCTTAAGGGTCATTTTACCAGGCTGAGGGCAGTTTGTTAATTGTGGATCAACCTTCTGGAAAATGGGAAGGCTTCCAGCAGAATGCAGGTAACAGGCCCCCCACCCCCAGCAAAATCCCTGAGGTTGGTGTTGGGAGGGCAATGTAGAGGAAATAAGTTTATTGGAAGAGAAGGCAGGCCCCCGCAGTTCCACTGATTATCTTAGAGGGGTTTTCAGTCCATTAACATAATTTTTAAGATATTAAACTATTTCCTTTGTAGTCTGTGGTGTCCCTGCCTTTTTCAGTCCTCGTTCCCGATGGTGCTGCTGGGGTTCCTGAGCAACAGGCCAATCCAATTTGCTAGCAGCTGTCTGAATTAGGACTTTCTCATGGAAGGCCTTTCTTCTGCTAATTCATAATCCATGAGGCATCCAATAGCTGCAGGCCTGCGAACATAGGCAGACATGCATTTCCCAGTGACGTGTTTTGGTGGTAGGACAGGAAACGTCACCATGTGAAAACAGCCCATTGGTAAATGGAATTGCTGGTCAGCAAGCCATTGAAATTGGTCCATAAAAAGTATTGATGTTTTCTGGTAATGCCCTATCTTTGAGCCAGGACACCTGGGGTTTAAGGACTACCTGCTCCTGAGTTGTGTGATAAAAATTCTGAATAAGTTGATTAGAAAATACCTAGAACTACTTTCCACACTGTCCTGAGTGGCTTCTCTGTTTTATTTCCAAATCTCACCAGACTGTGTCCTCAATTTTACCAGGTTCCATGTTTCCACGAGCCCTGTGCACACTTTTCTGCCCTCTAACACTCTTGTACAGTGCCTTGGGACGTTTTACCATGTTAATAATGTCAAATAAATGCAAGTTGTTGTTGGAGGAAATGGAGTACAGCAAAGAAGTTTAGGAATGTAAGTACACAAATTATTTAAAGCTAGTTGGAAAGAAACGAAGTGTAACCAAAGGCCAAGGAAATATTCAAATCTAGAGGGCAAGAATACAAGGTTTTTCCTCAGTTGTATCAATACTAGGGCACTGCACCTCTGAAAGGATATATTGGTCTTGCAGGGAGCGTAAAACTAATTCATCTTAGAGATTTAAATTCAGAGGACATGTTACATAAACTTGTCTTATCTTGCTCTGGTTATCGTACATTGATCAGTGATGTGATCAAGGTGATTAAAATGTTAAAAAGATTTATCAGAACATAGAACATAGAACAGTGCAGCACAGTACAGGCCCTTCGGCCCACAATGTTGTGCCGGACTATTCTCCTACTAAGATCAATCTACCCTGCATACCCTACATTTTACTATCATCCATGTGCCTATCCAAGAGTCGTTTAAAAGTCTCTAAAGTATGTGACTCCCTACTACTGCTGGCAGCACATTCCACACAACCACCACTCTCTGTGTGAAGAACCTAACTCTGACATCTCCCCTATACCTTCCTCCAATCATCTTAAAATTATGCCCCCTTGTAATAGTCATTTCCACCCTGGGAAGAAGTCTGTGACTATCCACTCTATCTATGCCTCTCATCATCTTGTAAACCTCTGTCAAGTCACCTCTCATCCTTCTTCGCTCCAATGAGAAAAGCCCTAGCTCCCTCAACCTTTTCTCATAAGACCTGCCCTGCAGTCCAACATCCTGGTAAATCTCCTCTGCACCCTCTCTAAGGCTTCCACATCTTTCCTATAGTGAGGTGACCAGAACTGAACGCAGTGTGGTCTAACCAGAGTTTTATAGAGCTGCAGCATAACTTCACAGCTCTTAAACTCAATTCCCCTGCCCATGAAAGCCAACACACCATATGCCTTCTTTACAACCCTATCAACTTGGGTAGCAACTTTGAGGAAACTATGGACGTGGACCTCAAGATCCCTTCATTCCTCCACACTGCCGAGAATCCTGCCATTCACCCTGTATTCTGCATTCAAATTTGACCTTCCAAAATGAATCACTTCACACTTTTCTGGGTTGAATTCCATCTGCTGCTTCTTTGCCCAGCTCTGCATCCTGTCAATGTCCCTTTGCAACCTACAACAGCCCTCCACGCTGTCCACAACTCCACCAACCTTCATGTCATCGGCAAACTTACTAACCCACCCTTCCACTTCCTCATTCAAGTCATTTATAAAGATCACAAAGAGCAGAGGTCCCAGAACAGATCCCTGTGGAACACCACTGGTCACTGAGCTCCAAGCTGAATACTTTCCAACTACTACCACTCTCTATCTTCTTTGGACAGCCAGTTTTGTATCCAGACAGCCAAATTTCCCTGAATTCCATACCTCCTTAATTTCTGAATGAGCCTACCATGTGGAACTTTATCGAATGCCTTACGAAAATCCATATACACCACATCCACTGCTCTATCTTCATTGATGTGTTTTGTCACATCCTCAGAGAATTCAATAAGGCTTGTGAGGCATGACCTGCCCCTCACAAAGCCATGCTGACTATTTCTAATCAAACTGTGCTTTTCCAAATAATCATAGATACTATCTCTCAGACTCCTCTTCAATAATTTGCCCACCACAGAAGTAAGACCAACTGGTCTGTAATTTCCAGGATTATCCCTAGTCCCTTTCTTGAACAAGGGAATGACATTTGCCACCCTCTAATCTTCTGGCACTACTCCAGTAGACAGTGAGGATGCAAAGACCATTGTCAAAGGGACAGCAATCTCTTCCCTCGCTTCCCATAGTAACCTTGGGTATATCACATCTGGCCTATGGGACTTATCTATCCTCATGTTTTTCAAAATTTCTAGCACATCCTCCTTCCTAACAACAACCTGTTCGAGCATATCTGCCTGTTTCATGCTGTCCTTACAAACGTCAAGGTCCCTCTCACTGGTGAATACTGAAGCAAAGTATTCATTGAGGACCTCCCCAACCTCCTCGGAGTCCGGACACAAGTTCCCTCTACTATCCCTGATTGGCCCTATCCTCACTCTGGCCATCCTCTTGTTCCTCACATAAGTATAGAAAGCTTTGAGTTTTCCTTGATCCTACCCGCCAAGGTTTTCTCATACCCCCTTCTAGATCTCCTAAGTCCATTCTTCAGTTCCTTCCTGGCTACCTTGTAGACATCTAGAGCCCTGCCCGATCCTTGTCTCCTCAACTTTAAGTAAGCTTCCTTCTTCCTCTTGACTAGGTGTTCAACATGTCTTGTCATCCAAGGTTCCTTCACCTTACCACCCTTTCCTTGCCTCAGTGGGACAAACCTATCCAGTATCTGTGGCACCTGCTCCCTAAACAACCTCTGCATTTCTATCGTGCATTTCTCTGAGAACATCTGTTCCCAATTTATGCTCGGTAGTTCTTGCCTAATAGCATTGTAATTCCCCCTCCCCCAATTAAATACTTTCCCATACCGTCTGCTCCTATCCCTCTCCATGACTATCGTAAAGGTCAGGGAGTTGTGATCACTATCACCGAAATGCTGTCCCACTGAGAGATCTGACACCTGGCCTGGTTCGTTGCCAAGCACTAAATCCAATATGGCCTCCTATCCTCTGCTGTTGTATTAGGCCACAGTTCTGAATGGATTAATGTCCATGTTACCTTGGTTTCTCTCATTCTACTAATGTCACACACTGTCTTTAGATGGAGACAAGGTATTCTGCCCCTTGTATGTTTGACCAAACGGAATAGCGCTTATCAATATCATGCATTAAATGTACTCATTATCTACGAACAATGTTTCCCCTGTTGATACACAGATAGGCCCAAAACAAAGCAAAGACAAAGGACAGTCAGTGGCAATGAACTGTTTCAAACAACCTTTACCCAGTTTCACAGAATGGTAGAAGTAAAAAATACCACCAGGTGCTTGCTATCAGGGAAAATACAACTAAGGGCGCAAGTGCATAGTTCCTTGAAAGTGGAGTCGCAGGTATTGGCATGCTTACCTTCACTGTTCATAACATTGAGTACAGAATATCATGTTGTGTCTGTACAACACTTTGGTGAGGCTATTTTTAGAATTCTCTGTAAATTCTCTCGGAAGGATATAGCTAAACTTGAGAGAGTGCAGAGAAACATTTACAGGGATGTTGCTGGGACCGAAGGGTTTGAATTATAGGGACATGCAGAATAGGCTGGGTCTTTGTTCCCTGGAGCATCGGTAGGTGAGGTTTATAAAATCATAAGGGGCATGGTGAGGGTGAATAGCCAAGGTCTTTTTGCTAGAGTAGGGAAGTCCAAAACTCAAGGGTATAGGTTTAAGGTGAGAGGGATAGGGTTTGAAAAGGACCCAAGGGGCAACTTTTTCATGCAGAGGGTGGTGCATGTATGGAACAAGCTGCCAGAGGAAGTAGTGGAGGCGGGTACCATAACAACATTTGAAAGATACTTGGACGGTTTAATGAATAGGAAGGGTTTAAGAGGAATATGGGCCAAATGTTGGCATTTAACAAGTAATAATCTTTCTTGATTGTTAACCTGCTGCTACCTAGCAAGAAAGTCCACTTACTTCTTTGTGAAAACATGAAACAAGTTGTTCCCGACTTTGAAATCATCCTCATCGGATCCTCATACATCTCACCATAGCCCACATTACTCAGACACTCAGAGTGGTGTAAGGTTCTCTGCTCCACTTTCTAAAGGTGCTGCCAGACCTTTCTTCAGCATTTTCTGCTTCTATTTCAGATTTCCCGCATTCACAGAATTTTGTTTTTACTTAACCACAAACAAATTGCTTTGTCTTAGCTATGCCTCCAAACACTGAAGAGATTGTTCCTACCACACCCCCAACTCTGCACACATTAAATCCAGAATTACTGGGGTTTCTTGAAGCCACATGCAGCCAAATGCTGCTTTACTGCCAAGAACAGTCACTGTCACCTCACGTCTAATGATAACTCTTTCGTTGATGCTTCAACTATGACAGTACTGAGGTCAGGATTGCCCTGGTGAAACCCAAACTGAGTGTCAGTCAGCAGGTTATTGCTTTGTAAGTGCCGCTTGAAAACACAGTTGATAAACTCTTTCATCATTTTCCTGATAATCAAGTGTAGCTGATTGGGCTGCACAGAGATCAGATTTCTTTTCGGTTTACATCCTATACATCACATGGTGATCTTTGAATATCTTGTCCCTTCTTGGTTTTGTTGTTATGGCTACATCTTACTGTTTCTGTAGCAGTGATGGCTTTTTACAAGGTGATCCTGCTAGCGTCACACCTAAGCTTCTTCTTTTGCAACCAAGCTTGGAACTGGTTTTAGTGGAATAATGCTAGTTTTACTATTTTTCTATGAAGCAAGGATGAAAGGATTTGAAAAATAATGTATTTTACATGAATTTTATGCAAGAAACTACCAGCAACATCTCAGGGGGAATTAGGGATGGACAATAAGTGATGCTGTCATCAAAGAATAATTTTAGAAAGCATTCAGGCTAGTACCTGACAAACAGTTGAGATTAGAATTTGTTTATTTAATTTATTGATCTACGAGCGCTGGATCATGTAGCTGTCATGTTATGCCCATTCTTTACAATACTGCTGCTCTTACTTTCATCTGCACCCTTGAAAGCAAATGTTTTTATACATTAACCCTCAAGAAGCCAGTGAATGGAACGTACCAAATTTCTATCCTTGGCTTGAACCTTGACTTTAGCTATGCTGTTAAATGAACAGAGACCATTTGTTACAACAAGGTGTAGAGTTGGATGACCACAGCAGGCCA